>CM032451.1:24516690-24681124 GCA_019049505.1 Pachyrhynchus sulphureomaculatus
CTTATTCAGCTAAATAAAATTGGACGGATTTCTTTTAAAACAGTTTTTATTGAAAATTTTAAATATTTGCAAAAATATGTTTTATTTCACAGTAGAATAATATTGATAAAACATGAAGTTTTTTGCTAAATACATAAAATACAATTGGACAAATTTCCTTACATATACTAGATAATGCTACAAACCTATACATATCTATTTATATATATTTACAAAAATAGATGAGAAAAATAGGAGACACATTTAAAAAAATGGAAACGATTAATTTTTTCTAATTGTCTTTGTTTATAAAGATTTCTTAAATGTTTTAAATTTTTGATTATTATGATTATTACTTATTTTAGACTCGTCGACACTTTGTATTTTTTTATATATACGTTAATCTGAAATTCTTTCAGCCTATCGATAAAAGTATACAGAGACGGATGTGTAGAATAAAAAGAATTATTTAGATGGGGGAATGGAAGGACTCACAACAGTTAGTCGTTCGAGTTAAAGATGGACTCGATTCTGCCCATATTTCAACTGGAAAATCGGCACCTTCCTCTATATACGTTTCTAGTAGGTAATCACAAAAAATTTATTTAAACGTTCATCCTCAGGTTTTATAGAATATAAATCGTATGCAAAACTGTCACCTAATTCTTCGGGTGCTAAATAGGACAAGCCGAAACAATACTTTAACCAACGACCAATTTCAGAATTTTTGTCGCAATATTCTTTAGCTAGACCTAGATTCTGTATCTTGCGAAACCAAGATTGGTGTAAATGAAATCTACATCCTAACACTTTAGCATTTGGCCAAACTTCAGATACTGCCTTATGAGTATATCTTTCGAAGTCAATAGTAATTTTCTCTGAATTGAAATACAGTGTATCTGTTGAATAAATCTTACATTCTAATAATGTGAAGAGGTTTTTGTATGTATGGAATGTAATGACCGTTTGCAAAACTATGCACTGTAAATAACTGTGTAAAATATTTAGTGCAGTATGAAAAGGTGCCATCCATATATATATTGGACATTTTACACAACATATTGACATTTGTACTGCAAGAAAAAATAATAATGCCACTTTCGAGTTCATTGATATATAGAAAATCTCACCCTTGCTAGTTTTGATTTTAAATGTCTCTAAAACACTATGCACCTCTTCAGCACTTCTTGGATTACGTCCTGGCAAAAATTTTCGTCTATGGTTATAAATGTTTTTTTCTAATATATGCGCCATCTTTTTCTGTTACTGTTTCAGGCAGCGTGTTTTGTAGTTCTTGTCGGATAATTTTAGATGGCCTTTCACTCATATGCAATTACAATCCCTTAAATATGTCTAGGTCATAAACGGATTAGTGATGTGGAAATTACCTGCGCCCCGAATTTTATAGGAACACGTTGATTTATACTGGATTACAATATACTGAACAGTAGCATGTGACGTCTTAACAATTTTTCCTGTATTTCGGTACGATTTTCCATCTTTCCACAAATCAATTATGATCTTTCGAATTTGAAATGGAATTTTACAATTTCTCTCGCTCATTCTTAATACTACATTGAAAACCCACTGCAAAATTACTAGCAACAAGTGACAGGTTATAAAGTATGGCCGAAAATTATTCATTTGTTTTTAGTTTAGGGAGCAATAGATAGCTTGATAAAATCCGGCTGATTATGACGTGTTTGTTTCAATGCAGTATGGAGACTTTTTTGACATTTTTTTTTTTACCTTTTAATAACAATGTAACTTCTAAATAAATTGTTCCGTAGTTGTTTTTAATACTAATCCTCTTTGGTTGAATTTCAAATATTAATTTAAACATGTTTTCTCATAGTTCCAATTAATTAGTTAAACATAATAGAAAAATAGTAAAGAAAGCAGGCGGTGTATGGAGACTTCTTGGACTGACTATATATACCTCCTTGCAGTAGAAAATAGCGCACCTTCAAAAACAGGACTTTTTTATAGGAAGGATTTCCGTCTTCTATTATATAAAAAAAGCACTTCTTCTTCTTCTTCCTACGTTAGGACCATGTCCTGTGTTTACTCCAAAGGTTTCCCAGAAACAATTACGATGATGAAGACCAGCTCTCATACCATCTTATTGGTGGTCTTCCAAGCGGTCGAGGTGTGTTTGCAATCTTAGCCAACCGGTCATTTGTCATTCTGTCCACATGGTCTCCACCACATCCTGTATGTCGCACATTTCCCTTATTTCTTCACATCTCTTCCGGTCAAATAAGGTACGTCCTGTTATCGATCTAAGTGTTCGCATTTCTGTTGTTCTTAGGAGTCGTTTTGTTATTGTGTTCTCCGCTCTGGTTTCTATCGCGTACGTCATGATCGGTCTTACGCATGTTTTGTATATTCTTACTTTGCTCCTGGTGCTCATATATTTGTTTCTCCAAATTATATCTCTTAAGTATCCTGATATTAATGATGCCCTTGTTGCTTGAGTTTTTACTTCCTCCTTAAGGTTCCTGGTACTTGTTATGTTTGCCCCTAGATATTTGAAAGACATCACTTGTTCTACACTCTGATCATAAATCGCGAGTTTGCATCTTTTCGGTTCTTTAGATATTGTAAGGGATTTTGTTTTCTTTACAGATATTTGCATATTAAACACTTTTGCTGTTTGTTGGAACTTATGTAGGAGTCTCTGGAAGTTATCTTCGTCTTCTGATATAATTACTGCATCATCGGCGTAGCCTATTATTTTTTATTTCTTTGTCTCCCAATCGATATCCTCTCCCAGTTTTCTTTACTTCGTTTTATAATTTCATCCATTATGATGTTAAATAAGATTGGGCTTAGGCTATCTCCTTGTCTGATTCCGGTTGTCATAGATATTTTATTGCTTAATTTATTACATATGTGTAGTTGTTGATGTTCAACTCTTCGAGAGTTTTTATTATATTCGGGTGAATTCCCCTTTTTTGTAGTAGGGTTATGACATCAGTTAACCGTACCCTATCGAATGCCTGGGTAAGATCCATGAAACACATAAAGGCTATCTTATTAAACTCTACGGCTTTTTCGGTAATTTGGCGGATTATAAATATGGCGTCTATAGTAGACCTGTTCTTTCTGAACCCTTGCTGTTCTTCACAGATTCCGGTTAACATTATTTCTTCTGCTAAAATTTTAGTGAACAATTTTAGTATCGCACTCATTAAGCTGGTACCTCGATAGTTTTTTGGCTCTGTCCTTTCTCCTTTTTTGAAAATTGGTATTAAGATGCTTTCTTTCCATTCGGATGGTATAATCTTGGCTGTGAGTATTTTGTTAAAGAAAATCTGTAATTCTTGTAGTAATTTATCACCTCCATACTTGATCATTTCGTTCTTAATTTCGTCCATGCCCGGGGCTTTTCTGTTTTTTAGTTTCGCTGCCATGTGCTGTATTTGATTCAAGGAAATGGTTCTATTTGGTGGAGCAACATTGTCATCTTCATGCTGTATTTCCTGTGTTAATGAATTGGTTCTGATGGACTATAGAGTTTTTCGAAATATCTTTCCCATTCTTCCACCGTAATTTTTGTATTTTGTACGAGTATTTACTCATTTATTGTTTTTTTTTTCTATTTCTCAGTAGATTCCATTTTTTTTTTGTCCTCCGTACAGATCATGTTCCATATCGTTCGAAAATTTCTCCCATTGCTCTCTTTTGATTCTCTGGATATTCTCGTTGACCCTGTTTCTTACATTTTTATAATCATTGTATGTTATAGCATTGGATCTGTATTGTAGGTACGATTTTCTTTTTTCTTCAGCTAATGTCTTAACTTCTCGTTTGAACCAAGGCTTTGTGTTTGGTTTTCCCCTTTCTTTATAGTCCTTCTTCCAAATGCTTCTTCTGCTGCTTCTAGCATATTAGTTTTTAGTTTTGTCCATGCTGTTTCTATGTCATCGGACTCTCGAATATCATTTGTGGCTATTTTTTCTGTTAGCCTTTATTGATATAGATATTTGTCTGAGTCGTCGGATAGAGATTCTATATTGATCTTGCTTATTTGTTCGACAGGTTCTCTACGAAGTCGTTGCATGGTTGTTCGTATTTTTGCTATTACAAGATGGTGATTCGTTCCAGCATTGGCTGAGGCTAAAGTTCTCACGTCCTGTATTCTTGTTGGATGAATATTTCTATTTGTGATTATGTAATCAATTGTTGATCTTTGTCCACGTGTATTTTCGAAGGTGTATTTGTATTGTGGTTTATGTGGATAAAAGGTGTTGTTAATTCTAAGTTCATTTTGTATGCATAGTTGTATCATTTGTTCACCACGATCGTTTATAGTTTCTTCGTTGAATCGATTTTTGATGCCAGGTATAACTTCATCACCAATTCTCACATTAAAATCTCCCAGAACTATTATATCATCATCACTAAGTATGTCGCCTAAAACTGTTTGTAGGTTTGCCACTGTATATCAGTATGTAGTTTTCATATTTGTTGTTTCCTTTGCCTTTTTTTTGGTCTCCGAGAGTGCACATATGTCTAATTTATGTCTTTTTATTTCAAGTATGATTTCTTGGTCTTTGTTGTTAAATGATGTTATGTTCCAACATCCAATGCAAAATTCAAAACACTTAATTGCCAAATTACTATTGCTGTTGTAACTAAACCTAAATTATTTACCGCAGTTCCAGAATTTGCTTTTAAAAAAACCTAAATTAAGACACTAAATTTCACATTAATTTTCGCATTTCTCTTCTCTTTTTAGACTTCTATACACGTATAAACAAAAATTTATACCTTTATACCTCAATAACGATTAAATATTCCTGTGCTTATTTAACTCTTTTCCTAAAACTCACTGCTGTGTACGTTTCGTACTAAAATGAAAAAAAAATTAAACTCGAAGATTTCTGTTTAATTTATAATATTTGGATTTTAAAACCAATGAAATGATAAATTAGATATATTTCGTGTTTGTTCACTGCTATTTCTAGCATTTTTATCGTTTTCATATAACACAGTCTTACTTTTTTTGCGATTCAGCTGCGTGATCCTCTATTATTTATGTATATCTCGTTTTCCTCGCTGGATGAATTTTTATGAAGAGATTTGTTATGACGCTGTAAATGGCGCTGACTACATAACTACACTAAAAAAAAACCAGCATAACACACATCAAGTGTAATTCACTACATGAAAAGTAAATTCTAAAATCTGTTAACATGATTATTAGACGAAAGCACCACATTTTTCTTATTCTTATTACAAGCCCTACCCCCCACCAAATCAGACCTTTACCGTGAGTAATCTAACTAACTAAACATCTGCCAATCTCTTTTTTGTCTACCCTTTGCCATTGTCTATATCGTGAACTGCATATTCAGAAGTTTCCAATCATCTACCTTCTACATTACTGCAATATTTTATAAAATGGTACCTTTTTCCTTAAAGAAACTCGGCTCCTCTTAATTTGTACCACCAATAATTACAGACTTTTTCTCTCACTCTAGTATTCAGGCCCCTAATGTGATAATGTCGTAAGCCAAGAGTAACAGAAGATTTTCTAACTTAGGCAACACATGTTTGGAAAGAAGCATTTGAGCACTTTGGAGAATCTCGAGCGCATGCACTTGTTCTATCCAAGGCATTCGACAGTGTTTGGAACGGTGGAACTATTCAGAGGAAAAGTGACCAAAAGTGAGTGAGAGTAATTTCAATAATGAAAGAAAATCGTATTAGAGTTAATGGTTATGACTTAATAAACAACAATAAAGAGACATAAGTTCAGGTTAAATATTCAGAAATCGACCTTGTTTACAAGCGAAGCAAATAAGACCAAGTATGGCTCTATATCATATAATACGAAATATAGCAGGGGACTTAATAAGGTATTTAATAAGGTAGGCCTCACCTTAGTCTATAAGCATCAGACAATTTTGAGGAATATCTCAGGAAATCCCAAAAACAAGATTTCTAATTGTGAGAAAGGTAGAATTTATGAAATCAGTATGTTGGGCAAACTAAAAGATCAACAAAAACACGATTTTAAAGAATATTTAAAACATTTACAGCAGAATAGAAAAGTCTGGCATTGCCGATCATGTCCTTGAAGCTGATCATACTGTAACATTAGATAATCTAAGATTAATAAAAAATGTATCTGACGGGAGATTGTTGAACGCATACGAAAGTATGGAAATTATAAAATGTAAAAGTAGTTTAAATAAAGGTAGAGGGCTTATTCCTTACAGTCCTCTCTACTGGTTACTTGACTGGAACTGATGCCTCGCCTATGCCATTAGTTTCCCTGAGTAATTCAAGTGTAAGAGTAACTATAAATAGGATAAATTTGTAGTTTAGCTTTAGTTAATTATCGCTCCTGATGAAGCTAACATGGTTAGCGAAACGCGCGTCGAGTGCAAAAATAAAGTGTTTGGTGTAGTGGTGATATATACTGAGTAGTATCTATGTAGTTATGAAAATTCTAGGTTGTCAAATTATGGGCACTACTTTAAGTACGTTTAGAAATTCTCCTGCCATTTTGTTGTTTTTTACAGTTTTTACGATTTTTTTTCTTCCAAAAATGAGTGGAAACAATTTGGAACATCACACAGAATCAGAAAGACCAGTTGAGGCAAGAACTGGGGAAACCGTTAGGTTTGTTGTGGATTTGTTACTGTCAGATCGAAGAATGAAGATTCTACTGCTTGCTAAAGAAGACGGAGTATCCAAAACTGCTATTTTTAAGATTGTACAGGGTGAGTCAACAACAGAGTAAAGTTCATTACCTCATTTGTTTAGGGAATGACGAAAAAATGTTAAATACAATAGTTTTTAGGGAATGTTAAGGTGCACATCCTATTTTCTAGTTAATTTTTGAATTCTGCGTAAAATTTTATAAACTTTTTTATGAATAATGTTATATACCTAAACCTAGTAGTTTTTTCTAGTATTTCGATTTTTAAAAAAAAATACTGGTTTTCAGTTTTGTAAAAAATTGCCAGTAGCGCCATTGTTTCTGAAGGTGGAATACTCATAATTGGTACGAGCGTTCTATAGAAACGAAAAAAAGATATATGTAAAGAAAAATTTAAGTTAGATGCTACAGGGTGTTCAAAATAAATTTATGCATCTCGACTATTTTAAATTGAAAAATCTCAAATTTTTTAAATGGCACGTATATTATTATTTTTTCTGACAGATTTTACAAAACCCTCCAAGTTTTATTAAGTATGTCATATGTATATATATATATATATATATATATATATATATATATATATATATATATATATATATATATATATATATATATATATATATACGCACTCCTGGACAAAATTAACGTAACAATCTGAAAATTAATTTATCTTTTTCTTATGTCAGTTTTAAAGTTTATCGAGTATTTGAATAGTAGGCTATGCATAATTTGTTTCGTTGTTCATGACAGAAATCAAAACAATTCGTTTAGATTTACAGTTTTAAAGAATTTTTTAGAAGATAAACAATTTTCTGTAATAATGCGATAGATTTTTCTTTAAAAGTAAGCTTATAAATTGTTCCCTTTTTCAAAGTAATACGTTTTTGTGATAGACTGTTTTAGTTTTGACCCCGAAGAATTAGAAAAATGAATCGAACAAGGAATTTAACTGAACACGAGGTAGTACGAGCCTCAGTTTTATTGGACGAGGGATATTGTCAGAGTTATGTTGCCAATTTGTTAGGCAAACATCATTCCACAATAAGTCGTATGGTAAGACGCTTGAATGAAGTAGGAACTTATTCTAGAAGGCTAGGGTAAGGGCGAAAACGATGCACTAACGACCTAGATGAACGTTTTATAAGACAATATGCTTTAAGAAACAGGACTGTCACTAGTTCTATAATAAGAAACGAACTCGAAGCTGTTCGCAATGTCACAATTTCTTCTAAAACAATTAGAAGACGGTTAAATGAAGCTGGATTAAACAGTAGGAGACCAGCCACTGCTCCCTTGCTTACTAGAGAGAACAGAATTGCCAGGTTACGTTTTGCTCGAAATCACGAAAACTGGTCTGTGGATGATTGGAAACAAGTTTTCTTCACAGATGAAACTAGGGTTAGTCTAAAACATCCAGATGGTCGTGAGCGAGTATGGCGAAGACCAGGAGAGAGGTTTGCTCCTTGCAATATCCCTGCAAGGATTCCATTCGGCGGTGGCTTTGTTATGTTCTGGGGTGGCATCTGCTTTGATGCTCGCACAGAGTTAGTGCCTGTCCGTACGAGATCCATGAATGCTGACTACTATCTTGAGAATATTGTAATAGAACATGTGACGCCTTTCGGTCATTTTGTGGGGCCCCAAGTTCCCATTTATGCAAGACAACGCTCGACCTCACGTGGCTAGGGAAGTACTCGATTATCTTAATCAAGTTGATATACCGATTATGCAATGGCCACCAAAAAGCCCGGATCTGAATCCGATAGAACATGTATGGGATCACCTTAAGAAAAATGTGAAACGTTATATACCTGCACCTAGAAACCTGAGAGAACTTGAAAATGCAGTTATCCCAGAATGGGAGCAAATTCCTCAAGATTTTATCCAGAATTTAATTAGAAGCATGCCTAGGCGCAATAAACGCTGTCATCCGAAGTAGAGGAGGCAACACACGCCACTAGTGTCCCAGTTACACCATTAATTTTGCTACTAGTGTTGCTACTAGTTTATTTTTTTCATTATTACATCATTTCTGGGATTTTGTTATTAGGTCCTAAGAAATAATTTTAATTCGAATCTTATAGAGAAATTTGGTAGCTAATTCACTTTTAAAGTATCCGAATAAATTTTTTCTAACTTTTAGTGTAACCAATGTTCATAAAAAATTATTAAAATTAATTCATTATAGAGATTTGTATGATTTAATATATTGTTGCGTTAATTTTGTCCAGGAGTGTATATATGTATATATATATATATATATATATATATATATATATATATATATATATACCTATTTCTAATAGTTTTCGATTTATTTTGAATTTTTCAATTTTTACCCTTGTTTTTAATACACTTACACTATAACATCATAGTTGCCAAGACGAAACAAAAATGTAGGCATTGTCAAATTTTGACATGTGTATTAAGCAAGTAAAAATAATTTAAATTGTTGTAGTAAGTGACGTATAAAGGTAATAGTTATGGATTTTCCTAAAAATGAATTAATTGATATGGTTGTCTTTTGACAGTAAAGTTTTTACGGAGCGAAGTACCCTAATAGACGTATACCACCTAGAAAACCTTTTCAGTGCTTAAGGGAACGGTTTGATGTTAGTGGTAGCGTTGAGTATACGAAACTGAAAGTAGTAAACCAGAATGCTACCAATGAGGAAAAAGAAACGGAGATTTTACTTCATGTTGAAGACAATCCCCAGGTCAGCAGCCGTCAACTAGCTGACTTATCTGACACATCAAAATCTACGGCTAATCGCACCACCAGAAAATACAAGTATCATCCGTTTCATATGGAACTACATCCAGAACTTCAAGACCGTGATTTCGAACGACTAGTAAACTTTGAATGGATGGAACAATAGAGGCCGATCCAAATTTTTTTTATCCAAAATAATGTTTTCTGATGATACTTTTCGCAGTAATGGAGCAGTTAAGAGACATAACATGCATTATTATTCAACAGTTAATCCATTTTGGGTCCGGGAAGTTAAAAACCAAAACCATTGGTCGCCTAATGTATGGTGTGGAATATTAAATTTTCGACTTATTGGTCCATATTTTTTCCGCGAACCACTTAACGGGCCTAGATATCTAAATTTTTTGCAAAACGAATTACCCCAGCTTCTTGAAGAAGTTGATAACTTTGAAAGGGAACAAATGTGGATTCAACAAGACGTAGCTCCTGTTCATGGGTCTTTAAACTACTTACATCAAAGTAGAAACTGGCGAAGAAACAAATTTTTAAAGAATATTGGCCGATTTAGAGAAGGTTAGTTAGAAAGTTATTTCTCACGAATTTTTACAGGCGAAAAGACTTGGATGGTCTCTTGGAAGGGCTCTGCATCTATAAAGAAGACGCGACCTTAGTAGTCTTTTGGTAATTTGATGGCGACCGGTTTTGAAAGTGTAAAATAGTGTTGTTTTTTGAATGTATCGAAACAGAGTTAATGATAATGGAGATGTTTACTGAAGCATAAACAGTTCCCTGATTCCTATTTTTAAGTGATTTGTTAAAAAATAGTGTATATTCTCAGCAAATTAAATCCTGATTTTTTTGGGTGTTTAGTGATATATTCATCCAAACCTGACAACTTCTTTTTAGAAATGATTAATACCCTTTTTCTTTTTGCTATTTCTTTAGATGAACCGAACAAAGAAACAGTAAAATGTCTATTTTAGGAACTACACAATTTAAAAAAGTGCCAAGGGCCTGGAAAGGATAAATAGACCTTCCGAAAAAGGCCTATCTGTCGACTCGCCTTTCGTTACGGTTGTTTACAGAGTTTCCATGGTGACAGGAAAGAAAAAGTTGAAATTCGATTTGAGAGGAACGAATTACAATATAAGAAGGTGGTTTCTCTACCTATTATTCAGTTAATAATTTGTGTTGAAGAGCTGATATTCAATTTAAACCTTCACAACTTTAATACAAAAGTGGTAGTATTGATGAGTGAGACAGTAATATAAACTAGACCGAGCAAATATTTTATTACTTTTTTAATTAAAACTGAACAAAAATATAACCGATAGATAATAAAATACAATAAAAGGTAATTCTCGAAGTCAGGAGTGGTTTCACATCAGAAATTCTATTAAAAACGAATCTAAAATGGATCCTCATATCATCAAGAGAAAAAAAAAAAGTTTTTTGTACTCTATTTGATATTTTAATTTTCTTTTATTACATACATTTTCATTGAATAATTATAACCAAGGTAATTGGGTTTTAGTGTTTTAAAAAAGAGATAGGGAGAAAAAGAGAGTTGTAATCGAATTATGCGCTTAGAAAAATAATCCAAGTAAGAAAGATACCTTATGCAAGTGAGGGTTTTTTCTATAAACCTTACATAACACCGAAGATTGCACGCTACATAAGGAGTGCAGGCTCGAAAAAATGTGTGAGAAAATCATCACGAGCAGCCCACAAAGGAGAGCACCAGGGCATGATGGCATTTATGGGTCTAGCACAGAGAGGCGCCTAAGCCGCGCAACATTTGGCACTACAAATCTGCTAAATGGGAAGATCTCATGGAATATTTTTGAACTTTCCCTTGAATGGACGTTTGTTTTCGATCCGACAACCCATCTGACTGCGCCAGGGAGGTCTCCGATGTTATTTTGCCTGGTATGGAAGCTTACATCCCTTTTTCGAAGAAATGCCCCTCCAACGGCAAACCATGATTTGACCGAAAATGCAAAGAAGCTGTTGCTTCTAAACATCTTGCCTACCGACAATGGCGTGAAAAACCTAACACCTTTGTTCGAACCCAGAACAGATGCAGGAATTATTGACGAAACCAAGAAGGCACACAATCAACGAATTAGGAACAAACTTCTCGCTTGTCCCAACAATTCCAGGTCCTTTTGGACAATCGCTAAGGCAGTTAGTCAAAATTTCACCAAATCCACCATACCACCACTCACACGGCCAGATAATCCCATTGCAACGACACCTGTTGAAAAAGCGAACTTGTTGTCTGAACTAAAAAAAGCGTATTTTAATGCTAGCAGGGAAGTCCCTAAAGCGCTCCAGGAGCAGCACGTGTGCGGAAAAAGCGATTGACATTGTTCTTGAATCGCTGTAAATTGTACTCGGTGGGAAACACAGCCCTGGGCAAGTTATTCCAAAGGGATGATATTTTCCATATAAAAGACTGCTTGAAAAGGGTTGTACGCGGAGTAACAAGCTGAACCTCATACGGATGTGAAGTATTAGCGTGACGTGTATTTCTAACATGCACCGCTCTGGGAGGAATTAAGCGGGCTACATCCTTCGAACACTTTCCATGAAAATACTTGTAGAACAGACTCGAGTCGCCAACCGTTCTTCGATGTTACAGAGAATCAAGGCCGCCGGTCAGTTCCGGGTTTCCAATCAGACGTACAGCTCTTCTCTGAACAGAATCCAACAAATGTAGTGTATGTTTGGGAGCGGAGCCCTAAACATGGGAGCAGTATTTCATAGTTGGTCGATTTCAGCTTTGTAAAGAATTAACAGTTGTTGTGGAGTGTAAAGCTTTCTGGTTCGAAATAATATTCCCAACTATTGAGAAGCTCTCCTTACTATGCCTAAAACATGTTCATGCCAGGACATATTTGCTCCTAAATTAACGCCCAATGAATTGAGTGACGATGCTAGGAGAATGGAGTACCCCAACATAACTATGTCGGGTTCAGCAACGTTAATCATCAGAACATATTCCGAGAAATGTATCACTAAAACTTTTTGCAGATGACATAATAATCTATTATTCCTCATCTTATAACTCGTCCATCACCAATATACTGCAATTAGCTTTAAACAGGAAAACAGACTGTTCATCACAAACGGGTTTCACTTTCTTCCCGACCAAATGCTCCACAATCCATTTTTGCAGGAAAAGGAGTTGTCCCAAAACAAACATCCTAAATCTATCCAATACTTCCATTCCAATGGTAAACAACATATCCCTGCTAGGATTGATTTTTGACAACAGACTAAATTGGAAAAACATATCGACTACCTTAAGACAAAAACAGCGAGAGATCTAAATATAATGAGGCTGCTATCAAACATATCGTGGGGTGCAGACTTCCCCTCTCTAATGAAGATATATAAATCGATCATATTATCTAAAATAAGATATGAGGATTTCATTTACGATGCGGCGAGCCCCACCATCAAAAGATCTCTCGAAGTAATCCAAAACCAAGCCTTGCGGCTATCGACGGGAGCCTATCGAACTTCTACAATTCCAAGCTTACAATGCATCGCTTCCATGCCCCCCCCCCCCCCCTTTCCTTACAGAGACAAAAATCTTTAATACGGTTTTACACCACATCATTATTTAGACGTCACTTTCAAAGTGTCCTCAATCTACACCAGATACACTCGAAATCATTCAGCCCCAACTCTATAGAATCCAGAATTAAGATCTTCTTATCTACTCCTGAATTTTCCTTCACCTCACCAGACTCATCAAAAATTCCCATTACTATCTCCTTGGACCGCCCCCTCTCCGAAAATAGATATTAGCTTAACAAAATACAACAAAGATTCAATTCCCTCTTCTTAAATAAAATCATCGTTTTTACAACTTATACATGATAAATACCAAAACTATATACACTATTACACGGATGGATCAAAATCAGACCTGGGAGTGGGTGCTGCAGTAATCGCACCGAATACTATTCATAAATTTAAACTTAAGATTATCTCTACCGTTTATACATCTGAACTACTTACTATAAGGGAAGCTATCAGATTAGCGATAAGAGAAAAAAATAGTAACATTCTTATCATAACTGATTCCCTTAGTTCTCTGAAATCCATAAATTCATCAAAAACATCAATGCCACTAGTGTTAGATATAATGAATCTTATACACATAAGTTACATCTGGAAGATTAACTTAGTTTTATTGTGGATCCCCAGTCATATTGACATAAAAGGAAACGATTTAGCGGATACTAACGCCAAATTGGCAATCTCCTCTGGAATACCCATAAACACAATCTTATCACCATCAGACCTGACAAATTTTTTCAATGATACCTTCAGAAATATGTTTCAACTTTCCTGGGACTTGCAAGATGACAACAAGCTCTGGGAATCTAAATCCACAGTATATTCACCATTTCATCTAGCAAATTTAACAAGAAAGGAGAACGTTATATGGAGAAGAATTTCTATAGGACACACGCACCCAACTCATTCATACATATTAAAGGGAAAACCTCCCCCAATATATTTCCACTGCCATACAACCCTCACAATAAAACACATCCTTTCCCATGATCATCTTCCCGAAAGATCTAAACATAATTTATTGAAACCTTTAAATCAAATAGTAGCTCCAAACATAAATAGCATAAAAAGCCTAATAGGATTTTTAAAAGAAACAGATCTTTACTCTAAAATATAATAACACACGAGCGGGCGCTAAATGATCTTTGCTATCGATGCGCTACATTCTAACATACATACATACATCACAGCAGAAGAGCTAAAAAACCTCCAGTAAAATTAGATGGCGGAGCATACTAACATGAAATGAAAAGTCTCGAGACCTTCCAAGACGTGGCCGCCCAAACAAAAAAAAAAACCATATTATTTTCTGCTAGTGTCAACCCTTAGAAGATTCGTGTAAAATTTTTAAGACATTTTGTCTATTATTTTGCGAGTTATTACTGTTTATGTGACGCTACTGTTGATTTTCGCAAAACGATGTGTAATCCAAGGGTGTTTTTGCATCGATTCGTAACAATAGATGAAACATGGATCCACCACACGCCTGAGTCCAACAGACAGTACGCAGACTAGCTGAAACTGCATGAAAGCCGACCCAAACTACCCAATAATAACACCCCCCTGGATCAAAGCCAAAGAAGGCAAAGATAAACATGTGACAGAACAGGAAAATTCCACATTAACTACTGTGGGACCAAAGAGCATGATGAGGCGCCTGGATGCAAGAAGTTCCGGAGGTAGAATGGCCCCCCCCCGTTCGGATCTCCGGGTGGGGGTTGGTTCGGAGGCGTCGACTTGCAGACATCAAAATTTTAAGATAGATTTTTGCAACATACGAGGTATAAACTCGAACATAAATTCAGTGCATCAACACCTGCAATCAGATAAACCTCATGTACTCGCTCTATGTGAAACCAAGATCAGTCCATCGACCAGCACGGTCAACTATCTTTATCCTGGGTACGACTTCTATTCCCGATTTAGGCGTAACTTTGGAATTTGTCTTTTTGTCAGAAGCGACCTCTCTTGTCAACGAGAAGAAGATCTGGAGCCCCCAAACTTTGATGTTATGTGGTTAAAAATAACGACTCAACAAACCACAAGGTTTATCTGTATCCTGTATCGACCACCAAGTGATACCAATTTTCGAACACTTTTCGCTTCTCTTGCAGACACCATCGATCATTTACAAAGTAACTATCCAAGTGCCGAAATTGCCATCCTGGGCGACTTTAATGTCCACAATATCAACTGGCTCAAATATTCAAATACTACCGACGAACAAGGTCGTGAAGCTGAATCATTCTCAATCAGTTGTGGCTTAACTCAGCTTATTGACGAACCAACACGGATCCCTGATCGAGACGGGGAGTTCGCCAGTCTTCTTGATCTGTTTTTAACCACCAATCCGGAGATTTACACGGTCACCGTAAATCCGCCGTTAGGTTCTTCCGACCATAAACTGCTTTCGACATCGAGTATCCTGCCAATCAGTGACAGAGAGGCGCCTAGGCCGCGCAAGATTTGGCACTACAAATCTGCTAAATGGGAAGATCTCATGGAATACTTTCGAACTTTCCTTGGATGGACGTTTGTTTTCGATTCGATAACCCATCTGACTGCGCCAGGGAGGTCTCCGATGTTATTTTGGCAGGTATGGAAGCTTACATCCCTTTTTCGAAGAAATGCTCCTCCAACGACAAGCCTTGGTTCGACCGAAAATGCAAAGAAGCTGTTGCTTCTAAACATATTGCCTACCGACAATGGCGTGAAAATCCTAACACCGTAAATCGAAACATCTTTGTTCATGCCCGGAACAGATGCAAGGGAATTATCGACGAAACCAAGGAGGCACACAATCAACGAATTAGAAACAAACTTCTCGCTTGTCCCAACAATTCCAGGTCCTTTTGGGCAGTCGCTAAGGCAGTTAGTCAAAATTTTACCAAATCCACCATACCACCACTCACACGGCCAGATAATTCCATTGCAACCACACCTGTTGAGAGAGCGAACTTGTTGGCTGAACTTTTTGCTTCACATTCTACTGTCGATTTCCAAGGAAAAACACCACCTACTATTCCCATATTGCAGTCAAGGATGCCCGATGTTTTCTTCAGACAGCGCATCATAAAGCGTATTTTAATGAAGCTAGACACCAAGAAGGCTTCTGGCGCTGACGGAATACCTGCCATAGTTCTCAAAAACTGTGCAAGCGAACTAACACCAGTTTTCTGTAGACTTTTTAACCTATCCTACAGAAAGGGAATATTTCCGTCCTGTTGGAAATGTGCCACGGTTCAGCCGATACCTAAAAAAGGTAAGAAGACCTTGCCAAATAACTACCGACCAGTTGCACTGCTTTCAATAATATCGAAAGTCATGGAAAAGGTTATCAATGAGCATCTTCTAAAATATCTTGAACGATTCAATATTATTAGCGATCACCAATATGGTTTTCGTAAACATAGATCAACAGGAGATCTTCTGACTTATGTAACACATGTTTGGAACAACGCAATTGAACACTTTGGAGAATCTCGAGCGGTTGCTCTTGACATATCCAAGGCATTCGACCGTGTTTGGCACGATGGACTGTTGGCTAAGTTGCGCTCTTATGGTATGTCTGAAAGGTTCTGTTTGTGGCTCTCATGTTTCCTCAGAGAGCGTTCTTTACGAGTGGCGATCGACGGATTTCTTTCTAACACCCTCACTATCAACGCTGGTGTGCCCCAGGACTCCATACTGTCTCCTACTCTCTTTTTCATTTACATTAACGATCTGCTGGAAAAGACCGGGAATCCAATCTATAGCTTTGCAGATGACAGTACGCTTGTCTCTTCATTCACCTTGAACGCTCGGACATCGGCTGCTCAGGCGAATGTCCGCAGACAGCAGGAGGTCGTTCAACTCAACAAAGACCTGGAAGAAATTCTATCTTGGTGTGACAGTAACCAAGTGGAATTTAACGCTACAAAAACCCAAGCGGCAGTTTTTTCTAAAAAAGTTAACGTTGCTGAACCCGACATAGTTATGTCGGGGCACTCCATTCCCCTAGCATCGTCGCTCAATTTGTTGGGCGTTAGTTTGGGAGCAAATATGTCTTGGCATGAACATGTTGCAGGCATAGCAAGGAGAGCTTCTCAAAAGTTGGGAATATTATTTAGAACCAGAAAGCTTTACACCCCACAACAACTGTTAATTCTTTACAAAGCCCAAATTCGACCAACTATGGAATACTGCTCCCACGTTTGGGGCTCCGCTCCCAAATATACACTGCATTTGTTGGATTCTGTTCAGAGAAGAGCGGTCCGTCTGATTGGGGACCCGGAATTGACCGGCGGCCTTGATTCGCTGGAACATCGAAGAACGGTTGGCGACTTGAGTCTGTTCTACAAGTATTTTCATGGAAAGTGTTCGAAGGATGTAGCCCGCTTAATTCCTCCCAAAGCGGTGCATGTTAGAAATACACGTCGCGCTGGTGCTTCGCATCCGTATGAGGTTCAGCTTGTTACTCCGCGTACAACGCTTTTCAAGCAATCTTTTATATGGAGAACGTCATCCCTTTGGAATAATTTGCCCAGCGCTGTGTTTTCCCACCGAGTACAATTTACAGCGATTCAAGAACAACGTGAATCGCTTTTTCCGCACTCGTGCCGCTCCTGGAGCGCTTTAGGGACTTCCCTGCAGCACGTGTGCTAGACCAAAAATAAAAAAAAAAAAAAAAAAGAAAAAACGTCCAAAAACAGAAGCATCAGCTGGAAAAAATATTTGGCAAGTATTTTTGGATTGCGCGTGAAATAGAACTGATCGAGGATCTTGAAAGAGGGGAGAACAATTACCGGAGACTATTGCGTGAGGCTTATGTTTGAAACGAGGGCTGTCTGAAAAGTTCTCAGCCTGACACATACACTACCGTCAGAAAGTATATGCCCACCTTGAAATGTCAATGTAATTGCCAAAATTTAATACCTAATTAAACCCTTTTATTATATTAGGTAAATTTAATTGTTCTTAAAGCCGGGTTTCCACCAAACGGACATAGCACGAAACACAAACAAAAACTGTTCTTCTCAGCAAAAAGAGCCATGTTTTGTAAAAAATAAACAGTTCCGAAAACATGTTTGTCGTTAGTAAACAAAACACTTTCCCATCTCAAGTCGGTACATCAAAGAAAAACAAATTTGTTCGTGTTTTCTAGTCGGTTTGGTAGAAACACCTGAATGTTGTAGTTTTGTTCTCTGCGACATATATTTAGTTACAATGATGATTAAAAATGTTAACTGGCAATTTTAGGTCCTAACAAATTAATTAACAATTCAAAATCGCTACTTAACATACTGGTAAAATTGTGGAAGGAAAATCTCAATTCCCCATTTAACCCAATATCGCCAGTAGTTAAATCAGCCAATAATTCTGCTGTGCCGTAATTAACTCTCCTTTTTAATAGAGAACTGACCCAATATCTTGGTTTTTTTCTGTTTTGGTCATTAATTACAAACAAACCACAGCTAATTATAAATAACCGGTCAAGTGCAAGTTGAACTTGCGCAATTAGTGTTCCATACGTTGATTGCTTTTAAAATAAAAAATGTTGTAACGGAAGCATAAAATGATCAGTGACTTCACAAAACACACCCCAAATGAGTTTTCAACAAAGTTTATTTCCAATCTTTACTGAAAATTGATGACCTTGAAATTTCTGTTTTTTTTATATACCAGATAAATTATTACAGGTAATGCACTCGTGATAATTTTCGTTCAATCTACACCCCGTGGAGAATATTTCAGAATTTTTTTCAAAATTTTTTGATAAGTACTTTTCGAGATAACGCGGGTGGACAGCGATTTTTTAAAAATAATACAAAGTGCGCGCAAGTATTATATTTTATATATATATATATATATATATATATATATATATATATATATTTATATATATATATATATATATATATATATATATATATATATTACTCGTATTTTCACAAGCTTTCATTTGACACCACACTCGATTACCTAGTAAAAATTTTTTTTTTTTCACTTTCGATTTCAGCCCCAAAACTAACCCCTTAAGTCAAAATTTAACTTTCAAAACTACATGGCTCTGACGAGGCCATCAGTTCCTATATTATTACCTAATTTCAACTTTCTATGACAAATAGTTTCGGAGAAAATCGGGTGTGACAAACGGACAGACAGACAAACGGATGGACAGATATCGAAGTGATCTTATAAGTGTTCCGTACGGAACACTAAAAATCATCGTCTTGCGGGACTAAACAAAATGGGAAAAAAACGACCAAACACTAGCAACAAAACTTTTGGAACAGTCTACAAAAACTGTTTGAAAAAACAAAACATGTTTTGTTTTGTTTATTAAAAACAGAACTGTTTTTTTAAACTGTCCGTTTGGTGGAAACCCGGCTTAACAAGTGTCCATCATAAAATTGTTTAGATAAGCTTTTTTGGCGAAATCACAAATTAAAAACCAATTAGAACAAATTTTGAGGCGATTTAAGAAATTCCAGTTGAAGTAAGAACTCATTTCAAGTTTCTAGGGATTATGGAAATTCCTAGTGACATTTTATGATAAAAACTATGCTATAAATACCATTGCCCTTTTGGAAATTAACCATTCGCAAACAGTACTTTGTCATTGATACAGGCTCAATTGTCTTGTGAAAATGCCAAAAACGAAAGAAATTTCCGTTAAAAATCGGGCTCTGATAATTGCGAGACATGCCAAGGAGAACGGTGGACCACATCGTAAAAAAATTTTCTGCGGGGCATAGAATTCCCAACCAAAAACGTTCAGGAAGGCCTCGAAAAACGACACCTGCTGAAGACAGAACTATAACAATGTCCAGCAGATGTAATCACAGCCTAACCGCACTAGAAATCACTGCTCAAGTAAACCTGGAGCAGCCCATCCCCATCAGCGTGACAACCGTGAAGAACAGGTTAGCAGAAGGTGGACTACAAGGGAGAGTTGCAGTGAGGAAACCTCTTCTTAGGCAAGTGAATAAACGTAAACGAATGGGCACAAGAACATGAAAATTGGACATCAGAACAATGGAATTCCGTCCTTTGGAGCGACGAATCTAAATTCGAAATTTTCGGTTCAAATCGACGAATTTACGTGCTGCGGTCAGCTGGAGAGAGGGTGTTAGAGGTCTGTCAGTTGCCTACAGTAAAACATGATGGAGGTTCAGTAAATGTTTGAGGTTGTTTTGGCAACGATAAAGTTGGAAAAATCTTTAGAATAGAAGGAATCATGCGAAATACTTTTAGCCCCGATTGTCACGAGTGAACTACCTTAAAGTACGAATTGCTTTAACGTCCAGCGTATTCACTTGATTTGGTTCCCTTTGACTATGATCTGTTTCCAAACCTGAACAAATTCCCGACTGGAAAGCGTTTTACATGAAATGATCAAGCTATTGCAGCCGTGGATGGATATTTTGCAGACCCTCCGGAATTACACTGTAATTATGGTATCGAATTATTGGAAAAACGTTCGAATAAATATATTGAAGTTTCAAGAGGTTATATTGAAAAATAGAACATATTTCACGTCAAAAAATTTTCTTTCATTGTTAGGCCGAGAACTCTTCAGTCAGCCCTTGTAGCTCGACAAATCGTACTCTATGAAAGATATCCAAATGTTGGAAAATCGCTGAAAAAAGGGTATCGTTCTTGAAGGAAACTAAGTTCAAGAATAAAATCAATTTTTGGCAAAAACATTGTTCTTTTTTCAATAATCTTGGGACCTTTCTCTCCATGTCTCCGTAAATAAAATGTACTGCGACTTCTACTTAATAATAATAATAATAATACAGTTCTACCGAAAAACTATGTACAACGAGCAGACAGTAGTAACTGAACCTCCAAACAAACAAGAACTCGCAGATTATTGGAAAACTGTCTGGTCAGAACCCAAACTACATAATAATAACACCCCCTGGATCAAAGCCGAAGAAGATAAACACAAACGTGTAACAGAATAAGAAAATTCCACACTAACTACAGAAGAGATTACAGAAACAATCAAACACACACACAACTGGAAATGCCCTGGGATAGACAATATACAAAACTTCTGGTACGAACAGTTTACCACCACACACGAAGCACTCACACACCAAATCAACAAAGCCATTCTACGACCACACACATTTCCCACTTTTCTTACACAAGGAATAACATACATCAAACCCAAAAGTTCAGACACCACAAACCCGTCAAACTACGGACCTATCACCTGTCGTCCAACCCTATACAAGATCATCATAGCTACAATTTCCAAGAAAACAGAACAACACCTAATAGACAACAATATTCTCACAGAAGAGCAGAAGGGATGCAGGAAAAATAGTCGAGGATGCAAAGAGCAGCTGATCATAGATAGCGTGATTATGGGACAAACCAGAAAAGAACACAGAAACCTTTACATCGGTTACATAGACTATAAAAAAGCCTTCGACTCCATACCCCACAGCAGTTAATTAGAGCCCTAGAAATCTATAAAATCAACCAACACCTCAGGCAATTTCTCGCGCAAATTATGAAAACATGGAAAACCAAAATACGCCTAGAAACACAAACCGAACACATCTAAACAGAAGAGCTGTACATCAGACGGGGTATATTTCAAGGAGACTCGCTCAGCGCTCTATGGTTTTGCCTCTGTCTCAATCCACTCTCAAATATACTAAACAGAACAGAGCATGGCTTCAATATCAGACACCAAAAAGTGAATCAACATAAAATAAACCACCTCCTATATATGGATGACATAAAACTCTACGCTGCCACAAAAAGACAGCTGAAAGAACTCCTCAAAATCACAGAAATATTCACCTTAGATGTCAATATGGAATTTGGTATAAGTAAATGCAAAGTGCTCCACATCAACAAAGGCCAATGGAAGTACCACCATGAGACAGAAACCATCAACAATGAAACACTCGATAACATGTTCGACAAAGAAACATACAAATATCTAGGCTTCCAACAAAGCACCAAACTCAACCACACTCACATCAAAACAGAGCTCAGAACCGAATTCAAAAACAGACTGACGAAACTTTTACAAACAAAACTCAACTCTAAGAATCTCACTAAAGCCATCAACACGTTCGCTATACCTATACTCACATATTCATTTGGTATCATCAAATGGTCACAAACAGACATAGAAAATATTCACATCCTTATACGATCTCAATTCACCAAATACAGGAAATTACACCCCAACGCATGCAAAGAAAGACTTACCATCGAGAGGAAGGCAGGAGGAAGAGGAATTATAGACATCAGATCATTACACACAAAACAAATACAAGCACTTAGGAAATTCTTTCACACCAAGCAAACCAGCCTCCATACAGCAACAGTCAAAGCAGACAAAAACTATACCCCACTCGACTTATCCCGGGTAGACCACCCAGCAGATACACACAGTCACACCCAATTGCAACAGGAAAAGATGAAAACGTGGTCAGAAAAAACACTCCACGGAAAACACAGATACCACATAGAATAAGACCACGTAAATAAAAAACAATCATACACCTGGTTGCGGGATGGGCAGCTATTCCCGGAAACAGAAGGCTTCTTGCTTGCCATCCAGGATAAAGTCATATTAACCAGAAACTACCAAAAGCATATCATCAAAGACCCAACTATTACAGAAGATAGATGCAGAAAATGCCACCAGCAGAAAGAAACGATCGAACACATAACAAGCGGATGTAAAATATTAGCCGGAACGGAATACACAGCCAGACATGACTCAGCGGCAAAAGTAGTTCACCAAGCACTAGCCACAACATACAAGCTCATAGAAAACACAGATCTCTACTACAAATACACACCAACGTCCGTACTTGAAAATAAAGATTACAAACTCTACTGGGACATCAGTATCCATACAGATAAAACAGTCTCCGCCAATAGACCCGATATTATTTTTCAGTGCAAAAAAGAAAAAGTCACCTATCTAATTGACATAGCTGTCCCCAACGACACAAACATCCAAACGAAATACACAGAAAAAATTTCCAAATACACAGACCTTGCAACGGAAATAAAAAGGCTATGGAAACAAGAAAAAATCATCATAGTCCCCCTCATTATATCAGCCACAGGCCTTACACCAACAACATTCACACCACACTTAGTACAATTAGGACTCAACACGAACATACACAAAAACATTTCGAAGTCAGTGATTTTGAAAACATGTAACATTGTCAGGTCATTCCTTAACACACAATGGTAATGCGTTTGCGCTGACTTGGTTTGCGCCCGTCAGCCAAACATGAAACCACATTGACCAAATGTGAGAAAGAAGAACTTTTTTGTAAATAATAATAATAATAATGTTCGACAAAGAAACATACAAATATCTAGGCTTCCAACAAAGCACCAAACTCAACCATACTCAGATCAAAGCAGAGCTCACAACCGAATTCAAGAACAGACTGACGAAACTTTTACAAACAAAACTCAACTCCAAATATCTCACTAAAGCCATCAACACGTTCGCTATTCCTATACTCACATATTCATTTGGTATCATCAAATGGTCACAAACAGACATAGAAAACATTCACATCCTTATATGTTCTCAATTCACCAAATACAGGAAATTACACCCCAACGCATGCAAAGAAAGACTTACCATCGAGAGGAAGGCAGGAGGAAGAGGAATCATAGACATCAGATCACTAACACAAAACAAATACAAGCACTTAGGAAATTTTTTCACAGCAAGTAAGCGAGCCTCCACACAGCGACACTTAAAGGAGACAAAAACTACACACCTCTCGACTTAGCCCGAGCAGACCACTCAGTAGACACACACAGTCACGTCCAATTACAACAGGAAAAGATGAAAACGTGGTCAGAGAAAACACTCCACGGAAAACACAGATACCAAAAATTTACAAATACACAGACCTTGCAACGGAAATAAAAAGACTCTGGAAACAAGAAAAAGTCATCATTGTCCCCGTCATTATATAAGCCACAGGCCTTACACCAATAACATTCACACCACACTTGGTACAATTGGGACTCAACACAAACATACACAAAAACATTCAGAAGTCAGTGATTTTGAAAACATGTAACATTGTCAGGTCATTCCTTAATACACAATGGTAATAGCGTTCGTGTTGACTTGGCTTGGGCCCGTCAGCCAAACATAGAACCACATCGACTAAATGTGAGAAAGAAGAAAGTTTTTGTATAATAATAATAATAAAAGGTCTTTATTTTTAACTCGGCGAAGTCCAGTTAAGAACTGCTCATTTCAACCTAGCCAGTAGCTAAGCATACAAGATACAAAAAAATAAAAAAACAAATATAAAAATACAAATTCAATAATGCAACATTCAAGTAATGCCTAAATACTAAATAAAAATACATACAATAACATTACATCATTATAGAGAAAAGAAAATAATAATAATAATAATCATATAAAATAAAAATACAAGATAAGATAGTACTGGAAGAAAAAAAGAAGAAAACATACAACATACAACAATCAATCAGCAAAACAGCAAACATAACGTAATGTACAGAAGTGAAGGAGAAGACAAAAGATAGGACTAATAGAAATTAGAATAAAAATAAAAGTCAAGTTGCATCCCCGAGGAGAAATTTCTTATAAATCAGCTTGCAATCATTAAGTGACCTGCTTTGAATAGCGTGCGGTACCGAATTGTAAACACTCACTGCAGCACAGCTGAAACATCTTTCAAAGATCGCCTATATATATCTATGCTTTGGTATTTCTAAAAGGTGAATATTTCTAGTATTTAAACTGTGCACATCTACCCGATGCCTCAATTTCTGTCTAAGATGGAGAGGACAACCCATTGCCAAGACTCTATGAACAAACACCGCCATGTGCTAAACATATTGAGCCAACCCAGCCCCACCAATTGAGGAGAAACATGATCTCTCTTCCGCAATCCACAAATAAACCTAACGCAAGAGTTCTGAATCTTTTGTATTCTGGAACTGGAACGAACATCGAAACATGGCCCAAAAACCACATCCGCATAATTAACATGACTCAAGAGTAATGCTTCGCAGAGCCTCTTCCTCACGTCTCTGGTCAAAATAGTTCTATTCCGATATAAGCTCCTTAAAGCTGTGTATGCCTTCTGCATTATGACCTCTAAAGCGCAGGTCTTTGTCAATCACAAGCCCAAGACTTTTTACAGTTTCCCTCAATTGGACAGGAACACCATCCACAACAACACCCAAGTCAAGTCCCGCCAGCCATTACCAAAATTAATTGCCACTGATTTAGATGGATTCAACTTAAGACTCTGCCTCTCCGAATATGACCAAATATTCTTGAGTATGGCATTCAAGCGATGGAACACTTGCTCAGCATTATCCCTATTGTAACTAGCATACACCTGTGTATCATCAGCAAACTGATGGATTAAGCAATTGTCATTAACTGATTCAACCAGATCCATGGTATATATCATAAAAAGTAATGCCCTGTGGTACGTCACTGTTCCTGACCCCAGGTTGCGAAGTCTTGTCATCTATCTTAACAACTTGTCTCCTATTCACCAAATAGCTCCGGAGAAGCTCTACTGCTTCGTCAGAGAAGCAGTAATAATCAAGCTTTGCAGAGAGGAGACTATAATCTACAGTATCAAATGCCTTACTGTAATCCAAAAAGAGTAAAGTTGACGATTCACCACGTATTGAATCGAAAGCTTTGTCTAAGTCATTCAATCAAACATGAAAATATCGGCCCGTTGTATTTTTTGAGTGTTTCAGACTCATAATTTGTAACTAACGAAAAGTTCAAGAACAAATTTTGCCGAAATTTTCACAAGTATTTCCTCCACACTAAAATTATCCTTAATTTAATAAATTTTTCGTTAAAATTGAAGCAATCGTATCTGGAAAACTACTAAAAATTCTGCACAACCCACAAAAGTTCCCCACTTATAAGGATATTATCCTTAGTTTTTCATTACCAACTTTTCCGAACATATGTAGGAAAAATTTTTCTAAAGTGTTGTTAAAACTTCGACCAGTGGCCATATTGTCCAAAATGGACGAGAGATACAACTTTTAATATAAGAAGGGTATATTCTTCTCAAGTCTAGTGTTATTATTTTTTTCGTCTTTTTGCCTTTTTCTTCGAAACTAATAACGGGGAAAATTTTCCGGATATTACATATATTACTGTTAGAAGGTACTTTTGGAGAACATATTAAATTTTTTTTACGTTGGGAAGAGAACGTTTAAAAAAATACGAGGGCATATTGATAGGTTTCTAGACTAGCGCAAATAGCCCTGTCGCCAGGGGTTTTGAACTCTCATTAAGTGTTAACAGGCTGCATTTTGGCATACAGGTGGTTTTTTTGAACGTAGAATAGGATGTTTGCTAAAGTTTGACGTACGTTAAACCCACAAAATCCAAAACAAAATAAAAAATTCGGTTATATCTCGCAAAATATAAAAGATATCGAAAAACTAATAGTACCACGTGAAAGAGCGAAAAATTTTACAATAAAGTAGTATATAGATTTGTTTTCTACATTTTTTTATTGGTGTGACAATTTATTAAAAATTCGCCAAAACAGGTTAATTTGAAAGTCTCTGCGCACAGCTCGAAGGTTAATCGATAATACTCGTTTTCAAAGTGTAAAAAGAAAAATTAAAGAGAGCTTTTTGAAGAGCAGACTTTCAGCTTTCCGATGATACTAATAGTTTTTATTTTTGTTGCTTTATAATTTACAAAACTTAAAACTAAATTTTTGTTTGCACACAGTAAATTGCAAATATTTAAGAAAATATGAAAAAAAATCCTTGTGCATATATCATAACCTTAAGTTTCAAATCCTCAAACCAACTTCTGACAGTGGCGGAGGAAGGGCGTTGTGTCTTCAATTTATTAAGCATGTTGTCTTAAATTTTTTTTAGCGGATATCTGGGGGCACAGTAGTGCCCCCACCAAGTCGAGCAGAAAGCACAGCCGTGTCATCCTTTTCTCGAAGCCACTCACGACACTTTCGACCCCCCTGTAACTTCGTTGTGGATAAAGCTAGAAGCCTGAATTTTCAGTGACCAAGAGGACATACTATACTAGCTATATTCCTAAATTACCTACTATTTACACCTTATAGTTTACGAACTATCGCCAGTCGAAGTTCTTTAATTTTGTCACTGACACACTCACCGATCATCAAAATTCTAAAGTACTTCTAGCAGACACACGAACTTTAAATTTTGAATTTAGTTAGTGTTTAGCCTATAAAGGAAGGAAAAACTGAAACATCTCGAAATTTCAGTCCCGCTTTCTAAATGGTACAGTCACTTAAGCCAAAAAAGAGGGTCAACCTCGGAATGAGAGATAATAAGTTGTAAACTTGTATAAACCTTTATTTTGGCACTCTAAAAGTTGTCTCAAAAGTCTCATAAAATCTTGTGTCCGCGTCTTAAGATATTCAAGGTCAAAGGTCACAAAAATCGGTTTTTCGCAAATATCTCGCTTCCTATGGTTTCAATGATATTTACATTTATTATAAAAAAAGAAGCATAAAATTCTCTACAAATTTTGTCCCAAACATTTTTTTATACGCTTAACCGTTTTTGAGATAGAGCGCGGAGAGCGCGCAGCGCTCAGTCATACATAGTATAATGCAAGGTCAACCGTTGGTCCTGGTAAATAATACGTCGTATAAAGTTAATTAATCACTAAAAAATCCATAATTATGAATAATTTGTATTATTTATTAATTAATATATTATATTTAACAATATTTTTCATTTATCAAATATATTCGTTTAATAATACTTACCTACTTCGTGTAATTAAAAAAAGTTAAGTACTTTAAGTATATTTTAATTATAAAAAAGTATGAAGATGATGCTTCCATGACAGCAGGGCTTGAAGAGAATATAGTTATTAAAATAGGAGCAAAAGTCACGTTAAGACGAAATATTGACATGAGTCTTGGCTTAGTCAACGGTTCTATCGGTAAAATACAAGGAGTAAAGGTTGATCCTGAAAATACAAATAAAATAAAAAAAAATACATATTACATTTAATAACATCTTCACGAGCTTGGTCCAGTCAAAACTAAATTTGAAATTATTAATAGAGCTTATGTTCATCGCGAACAGTTTCCGATACATATAGCCTATGCTATTACCATACACAAAAGTCAGAGGCTAAGTCTAAACGATGGACATCGGTTCTTCAGTGTTCACATGCGGTCAAGCATATGTGACACTTTCGAGAGTGACAAGTCTGGGCAGATTACATCTAATTAATGTCGACTTCGGTAGTATCAAAGCTCAGGAGTTCGCAATCGTTGAATATAATCGACTTAGGAGCACCTATCGTCCAGAATTGTCAAAAATTGTTACATCATAGCCTTTGAGAAAAACCAATAGAGACCGGGAGTGGGTTTTAAGAAAATCCATAGCTGACGTACAAGAATTATTACCTGAGAAGAAAAAAAAAGAGGACTACGTACAAAACAAATGAGATCCCATCAAAAACATAAAATATAAAAAAAAATGCCAAGTCTCGCAACGCAGTCCTTCCACCACAAAAAGTTGTGAGATCTCATGTAAAACCAACATAATCTCTTAAGAAAAATCTACTATTTAAAATACTTTATTCTTAAGTGCACTGTTTAGACTTACTTAGCAATCGAAATAGTAAATTATTCTTATGTGATTATGTTGCCGTGTGATTGCCAAGTCATTATATTTATTTATAGAAATAAAGATGTCTAATATTGATACGGTCACTATAAATGTTGGTAGGTAACTAAATAGATAACAATTTAAGACAAAGTTGTTGAATAGATGCTTCCATAGATACTAACTAAAATAACTGACTTAGTTTTACATGAGATCTCACAGCTTTTTGTGGTGGAAGGACTGCGTTGCGAGACTTGACATTTGTTTACATTTTATGTTTTTGATGGGATTCCTTTTAAAAAAAAACCGATCAAGTGCAAGTTAAACTTGCGCAATTAGTGTTTCGTACGTTGATTGCTTTTTAAAATAAAAAAATTTTGTTACAGAGGTATAAAATGATCAGTGACTTCACAAAATACACCCCAAATGAGTTTTCAACAAAGTTTGTTTCCAATCTTTACTGAAATCTGATGACCTTGAAATGTTTGTTTTTTTTATATACCATATAAATTATTAAAGGTAATGCACTCGTGATAATTTTCGTTCAATCTACACCCCGTGGAGAATATTCCGGAATTTTTTCGAAATTTTTTGATAAGTACTTTTCGAGATAAGGCCCGGGACAGCGATTTTTCGCGAATTTTTAAAAATAATACAAAGAAAAAGTGCGCGCAAGTATAATATTATATGTATAGTTTTTACTCGTGTTTTCACAAGCTTTCATTTGACACCACACTCGATGACCTAGTAAAAAATTTTTTTTTTTTCACTTCCGACTTCACCCCCCAAAACTAACCCCTTAAGTCAAAATTTAATTCTCAAAACTACATGGCTCTGATGAGGCCATCAATTCCTATATTATTACCAAATTTCACCTTTCTATGTCAAATAGTTTCGGAGAAAATCTGGTGTGACAGACAGACAGACAGACAGACAGACAGAGACCGAAGTGATCTTATAAGTGTTCCGTACGGAACACTAAAAACGTACTTGATAGCTGATCGTTAATCGATTTTATTAAATTCGCAATTTTTATGTAAACATCCACTTTAAACAGCACAGTCAAAGCTGAACCACCAAACTAAGTAACCTAGCAAATGTTAAAGTACTATCCATAGAAACCGCCTTTGTTTTTGACACATGGACACAGTAGTCTAGGCTTACTAATTACCAATACTCATAGTACAAGGGTTTTTTTAAAGTTAGGACGTTTTTAACTTTTCTTACTACTGTACTCGTAGAAAAATCATCCTCCAAAATTGTTGCATTCTATTTTAGAGTCCCTACATCGCGAAAAACATTATTCCCTAGAACCGTTGGCGCTATAGCCACAGTAAACATACAACACAATAACGATGCTTAAGAAAATTTTTAGGTCCTTTTTTTATCACGCATGCGTCCCTTATCATACTAACAACATGGCTGCCAGCGCGGTCGAGGGTTGTGTTTACATCTGGATTTAAAGGAGAATCCTTTTATACGCTCCGAAATTCATTAGTAATAATTTTTCAATAAGTAAATGACTCGTATGACGTTATAATTGAAAATAATTATAAATAACCGGTCAAGTGCAAGTTGAACTTGCGCGATTAGTGTTCCGTACGTTGATTGCTTTTAAAATAAAAAATGTTGTAACGGAAGTATAAAATGATCAGTGACTTTACAAAACACACCCCAAATGAGTTTTCAACAAAGTTTATTTCCAATCTTTACTGAAAATCGATGACCTTGAAATTTCTGTTTTTTTTATATACCAGATAAATTATTACAGGTAATGCACTCGTGATAATTTTCGTTCAATCTACACCCCGTGCAGAATATTCCAGAATTTTTTCAAAATTTTTTGATGAGTACTTTTCGAGATAAGGCGGGTGGACAGCAGAAAAGTGCGCGCAAGTATTACATTATATATATATATATATATATATATATATATATATATATATATATATTTATATATATATATATATATATATATATATATATATATATATATATATATATATATATATATATATTTTACTCGTGTTTTCACAAGCTTTTATTTGACACCACACTTGATTACCTAGTAAAAACTTTTTTTTTTCACTTCCGATTTCACCCCCCAAAACTAACCCTTAAGTCAAAATTTAACTTTCCAAAACTACATGGCTCTGATGAGGCCATCAATTCCTATATTATTACCAAATTTCAACTTTCTATGACAAATAGTTTCGGAGAAAATCGGGTGTGACAGACGGACAGACAGGCACCGAAGTGATCTTATAAGTGTTCCGTACGGAACACTAAAAAAGAGGTCAAGAGGAAGTTTTTGTTGTGCGGTTAGTGCTTGTAAAAATATATGTGGTATCTCCAAAGGAGTTAGTTTTTTTAGATTTCCCAAAGATCCTAGAAGGTAATTTATTCATAATTCGTTACTTCTATTTTGCAATATGTTATATAAAGATTGTGATAATTGTGTTTTTATATTAGAAATAATCCGTAGGCTGAAAAGTTTTTGGTCTAGCTACTTAAAACACATTTTTTTGCAAAATTCAAATTTGTTCATCAATATAGTCTCCTTCAAGAGCGATACAATCAGTCCAAGGCTTTTCTAACATCTTTAAATTTTTCTTGTAGAAGAATTTGTCCTTGTCTTCAAAATAGGCCCCAGTTTCGGCGATAACTTCTTCACTGGAGCCAAATCTCTTTTCCGTAAGCATTTTTTTGAGGTCTGAGAATAGATAATAGTCGGTGGGGGCTAAATCTGGATAATACGACGGATGAGGAAGCAATGGTATTTTTTCCCATCAAAAAACAGTGTTTAATTAACACACGAAATTCGATTTTTTTTTCCGTTGTTTTGAGAATATCAAAAGTAGAGTCACTAAAACCACTACAACTTGTAAACTAATAGTCGAAATGTCATGAAATTTTGACAGGTATCGTTTGATGACTGGTACTTCCTAAAATCATGGATTTTTTGAAAAGGGCGACATCTATATGTCAGACCAAAAACTATTCAGTCTACGTGTTACATTCTATTTGTAAAACAGTTGATGTTTTATTATTGTTTAGTACTGATTTATGTTATTCCACTTGTACTTTTTTTCTAAATTCAGGGCAGAATGTTTGCTAGAGTTAAGTTTTATTATCTGTTAAAATTCACTAACCAAACTTTCAAAACTCAATCTGGGCATGCAAAAGTAGTAATTCTCCAGCACGAATGAGTTTGAATAAATCAATGCATGGATGGTATTTTTCCTTGCATTTTTTTGCCTTTTTCTCTGTTTTTTTTTATATCTGTTTTAATAAATATTTCTAGAGAAAAAACGTTTTTTTCTTCCTTTCGATTAGCAAAATTCATTTTGACTCTAGAGAATAGGATTTTGCTTGAAAGAAGGAATTTCCCCTGAAAACATCGAAATTTTACAATAAATTAAAAATTGAAACATTTTTGTTCAGAATCGAACTTTCTTCGCATATTCTATATTACAACACATGGTAAAGAATATCCTTTTGTATAACCCTGTTAAAACTGCATGTCACTAACTGCTAAGGAATTTTTATTTTGGACTTTAAGTCTTCACAATACCCTCGAAAACATGGAAATTTTGCAATAAATTAAAAATTGAGACATTTTTATTAAAAAATCAGGTTTCCTCGAATATTCTTTATTACAACACATGGTAAAGAATGTCCTTTTGTGTAACCCTGTTAAAATTGCATGTCGGTAACTGCTAAGGAATTTTTATTTTGGACTTTTAAGTTTTCGCAATACATCGAAAACATGGAAATTTTAAAATAAATTAAAAATTGACACATTTTTATTCAAAAACGAGCTTTCCTCGCATATTCTCTATTACAACACATGATAAAGAATGCCCTTTTGTATAACTCTGTTAAAACTGCATGTTGCTAACTGCTAAGGAATTTTTATTTTGGACTTTAAGTCTTCGCGATACACCCGAAAACATCGAAATTTTACAATAAATTAAAAATTGAGAGATTTTTATTAAAAAACGAGCTTTCCTCGCATATTCTCTATTACAATACATGGTAAAGAATGTCCTTTTGTATAATCCTGTTAGAACTGCATGTCGCTAACTGCTAAGGAATTTTTATTTTGGACTTTAAGTCTTCGCAATACACCAGAAAGCATGGAAATTTTACAATAAATTAAAAACTGAAACATTTTTATTCAAAATCAAACTTTCCTCGCATACTCTCTATTACAACACATGGTAAAGAATATCCTCTTGCATAACCCTGTTAAAACTGCATGTCGCTAACTGCTAAAGAATTTTTATTTTGGGCTTAAGGCCTTCGCATTACACCCGAAAACATCGAAATTTTACAATAAATTAAAAATTGAGACAATTTTATTCAAAAACGAGCTTTCCTCGCATATTCTCTATTACAATACATGGTAAAGAATGTCCTTTTGTATAAGCCTGTTAAAACTGCATGTCGCTAACTGCTAAGGAATTTTTATTTTGGACTTTAAGTCTTCGCAATACACCCAAAAACATCGAAATTTTACAATAAATTAAAAATTGAGACATTTTTATTCAAAAACGAGCTTTCCTCGCATATTCTCTATTACAATACATGGTAAAGAATGCCCTTTTGTATAACCCTGTTAAAACTGCATGTCGCTAACAGCTAAGGGATTTTTATTTTGGAGTTTAAGTCTTGCAATACACCCGAAAACATCGAAATTTTACAATAAATTAAAAATTGAGACATTTTTATTCAAAAATGAACTTTCCTCGCATTTTCTCTATTACAACACATAGTAAAGAATATCCTTTTGTATAACCCTGTTAAAACTGCATGTCGCTAACTGCTAAGGAATTTTTATTTTGGACTCTAAGTCTTCGCAATACACCCGAAAACATCGAAATTTTACAATAAATTAAAAATTGAGACATTTTTATTCAAAAACGAACTTTCCTCGCATATTTTCTATTACAACACATGGTAAAGAATATCCTTTTATATAACCCCGTTAAAACTGCATGTCGCTAACTGCTAAGGAATTTTTAATTTGGGCTCTAAGTCTTCGCACTACACCCGAAAACATCGAAATTTTACAATAAATTAAAAATTGAGACATTTTTATTCAAAAACGAACTTTCTTCGCATATTCTATATTACAACACATGGTAAAGAATGTCCTTTTGTATAACCCTGTTAAAACTGCATGTCGCTAACTGCTACGGAATTTTTATTTTGGGCTCTAAGTCTTCGCAACACACCCGAAAACATCGAAATTTTACAATAAATTAAAAATTGAGACATTTTTATTCAAAAACGAACTTTCCTCGCATATTCTCTATTACAACACATGGTAAAGAATATCCTTTTGTATAACCCTGTTAAAAACTGCATGTCGCTAACTGCTAAGTAGTTTTTATTTTCGGCTCTAAGTCTTCGCAATACACCCGAAAACATCGAAATTTTACAGTAAATTAAAAATTGAGACATTTTTATTCAAAAACGAACTTTCCTCGTATTTTCTCTATTACAACACATGGTAAAGAATGTCTTTTTTTGTATAATCGTGTTAAAACTGCATGTCGCTAACTGCTAAGGAATTTTTATTTTAGGCTTAAGGCCTCCGCATTACACCCTAAAACATCGAAATTTTACAATAAATTAAAAATTGAGACATTTTTATTCAAAAACGAACTTTCCTCGCATATTCTCTATTACAACACATGGTAAAGAATCTCTTTTTGTATAATTCTGTTAAAACTGCATGTCGCTAACTGCTAAGGATATTTTTTTTTTTTGACTTTTAAGTCTTCGCAATACACCAGAAAACATCGAAATTTTACAATAAATTAAAAATTGAAACATTTGTACTCAAAAACGAACTTTCCTAGCATATTCTCTATTACAACACGTAGTAAAGAATATCCTTTTGTATACCCCTCTTAAAACTGCATGTCGCTAACTGCTAAGGATTTTTATTTTGGACTTTAAATCTTCACAGGACACCCGAAAAAACATCGAAATTTTACAATAAATTCACCATACCAGCGTAACTCTCGAAGGAAAATTTTGGTGCACATGTGACCCGTGATCATTTCACTCCGTTGGTTCTCGATAATTTTTTTTAGTTTCAATATTTTTATTAGAATTTGTTCCTTTTTTAATAATTTTCAAAAATGTTTTTTTTTTCCAACAAACTTCAATAATATTTTATATATCAATTGGCCTGTCTTCAAATTTTCAGGATAGCTTTATCGAAAAGCACTCCTTAGAAGCAACTGTCTTTGTGAAGGAAATTTTGGAAGCCTTGTAAAAGGAATCTTGTGGATTCTTGATTCTCGGTACACTACTACTGACGGTCTAGGCGAAAAACCATATTGGATAAAATAATGGAATTTGCAGAGTATTTTTAAACGAACTAATCAATTTTTTAGATCATTCAATGAAAAAGTCCAATCATTTTATTTGTGAACAGAAGCGCCCTCTAACACTGATTTTCCTAAAACCCAATATTGATATTATTTGCGCAACTTTCAAGCGTCCTGCTGCCATCGCTGAAATAACGTTCAATAAAGCACATCCTGACCGTCCCGACTTTATCTTTAAATCAATATTCCTAACCTGCTCGTCAATTTTACATCATGAACGCCTTGATACTAAAATAGTAATAAGAAATGACAATAGATGGATCTAGTATTGAATTATTACCATCGCTGCAAAATATTGATTATCGAAATTAAGCTGGAAGTAGACAGAAACATTCAAAATGGAGTTGGTTGACTATCTGAATGTCCTGTGTTTATCTTTATCAGAAACTCTTTGAAGCTGGATAGCCCTCAATTTTAATACACAGATAGGATGCATATATATACACAGCTTCACCATAAATTGTGCCAGAATTACTGATGCAAACACTAAGGTGCTTATTTTGCCAAATGACATTATTTACGTCTTTTATAATTTAAATTAGGGTTGGGTGATACAGTGATTTTTTAGTGACACTGTTATATGTTACTGTGATTTTTTAGTATCGTGATTTTTAAACGTGACATGATCACAGTTTTTATTTTTCGAGATCACGACCAGTACGACCACGTTACTGATATTGATACAGCCGACCAAACTATGCAAACTGGTGACCATCACTTATACGCTTATGTTCTTTGCTGCTACTGTGCTACTTCTTGCCTGATCCCTGTTTATTTATTCATTATTTATTAGTAAGAGATATGGGAGGTGATTGGTGATGCCTAGGAATGAGCGAAATTTCACGAACTGTAATTTTTTCACTAATATTTAGTAATCACTTATGTCTTCAATCTGAGACTGAACCCTGAACACGTAATTAACTAATATTAATAGATATCACTGATATATATATATATATATATATATATATATATATATATATATATATATATATATATATATATATATATATATATATAATAACAACCGGTAATATTTATACATCGCAAGTCGTAAGCAGGAAAGGAAAAGTTTGTTTTTGTTATGCGATACTCATATCTGGTCTGCTTTTGAATATATGTTAAATATTAAATATCAGTTCAAGCCACTTTCGTGTCGATATCACTAAAACTTGATATATCTATGTGGAGATTTTTTTAATCACATTTCTTTTTGTATAATTCTTTCGTGAACAATCTCACAAGCTCACATCTTAACGGGGTTTTGGGTATTGTCATGCACCGTGCTTTTGCCGCCAATATTGCCATAACCTGATTTCGCTGAACCTGAAAATAAAATACTTTCCACGGAATTCCCAATACATAACTTACCGTCCAGCTTCTTGACCAACTTTATTTAGATTAAGGCCAGGACCTCGTTTTATTTGTTTAGTTACATGCTATTTAGTTTTATTAACTAGGTCAGTAGAGCTAAGAACACGGTGCTGATTTTTAAGGCAAAACCTAGCTATGAAGGAAATATAGTATTATTATTATTATAATTAAAACAATACTAATACTAATACATTTAGTCCAGGGTTATTTTACTCTCTTTATTTTTTTTTATTTGCGCCTTATAAAAATAAGTTACAACGGTTTTCATTTCATTATTTAAAGAAAGTTTTCGTCCTTGTACCCCGGTGAACTCGCAGCGCCTAGATAGGTTTGTTACATTTCTCGTGCGGTATCATAAATCTTTGCCAGATCTACGAAAAGTAGATACGCCTCTCTATTTATTGCGACTCTCCTCCTGTCTATTTGTATTACTGTCAAGATATGGTCTAATCACTTTCAATATGGTTTTTTAATATTATCACGTAAAGTCTTGTGACTGAGATGATGTGATTATGTATTAGTGTAATGCGAGTTTACCTCCAACTAATTGGGATTTATTCCCTATTTCCATATCTCCTTAAATAAATAATAAGTTTTTTTTTTTATCAAATTTGGAATTACAGATCGATATATTGACAAGTACTTCTTATAATTTGCTGCTGCTTGGTGAAATCGTATGAAAAATTAAATTTTTGGTACAAGTCCATTAATTTCCGCAGAAAGAAATGGTTCAAAAAGTAATAATTTTTCAGATAAATGCACAAAAAGAAACGTCTTAAATTAGTTGTAGTGTTACAACATTACTTTAAATGGCATATTACGCAACAAACAACAAACTCGCTGCTAATAAGGAAAATGTTTGTATTTCCTGACTATGTCAAGCGTACACTGAGTTAAGAGTCTTTTAATGATGGGGGATTCATATCAATATAGAGTTAGTAAAATTATGTTTTAATATACAGCAGAGAAGTTCTTATTTTAGTACACAGCCAAAAGTACCTATTTTTAGCTAGGAATAAAAATTTAAACAACTATTTAAGATCACCACTTATGTTTATTATATTATTGCTGACAATTGTTTCGACACACTATGTCTTCTTTTGGAGAACGATGTAAATTAACTAACAAAGAATATATAGTTTACCTAATTACAAGTACTAAATTCATTAACAATATTTACCTTAATATCTAGAACAAGTTCAATAAAGGAGACCCTCCCCCCTAATTGATCGTTGAGTAATAAACCTGAGGATTTTTTCTGGTTAATTTCTACCTGTTCTAAACAATTCAGTAATTTTCCTTTCTTTCAGGCAGATGTTTTTATAAAAGAATAAAGGAACATAAACAAAGCTATAGAATGAAAAATAACAAATCTCCTTACGCTAAGCATTTAGCAGATGAAAATCATACGTTCAATGAAGATTTCAAAATTTTGCCCTCTAATTTTGAGTTCGTTTTTTGTTTCGTTAGGTCATCCGCATAAGCAAGCCATTGGTAGTTATTTCCGAAAATTATTTCTCCTCTTTCGATTCCTCCATAACTAAATTAAACAGCGTCGTGGACAAAGAGTCGCCCTACCTTAAGCCATTTTTCAACCTGAAAACTCTCCGATCGTTGTCCACGCCTCATCACTTCGTTTTTCGTTTCTTTCAGTGTCATTTCCGTCAGTCTTTTTGGGATGCCCAGCTGAAACATTGCTTGATACATTTTTCTTCTGTTTATTTTGCCATATGCCTGCCTAAAATCTATAAATAGGACGTACAACGTCAAACTATACTCTTAACAGCTAGTCTGAATCTCTTTTAAAGTAAAAATTTGATCTGTTGTTGACCTATTCCTGCGGAAACCGGCTTGATACTCCCCCACTATCCTTTCTATATGTTTCTCCATTCTTTTCCTCAGGATTTTGCTGAAGACCTTATAGCATGTATCTAAAAGCGCAATGCCCCTATAATTTCGTTGTCTTTTTTTGAGAATTGGACATATTCGTTTCGCTGACCACTCTGTTAGCATTTGTTCCGTTTCCCAGTTCACATATCTTTTTGTGCAGTTGTTCACTACTTGCTTTTAGCATTTCAGCACGTATCTCATTTGTCGCCGGGCTCTTGTTATTCTTTAATTCTTGCATACTGTCTATTATCTCTTATTCTGTTGGTTGTTCTATGTGTTTCTTCTTGCGCCGTCGCTCAGTCCGCTATTTCCTCTTCGTCAATACTTCCATTTAGCAACTGTTCAAAGCAATTCTTCCATTCCATCATTATTTGGTCGTTCTCGCTTAGAAGTGTCCCTTCTTCCGTTCCCATATAGATATTCCTGGTTTAATACCCGTTTTTCCTTTGTTTTATTCTCGGTAAAAAGATTTGATCTCCTCGTTTTGGAATCTTTCTTGAATACCTTGGATTATTGTTTCGATATATTGTCTTTTTAAAGTTCTACATCTCTTTTGGAAGGCTCTCCGTTTGTCCCTATAATTTTGCTTGTTATTTTCACTGGCGTTGGTTAGCATTTTTCGTCTTGCCATTCTTTTATCCTCGGCCAAATCTTTCCTTTCTGTCTTTTCGGTCTGGTTTCCAATGGTTTCTTTGCTGACTCTCTCTATTACTACTTTTATTTCTTCTCATCTGGAGTCAATTCCTGTAGCAAGTGCAACGCTCTGCAATTCCGCATTCATTCTTTTTCTATATTTTCTTCTGATCTCTTCGGTTTTTAACTGGTCTACATTATACTTTCGCGTGCTTGTATGGAAAGTTGATGGCGGCCGTTGTTTGTGACCGCGAAGGAATTTGCCTTACTGAGTATATGATTTCTCGGGAAAATGTCGGTTTTCACGAAAAGATGACTAAGGGATCTTTCTTCTTTATCCCAACAGAATATTTCCCATAATAAGCAGTCAAGAACAGAAAATTTGTAATATTAGCAATAGGCGAACTTTCTTCGAATTTTTCATTTTCCACAAGTGAAAAATTGAAATCCATTCCGATTGACCTACTACGTTAGCTTCTCGAATATCAACTCCTGGACTAATAACGCAAACAAAACCAAGGAAACTTCAAAAATAATCAATACAAACATCAGGATCGAAGCTTATGCTAAATATTTTAGTCTGCTTCCACCTTAAGGTGAAGAAATGCGTAGAAATTTGTGCTTTATTTTTTTCTGTTAAAAATAATATCTTATTTTTTTAAAAAATTAGTTTGCTTTTTAGTGAAAACAAAAATAGAAACTACAGTTTGTGCTTCGCGCTTACTTAGAAAAACAACAACGTCTTAAAAAGAAGTAAATATGGTGACTACTCCAAAACAATGACTGTTGAGGTGACTATTCTTAATTTATCACGTTTTATCCATAATTAATATTGAAATATCATAAGAAAATTTCCTGTTAAGAGTGCTGTAAAGTCGAAATATCCAAACTCTTTTATATAATATTATCTTTATTATTTGCAGCATTCTTTTTAAAACACAAGTAAAGGATTTTAGGTCTTGAAGAAATAAAAATTCCAACTTCCTCTAATATGCCCGAAAATGCCCTAAAATTATTAAAGATTTTAGAAGTCCAAAGAAAATAAACAAAAATAGATTTTTTACTTTCCTTGATGACATAAATCTTGTATTCGTATAAAAACACAGGTCACTCTTGAGCACAATAGTTTATAGATCTCAAATTTGATCTACTTGAAGCAGGAATTTACCAGTTTTAACTATAAAAGCCTCTTAAGGAGGAGCTTTTCTTTCTTAAATTCTTTAATACTTAATTTTAGGTGTAGATTTCCCAAAAATTATGATTTCCAAAAATGTGACTGGCACATCTAAAAATTGTCAAAATATATAAACATACTGACAACAAATTACTAAAAAATAAATGTAGAACCAACAACAAAATGAACCGTTATAATATTTTGCACCAATTGGGCGACGGTACGTATGGTTCTGTGGTATTAGGACAAAGAAAAGATACTGGCGAAAAAGTAGCCATTAAAAAAATGAAGAGGAAATATTATAGTTGGGATGAAGCTATAAATTTAAGAGAAGTCAAGGTAAAGTTTGAAATGTTTTTATATTCGTTTTAGACAAATTGCCTACGATTAAAGTCAGTGCCAAATTAAGTCTTTGTGGCGCTCTGGGTGCAGAACGCTATGAGGATTTTTATCACCATTTTTAGACCTGTTAGATTTAATTTTAGATTTTACTGATTGAGTAAGCTATACTATAAGAAACAAGAACTTAGGAGGTAGAAAACACAAAGAATTTACGGGCCAGGGCCGGTATTATTACCGCTCTCGTTCTATTCATTTAATAATTTTCATAGGGTTAGCCTGTCTATTGTGGGTTACGTGGATATGTCGTCTGATGTAGCCAGGTTGAAGGCGCGAGGAGCTTATGAATACAAGGGGCGTTTCTTTAAGGAAAATAAGAACGCCAAAGGCTTTCGCTTTTTCCGCACACCTGCCACTCCTGGAGCGCTTTAGGGACTTCCCTGCAGCATGTGTGCTAGATCCATAAAAAAAGAACTACTTACGGAGGGGGAGGGGGCGTTAACCAATAAATAAGGGGGTGTTAATTGACAAACAGGAGGCATCCAACAACAATCAGGGAGCGAAACTCATTTTTTCCACAAGAAAGAACCCCTACCTACAGTGGAACTCTAAAAAAACTATACTTAATCTAAACAATTTAATCTAAACATGTTTTACGAAAGAGAACTCCCAATGAAAAAAAAATTCGTTTCTAAGAGGCGTATATTCTACATCCATAAGGGCGGGGGCGGCATATACATTCCTGCCTTTCCTTAGCTACGATGTATTTATTATCCCTATCTGACGCCTATGATGAATGTAGCCACATATAAATTTTTTTCTTTAAATAAACCGAACTTCTTGTTAAAAATATTTTTATGAATTAACGGGATTTTTAAGGCCAGAAATCAAAAAACTATCGTTAATATAAGAATGATAATTAATATTTACCCAAAGCATATTTCGGTTACAACCAAATACAGATAACAAGTAGTTAAACTGATAGTTACTTCATTTTTGCCAGCGTTAACAGGAACTTCTTAACAATAAAAAAAATCCCTAGAAATATAACCATCGTACTCAAAACATATTTTTGATGTATTTCGATACCTATTTCCCATAGAATGAATGAATATGGTACAAATTTAGAATGTTTACTGTGTCTGCTAAAAAAAACTAACCTTATGAAGCCACTGAGAAATACAGCGTCAGCATAAAGGAGATGTAGATTCACACACTTTATTAACAAACACTGAAAGTATATAAAAAAAAAAACCGTTTTGTTACGTTCACAACACAAAAAGTAACTAAATCCACGCCGTTATTACATCTGAATTATATACGGTATTACAAATTCACGGAGATAAAATGGACGATACGAATCTAACCCGTACGTATTCTTTTTACGCGAGATAAATCAGTTGGCTAGTAATAGGCGCATGCGCACCAACTACAGGCAAAGGCGCAAGAGTTGCCTACGTCTGTATCGAGTATAGCATTTAAGAAGAAGAGGAGGCAGAGAATGGTTAAAGAGTCGGTAGAGTACAAATAAAGTTTTGATTTAAATGTTCGTACCTATTATCATGTAAAAGATTTCTTTGTATTAACCAAAATAAGAAATCATAAACTACAAAAATAATTTAAAAGTGCACTAGATCTAACTAATATTAACAGGCTGGAGAATCAAACTAATTAGTGGACGGAATAATAATGATTTTTAGCGACAAACATAACTACCTTCATTGTAAATCAAAAATATAGAGATGTTCTATATTCGTTCGCATAGTGAATCACCTGAGCCTCAGTATCAGATATTTTAGAGCTATTTACAGCAATATTAAAAAAATTTATAGATAGTTCAACACGTCAATAAATAGGATTGCGTTTAAAATCATGACTTTCACAGACTGACGCATTTTTTACCTAAATTCGATATAAGATTATTTAATTCACGAAAAAGTAGTAAGGTCAATCATTAGCCAATGAGAACACTACGAAACATAGTGAGTGGAATATAGTTCAAGCATATAATTGGGAAAATCAAAAAACCATCTTTTAAAATTGCCTAAAGAAATTATTTATACTATTTAATAATCGGCTACAAACTATCTTAATTATTTTAATCACATATATTTTCTTTATTTAACGTCTTTACATGTTAAATATATTTCTAAAATTGTTATACTAAATTTACTTAACTCTACAGTTATATCTAACCTAAGCTGTTTAGATATGACTTAAAAAAAAAGAAATTACTATTTACCGGTCTAGTCTCAACACATAACCTAAATTTAATTGTCTGTAAAAAAGCTTGCATGTTTACACGAATAAAAAGTTTTTGGACTTTAAATTTTTACCATAAAAAGATATTTTCTGGATAGTAATTTTATTATGTTGTACTGGGAAAAATGAGTAGTGGACTTTGTGATACTTATTTTATGCAGAAAGGGTTTTCATTTTCCTTTTTCATGATGTTTTTGTGCTACCTGATTTACCAATTAGTTATGAAAAGGGTTTTTTACATGGTGCTATTAGTGAAACTATAATAAAAGTTTTAAAAAATTTTTAATTGAAATATAATGACTCGTGTCATTAACCAAAAATTTCAGCTTTGGATACGAAATTATTTGTGCAGGTTAGATTTTGGCTCTTTTGTGTATTAATTTCATTAGTTAAAACTCTGTACATAAAATATAGTTTATCCATACAGAATCAGAAGCTTTTTTAAACTGAAATAGGTAAAGTTGTATTCATTAATTATAGCATGAATAATAAAAAATTTATATTAGGCACAGCAACACTGTAACAGTACAGGTTATTATCAAGATACCAGTCTGTTGTTTCTGACAAAAAATTATTGGCGTACCTACTGAAAAACCATAAAATTTCAGGGTACATTTACGCATCAGTTATTAAGAAGTAATATTTTTAATTATTTTTGTGCAGTCTCAATATATTGAGAGTTTTTTATAACACCCTATATACACCGGAGGTACATCAGTTTATCAGTGTTGCTTTAACTTTGCAGTCGCACCTATTTCGTTAAAGTTTCACTTGGCATTATCGATGTCTACTGGTCAGTAAACTATTTATGCATAGTAATAGCCATAGATTTTATCAGTGATTGGTTGGCGATGGCTCCACCCCTTCTAAGCTAATATATATGGTCCTGGCATTGTTTAGCAGGCTGCCAATATGTTTATTCCTTGTTTTATGTTTATGTCATATCAATAATTTATATATACATATATATTACATTAAAATTCCAGGTTTCAATCCGTTCATCCAACAATGAATTTGCACGAGGTTTAGCCAAAATTTCCTTTGATATTTTCAAATGCTCCTGCTGCTGCTGCTACTTGATGCCGTGATTTTGCTGCTGCTGCTGCTCGAAGCTAACTAAGCTAAGAGGTAGCTATATATATATATATATATATATATATATATATATATATATATATATATATATATATATATATATATGAGGCTGGTTTGAAAAGTCCGTGCAAAAATAAAACTACTTATGTGTTTGGGGTAAACCTTTTTTATTTTTCGACATAGTCTCCTTTTAGGCTTATACACTTCGTCCAACGATGTTCTAGTTTGTTGATCCCTTCCGAATAATAGGATTTGTCCAAGTCTGCAAAATATCCATTAGTGTCTGCAATCACCTCCTCGTTTGAATAAACTCTTTGTCCCGCCAGCCATTTCTTCAAATTGGGGAACAAATAGTAGTCCGAGGGAGCCAAGTCTGGAGAATAGGGGGATGTGAAACGAGTTGGAATCCTATTTCCATTAATTTTGCGACCACAACTGCTGAGGTGTGTGCTGGTGCGTTGTCGTGATGGAAAAGGACTTTCTTGTGGGCCAATCGCGGGCGTTTTTCTTGCAGCTCGGTTTTCAGACGGTCCAATAACGATGAATAATATTCACCTGTAATAGTTTTTACCCTTTTCCAGATAGTCGATGAGGATTATCCCTTGCGAATCCCAAAAGACAGTCGCCATAACCTTTCCGGCCGAAGGAAAACGGTCTTCGCCTTTTTTTGGTGCAGATTCCCCCTTGGTAACCCATTGTTTAAATTGTTGTTTGGTCTCAGGAGTATAGTAATGTATCCATATTTCATCCACAGTGACGAAACGACGCTTAAAGTCCTCCGGATTCTTCTGGAACAGCTGCAAACCATCCTTGCAACACTTCGCAACGATTCCGTTTTTGGTCAAGCGTGAGCAATCGCGGCACCCATCTTGCGGATAGCTTTCTCATGTCCAAATGTTTATGCAAAATATTATGTACCCGTTCAGTCGAGATGCCCACAGCACTAGCAATCTCACGCACCTTAACTCTTCTGTCATCCATCACCATATCATGGATTTGATCAATGATTTCTGGAGTCGTAACCTTCACAGGCCGTCCAGAACGTTCAGCGTCACTTGTGCCCATATGACCAGTCCGAAAATTTTGAAACCACTTATAAACTGTTCTAATCGAAGGTGCAGAGTCACCATAATGTTTATCAAGCTTCTTTTTAGTCTCCTGAAGCGTTTTGCCTTTCATAAAGTAATGTTTAATCACCACACGAAATTCTTTTTAGTCCATTTCTTGAAAATCACTCGACTTCCTTGATTCACACGAATGCCAAACACAAAGGAATAGACCAATATGGCTGAAACTTGGTGTGCGTTCATTCAAGAGATGCTACTAACTAAACATGACCTCGATACGGCCGGTGGTGCATATATATATATATATATATATATATATATATATATATATATATGTATGTATATATATATATATATATATATATATATACATATATATATATATATATATATATATATATATATATATATATATATATATATATATACATACATATATATATATATATATATATATATATATATATATATATATATATATATATATACATATATATGTATATATATATATATATATATATATATATATATATATATATATATATATATATATATATACATATATATATATATATATATATATATATATATATATATATATATATATATTTATATATATATATATATATATATATATATATATATATATATATATATATATATATACATATATATACATATATATATATATATATATATATATATATATATATATATATATATATATGTATATATATACATATATATATATATATATATATATATATATATATATATATATATATATATATATATATATATATACATATATATATATATATATATATATATATATATATATATATATATATATATATATATATATATATATATATATATATGTATACATAAATCGGATTTTAAATGCCATAATTAATTCCGGTAGGACTAAAGAAACTTTATATCGTATGTGGAAAAAAGATCCAAGTAACATTATATTAAATAACAGGTCAAGTGCAAGTTGAACTTGCGCAATTAGTGTTCCGTACGTTAATTGCTTTTAAAATAAAAATTTTCGTTACAGAAGTATAAAAGGATCACTGACTTCACAAAACACACCCCAAATAAGTTTTCAACAAAGTTTGTTTCCAATCTTTACTGAAATCTGATGACCTTGAAATTTTTGTTTTTTTTTTAAATACCAGATAAAATTATTAAAGGTAATGCACTCGTGATAATTTTCGTTCAATCTACACCCCTTGGAGAATATTCTAGAATTTTTTCAAAATTTTTTGATAAGTACTTTTCGAGATAAGGCGGGTGGACGATTTTTTAAAAATAATACAAAGACAAGTGCGCGCAAGTATTACAAAAAATATATATTTTTTACTCGTGTTTTCACAAGCTTTCATTTGACACCACACTCGATTACCTAGTAAAAAAAAAATTTTTTTTTCCACTTCCGATTTCACCCCCCAAAACTAACCCCTTAAGTCAAAATTTAACTTTAAAAACTACATGGCTCTGATGAGGCCATCAATTTCTATATTATTACCAAATTTCAACTGTCTATGACAAATAGTTTCGGAGAAAATCGGGTGCGACGGACCGACAGACACCGAAGTGATCTTATAAGTGTTCCGTACGGAACACTAAAAAGAACTACTTATGGAGGGGGAGGAGGCGTTAATCAATAAATAAGGGGGTGTTAATTGATAAACAGGAGGCTTCAAACAACAATCAGGGAGCGAAACCCATTTTTTTCACAAGAAAGAACCCCTACCTACTAAATATGTTTTACAAAAGAGAACTCCCAATGAAAAAACAATCTCGTTTCTAAGGGGCGTACATTCTACAACCATAAGGACGGGAGCGGCATATACCTTGACTACGATGTAATTATTACCCTTATCTGACGCCTGTGATGAATGTTGCCACATATAAATTTTTTCTTTATATAAACCCAACTTCTTGTTAAAAATATTTTTATGAATTAACGGGATTTTTAAGGCAAGAAATCAAAAAACTGTTGTTAATATAATAATGATAACTAATATTTACCCGAAGCATATTTCGATTCCAACCAAATATAGATAACAAGTAGTTAAATTGCGAGTTACTTCAATTTTGCCAACGTTAACAGTAACTTTTTATCAGCAAAAAAAAATTCCCTAAAAATATGACCATCGTACCTAAAACATATTTTTGATGTATTTTTAAAACCTATTTCTCATAGAATGAATGAATGTGGTACAAATTTAGAATGTTTACTATGTCTACTAAAAAAAACTAACCTTATGAAGCCATTGAGAAACATAGCGTCAGCATAAAGGAGATGTAGATTCACACACTTTATTAACAAACACTGAAAGTATATAAAAAACCGTTGTTATGTTCACAACACAAAAAAGTAACTAAATCAACGCCGTTATTACATCTGAATTATATACGGTATTACAAATTCACGGAGATAAAATGCACGATACGAATCTAGCCCGTACGTATTCTTTTTACGGGGTATAAATCAGTTGGCTTGTAATAGGCGCAGGCGCATCAACTACAGGCATAAGCGTAAGAGTATATAAAAAAACCGTTGTTACGTTCACAACACAAAAAAGTAACTAAATCAACGCCGTTATTACATCTGAATTATATACGGTATTACAAATTCACGGAGATAAAATGCACGATACGAATCTAGCCCGTACGTATTCTTTTTACGAGGGATAAATCAGCTGGCTAGTAATAGGCGCATGCGCACCAACTACAAGCAGAGGCACAAGAGTATATAAAAAAACCGTTTGTTACGTTCACAAAACAAAAAAGTAACTAAATCAACGGCGTTATTACATCTGAATTATATACGGTATTACAAATTCACGGAGATAAAATGCACGATACGAATCTAGCCCGTACTTATTCTTTTCACGAGGGATAAATCAGCTCGCTAGTAATAGGCGCAGGCGCACCAACTACAGGCAAATGCGCAAGAGTTGCCTACGTATGTATCGAGTATAGCACTTAAGAAGAAGAAGAGGCAGAGAATGGTTAAAGAGTCGGCAGAGTACAAATAAAATTTTCATTTAAATGTTCGTACCTATTATCATGTAAAAAATTTCTTTGTATTAACTAAAATAAGAAATCATAATCTACAAAAATAATTTAAAAGTGCACTAGATCTAACTAATATTAATAGGCTAGAGAATCAAACTAATTAGGGAACGGAATAATAATGATTTTTAGCGACAAACATAACTACCTTCTTTGTAAATCAAAAATATAGAGATGTTCTGTATTTGTTCGCATAGTGAATCACCTGGGCTTCAGTACCAGATACTTTAGATCTGTTTACAGGAATTTTGAAAAGATGTATAGATAGTTCAACACGTTAATAAAAAATCACGACTTTCACAGACTGACGCATTTGTTACCTAAATTCGGTATAAGAATATTGAATTCTTGAAAAAGTAGTAAGGTCAATCATTAGCCAACCAGAACACTACGAACCATAGTGAGTGAAATATAGTTCCAGCATATAATTGTGAAAATCAAAAAACCATCTTCAAAAAGTGCCTAAAGAAATTACTTATACTATTTAATAATAGGCTACAAAGTATCTCTAATTATTTTAATCACATATATTTTCTTTATTTAACGTCCTTATGTGTTAAATATATTTCAAAAATTGTTATAGTAAATTTACTTAACTCTATAGTTATATTTAACCTAAGCTGTTTACCCTATATACACCGGAGGTACATTAGTCGATCAGTGTTGCGTTGACTTTGTAGTCGCAACCATTATCGATGTCTACTGCTCAGTAAACTATTTATGCCTGGTAATGGCCATATATTTGTAACAGTGATTGGTTGGTGCTGACTCCACCCTCTCCAAGATGTGTGGTCCCGGCATTGTTTAGCAGGCTACCGATACGTTTATTCCTTGTTTTATGTTTATGTCATGTCATTTATGTTTATATATAATGTTATATATATATATATATATATATATATATATATATATATATATAATCATCACCATCCTTAGGCACTCCTCGTCCACATAAGCCTCTTCCAAGCTTCTCCACTTATCCCTATTCTGAATTCTCCAATACCAATATTTTCTACCTATTCTGCGCATGTCATCTACCCATCTTGTTGGCGGTCTTCCTCATCCTTGTGTTGTCCTGTCTAGCTCCGTTTCATTTTTATAATTCGTTCAGTAATATTTTCTGTACCTGTCCTGCATATTATGACTGAGACAAACTCCCAGCATTGTTCTCTCCATGGTTTTTTGCATTATTCTCAACCAATTTGCACTGTCAGAGCTATAGCTTCAAGTACGTAGGTGGCCAGGGGCAAAATGCAAGAATCAAACACTTATCTTTTTGGATATATGGAAACTTGTCAATCCTTTAATAGTTCAATCTTCCGAAGGCAGCCTAAGATAGTCCAATTCTGCGGGATGTTTGGGTTTCTTTCCCGATTATAATACTATGTACCAGGAATGTATATTCATTTACATTTTCTATGTTGTTAGCATTCATCTTGATCTGGGGACTGTCCTTGCTCCTTATCTTTGTCTTACTCAAGTTCATCCTAAGACCAACTTTCTGTGACACTGAGTTTAGTTCTGTCAGCATCTGTTTTACTTCCTCGATGTCTGAGGAGATTAATCTTGAAATGGCCTTTTAAGATAAACCTTTCCTTTGAAGTAGCCCCATAAAAAAAAGTCTGGAGGGGTGATGTCCAGAGACTTTGGGGGGGGGGGGGGCTAAGTAAACTGCACATTCCTCCCTATTACTCTACAGTTAAAAATGTGTAGGAGATAATCTCAAACATTTCTCGTACTGGGACATGATGCACCCTCATGTTGGTACCATATACATTGTCTTTCAATTATTGGTAGTTGATTATTTACTGTTTGTAACAAACGTCGGATATAGCGAACCTTAGTGATTTTTTGGATTTCGTTACAAATGGACTTCACTGTATATATATATATATATATATATATATATATATATATATATATATACATATATATATATATATATATATATATATATATATATATATATATATATATATAATAATGATACTGAGTTCAGAATTTTTTTTAGTCTCTGAAAAAGTTGCACCATTCGAATGTAGTAAAATTAAAAGAAGTTATAAGAGAAAATGACATTTTATATTTTGTGTTCGAATACATGCAAGAAAATTTATATCAACTCATTAAAGATAGACGGGTGCCCTATCCTGAGGCAACAGTCAGAAATATGTTATATCAGGTAAGTAAATAGTAACCTTAGCCAACAATAGAGGATGAAACCCTCTCATTGTGTACAATACACGCTTTGCCAATTTTTCATTTGTAATTTGAATGGAATATTTTTTTTTTGTATTTCCAGTCTAATTACAAAATCTATAAGAGCCGAGGAATAGATTATTTTTTTTTATAAATAAATAATTAATTACTGCTAACCCATTTTTTCTTTTATAAAGTATTTATGAAGGACATTTATTCTCAAGGATAAGATTCTTCGAGAAGCGCAAATAATTACAGTTTTATATAATTTTTTTTAGATTCTACAAGGTCTCGCCTTTATACACAGGCACGGCTTTTTTCACCGAGATCTCAAACCCGAAAATATTTTATGTTCAGGGCCGGACTTGGTAAAAATAGCCGATTTCGGATTAGTTAGAGAAATAAGATCGAGACCACCCTACACAGATTATGTATCAACACGATGGTACAGGTCAGTACACAACAAAACTGCCATAATGCTTCTTTTTAGTGTTCCATACGGAACACTTATAAGATCACTTCGGTGTCTGTCCGTCTGCCACACCCGATTTTCTCCGAAACTATTCGTCATAGAAAGTTGAAATTTGATAATAATATAGGAATTGATGGCCTCATCAGAGCCATGTAGTTTTGAAAGTCAAATTTTGACTTAAGGGGTTAGTTTTGGGGGGTGAAAATCCGAAGTGAAAAAAAAATTTTTTTACTAGGTAATCGAGTGTGGTGTCAAATGAAAGCTTGTGAAAACACGAGTAAAAAATATATATAAGGCATTATTTGTCAAGCGGGACACCCTTCTCTCCATTACACATTTTAAGATGGGAGGATCTGTAGGGGCTCAAAATTTTCGTTAAGACGTGTACTTTAAAATTCCGTTTGGCGATTTTTGAAATTCAATATGGCGTCGCAACATGACGGCCATAATCAACCAAAAGGTGACTTTTAACAAAAAAAAAAGTTGCTTAAATTTATGATAAACATTTAGTTTAAAGTGTAAAATGAAAAAACTAGTTGTTTTTTTCATAATTTGGGTGTGCCGATTATAAATTCAATTACAAAAATGCAATTTGACATCTGTAAACTACCAAACCCACTGTCAAAATACCCAAAATAACATCAAACCCGTGTTTTACGTTAAATACGGAGTTTACCGATATTATTATATTTTCGGGTCACTAATTACGAATATGATCCGAGAATTACAAAATTGACAGCTACCAACTGCCAAAATTCACTGTCAAAAAAACTGACATAATAACTTGAAAACCGGGTTTTTACGTTTAATCTCGATTTTATTCACAATTATCATTTTTTTTTGAGGTCATGATTGTAATCTGAGGTCTGATTGTAATTTGACAAAATAAAAAAATTGACATCTACGAACTGCCAAATCAACTGTCAAAACTGACATAATAACTTAAAAACCGGGTTTTACGTTTAACCCATTAACGCCCAAATTAAGGGTATTTACTTGGTCATATTTGATCGATTGCCAATAATGCTAGGGTAATGGAAACCTTACAAAAATTTATATCCGACTATTTTCGAGGATGCTCTTTCAGATTTGGTCACTTAGAGAGGATGAGAAATTGATTTTCCCAAAAAATTTTCGAATTTAAAAGAAAATTCTGAAAAATTCCAGAGTAATTTTTTGGAAAAAATAATTTTTTCAAATCCTCATACCACTCAAATCGACCTGTTTTCCACAGAAGTCGTCCAATTTTTATATGTACTTTAAATTCCTGTTTTTTGGGAAAATCAATTTTCATCAGTATTTTCAAAATGGCGGCTGGAAAAGTGTAAGATTGTGCGTATCATGCGAATGTAATACTCCGTAATAATATCATTAGTATTACCCACTTAATGGTCAACTGTCCTTTTTGGAACATTTTTAGTAGGAAGAGTTTTAGTTGAATTATTTAGTCTGGCATATTTGAAATCCTTAGATAGGAAACTTTACATCAAAATTAGCAGTATTTAAGCTTCATTTTCCAATAGTTAGTTTGGATGTGATTTTAGCAAGTTTATCTTGTACTTCGAAATCAGCCTCCTTGCAAAAAAAAAGTTGACAGTGAAATTCGTAATTAATGAAAACGTCAGCTTTTATGTTATTGTGGCAGTTTTGACAGTACATTTGGCAGATGGCAGCTATCAGTTGTAATTCCTATGTCATACTCACAATATTGGCTTTACCACGTTATAGACAAAGACAACCAAATAACTTACAGTAAAATCCATATTTAACTCGTTGCCAATATGATTTTGTTAGTATTAACCATTGATTTGGCAATTGTTAGCTGTCAAGTTTGTAATTTTGACATCATATTCGTAAGCAGTGGCCCCAAAAACATGATATTTGGGAGTAAAATTCGTATTCAACTTAGACCCCCCGCTTCTTTTATTACTTTGGCAGTTGACTTGGCAGTAGGTAGCTGTCAATTTTTTTATTTTGTCAAATTGCAATCAATTTATAATAAATCACCTTAAAAACATGATAATTGTGAATAAAATCGGTATTAAACGTAAAACCCGGTTTTCAAGTTATTATGTCAGTTTCGACAGTGGATTTGGCAGTTGGTAGCTGTCAATTTTGTAATTCTCAGATCATATTTGTAATTAGTAACCCGAAAATATAATAATTCTCGGTAAAGTCTGTATTTCACGTAAAACTCGGATTTGATGTTATTTGGGGTGTTTTGACAGTGGGTTTGGCAGTTGACAGATGTCAAATTGCATTTTTGTAATTGAATTTATAATCGGCACACCCAAAATATGAAAAAGCAACTAGTTTCCATTTTACACTTTAAACTAAATGTTTATCATAAATTTAAGCAACTTTTTTTTGTTAAAAGTCACCTTTTGGTTGATTATAGTGGCCATGTTGCGACGCCATATTGAATTTCAAAAAATCGCCAAACGGAATTTTAAAGTATACGTCTTGACGAAAATTTTGAGGCCCCTATAGATCCTCCCATCTTAAAATCTGTAATGGAGAGAAGGGTGTCCCGCTTGACAAATAATGCCTCATATAATATAATGTAATACTTGCGCGTACTTTTCTTTGTATTATTTTTAAAGAATCGCGAAAAATCGCTGTCCACCCGCCTTATCTCGAAAAGTACTTATCAAAAAATTTTGGATTATTCTCTACGGGGTGTAGATTGAACGAAAATTATCACGAGTGCATTACCTGTAATAATTTATCTGGTATATAAAAAAACCAGAAATTTCAAGGTCAACAATTTTCAGTAAAGATTGGAAATAAACTTTGTTGAAAATTCATTTGGGGTGTGGTTTGTGAAGTCACTGATCATTTTATACTTCCGTTACAACATTTTTTATTTTAAAAGCAATCAATGTACGGAACACTAATTGCGCAAGGTCAACTTGCACTTGACCGGTTATTTTACTTTATTACTATATAGTTTTTTGTCATAAAAACACCTTCACTAAATATGGAGCTAAGCTGTAGTTTCAATTTTATAGAGCTCCAGAGGTGTTGCTTCATTCAACAACATACAGCAGTCCAATAGACTTATGGGCTGTAGGATGTATAGCGGCAGAAATATATACCTACAGACCTCTCTTTCCCGGGACCACAGAAACAGATCAATTGTATAAGATATGTGCAGTAATGGGAACTCCAGAGAAGGTATTAAACTTGTGGATTCAATCAGTTTTAAATCAATCAAAGCTAGTCAAATTAAAGCACGTCAATCTGCTAATTCCGCCAATAACTTTGCTGCTGACTGATTTAAAAAAAGTTATTTTTACGTTATTAACGTTTTTATCTATAGTTAACCAAAAACATCTGTGTTATTTTTTTAGAAAAAATGGCCAGAAGGTTATCAGCTAGCTGGTGCAGTAGGCTTCAAGTTCCCATATTTCTCAAAAACTCACTTAAATGAAGTGGTCCCTCAAGCTAGCAACGTTGCTATAGATCTTATGGATATTCTTATGGATTGGAACCCAGGATATAGGCCTACGGCCCAGGTTGCTTTAAAACATCAGTATTTTCAGGTTAGTTTAGGTCAGGGGTCGGCAACCTATGGCACGCCTGTCATCTCTGGCACGCCAAGCAATTTTGAATGGCACGCGTACACATTAATTCTGTAATCTGTGACATATTTCGAAATTAAGCAAATAATCGAAGACAGTATTACTTTAACGATACAAACAAAAACGATATATTATATAGGTCACTAGGTATTATTACCAAAAACTACAAAATATATATATATATATATATATATATATATATATATATATATATATATATATATATATATATATATATATATATTGTAATTTATAATTTTACTGAATGCATTAGTTTGGCTTTAATTTCGGCAAGTATTAAGGACGGCAAGCCTCAAAATATAAGTCTAGGCAAAAACACAAATAAACGTCCTCAATTCAGATCAAAAGAGCCGCTATAAGGCGGTTTTTGTTTGACTTAACTTCAATCGTTCCGACGCGCTACAACTCTTTTTATATTGCCGAACTTTAGTTTTTGTTAGATTTAACTTCTAGGCGGCCCTTTGATTGCAATGGGCGCGTTGTAGATAATAATTTTTGTTCTAAGAAATTGAATAAACGTAATAATTGGAATTTTCTGGAAACATTATTTTTCTATATATAGCAAGCAGCTACACGTTTGGATCATTTAGTATAGAAGTAACATCCGTTCCAGTCAATAGTCGTCAAAAAGTTTAAAAATTAAAATTACGTTGCGTTATGGCCGCGAAGAAACAGAAGGTAGACGTTCGATCATTTCAAACTTCATGGACAACAGTTTACTGTTTTGTACAGCAAAAACGATCGGGCCATTTGTGTCCTATGTCGGGAAATCGTAGTTTTCCGGACATCTAGTGTTCAACGACATTTCCAGATAAAACATGAATCGTCATTTAAAGATAACGCTGATAAAAGGGAGGCAATACAAAGAGCAAGTAAACAATACGAGAAACATTCAACATTCTTTAGCAAAGTTTTCCAAGGAAAAAATCAGGTAACTGAATGCAGTTTCAAAAATGCACAATCGTTAGCACAAAAGGGTAGGCCGTTCACTGACGGAGAATTTATGAAGCAAACGCTTTTGAGTACTGGCGAGATTTTATTCAACGACTTGCCCAATAAGGATACAATATTGGACAGGATTAGGGAATATACCGGCATCAGCGCGGACCATCGAGAGACGAATTACCGAAATGACACAAAATGTCCAAGAACAGCAGAGAGACGCTATCAAACGGAGTTTTGTATTTAGTGTAGCATTGGATGAAAGTGTCGATATTAATGACATTGCCCGTCTCACAATCGTTGCGCGATACTTCGATGATGGCAGTGTGTATGAAGAGCTGATTTGTCTGTTCCCATTGCAGGGAACTATAAGACGAGAGGATATTTTTCAGAATTTGTTAAACATTTTAATTGATTTAAATAAAATTTTTTGCGTAACGACAGATTGCGCTCCTGCTATAATTGGGAGACATAAAGGATTTGTTTCCCTTCTTATTGAACGCATGGGTCGATCAATTTTGAATTTTCATTGCATAATTCACGAAGAGAGTTTGTGCGCTAAAAATTTCCGCTGGAAGTTTAAAATCCGTGATGGATAGGGTGGTTAAAATAGTTAATTACATTGTCGGTCATTCTTCACTGATCTATAGACAATTTAAGGCGTTTCTGCAGGAATTAGAAACTGCATATTCAGATATACCATTGCACAATAATGTGCGCTGGCTCAGCCGTGGTAAAGTGTTTTCTAGATTTGTGCAATGTCTGGACGAAATTAAATCGGTCTTGTTGGAAAAAAATCAAGTGGATGCTTATCCCGAACTAGAAGATAAGAACTGGATCTGTATGTTAATGTTTCTTACTGATATTACAAACCATCTCAGTGAACTCAACTTAAAATTACAAGGTTCAGGCAAAACAGTTCTGGATTTATATGAATCCTGGAAATTATTCAAATTAAAAATAGATTTATTTATCAGCGATATTACTACAAACATATATAAATATTTTCCAAATTTAAAAACTTATATATCCAGTGTCGACGATGGTGCACTAATAGACGAAATTCTTAAATATATGACTAATTTAAAAGAGGAGTTTATGGAGAGGGGTCAGGATTTTGATAAATATGGCCCTATGTTCGCTTTTTTAATCAAACCAGATTTAATGAATTTTTCCAACAGTCGCTTTGACATATCTCTCATGGATGGACATTAATGATTTTGATCTTCAATACATTGAATTTAAAAGCTCCGAGTTATGGAACACGAAATTTGTAGAATTAAGAAGGGTATTAGGAGATGACTGCCAGAACCATTCAAACGGACACTCAGTTGTTGGATGAGTTTACCAGAGAAATTTATTTGTCTTAAGAAAGTAGCGTTTGCCATGCTTACAGCTTTCAGATCATCCTATATCTGTGAACAACTTTTTTCCCATATGAGAGTGATTTTAAACCCGTACCGAAGCAGGCTGAGAACAGACAACTCGAAAGCACGTGTGACACTGAAAATAACCAGACATGAACCGGATATAAGAAAACTCTCTAAAGAACTTCAAGCACAGGGTTCACACTAGGTCTAGGACTAGTATAATAAAATTATTTGTTAAATGTTAAAATATTTTTGTAATTAAACCTTCTAAAAGCAATATTTTAAGTTAATTAATTTAAGTCAATTTTTGTTAATTTTAGTTGTAGTAAGTACCTATGTTGGCACGCAAAATGTTGTATGGATGAAAACTGGCACCTCTTAGTTAAAAGGTTGCCGACCCCTGGTTTAGGTAATTCACTTGTGAAAAAGAAAACTTGAGAGCTTTTTTTCAACGACATGTTATTCTTTATTGTTCACAGTTTTTTCCAAAATTTTTAACACTAACCTTATTTTACAGGTTGGTCAAAACTATAGCGCAACGGCTCGTCATATTACTTTACCAAACGCTTTACAAGATCACTCTTTGTTAAAGAATTCTGCTCGGCCCATGCGGGTACTGCCTCCACAAGGTGGATTTCAAAATGTTCAGCCATTAACGGGTCAACAAAGGAACATGCCAGGTAAAATAAAAATAATCCTGTAAGGAGAACCTTTACATAAATATCTCTTCACTCTCTCTCTCTTTCTCCCCCTTCCATTTTAAGGAAGAAATATCCTCTATCCTCTTAAACAACCTTATTAGTTATATAATATGTAGGCTGAAAAGGTTTTAGTCTAACACACAGATGTCGCCCTTTTCAAAAATATCCACTTGATTTTTAGAAAGTACCAACCTTCAAATGTTACGTGTCAAAATTTCATGACATTTCGACGTTTAGTTTACAAGTTACAGTGGTTTTAGTTGCTTTACTTTTGATATTTTCAGAACAACGAAAAAAATCGAATTTCGTGTGTTGATTAAACTCTTTTTTGATAGTGAAAAAAATATTGTTCAAGCAAAACAGTGGCTTGATAAGTGTTACGGGGACTCTGCCCCTGGAAAATCACTCATCATTTACTGATATGCTGAATTTAAACGCGGTCGTACAGACACAAATGATGCTGAACGCTCTGGACGCCCAAATGAGGTGATTACACCGGAAAGCATAAAAAAAATCCACAAAATTGTTTTAAGTGACCGTAAAGTGAAATTGCATAAGATAGCTAACACCCTAAAGGTATCAACAGAACATGTTGGTCATAGTTTGCAAGAACACTTGGGCATGAGAAGGCTCTGTTCGAAATGGGTACCGCGTTTGCTCACAGTGGGCCAAAAACAACAACGGTTGAGCGCTGTTTGGACATGTTTAAGCGCAATAAAGAGGATTTTTTCATACGATATGTGACAATAGATATAATAATAGATCCACCACTACACGCCGGAATCAAATCGGCAGTCAGCTGAGTGGACAGCAGCCTGTTAAAGCCTCCCGAAGCGAACAAAGACACAACAATCGGCTGGGAAGGTTTTGGTCTCTGTATTTTGGGATGCGCATGGAATAATTTTCATCGACTATGCTGAGAAGAGAAAAACCATCAATAGCGAATATTATATAAAGCTATTGGTGCGTTTGAAGCCAGAAATCGCAAAGAAACGCCCCCAAATGAACAACAAGAAAGTACTTTTTCATCAAGACAATGCACTATGTGGTTACCATGGCAAAAATTGCATGAATTGATGTTCGAATTGATTCCTCATCCATCGTATTTTCCAGATCTAGCCCCCCAGCGACTATTATTTATTCGCAGACCTCAAAAAATGCTCGCAGGAAAGAGATTTGGCTCCAGTGAAGAAGTTTTCGCCGAAACTGAGACCTGTTGTGAAGGGAAAGACAAATCCTTCTACAAGAATGGTATAGAAATGTTAGAACAGCACTGGACTGATTGTATCGCTCTTGAAAGAGACTATGTTGATGAATAAAGCTGAATTTTGTAAAAAAAATGTGTAGCTAGACCAAAAACTTCTCAGCCCACATGTTAGAACACTGTTTATTTTGAGTGTTTTAAGAAACAAGTAAACTAACTTAGATTCATTTAAAATTGATAATTTTCGCTAGGACAGTCTGTATAAAAGTAGACAATTTTTTTGAGGAAGTTTTTTTGTTCTAGCACCCACCGTTCAAATTCAAGCCAACGGTCGCAATTTGATAAAGGAACTACCCGTTCAAAACCAAGTAATGCCACCTAGCGTCCAAATAAACATCCAATCTTTAATTAAACCAATGAAAACGCCCGATAAGCCCCCACCTCAACCCATAGTCTACTCGTTCGGCCAGCCGGAATTCAATAAAAAAAGTTTTGGTCCGGCAGATTACGGGAATAATTATTTGCCTTCAGTTCTGGCGGGAGTTCAACAAAATAGGAAGAAAATTTCCTGGGACTTTAACAACGGAAATTTTGAGTATCCCGAAGATGATTTTGCCGATATTTTAGGGTGAGAAACGTTCTAAAAAGAAAACTATATCTTTTTGAAACATAAATTGATTGATTGAATATACGAGGGTGGTTTGAAAAGTAAAATGTTCGGTTTTATCCATTTCTACGGAATATATAACAGCGATCACTGACATTAGCTGCCAACAAACGACTGCCCGTTGGAACACAATCGTTAGAAGAATCTCGCTTACAGTCATGCTGCTTAACAGAAATTACCCACCATTTCGTAAAAATTTATCAGACTTATCATTCCACCTACGTACATTCTTTTAATCCAGCTTAGCAATCGCTGAAAGCAGGATTCACAGTTCTCATGAACCAATAATACATATTGACGTTGCTGTTACGTACGGAGATACTGTAAGTCCTGGGCCATCATATTTAACTAAAAAGATCTTCTGGATCTTCCATTAAAATACATGTAACAATGCCTCAAATTAGTCTCTCGTTTTTTCAAACTTTGCAATTCGCCTGGAACAAGCCGTGTTGTATCGTTAATACTAACTTAATTTTTTCCAAGAAGAAAGATCAACTTACCAACCCAAGAAAAAACACAGAATAAGGAATTTCAACACCAAAAATTGAATTTGAGCCAGTTCAATTTGCAGGATCTTCTAGAACCATTGGCCAAAGCAAGTGCAGGTGAGAATGCTTGTTAAGACTTTTTTAAGGAAACGTTACACTTTCTCGATCGAAAATTACACAAAAAAAATATATTTTTTGTGTCCGTAATTTTTTCTGACATTTATTTTAGGCCTTTATGTATAAGAAAAAAAAATTTGCATAATTTTTAAATGATTTTTTTATAAGGTTTTTTTGCAGCCTCAAGGAAGCCATTTTGAAAATTTTGATTTTCTGGCGTGCACGATTGCTGCTCACTAGAACGCCTAAAAAAATATATATCTTTAGAAAAAGTATGACTATGGCCCCAGTATAGACTACGATTATTTTGTTTGAGCAAAAATTCACAGAACGGTGGACGGGACATAGGAAAAAACACCACCTACTATTCCCATAGTGCAGTCAAGGATGCCCGATGTTGTCTTCAGACAGCATATTATAAAGCGTATTCTGATGAAGCTAGACACCAAAAAGGCTTCTGGCGCTGACGGAATACCTGCCATAGTTCTTAAAATATGTGCGAGGGAACTAACACCAGTTTTCTGTAGGCTTTTCAACCTCTCCTACAGAAAGGGAATATTTCCTTCCTGCTGGAAATGTGCTAGAATTCAGCCGATACCTAAAAAAGGCAAGATGACCTTGCCAAATAACTACCGACCAGTCGCACTGCTTTCAGTAATATCGAAAGTCATGGAAAAGGCTATCAATCAGCATCTTCTAAAATATCTTGAAGGATTCAGCATTATTAGCGATCACCAATATGGCTTTCGTAAAAAATAGATCAACAGGAGATCTTCTGACTTATGTAACACATGTTTGGAACAATGCAATTGAACACTTTGGAGAATCTCGAGCGGTTGCTCTTGACATATCCAAGGCATTCGACCGTGTTTGGCACGATGGGCTGTTGGCTAAGCTAAGTTCTTATGGTATGTCGGAAAAGTTCTGTTTGTGGCTCTCATGTTTCCTCAGAGAGCGTTCTTTACGCGTGGCAGTCGACGGATTTCTTTCTAACACCTTCACTATCAACGCCGGTGTACCCCAAGGCTCCATACTGTCTCCTACTCTCTTTTTCATTTATATTAACGATCTGCTGGAAAAGACCGAGAATCCAATCTACAACTTTGCAGATGAGAGTACACTTATCTCTTCATTCACTTTGAACGCTCGGACCTCGGCTACTCAGACGAATATCCGCAGACAGCAGGAAGTCATTCAACTTAACAAAGACCTGGAAGAAATTCTATTTTGGGGTGACAGTAACCAAGTGGAATTTAACGCCACAAAAACCCAGGCGGCAGTTTTTGTAAAAAAAGTTAACGTTGCTGAACCCGACATAGTTATGTCGGGGCACTCCATTCCTCTAACATCGTCACTCAATTTGTTGGGCGTTAATTTGGGAGTAAATATGTCCTGGCATGAACATGTTGCAGGCATAGCAAGGAGAGCTTCTCAAAAGTTGGGAATATTATTTCGAACCAGAAAGCTTTACACTCCACAACAACTGTTAATTCTTTACAAAGGTCAAATTCGACCAACTATGGAATACTGCTCCCATGTTTGGAGCTCCGCTCCCAAACATACACTGCATTTGTTGGATTCTATTCAGAGAAGAGCTGTTCGTCTGATTGGAGACCCGGAACTGACCGTCGGCCTTGATTCGCTGGAACATCGAAGAACGGTTGGCGACTTGAGCCTATTCTACAAGTACTTTCATGGAAAGTGTTCGAAGGATGTGGCCCGCTTAATTCCTCCCAGAGCGGTGCATGTTAGAAGTACACGTCGCGCTAATTCTTCACATCCGTATGAGGTTCAGCTTGTTACTCCTCGTACAACGCTTTTCAAGCAGTCGTTTATATGGAGAACATCATCCCTTTGGAATAATTTGCCCAGGACTGTGTTTCCCACCGAGTACAACTACAGCGATTCAAGAACAACGTGAATCGCTTTCTCCCGCACACGTGTCGCTCCTGTAGCGCTTTAGGGACTTCCCTGTAGCACGTGTGCTAGACCCATAAAAAAAAAAATCTTCAGAGTGGTGTGTCTCAAAAATAGCATTTTTTTTTTCGAAAAAAAAAAAACATTAAACATTGAAGGAAAAATTAACCAATCTTTTTTCTTCTAGTTTATAGTGGGGCTATTATTGTGTAGAAGAAGATATTAAAATTTCAGACCGATCGGTTAAATGGTTTTTAGGTTCTCGTGCACCCCGATTACAGAAACATTGTCTTGAGAAAAATGCGTTTGAAATTTTGACAAACGAATTTTCACATATGAAATCTACTTACGTTTAATCAGCTATGCCTGCTGCATACAAAATTCCTTCCGACTCCTCATACGCCTCGTTCTCAAGAGTTCTTTCATCTCTTTTGTTGTAAAGTTATAAAAACTAAAAATTGTACTATACAATAACTAAAAGTCGGATCAGTGCTCGGACTCGAATTAGAAATTTTTACAATTTATTCTGCAGATGTACGTGGTCTGCACACTAAATTTCCCGTATTTTTTTTATACATTTTGCACAATATCAGCCGAGACGTGTACTGAGTGATGTTTACCCTGCGAGCGATATTTTCGAACTGTGCAGGACAGCGTGCCGTTTGCTTTGGAGCTACAGTTTTGCCTCAAACTGAAAAGATATACTCATTATAGTAAGCTCTTCTTTTACCTGTTTCTATCTTTCTTAGAATCATAAAAGTAGCAGCAGATGTTCGACGCACGAAGAGCAAATCTTTTGTAAACCGGCCGAAAGGTAAGTTGACACGCCGCGCGTTAGATTTGGCCTGCGTTACACTTGGCGCTATAATCATCTATAAATTCACAAGTATTTGAAATTTTCCTCTGAAATCTTCAGACAATATTATTGAAATATAATACTTTCCAATAGGACACTTTCTAAAAAGTCGATAATTCCGACCCGAGAAAGCGTAATGTTCCCTTAAAGTAATATAACACAATGTAATAATGCGACATCGCAACAATGCGATATGACTGCTACGTCAACGTGGTAGTGGTAGCAGTTACGAATTTATAAATGATTTTCTTTTAAGGTACTGCAAGATCACAATATTTGAGTGTATCTAGATATGTAGCCGGACAACCTGTATCAGGGACCAGAAGAAACATAAATTACGAATCGAGTTTCAAACACAGCGGTAGAAATAGTGGACTGTATGGTAAAAAATCAGGTATATCTTAATACAGTAGTACAAAAAACTTGGCGGTGTTGGTTAGATGATAAATCGTGCTCCTTTTGATTAGCCGTGTTAATTTGGAGTCATTTCTCTCGACGTTTCGCCTATGATTGATGAAACCGAGGAAGCACACAATCGGAGAATTAAGAATAAAACTTTTGCTTGCCCAAACATTCCAGGCCCATTCGCAAAATCCACTATACCACCATTCACGCGGCCAGATTTGCCCGATATTGTCTTCAGACTGACGAACAGCTCAATAAATCCACAAGCGAAGTAACACCAGTTTTTTCTGTAGACTTACCAACCTATCCTACAGAAAGGAAATATTTCCTTCCTGCTGGAAATGCGCTACAGTTCAGCCGATACCAAAAAAAGGCGAGAAGAGCTTGCCACACAGCTACCGACCAGTCGCACTGCTTTCAATAATATTAAAACTTATGTCAATCAGCTTCTTCTAACATATCTAATCAACATTATCAGCGACCATCAATATGGATGTCGTAAGGAACGATCAACAGTAAATATTCTTACTTGTGTAACGCAGGTTTGGAACAACGCAACTGAACACTTTGAGAATCTCGAGCCGCTGCACTTGATATATTCAAGGCATTCGACCATGTTTAGCAAGACATATTCTTTGCTAACCTACGCTCTTATGGTATGTCTGAAAACTTCTATTTACGAGGCGTATTCGAAAAGTAAAGGCCGGTTGCTTATATTTAAATATTGATGGGTTTTACGCCCGCAGCGCCATCTATTAATGGTTTCCGAAGCCACTGAATTTATTGTTTTGATTCAGTAGTCGTTTGCTCGTCGGTGAATGCAGACAACAATGTCCGCGAAAATCGTTGCTCCCGCAGTTGGGAAGTGCGTGCCGTGACGCGATTTTTGTGCGCAAGCGGATCAACATCTGCTCTTTATCGCGAGTTGTGCCTAGTTTATGGACCTACAATAATGAGTGAAGGAAAGGCTAGACAATGCTGTCGAGACTCCAAAAATGGCCGCACAAACGTGCATGATGAAGAGCGGAGTGGCGGCCCAGTATCCAGACCGATGAAATCGCTCAGGAAGTGGACCAAAGACTGCGATCTGATCGTCGATTGCACTTGAAATAGTGGTTTTAAAGACGACGGGGAACTCAAGACTGCTGTCGTCAACTGGTTCAATTCTCAGGCGCAGAACTTCTATGCAGAGGGATTAAAGAAGCTTAGAAGTGAACGGCGATTATGTGGAAAAGTGAAGTAGGTTTGTAGGAAACTGAAACCTTCAATAAAAACTTTCTAACGAATATATTTTTTCTATGACCAAACGGCCCGTGTTTTTTCGAATATGCCTCGTATGACTCTTATGTTTCCTCAGAGAACTTTATTTACAAGTGGTAGTCAAAGGGTTTCTTTATAATACCTTATGGTGCGCCTCAAAGCTCCATACTATCTCTTACTCTCTTTCTTTATGTTAAACAATCTTCTACAGCGTTGTAGATAACAGTACGCTTATTTCTTCATTCACTTCATACGCTCGAACATCGGCTACTCGTGCAAATAACCGCAGACAGCAGGAAGTTGTTCAACTTAACAAATACCTGCTACAAGAACCCACGCGGCAATTTTTCTAAAAAAAGTTAACGTTGATTACAAGAGACATTTCAAGGATCTTTACAATCAGTTATAGCTTACCATCTGTGAGGAAAAAGAAAGTTCTTGTTTTATTGCCAATGTATATAAACGAAAAGGAAGGTAATCAGTTGAAATTTACAAAAAAAACCTTGACAACATTAATGGAGATTCGGGTTACTGTCTGCATCGTACATGGAAAACGATCATATACTGTGTGGCGTATCGGTGAACCTCGATCAGATCTAACTCGACTGGTGTTTCTTCGAGTTTATTCAGTGTTCTACTCTCGAAGAGTAAAATTCTCTGAATATAGGCGAAAAAATGCTCCAAATTAACATGGTCTGCTCTTCCTGTTTTTAGCTAAAATCGATATGTCTCCATTATGGACGGAAAATAATGCCTTAGAGGACTTGAACTCAGCAAAATCACGAAGAATATCCAATATGCAGCATAATGTAGAAATTAATACTACGGCCAAATAAAAAATGTTATTATTGTATTTAACTTTGCTTTTTTTCATTTATTTAAACATCCCCTGCAATGGCATTCACAGATGTATAATTGACGTGTCCGTTACTGTGTGATAGTACATACATTTTAAATTTCTAAAATGAAACGAATTATTTTGTTATTTGTCACTTATTTTTCATTTATCTGCTACTGCAGTTTCGTAGGTTTTCTACATTGTCAAGCGTAATACTACAAACTAAGGTGGTTTATTTGCCATTTATAACAAATTTCCAGGTACAGTTTGGAATTACCCTTCATTAAATTTCGGTGAACTTAAATTAAAATTATTTTATTATAAAGGATCGAATAACGTTATTCTTTGCAAATCAGGTATTTTTTGTTAACAGTAAAAATTTTTTTTAATGTTTTTTATGATTATGTACGTATTTACAGATCTTTAAAGAGGTTTTACTTCCAAATTTCAAGAAATATTTTTCAATATATTCTTAAGACTTTTTACAAAAATTCCTTCTTCAAAAGTATATCCATATCCAAACAGGGTGGAATTCTGAACATCTGTTTTGATTATTTAAGAGGGTTGTATCCTTATTTTTATTGTGTGCATAGCTTATAAAATATTTAATTTTCTTCCTTTTTGTGCTTTATGTAATATTTGTAGAATATTCATGTCTGAAAAAATATAATTTGTTTGATGGAAGTGGTTAGTAAAGTTCGAGTTTTCTTTGTTTAATCTAAAACATGTTTAGTGTTCTTTAAATCTAGTATCGAAATTTCTCCCTGTTTGGCCTATATAGCAGCTATTATATTCATTACATGATAGTTTATAAACTCCAGAGTCTTTGTATTTATGAGTTTTATCTTTTACAGTGAGAAAGAGGGGAAAGTTTTTGGGGTGATTTAAAAGCGATATTTATGTCGTCTTTTGCGAGTATATATGCAGTTTTATTAGAAATTGGTCCGAAATATGTCATTGAGGAAAAAGTTTGTTTTCTATCGTTTTTAACATGTGGATAAATATATCTTAAATTTAGTTGTTTTTGTTTATTTTAAATTAGGTTATCTATGGTTATTTTTTTTCTGAAATCCGTTGTCGTGGGCAATATTCTTGATTAAATCTAATTCTTTCTCCATATTTTGTTTATTTAAAGGGATGGAGAATGTTCTGTGAATAATTGATCTATAGGCTGCGAGTTTATGTGAGTTGGGGTAGCATGAATTATTGGGAATAGTAGTGTCTGTGAAAAAGAAGTGTTTTTTAGATATATTTTTGAAAAAAGGAATTTTATTTATGGTTACAGAAACGTACTGAGGACTTTCAACTAAAAAATAAATATAAAACACCTAAAAAAGGACATAAATAGTAAAATGAAGAAAGAAAAAGAAAATTATTATAACAGGAAAATAAATAACTCAAAAAACAAAATAAAGACCACCTGGAATATAATTAATTTTTTAAATGGCAAAAAACCAAAACAATTCCAAAAGATACATTAACCAAATATGCACAGATATTATCACTCTTACTAATGCAGAAGACATAGCAAGTGGCTTTAGTAACTATTTATCTACTGTTGTAAAAAATAAGTTAAATTCTCACTTCAGTAACGGTTTATCACAGGAATGCACTGTATCAAAAAAATTTTTTGATACCTTTCAATATACTAATGTAACTTCACAGGATGTTAGGTCTGCCATAAAAAAGTTACCCAATAAAAAATCAACGGGATCAGATGAGGTACCAATTGCTTTGTTAAAGAGATGTTCGCCTAAAGTAATTGCTTGCCTGGTTTATTTAATAAATATGTCTGTTTATGAAGGTATTTTCCCTTCGCGACTGAAAGAGGCTAACATTTTACCGGTATTCAAAAAGGGCGATCCTCTTTTAATTGAAAATTATAGGCCTATATCTTTATTTAACTGTTTTTCAAAGGTTTTCGAAAAAGTTATTTACAATAAGATAACTCCATTTCTTGATAGTTCTAACCTCACACCAGCACGGTTTTAGAGAAAAGCACTCTACAGAGACCGCAGCGATCGACTTTATAAAGAATATATATAATAAACTTGACTCTACTATTTGATCTAACAAGGGCATTTGACACAATAGACCCAGGCTTTGTTGTTAAAAAATTTGAAAGGCTAGGTATTGGAGGACCACTAAATAAATGGTTTAATTCATTTCTGAAGGGTAGAAACTTTAAAATAAAAATTGGTAATATTTTTTCGCAAATGACGAACTGTGACTTAGGAACCCCTCAAGGCAGTGTTCTGGGTCCTCTAATTTTCTTGTTGCTCATAAACGACTTACCTGAATACATTTCATGTGGAATCGTTTTTATGTTCGCTGACGATACGACCATAGTCATCTCATCCAAGATGAGAAACTTTTGGAGAAAAAAATTAAAATAATATTGACCGAGTTCTCAAACTGGTGTAAAAAGAATAACCTTATAATAAAATCTATCAAAGACCGTGTTTATGGAATTTAAGCCAAAAATGCGCAAACCAATAAACCTAAATATTGTATTTAATAATATGAATTTGCCTGTTAGCCATAGTTCAAAGTTTTTAGGAATCATAATAGATTCTAACCTCGAATGGAGTTTGCACATAGATGACGTTTGCTCAAGACTAAATAAATGTTTTTTTATGATAAAATCTTTAAAAAACTTATTAAGTGTTCCCAATCTCATAACTGTCTATTACGCTAATGCGTACCCAGCCATGTCCTATGGTCTGGCGGTTTGGGGAAGTGCTCGGGAACTGGACAGAGTGCTGGTAATACAAAATCGAATCATGAGACTCATTTTTAGTATGCCATATAACGCATCCTGTAGGGAAGTTTTTAAGAATAGAAAAATATTAACAGTTACAAGTATTTATATATATAAACTCTTAATGTATATCTATCAAAATCAAGATAGCTTCATTTCGCATGGATCTTTTCATCGTTATCCGACTGGAAACAGAGAAAATTTTTATATTGAAAAACACAATCACGAATATGTTAAAAAAACTAGTCATTACTTAGGTTCCAGACTATTTAACTTACTGCCGGAAAATGTAAAAAGGATTGAATCTATGGCACGTTTTAAAAAACAAATAAAAACTGTACTATTAAATCAAACTTTTTATTCTGTAACTGAATTTGAAAGTTATCTACTGGGCGGAGTGGGAATGTTATTCTCTATAGCATCCTTACTTAATTGAAGCATCTCCAGTATGTACTTTGTTTGTTATAAATATGTATGTTATGTTTTTTGTTATATCTTATATTTACTGTGTATTAATGTGTAATAGTAAGATTTTTTTTTATTATTTTTGATATTACCTAAGATGGGATCATACATCCCTTTGTTGACATGTCTTATCTACAACTTTTGTAGCTGAAAAGATGAATAAACTGTCTATTGTCTATGAAAAGTTTTACGAATATATGGATAAATATTTCTTGAAATTTGGAAAAAAAACCTTTTTAAAGACCTGTAAATTTAGTGTTAACAAAAAATACCTGATTTGCAAAAAATAATACCATTCAATCGTTTGTAATAAAATAATTTTAATTTAAGTTCACCGATGAGTAATTCCAGATAAATAAAAAATAAGTGACAAATAACAAAATAATTCGTTTCATTTCATTTAGAAATTTCAAACTGAGTAATTATCCTACATCTTGCACAATGTGTCTCAAAGTAAACAGGACTTTTTCAAAATAAACTTATTATTTTGGCAAAATTCATTGACGAGTAGTATGTCCAAAATATTCTCCTTCGGGCACGTTACAACGTTTGCACGGTTAAGAAGCATGGTAAATGAGTTTTTTTAGCTTATCTTTTGAGATATCCTTCATTATCCCGGTCGACGCCACTTCGATATGTTCAGTGCCCTCATAAAGCTTACCTTTCATTGCAAACGTAATTTTGGGAATAGACGGAAGTCACACGGAGCCAAATCAGACGAATACGGCGGTCAAAAAATCAGCGTAATAAGCGTCGAACGATGAGATGGTGCAGTATCATGTAACATTCGTTAACATCCACCTTCATGATACTGTGGTCGCACACGACAAATACGCGAGAATAAACGCTGCATAATACATAGGTAATACACAGCATTAACCGTTTGGCCAAGTGAAACGAATTTCTTATGTGCTATAATGTCCGAATCTTAGAGATAAATCAGTATTGTTTTCATCTTTAACTTCTCCAAACGACTTCCATTCAGAGTTTTGGCGCTTAGTTTTGGATACTATTGAAAATACCATGTCTCGACGCCAGTTACAATAGAATATATAATGTTTTTTGCCCTTTTTTTGGCTCTTTAATCCAGTACAATGATGAATTTGAAGTAATTTTTGGTCATCAGTCAATTTGTTAGGTAAAAACCCTGCGTAAATCGTTCTGAGCCCCAATTGCTCAGTCAGAATGCGATGGATTGAAGCTTTGAAACATATTCATTTCCATTTTCATGTGTCACAACGAAGATTTCGGCTCTTTTTTTGTTGAATTGACGGACAATTTAAAATGATTGGTTCGGTCATCACGAATTTTCGTTGACGAACATGTTCATTGTAATTTAGGTTATCACGACTTTCTTTGAAACGTTTCTACACTTATGCTTCTGCTACAGGATAGACAATCATTACCCGAAACATGTTTCATCAATTGATACGTTTCGGTCAATGTTTTACTACGTTTTACATAAAACTTAATGTCTTTGTACGTTGTTCATTTTTCGACCGATAACTAAAACACTGTCACTTTAGGCGCAATATCTTAGCTTCTGTTCATCCGATTGTCATGAAAACTAGACATAATGTCAGTGAAAGATAAAACGTTGCAATACAATATCCAATAGATGATGCCACTAATCTATTCCGGGTTTCAATCCATTCGTCTAACGATGAATTTGCACGAAGTTTCGCCAAAATCTCATTGCTGCTACTCGATACTGTGATCTGCCAATGCCAAATGAGATTTTGGCGAAACGTCATGCAAATTCATTGTTAGACAAACGGATTAAAACCCGGAATTTTAATGTATCACATTCCACCATCCGTGAAAACCTCTGTTGTAACATATATCCATATATCCATATATCCATATATATATATATATATATATATATATATATATATATATATATATATACATATATATATGTATATATATATATATATATATATATATATATATATATATATATATATATCTTTTTTATTTTACATGTTCTTGGAATTAGATCATTAAAACTATTCTTGGATTTGTTATGTATTTATTAACGTTTCGACCTTCAGAAGAGGTCTTCAAGATTTGCTCCAAAAGATGAAATTAGAAGAATTAAATTTAGATCAATAATTAATTTGTTTGTCGTGCATATCAGGGTTAAAACATTTGTAGCTTTTTGCAGTTTTGAATTTAAAACACTTAATTGTATAAATTAATGAACGACTTACCTTAGAAAGTAGTTCATTATATTGGGGTATTTATTTTAAATAGTGTCAAAAACCAATTTTAAATTCTACAAATAAAACACTTAAAATTAAGGACTATATGACTGATAGGTATATACGGTTTAGGTTGTTTACGTCTATTTTTCCGTTGATTGCAGTGGTGTTTTTTTATGTGAATGGATTCCCGCACTTCTCTTTTTTTCGTTGTATTTCAGTTTTGATAATTTTGATGTTTTTGAAATCAAAGGTATAAATTTTATTCATTTCATGATTTATAAGAGCTGGACTGTTTTTTTTGTCGTACTTATGGCCTTTGATTCTATTTTCTAGGTACTGGCTTCTTTGCCCGACGTATAATCTTTCGAAGTTATTACATTTGATTTCATAAGGTATGTTACTTTTTTTATTAGTTGGGGTTTTGCTTTTAAGCCTGGAAAAATTGGATGAGAGCAGATTATATGATTTGTGACATAAACCAATTTTGTAGTTTTCAAAAAGTTTTTTGAATAGGTGGTTTAGTCCATTTACAAAAGATAAATGATTCCAAGAACACGTAAAATAAAAAAGCAATATATATATATATATATATATATATATATATATATATATATATATATGTATATATATATGTATATATATATATATATATATATATATATATATATATATATATATATATATATATATATATATATATGTTTATATATATCGCAACGTTTCTGTCTGTCCGTTAGTGCGCTTACCACTCGAGAACCACTTATCTAATTTACGCGTTTTTTTAATTCATATATATATATATATATATATATATATATATATATATATATATATATATATATATATATATGTTCTCTGGCCAGGTCTTAGTATATATTTTGTTACGTTAGATAACATAAGGAATAAGCAGTGACGATAATAGTAAGTAGTAGTAGGAAAAAAGTTGGCCGCCTCTTCAACAGCCTTTGGTCCTATTACATCATTCGACTACCCAAGGGCATTATTCTCCTTTTACCCAGCGCATTCGCCATTTTATGTCTCCTACAACATTATTCGCCTATGAGTCACTTCTTCACCGATAAACTACGCCCAATCTTTGGTCGCTGCTGATGGTAAGGCCAAAGTGCCACAGGAACTCTGTAGTATTACTACTCGCGCTCGCTTGCAAAAAAATCTAAACAATAATTCGGTACTTCACGCGACCAGAGTTGCGGGCACAGCTATTATTGACTATTTTTAAAAAGTCCTGTTTACTTTGAGTCCCATCGTGTATATTAGCCAGGAAAGTACAGGGTAAATGACTTCACCAATGCGTTTCATACATAAACAAACTCTATTTATTTTTTAAATAAGTTACATTTTGTAATATATTACACACACAATTAACCTTTCATATCTAAAAAAATTTTATACACTGTCACTTCCTACATGTATTTCCAATATTTTTCCTAAGTTTAAAACTATCTTACCTATTTTGTTAATGTACCTATGATCACTAAAAAAAAAAGCGGTTATATATTAACGGATTTTAAAAAATAATACACTTTGTCAACAATCTGAAACTATTGGTAAACATATACAAGGTCAAAGGAAGGCATTTGTCACCCTGAAAAGCTCTAAATTAGTTTTTTGGTATCTCATTATTCATTGCTAATCTTACTGATTAAAAATTGTGCCATAAGACAAACATATAAAGCATAAAAATTCCTCAATTAATAGACTCCTCCGAATGAATATTAGGCTTGCGGCAATTTTTTCACTCATTGTCATTAAGGAAAAAGATATTACTAGTAAAAGTTAGTAATTTAAGATACCACGTTATTCTAAATATACAGGGTGTTGTTACTGTGGATTTCTGGGATGAAAATATGCCCATTTAACCCAACTTACCTTAGTCCAAAAATTCGTAATTTTTTGAGATACAGAGTGTCAAAGTTACACTTTTATTTTAGTTTTTCTTAAATAGCTTTCTTAATAATTGTACTATTTGCAAAAGATTCGGTGCTAAGAGGTTTTTTGAGATGATAAATCGAGATCAGCTCACAGTTTTGTTGTTGAGGCGCCACTTATTGCACCGTGTATACTTTTAAATTGTCATAACTTTTTTATACCACTCTGTATGATATTTTTAATTAAATATTCGTATTTTCCGCCTCCCCCTGTCTAAAAAAGCTCTCTTAGTAAATGTTGCTCTGAGCAACAGTTTCTGAGATAATTTGGAATTGAAAAATGGAAACAAACATCAAATTATCTCAGAAACTGTTGCCCAGAGCAATATTTACCAGAGCTTTTTTAGATATGGAGAGGCGGAGAATACGAATATTTAATTAAAAATATCATACAGAGTGGTATAAAAAAGTTGTGACAATTTAAAAGTATACACAGTACAATAAGTGGCGCCCCCTACAATTTACAACAAAACTGTGACCTGATTTCGATTTCTCATATCAGAAAACCCCTTAGCACCGAATCTTGTACAAATAGTACAATTATTGAGAAAAGCTACTTAAGAAAAACTAAAATAAAATTATAACTTTAACACCCAGTATCACAAAAATGACGAATTTTTGGACTAAGGTAAGTTAAATAGTCATAAGTTCATCCCAGAAATCCACAGTAACTCTACGTACACGGAACACTGGGACATCCTGTATGTTTTTTTAATACTTCAAGCCTTCCAGGCTAACCACCTGCAAATGTCAAAAATAACTGTAGACATTTTTTTAATCAACTCTGTATATTTAGAGGTGTGTTTTGCCATAATATTATACAGATGGTTCTGGTAATAAAGTCCAGAGTTTGATTATTCATACACAGAATGTTCTCTATGTTGTAGTATTTATTTTCACTCTGAAATTAACGAGGAGGCGCTGCAGCGTTACGGTCGCCACCGCATCTATTGGCTAGTCACAGAGGCCATTACGGAAGCATTGGTCCGAGTTTACGTTTGTTTGCGCGTGTTTAAAATACCACACACCATTGAAAATCCCGCGGATCGTGAAATTCGCGCTGCAATTCGTTTCTTAAATGCAAGGAGGTGAAAGCAGCCGAAATTTATCAACAGATTAGTGTAGTGTATGACGAAAACGTTATGAGCGGTGATGTCGGATGGAAAGCCGACCGATGATATTTATTATCATCATCAACTATTTAGTGAGGTTCTGAATAAATTCTCGTTTAGCGGCTACTGTATAAAATTGACCTTAGCCGGCCTAAGCACAATTTTAGGAAATTTTGGGGCAGCTTTTTTTAAACGATTTTTTTACCTGAGCTAACCTGTATATCTTACATGACGTAGGTAGTACTATAGCCAGATATAATACTTCAACTAATCAAAAAAACAAATTGTGTATGTATACCAAAGCAAATTGCATAAAGTTTTATTTGTTATTATTATTAAACTGTAAAATATGTACGTATTTGTGTTGCCTTTTTGGAATGGCACAATAACTTTTGTATAAAAAATTAATAGCCATAAAAACAATAAACAGGGTAAGATTTATTTGTAAGTTCGGAAATCGGGTTCCGAAAAAGAGTTTTTACGGGCGATTTTTACATACTTTGCTACATAACTTAAAAGTATTTTTAAATATTCAGTCGGTACGCTTTTTTTGGAAAACTTCAAAATTTTCAGTGATAGAATAAACTACTCTTTAGATCCGTAAAATCCTAGCCTAAGTTGACGTCAAAGCAATAGAAATTTTTGTTTCTTTTACTCCAAAAATTATTCACACATTTTACGATATACCTTTTATATATATATATATATATATATATATATATATATATATATATATATATATATATATATATATATATATATATAGGGTGTTACAAAAATGGTTTAATATATTGAAACGTATGTCTTCTGGAGCAATGGAATCGCACCTAACACTTCCTTTTAATAAATTTGAACATAATTGACTGAGTACATTGAAAAGTCATTGCGCTGCCCTTGGCACAGCTAAGATGATCATGGCTGAGAGAGTGCGTGAATTTTTAATGCGGGTTGAAGGGAAATGACACACCGCTGTCAGCGACAAAACGTTTTGTTTTCATGGTGAAAAGTATTACGAAAAAAATGTTTTTTTTCCCGAAATATGGCAAATTGGTAATACAAAAAAGGTTTTATTTTATTGATGTTGGAAAGTTTAGTGACAATTGGTTTTTTATGATAGATTGCTTAATTAAACAGAAATATTGTTGTGGGCATAACCTATATCTGACGTGTTTAAGGCAAGTTATTATTGCTGCCGGAAGATGCTTTGTTTTAGTTATTTTTAACTATACAGATAACGAGAAGTCAATTAATTGCACTGGTAAAGTAGATATGGGTACGTAATTAATATGTTAGTTTTAATATATTAGGTGATTTCCATAACACTCTTTACAGGTATTTAATCTTTCTTTAACAATAGGGATATGTACCTCGCACGAATCAATGAGCTGCGAGGTGAAATAGACGACTGTCATGAAAGAAGAGATGGAGAATCAAGTAGAAGAATTGCGGCATTGAGAATAGGTTGCTTTCCTTGCTTTTGGCGTCAAATTTTGGCTTTAACAGGGGACAATCGTTCATCTGATAAAAAGTTTATCTTATCACTAAGGGTTATTTTGATCGTTCAGCAATAATTCTCATAAGGGGTCAGGTAAAAGTCCTGCGTCTAGCCTTCACTATACAACAGTATCTATTAATCGTCACCATTATTTGTTACTCAGTATTAAAACACATTTTTCTGCGTCCTCTTCTACTCTACAAAAAAAAAAACGATTTTAAAAACAAATCACCTAATTCCCCTCAAACTGCACAGTGATCACCATACACGGTTGTCAGTATCTCTTGTGCCCGCCAGGGGGCGGCCTGTTCGCTGCCCACTCCTTTCCATCTTTATGATGATGGTGGTGGTGATGATGTCGTTTTTTCTCGGTTGTCTTCGGTCCGTAGCCGTCGTTCACGACCATCTCCGAACTGTCTCGATGTCGTTCGGTTCCGTCGAGTGCGATAGGGTTCGTCCATCGTTTCTTTTCGCCTTAAAGGCGAATGGTTACCGTTGGAAGATTTAAGGCCCGATTTGGGACCGGCGCACAGTGTGTCGCGTAGAACATGCTAGGTGGACAAAATTCATGTTATGATTTCCAGGAAATCTTATTTGCAAAACGTAAACAACACCACCAAACCCCGAATTCCGAGAAAAGGTTGTTTATTATCAAATTTGCAAGTGGCGAGTCATAAGCGTCAGAAGTAAGGTACTGAGTTTAATGCAGCTCTTTCAATCAATCAGTTGCAATTTAGCGACACTTTCGTGCACATCTTATAGTGACATATTGTAATATTGTGAAAGTTTTTGTGATGAATATTAATACTGAGGGTAAGTACTATTTTTTAATGTATTTTTTTAATCAGAATCTATTAATTTGAATTTTTTTAGTATTTTTTTTAAATAGCCTATATATTTTAGCGTGTTTTTTTAAAAAAAAACTTTGAAAGTTCAGAATATACAGACATTCACCTCTATCCGGGCTAGTTTTTAGATATTACACAGAAATAACCTTATTCTTCGTAAAAATACACATATTGTTTAGCACACTTCAGTACAACATACTTTTTTTTCTTTTTTTCCAGAACACGTTTACTCTATTTCAAGGGTAGCCTTTTTTGAGGAGTGGTTGAAACACACGAAGAATGAAAAAAACTCGCGTGTATATGACTTTCTTTCTTCAAAATTTCACTTTGGTGACATTACTGAAAGCAGCCAAAAAGAAATAAAGTTGAAGCTATCCAACTTGTCTAATAAGTTTGGTGCCAAATGGTTGGCTTCAGGAAAGTCGAAGGAGCGTTTTTTTAATTAAAAAATAAGAATTGGTTGGATGAAGCAGACATACAGTTTACTGCGAGTTCTTTTGCGCCACAACCTTCAACATCAAGTGAGAATGTGACTCCTGCAGGAAGACCTCGCAAAGATTTCGAGGAATCGTCGTTTAAGACGAAGAAACGTCGCGTCGTGGATCTCGTAGAATCCCGAAGTGTCAGTGAATTGGTGACTGCTGCCGAAATTGCTGTGCGTTCAGCAGGGCAAAGGAAAATTGCCAATGTGATTAGAGACATTAGTGAGAGCCCAGATAATATTATTAAGTCTAAAAATACCAGTTCCGTTAATCCTAGGCAATTAAGTAGTGACGAAGCCTTAGCTTACTATATAGATTCTAAGTCAACAACGCATTCTTACAAACAAACTAGGAAGTGGTCCATGAAGGCGGAGCATAATGTGTTTCCGTCATATTTTCGTTTAAAAAAGTCCAAACAGGCCTGTTACCCTGCAGAGGAGCACATTGCTATAACAGAAACTCGTGCTGAAATAAATTTGCAAGCCTTATTAAATAAAACAGTGGAACGTCTAGTATTAGCACAGAATGAAGTTATCAGCAGTGTGCTCCCAACAAGTTCATCGTTTACACTTGTTAGTAAATGGGGATGTGATGGAAGTTCTGGGCACAGCACATACAAACAGAGATTTGAGAACACTGAATATACGGACGAGTTTCTTTTCGCATTTTCTTTAGTTCCCCTTAAGTTATATGATGGGTCCAAAATTATTTGGCAAAATCCTCGGCCTTCATCAACTTTGTATTGTCGCCCAATCAAATTTATATTTGCCAAAGAAACGAACGACTTCACGTTAATGGAGACAAATAGATTGTTGAAAAAAGTTAATGCTCTTCTTCCAACACTTATCAACTTTGGTGATTCTTAAATCTCTGTAAAACACGAACTTTTGCGGACAATGACAGACGGAAAGGTGTGTAACGCCTGTAATGTAAATTGTGAATAAAACCCACATTTATTAACCGATTTTCATGATTAATACCTTATTTTATTTTCCAGATACGCAGCTGTCAGAAAAATGTATAATATTTTGTTTTTCTTTTGTTATTGCGCTTTTTTACCGAAAAAAATAATGAATTTTACACGAAAAAAATTTTTTCTCTCCATTAATTTCTAAATAACTCCAAAACGATAAAAGATAGAATAAAATAATATTCAATCAACTTTAATAAAATTTTGTTACGCATTTTTTAATGTTTTATTTATAAAAATCTGACAAGTTGTTCCCGAGTTATCGTTAATTATGTCTGCGTAGCTGACTATTTTAGGGGAAAAAATTAGCCACGCCCATAAAAAAAACCAACGCGATGAATTTTTTTCTTAAAATAACTTAATATGCCTAGAATATACATAAACAATTGAAATAAGTGAAAAAATAATTTTGTCCAGCTAACTTGTACTAGTCGACACACTGTGCGGCGGATTCGTGGAGATTTTTCCAAGCTTGTCGGTAGTAACGATTGAGGCCCCCATTTCGGGATTCGGAGCTTGAGGAGTCGAAAGAAGCTACGGTGTTGCAGTCTGGTGAGGGGTGGTGACGGTAGTGTTTGGCACTGCGATTCCTGCGGGGTAAAATGGTTAAAAGTGGTTAGAAAAATATATATACGGTGGCCCAACTTTATTTCGAATTCACTAATATTTAGAATCGACTAAATATTTAGAAATTTATTATGGTCAGTGGTGAGTTCCAAATAAAATTGGTTGTAGTTTAAAAAAATAACATTCATGCTAGTAAAAAGCGATAAGAAGGTTTTTGATTTTTTATGAATCAAATCTTATGTCCTTTTGAACGTTTTTATAATCTTTGTAAGTAAATAACAACAATTGTTCGCTGCCCGCACCAAAAATATTAGGAGTTTTTTAACGCACATGTGTCAGTGTAGGAGACATATATTGTAAAATTCGGCGTATTAGAAAAAGGCTAGTTCTTCTCAAACGACTAGGAGGAACTAAAAATAAAAGTATAACTTTAACTATAACACCCTGTATCTCAAAAATTACGAATTTTTGGACTAAGGTAAGGGTTAAACTGTCATATTTTCATCCCAGAAATCCACAGTAACTCCATGTACACAGAATACTGGGACACACTATATATATATATATATATATATATATATATATATATATATATATATAGGGTGTTACGAAAATCGTTTAATATATTGAAACGTATGTCTTCTGGAGTCAATTGGAGTCGCACCCAACACTTCCTTTGCGCTACCCTTGGCACAGCTAAGATGATCATGGCTGAGAGAGAGCGTGAATTTTTAATGTGGGTTGAAGGGAAATGACACACCGCTGTCAGCAACAAAACGTTTTGTTTCCATGGTGAAAAGTATTACAAAAAAATGTTTTTTTTTCGCGAAATATGGTAAATTGGTAATACAAAAAAAGTTTTATTTTATTGATATTCGAGGATCGTTTTAGAAGTTCTCAGTCGGACACGGCGTCAAGTTGACAAATTCTCATAATATTTATTAAGTGTAATCTAGTGGATGGCGTTGTCAAGTTTAAGATACACATGTTTAGTTGCCTTTTTGTAGCCATCGTGTAAACGAACAAGTCATAATATTTTTTAAAAAATTAATAAAATTGAGTTGTTTCCACCCGGTTGTCGCAGACGTTCCTCCAAAATCTCATTTGACAATATCGATGCTTACTGGTCAGTAAGTGATTTTGATTAATAAACAAAGATTTATAAATTTATAATTAAGTTGTGACATCTATCAAAACATCTCGAAAGTTTCTAAAAATTCTGTAAATAATTAATCAAATTTGGTGTAGATGGAGTAACCGCAAGCGTCTGTACTATCTGTACACTTCGATTTCAACGTGATCGTCGAAAAACCTTTATTCAATTCTTATTTCGAATACGTATATGATGAACTACCGTATTATTATATTATAAACGTCTGAAATGCTAACTCAAATTCCAAAGCAACAAAGGCTTCGTATTCCTTGTACAATATACCCAGTCGTTAAAAAATTAGTAGTATTTATATAATACGCCTTAATAGTTTTTGAAAACGCAATAAGTCGGTATATACTCGTAATAATAAAATTACAAGTTAAATATCTGACAATACGCCCGTGTGTCATAAAACTCTTAATATGTTAGAATTTAGTGCTTAAGAAGAGTAGTGCTTGAGCAAGCATTTTAAACTTAAAGCATGCAGTGCGGGTGCAGACTTTGTTAGAAGTTTTTATTCATGCATTTTTCGGACGGTTTACAATAAATTTTTTAATCTTTTGTGTAATAATATGATTAAAACTTCTTTAATAATCTCCAGAATTCAAGGCACCAGCGCGATCGCTCGAGAGTTTATTTATACCAGATAGTAATTCCTAAATTATTAAACCCTAGAAACCAAAAAGTGATTGGGGAAGAGTTATTTTAAAGAAGAAGCAGATTCGTTGCAGGAAAATCCCCATATCACTTGCTCTAGCCGCAGAAAACCTGGCAGAGCTGGAAAGAAGGAGTTTCCGGAATAATGAACTCAATAGATCTAAAAGAGGGACAATGGAAAAAAATAAAGACGTAGACGTTAAGCAACAGACGACATTGAAAAGCGTTTTGCCCGATATATTATCTGATAGATGCAGAGTAACACGTAAGCTGAAAAGTTTTTGGTCTGACACATAGATGTCGCCCTTTTCAAAAAAATCCAGTAGTACCAACCTTCAAACGATACGTGTCAAAATTGCATGAGATTTCGACGATTAGTTTATAAGTTACAGTGGTTTTAGTGACGATACTTTTTAAATTTTCAAAACAATGGAAAAAAATCGAATTTCGTATGTTGATTAAACACCTTAAAATCTCTAGAGAATCGACTAGATATAAATTAATAATAGACAACCAGCCTATAGAACAAATAATGCTGTTTAATTACTTAGGAGCGACGATCTCAAGCTTTGGAAACCTAACAACAGAAGTAATGGATCAAGTAACAAAAGCAAATCAAATATCCGGATGCCTACATGATATTGTGTGGAAAAACAAAAAGAAAACAAAAAGTAAATCACGCATCTATAAAACCCGCATCAGACCTATACTCACTTACACAGCCGAAACTAGACCAGACACCACAAAGACAAAAAGTGCACTACGAACCAGTGAAATGAGAATTTTAAGAACTAAATGTGGAAAAACACTACTGGACAGGATACGGAATGAAACAATAAAAACGGAATGCGAAACAGAAGACATTGTAAGATGGACAAGGAAAAGATGCAGGATGTGGAACGAACACATAAACCGAATGACAGATGATCGATTAGTCAAGATCGCACGGAATGGAAAACTAGAGACCAGAAGACCACCAGGCAGACCATTAAAACGCTGGAGAGATAGCTGGCAGTCAACCTCACAAGAAAACAGTTGTATAATAGACGATAACAAAAAACAGGTCTTAGATCTAAAAATAAGTCGAAGAAGAAGATTAAACACCGTTTTTTGATGGGAAAAAATACCGTTCAAGCAAAGCAATGACTTGATAAGTGTTACGGGGACTCTACCCCTGGAAAATCACTCATCATTTACTGGTATGCTGAATTTAGACGCGGTCGTACAGATACAAATGATGCTGAATGCTCTGAACGCCCGACTGAGATGGTTACACCAGAACACATAAAAAAATCCACAAAATTGTTTTGGATGACCGTAAAGTGAAGTTGAGTGAGATAGCTGACACCCTTAAGATATCAAAAGAACGGGTTGGACATATTTTGCGTAAACATTTGGGCATGATAAAACTCTGTTTGAAATGGGTACCGCGTTTGAGCACAAAAAGTCCAAAGAAAAAAATTCCTTAGCAGCTAGCGACATGCAGTTTGAACAGGGTTGTACAGAAAGACATTCTTTAACATGTGTTGTAGCAGAGAAAGTGCGAGGAAAGCTCGTTCTTATATAAAAATGTTTTAATTTTTAATTATTCTAAAATTTCGATGTATTGCGAAGACCTAAAGCACAAAAAGTCCAAAGAAAAAAATTCCTTAGCAGCTAGCGACATGCAGTTTGAACAGGGTTGTACACAAAGACATTCTTTAACATGTGTTGTAGCAGGGAAAGTGCGAGGAAAGCTCGTTCTTATATAAAAATGTTTTAATTTTTAATTATTCTAAAATTTCGATGTATTGCGAAGACCTAAAGCACATAAAGTCCAAAGAAAAAAATTCCTTAGCAGCTAGCGACATGCAGTTTGAACAGGGTTGTACAGAAAGACATTCTTTAACATGTGTTGTAGCAGGGAAAGTGCGAGGAAAGCTCGTTCTTATATAAAAATGTTTTAATTTTTAATTATTCTAAAATTTCGATGTATTGCGAAGACTTAAAGCACAAAAAGTCCAAAGAAAAAAATTCCTTAGCAGCTAGCGACATGCAGTTTTAACAGGGTTGTACAGAAAGACATTCTTTAACATGTGTTGTAGCAGAGAAAGTGCGAGGAAAGCTCGTTCTTATATAAAAATGTTTTAATTTTTAATTATTCTAAATTTCGATGTATTGCGAAGACTTACAGCACAAAAAGTCCAAAGAAAAAAATTCCTTAGCAGCTAGCGACATGCAGTTTGAACAGGGTTGTACAGAAAGACATTCTTTAACATGTGTTGTAGCAGGGAAAGTGCGAGGAAAGCTCGTTCTTATATAAAAATGTTTTAATTTTTAATTATTCTAAAATTTCGATGTATTGCGAAGACCTAAAGCACAAAAAGTCCAAAGAAAAAAATTCCTTAGCAGCTAGCGACATGCAACTTTGAACAGGGTTGTACAGAAAGACATTCTTTAACATGTGTTGTAGCAGGGAAAGTGCGAGGAAAGCTCGTTCTTATATAAAAATGTTTTAATTTTTAATTATTCTAAAATTTCGATGTATTGCGAAGACCTAAAGCACAAAAAGTCCAAAGAAAAAAATTCCTTAGCAGCTAGCGACATGCAGTTTGAACAGGGTTGTACAGAAAAGACATTCTTTAACATGTGTTTTAGCAGAAAAAGTGCGAGGAAAGCTCGTTCTTATATAAAAATATTTTAATTTTTAATTATTCTAAAATTTCGATGTATTGCGAAGACTTAAAGCACAAAAAGTCCAAAGAAAAAAATTCCTTAGCAGCTAGCGACATGCAGTTTGAACAGGGTTGTACAGAAAGACATTCTTTAACATGTGTTGTAGCAGGGAAAGTGCGAGGAAAGCTCGTTCTTATATAAAAATGTTTTAATTTTTAATTATTCTAAAATTTCGATGTATTGCGAAGACCTAAAGCACAAAAAGTCCAAAGAAAAAAATTCCTTAGCAGCTAGCGACATGCAGTTTGAACAGGGTTGTACAGAAAGACATTCTTTAACATGTGTTGTAGCAGGGAAAGTGCGAGGAAAGCTCTTTCTTTTATAAAAAATGTTTTAATTTTTAATTATTCTAAAATTTCGATGTATTGCGAAGACCTAAAGCACAAAAAGTCCAAAGAAAAAAATTCCTTAGCAGCTAGCGACATGCAGTTTGAACAGGGTTGTACAGAAAGACATTCTTTAACATGTGTTGTAGCAGAGAAAGTGCGAGGAAAGCTCGTTCTTATATAAAAATGTTTTAATTTTTAATTATTCTAAAATTTCGATGTATTGCGAAGACCTAAAGCACAAAAAGTCCAAAGAAAAAAATTCCTTAGCAGCTAGCGACATGCAGTTTGAACAGGATTGTACAGAAAGACATTCTTTAACATGTGCTGTAGCAGGGAAAGTGCGAGGAAAGCTAGTTCTTATATAAAAAAATGTTTTAATTTTTAATTATTCTAAAATTTCAATGTATTGCGAAGATCGACCTAAAGCACAAAAAGTCCAAAGAAAAAAATTCCTTAGCAGCTAGCGACATGCAGTTTAAACAGGTTTGTACAGAAAGACATTCTTTAACATGTGTTGTAGCAGAGAAAGTGCGAGGAAAGCTCGTTCTTATATAAAAAATGTTTTTAATTTTTAATTATTCTAAATTCTCCATGTATTGCGAAGACTTAAAGCACAAAAAGTCCAAAGAAAAAAATTCCTTAGCAGCTAGCGACATGCAGTTTGAACAGGGTTGTACAGAAAGACATTCTTTAACATATGTTGTAGCAGGGAAAGTGCGAGGAAAGCTCGTTCTTATATAAAAATGCTTTAATTTTTAATTATTCTAAAATTTCGATGTATTGCGAAGACCTAAAGCACAAAAAGTCCAAAGAAAAAAATTCCTTAGCAGCTAGCGACATGCAGTTTGAACAGGGTTGTATAGAAAGACATTCTTTAAAATCTGTTGTAGCAGGGAAAGTGCGAGGAAAGCTCGTTCTTATATAAAAATGTTTTAATTTTTAATTATTCTAAAATTTCGATGTATTGCGAAGAACTAAAGCACAAAAAGTCCAAAGAAAAAAATTCCTTAGCAGCTAGCGACATGCAGTTTGAACAGGGTTGTACAGAAAGACATTCTTTAACATGTGTTGTAAGCCCAATTCTCTCCGACAAACTTTAAAGTCTTATCAGGCATTAAAAATGTAAAATAAACGAGCTTGATTTAGGGTCTTTTTTTATTCTGTTTAATTCAGTGTTTCTCACCATTTAAATCCTGAATCATATTGTTGAGTTCCCTTCTCTCAGCTTGGCAATGCTGCAATTCAGTGTTTTGTGTAGCTATTATATCTCTTAATTCCATTTTGTGTTGTTCTATGAGATCATTATACTTTTTAGTCAACTGATTATAGAGCTCTGTTTGTTTACTCAGGGAATCTAAAATTAGGTTAAAAAAGTTCTAGGTGAAACATCTTAATATTTACACTTTTGAAATAATGAACGAAACGGAATACAAAAATAAGATGCAAAATATAATTCATTCTGACGAATTCATAGAGCTCGTCTTCATCGTCATATCACCAGACATATTTGCAGTTACCAATACAGTAATCCTTACTTTTGATAATGTTCCGCCAGCACAATTCTCTCCGACAAACTTTAAAGTCTTATCAGGCATTAAAAATGTAAAATAAACGAGCTTGATTTAGGGTCTTTTTTTATTCTGTTTAATTCAGTGTTTCTCACCTTTTAAATCCTGAATCATATTGTTGAGTTCCCTTCTCTCAGCTTGGCAATGCTGCAATTCAGTGTTTTGTGTAGCTATTATATCTCTTAATTCCATTTTGTGTTGTTCTATGAGACCATTATACTTTTTAGTCAACTGATTATAGAGCTCTGTTTGTTTACTCAGGGAATCTCTAAAATTAGGTTAAAAAAGTTCTAGGTGAAACATCTTAATATTTACACTTTTGAAATAATGAACGAAACGGAATACAAAAATAAGATGCAAAATATATACATATGTTCTATTTAATTCGATATAAGCCTAGATAATGGGAGATAAGGTGAGATAATGGGAGATATGGAGAAATAATGGGAGATAAGTCGAGATAAGCCTCGATAATGGGAGATAAGGTGAGATAATGGGAGATAAGTATAAATAATGGGAGATAACTAGAGATAAGTCTAGATAATGGGACTTATGGTGAGATAAGGAGAAATAATGGGAGATAAGGAGAAATATTGCGAGATAAGTCGAGATAAGCCTAGATAATGGGAAATAAGGTGACATAATGGGAGATAAGGAGAAATAATGGGAGATAAGGAGAAATAATGGGAGATGAGCAGAGATAAGCCTAGATAATGGAAATTATGTAAAGATAGTGGGAGATAAGGAGAAATATTGGGAGATAACGGGAAATAACGGGAGATATTTTATTACGTTGGGTAACATAAGGAATAAGCAGTGACGATAGTAGTGAATCAAGTCCACGCGAGAGGAGCCGCGGGCCCGGCTAGTTCAGAATAAAAATTGAACTCTTTACTTCAGTGTTGGATTATGCCAAATTTTTCTGGTCAACATTTTCTTTGAAGGATTAAATTTTAAACTCCCTCCTTGATTTAGTAGCAAAGCATAAGTGCTAGTACAGTATCGTGTAGGCGATTTCTGTTTTCAAATTGTTTAGAACACTGAATTTTCTTTCTACGCCTGCATTTAAGAAAGGTAGTACGAGGCTTAGTTTAGCTTACTGCCTATTTCAAATTTAGGAAGATATTCTGACCTGCACTGTTTTTGAGGCGGAATACTTTAGCCCAGTATCTTTCAGCACAGCGTGAGCCTGCCTCCCGTGATCGAGTTTTAGGGCTATTACCACATTTTTAAGCAACGGAAATCATTGTTCTACAGGTTCCAAAGATTTCATTTTGAATTGCTGAGCTTCTCGCAGGTTTACAAATATATATTATATATGTATATATATATATATATATATATATATATATATATATATATATATATATATATTTATATATATATATATATATATATATATATATATATATATATATATATATATATATATATATATATATATATACATATATTCTCAATTTAGTGGGGCTGCAGTCTATATTTAAATATTTATGGCATAGGGTAGTGAAACAACTTTTTTGTTAGTCGAGCTTTCGAAATTATATTTATTTCTTCTTCAGGACATCTGGAAAATTTTTTTTTCTTCATATTGTTAAGTGAAAAATTGCTTTTTTTAAGTATATTCATATAGTTGAAAAAAAAACCAAAACAAAAAAGAAGAAGAAAGAAAGATGGCATGAGAAAAAAGAAAAAGATATGCTTTTAGTTTAAAACTTATTTACATGGCAAATAGTATAATGAATGAAGATAGAAATAGTAGTTGAGAGTGTAGATTTTTTATATTAATAGCGCAAATAAAAAAACTCTCAACTGCTATTTCTATCTTTATTCATTACACTATTTGCCATGTAAATGTTTTAAACTAAAAGCATATCTCAGATCGAAACGAATCAATACCTTCGATCTTTCTCTACTACATAAAAGTTATATCGGTCTATCACACTCCACCTTTACCGCCAAAAATTGATAATTTTTTGTTAATTTACTGGTTTACGGGATTAGCAGAGAGTACCAAGGCCAGCCATTTTGGGCCGTTTTATATTTTTCTGTTTAATCATAATGTTATGTAGTTAACAATAGTATATTGGGGAATATCCCTCTGTGCAAATGACTGCTTGTTTTGTTATAGAAAAACCACTTTGGTAAATCAATCATTTTTCTTTTTTCTCATGCCATCTTTCTTTCTTCTTCTTTTTTGTTTTGGTTTTTTTCAACCATACGAGGCTGGTTTGAAAAGTCCGTGCAAAGTCCGAGAGATGGCACCACCGGCGCGTATCGAGGTCATGTTTAGTTAGTAGCATCTCTTGAATGAACGCACACCAAGTTTCAGCCATATTGGTCTATTTCGTTCGTGTGAATCAAGGAAGTCGAGTGATTTTCAAGAAATGGACGAAAAAGAATTTCGTGTGGTGATTAAACATTACTTTATGAAAGGCAAAACGCCTCAGGAGACTAAAGAGAAGCTTGATAAACATTATGGTGACTCTGCACCTTCGATTAGAACAGTTTATAAGTGGTTTTAAAATTTTCGGACTGGCCATATGGGCACAAGTGACGCTGAACGTTCTGGACGGCCTGTGGAGGTTACGACTCCAGAAATCATTGATCAAATCCATGATATGGTGATGGATGACAGAAGAGTTAAGGTGCGTGAGATTGCTAGTGCTGTGGGCATCTCGACTGAACGGGTACATAATATTTTGCATAAACATTTGGACATGAGAAAGCTATCCGCAAGATGGGTGCCGCGATTGCTCACGCTTGACCAAAAACGGAATCGTGTGAAGTGTTGCAAGGATGGTTTGCAGCTGTTCCAGAAGAATCCGGAGGACTTTAAGCGTCGTTTCGTCACTATGGATGAAACATGGATACATTACTATACTCCTGAGACCAAACAACAATCTAAACAATGGGTTACCAAGGAGGAATCTGCACCAAAAAAGGCGAAGACCGTTCCTTCGGCCGGAAAGGTTATGGCGACTGTCTTTTGGGATTCGCAAGGAATAATCCTCATCGACTATCTGGAAAATGGTAAAACTATTACAGGTGAATATTATTCATCGTTATTGGACCGTTTGAAAACCGAGCTGCAAGAAAAACGCCCGCGATTGGCCCACAAGAAAGTCCTTTTCCATCACGACAACGCACTAGCACACACCTCAGCAGTTGTGGTCGCAAAATTAATGGAAATAGGATTCCAACTCGTTTCACATCCCCCCTATTCTCCAGACTTGGCTCCCTCGGACTACTATTTATTCTCCAATTTGAAGAAATGGCTGGCGGGACAAAGATTTTATTCAAACGAGGAGGTGATTGCAGACACTATTGGATATTTTGCAGACTTGGACAAATCCTATTATTCGGAAGGGATCAACAAACTAGAACACCGTTGGACGAAGTGTATAAGCCTAAAAGGAGACTATGTCGAAAAATAAAAAAGGTTTACCCCAAACACATAAGTAGTTTTTATTTTTGCACGGACTTTTCAAACCAGCCTCGTATGAATGTACTTAAAAAAGCAATTTTTCACTTAACAATATAAAGAAAAAAGAAAATTTTGTCTTTTCAGATGTCCTGAAAAAGAAATAAATATAATTTCGAAACCTTGACTAACAAAAAAAGTTGTTTCACTACCCTAGGCCATAAATATTTAAATATAGACTGCAGCCCCATTAAATTGAGAATATATTTTTCTTAACTAGTCAGTCACGACTACTCCTGCCTTTGTTTTATATATATATATATATATATATATATATATATATATATATATATATATATATATATATAAATAAATAATAATAATGTCTTTATTATGCATTCACATTATAATTGCAATAATATAGTGTCAGTAACTTGAACACACAAAAGGCGAAGTAGAAGCTGGGCTTCCTCACTTAACCTACTTATCATAAAATACAATAAAACTAGACTTACGACTAAAATAACAGTTTTTCCTTAACTCTATTTTGCAGAGGGCAAATATATGAACAGTACCATATGTAAATCAATCACTCCGTATCAGAAATCAGACTCAACGTACTCAACAGAGCGGCATTACGGCTCAGGAGAGTCTAGGTACTATTCATGCTCGAACAGAGATGCTGTGCTAGAGGACGAATGGAATTTTTAAAAATCTGAGGCGGTACGTTTTTCAAATTCAACGGGACTAGATTGTATTTTTGCGAAATTTGATAACTAAACGATCTTTCATATAGAGTTGTTACGTGGGAAGGAGGAGTGATAGTAAATTTGTGCCTCAAATCCAACGCATGTGCATCATATCTGAATTTTATTTTTTGATATAAATATGGCGGGCATTTTAGAAAGATTATTTTATTATACAAAACTAAGCTATGTAACATTCTTCTTTCTCTCATATTAAATCACCCAATATCTTTCAATTTTGCACTCACCCATCTTTCATATTTGCTGATCCCACATATCATTCGCACACAACAGTTTTCTATCAACTGGATGCACCTTGCATCTTGTCCCAGCAAGCATGGCCCGTACAAAGTGTCATAAAAAGAGGCAGTCACATAACGATTTCTTGAGGTTCACATCCAAAAGGTGCCTTTGTTGAAAATTAGTTTTAAATTAGCAAATGCCTTTCTTACACAGCTGTTAATGTGTTCAGAGAACCTCAAGTCAACGTCAAGCAATAAACCGAGATTTCTAGCCACATTCGAAGTAACCAGAGTTTCACCTTCTAGACTAATGTGGAGCAAATCCTTGTATTGGTCCCTAACATGCTTACGTCCAAAAAGAAGTACCTTACTTTTCTTGGGGTTAAGGACTAAACAATGATCAGCTGAGTTCCGCTGCAGCCGTTGAAGATCACTCATAAGCATGTTATTAGCCTCAGCAATTTTTTCCGGGTTTAAAGGACAAGTATAACTGAGTATCATCTACATATAAATGCACTGTGGCGTACCTAAGATTTCTAACTAGTTGTGAAGTATATAGAGTAAAAAAGAGAGGACCAAGAATAAATTCCTGCGGGACGCCACATGTGATATCCAGTGGACTCGATAGTATGTTATTACTCCTGACAGATTGGACTCTTCCAGAGAGATAGCTTCCGAGGAACTGACATGCCTGAGTCTTGAAGCCAAGGAATTGAAGAATTGCCAGAAGCAGTTGATGGTTTAGCGTGTCAAAGGCCCTGGAATAGTCAAGGCGCATTAAGGCAGTAAGCTGACCAGAGTCAGGTGCCTCCAAGATATCATCTGTAACTTTTAAGAGAGCAGTGGAGCAGCTGTAATTTTTACGAAAGCTCGACTGATGCGTGGGCAGTATGTCATAGGATTGACAATATTCCTGAATCTGCCCCTCCAGAACCCGTTCCAAGACCTTCGACAAAGTGGGCAGAATGCTTATAGGCCGAAGATCTTTTAATTCAGCAGGGACTGGAACCTTTGGTATCGGAATTAAGAAGGAATTTTTCCATATCCATAAATGGCAGGATAAATGGGCAACACAAACTTATCATAGATAGACCAATACCATCCGTACCAAAAGCCCGTGACCCGATAGAAAAGAGAGCCGACTGGACCTCATCACTGGTGACAAGTCTAAACTGAAATGACCCGACACTCTGTTTTTTGTTATGCAAATAGTAATTCAAGATATTTGGGGGCTTTAGGTGTAACAGAGGAAACAAAATACTTGTTGATATCATCCACATTTCCCAAATGATCAGGAACTGATTTAGCCTCCTTAGAATAGAAACCCATATCCCTAAGTAACCTTCAGTTATTTTTCGTATTTTCTCTGCGGAGATTTGTTTCAAGGTAAGCCCTCTTTTCGTTTTGTAAAGCTCTAGTTACATAATTGCGTAACTGCCGATATTGCTCCCAATTTTCTGCCGTCCCCGATCTTTTGAATTTGGAGGGCGCTTTGTCCTGCTGCTTCATAGACACTTTAATATTAAAAGTAATCCAGGGTGCTTTTTCCTTGGTTATACGTGCATTTCTGAATGTAGCATGAATATCATGCTATTGGGCTTGAGGTCAAGAATAGAAAAGATTTCTCATCCATCCTCCAGACTTAAAAATTTAAATAAGCTTCGAGATATTCTGCTCACCAACTCCTATCCAATCAAATTACTAAACAAATTATTATTTAACTCAACTACACCTCCTTCACAACGAAATAACAATCTTACCCCGGATATTAGTGCTTTCTGCTCTGAAAATCGATTCAAATGTTATTTTTCCTTTCCTTACGTAAAAGAAATTTCCACTAAAACAACCAAACTCTTCAACAAACTACCTAATTTAAAAATTGCTTTTAAACACAAAAAAACCATCAATAATATTTTCAGTTATCTAAAAGACGAAGACGAAATCGCAAAAGTCTCAGAAGTAGTTTACAGCATCCCCTGCTCTCAATGTGAAAAAATGTATATCGGACAAACATCAAAAATCCTAAAAGACAGAATCACTTTCCATAAAAGTGATTGCAGATTAAAAAAAAAAAAAAAAACTCTTGCGCGCTTGCCCAGCATAGTAGCCAATTTTCGCATGAATTTGATTTTGCTGAAACCAAAATCCTGTGTCGAGAGAGAAATCTCGGCAGGAGAATCTTTAGGGAGATGGTGGAGATCCATCTTGAATCTAACTCTATCAATAAAAAAACTGACATTGAAGATCTGAGTTTAATTTTCTCCAATTTATTAGAAATGGGCAGTCAAAATGAAAACATATCTGACATATCTCTGTAATATTAATCACACGGATTAGCACTAACTCTCCAATCTTATAACAATAAAATAGAATCTCAACGTCATTCCACTCTCTAATATAAATTAAACCACCACCTAACCAAGAGATAGAAAAACGCCGCCTTTAACAAAATGATAAGAAAACGTATAAAAAAAATCCTTTATAAATTAAAATCACCTTATAACTAGGCAATTCTTTCGTACCATAGTAACAAAATGGAGTAAAAGCATATTATATTTCCCAGTGAGGATTGTGTCGAGGTTTTCTCATGTTTTTTTCTGATAAATAAGTGTAATAATGTGCCCCCACAAATAGTGATTTCTAAATACACTACTTAGCAGTAAGTACTTAATGTTATGAATAAAATACGAGTTGTTCTTTGCTTTGAATCTCAAAAATACTGATAATCTACTATAATTGTAGCCCTGATGAAGAAAATGAAATATTTTCGAAAGCTTGGCGTAACTAAAAAGGTGTCAAAAACTTTTTAGTTCTTTTCCAAAGACCGCTTACCTCAAGAACAAAAAACTGATTATATATATATATATATATATATATATATATATATATATATATATATATATATATATAATGTACCTTTACTTTCATGTCAATATTATTTTTTTAAAGTCAAATCTTTAACTTGAATTGAACTCAAAACTTTATCCAATATAGAAATAACATTTTGCTGTAAATGTAACCTCTGTGGTCAGTTAATGTAGCCGCTGCTAGCATTTTGGATAATTTTTTGAAACGATAATTATAGGCAACTTTAGGAGTTACCTAGAGAATACCATCCGTAGAATGGAAAATATTTTTGCTATCAGCAATCAGCTTGGCAATAAGCATCATCGAAAGTAGGCTTATTTTATCCAGTAATACAAATGGTTCAAATAAGGTTTCATAATTAGAACTGGTAAAACCTAAAGATGATAACAATTGAATTGGCCAAATTTTTTGTTCATAGTTGCACTAAGGTCTAATAAAAGGGATGAAGTAAATGAATGTGGTCTTGCTGCGCTAAGAATGGAATGGCAATTGCAGTTTAATATCCAATTTCACTGTTTTACCTACTTTTTTATTTTTTATGATTTAATCTAAGAACTGTTTCAAAGATTCAGGTACTTCATTTTCCACATCTGCTAAAAAATGTTCAGGATGTTTATACCAATCTTTCTCATATAATTGAGATCGAATATATTCCAAGATATTCTGTGCTGCTATTTTAATAATGTCTGAACGCTCTTTAGTCTTGTCAGATTTTTGTTTCCTTTCTCAAAACTTATTTAAAATCTTCTGACTTGCATTAATATAAGATATAATCAGTCCATCTTTACAATTATGAATTATAATATAATTTCCAAAAATTTCCTGTACTTTGTTTTTGAGATATACTGTCCACTCAGGAGCTTCCCCAGGAAAATCCTCGGCAATCTTTTTAACAGAAAACTGACATTCATCTTCATTACTACTTAAATATTCCGCCTTATAAATAACAATATTTTATTTTGTTTCTTTTTCACTTACATTACTTTTAAATATTCTGGTAAAACAGTTCCTGTGATAACGTACATTCAAGGAAACCAAATTTTCTACATTTCCTATCTGTTAGCAAGATCCAATGCTTTTTTATCTGCTCTAATTTGAGAAAATTATATTAATTTTGTTTTTGTTTCCAATTTCGTCATCATTACAAGATTGTGATTTTTAGCTTTTTAGGGTTCCGTATGGAACACTTATAAGATTACTTCGGTGTCTGTCCGTCTGTCCGTCAGTCTGTCCGTCTGTCACACCCGATTTTCTCCGAAACTATTTGTAACAGAAAGTTGAAATTTGGTAGTAATATAGGAATTGATGGCCTTATCAGAGCTATGTAGTTTTAAATTTTTTTTAATTTTCACTTAAGGGGTTAGTTTTGGGGGGTGAAATCGTGGAAAAAAATTTTTTTTACTAAGTCACCGAGTGTGGTGTCAAATGAAAGCTTGTGAAAACACGAGTGAAATATATATATATATATATATATATATATATATATATTTATATATATATATATATATATATATATATATATATATATATATATATATGTATATATATATATATATATATATATATATATATATATATATATATATATATATATATATATATATATATGTGTATATATTTATATATATATATATATATATATATATATATATATATATATATATATATAATGTAATATTTGCGCGCACTTTTCTTTGTATTATTTTTATAAAATCGCGAAAAATCGCTGACTACCCGCCTTATCTCAAAAATTTTGAAAAAATTCTGGAATATTCTCCACGGGGTGTAGATTGAACGAAAATTATCACGAGTGCATTACCTTTAATAATTTATCTGGTATATAGAAAAACAAAAATTTCAAGGTCAGTTTTTTAGTAAAGATTGGAAACAAACTTTGTTGAAAACTCATTTAGGGTGTGTTTTGTGAAATCACTGATCATTTTATACCTCCGTAACAATTTTTTTTTTTATTTTAAAAGCAATCAACGTACGGAACACTAACTGCGCAAGTTCAACCTGCACTTGACCGGTTATTTGTTATCTTACTAATCAAAGAATCGGAGGCATCTTCTCTACAAATAATGCTGTTATGAGAAAAATCAAATGGCGCAGATTGTTCTTGGGCTTTTTATGATGAAAGGCGAGTTGCTTTGTTTTTTTTTTTTTTTAAACTTTTACTTAATTTTGCAGATTTTAATACACGTTTCTTTTCGTACAATTTTCGTACACTTTCAATGAAGTTTTGTTTTTATAACTTTTATACCTGTTGTCATTTCTAATCTTGTTAGCTGGAATTACCTTTTGAATTCCCTTTACTCCAACAGTTCTTTCTAGAGATCGATTCAATAAATTATCACATAAAACACACAAATTATCCTCCACATTTCAACTATACATTACCTCAAGTATCTGAACTAATGATTAGTTTACTTTATTATTTATTAATTAAATATTACTTATTTAATTTTACTTACATCAAATAAAGTAGTTATAATACTTTTACAAAGAAAATTCACAGCTGTTAAAGAGTAAATATAAACAGAACAAACTATAAAACTTCAAAATAACCGTTTATAAATAATATGCCCACTGGTTGAGACACGAATTTAAAGTTAATTTAAAAGTCTTTCTACTCTACAAAAAGAGAAAATGAATTTTTAGTGTTCCGTAAGGAACACTTATAAGATCACTTCGGTGTCTGTCTGTCTGTCTGCCTATCTATCACACCCGATTTTCTCCGGAACTATTTGACATAGAAAGGTGAAATTTGGTAATAATACAGGAATTGATGGCCTCATCAGAGCTATGTAGTTTTGAGAATTAAATTTTGACTTAAGGGGTTAGTTTTGGGGGGTGAAGTCGGAAGTGAAAAAAAAATTTTTTTACTAGGCCATCGAGTGTGGTGTCAAATGAAAGCTTGTGAAAACACGAGTAAAAAATATATATATAATATTATACTTGCGCGCACTTTTCTTTGTATTATTTTTAATAATTCGCGAAAAATCGCTGTCCCGGGCCTTATCTCGAAAAGTACTTATCAAAAAATTTCGAAAAAATTCTGGAATATTCTCCACGGGGTGTAGATTGAACGAAAATTATCACGAGTACATTACCTTTAATAATTTATATGGTATAGAAAAAAACAAAAATTTTAAGGTCATCAGATTTCAGTAAAGATTGGAAACAAACTTTGTTGAAAACTCATTTGGGGTGTGTTTTGTGAAGTCACTGATCATTTTATATCACCGTAACATAAGTTTTGACTTAAGGGGTTCGTTTTAAGGGATGAAATCGGAAGTGAAAAAAATTTTTTTTACTAAGTCACCGAGTGTGGTGTCAAATGAAAGCTTGTGAAAACACGAGTAAAATATATATATATATATATATATATATATATATATATATATATATATATACATATATATATACATATATATATATATATATATATATATATATATATATATATATATATATATATATATATATATATATATATATATGTAATGTAATACTTCCGCACACTTTTCTTCGTATTACTTTTAAAAAATCGCTGTCCCCTACCTTATCTCGAAAAGTACTGATCAAAAAATTTTGAAAAAATTCTGGAATATTCTCCACGGGGTATAGATTGAACGAAAATTATCACGAGTGCATTACCTTTAATAATTTATTTGGTATATAAAAAAAAACAAAATTTCAAGGTCACCAGTTTTCAGTAAAGATTAGAAACAAACTTTGTTGAAAACTCATTTGGGGTGTGTTCTGTGAGGTCACTGATCATTTTACGATGCTGGTTTGAAAAGTCCGTGCAAAAATAAAAACTACTTATGTGTTTGGGGTAAACCTTTTTTATTTTTCGACATAGTCTCCTTTTAGGCTTATATACTTCGTCCAACGATGTTCTAGTTTGTTGATCCCTTCTGAATAATAGGATTTGTCCAAGTCTGCAAAATATCCATTAGTGTCTGCAATCACCTCCTCCTTTGAATAAAATCTTTGTCCTGCCAGCCATTTCTTCAAATTGGGGAACAAATAGTAGTCCGAGAGAGCAAAGTCTGGAGAATAGGGGGGATGTGAAACGAGTTAGAATCCTATTTCCATTAATTTTGCGACCACAACTGCTGAGATGTATGCTGGTGCGTTGTCGTGATGGAAAAGGACTTTCTTGTGGGCCAATCGCGGGCGTTTTTCTTGCAGCTCGGTTTTCAAACGGTCCAGTAACGATGAATAATATTCACCTGTAATAGTTTTACCCTTTTCCAGATAGTCGATGAGGATTATCCCTTGCGAATCCCAAAAGACAGTCGCCATAACCTTTCCGGCCGAAGGAACGGTCTTCGCCTTTTTTGGTGCAGATTCCGCCTTGGTAACCCATTGTTTAGACTGTTGTTTGGTCTCAGGAGTATAGTAATGTATCCATGTTTCATCCACAGTGACGAAACGATGCTTAAAGTCTTCCGGATTCTTCTGGAACAGCTGCAAACCATCCTTGCAACAGTTCACACGATTCCATTTTTGGTCAAGCGTGAGCAATCGCGGCACCCATCTTGCGGATAGCTTTCTCATGTCCAAATGTTTATGCAAAATATTATGTACCCGTTCAGTCGAGATGCCCACAGCACTAGCAATCTCACGCACCTTAACTCTTCTGTCATCCATCACCATATCATGGATTTGATCAATGATTTCTGGAGTCGTAACCTCCACAGGCCGTCCAGAACGTTCAGCGTCACTTGTGCCCATATGGCCAGTCCGAAAATTTTGAAACCACTTATAAACTGTTCTAATCGAAGGTGCAGAGTCACCATAATGTTTATCAAGCTTCTCTTTAGTCTCCTGAGGCGTTTTGCCTTTCATAAAGTAATGTTTAATCACCACACGAAATTCTTTTTCGTCCATTTCTTGAAAATCACTCGACTTCCTTGATTCACACGAATGCCAAACACAAAGAAATAGACCAATATGGCTGAAACTTGGTGTGCGTTCATTCAAGAGATGCTACTAACTAAACATGACCTCGATACGCGCCGGTGGTGCCATCTCTCGGACTTTGCACGGACTTTCCAAACCAGCCTCGTATACCACCCTAACAAAAATTTTATTTTAAAAACAATCAACGTACGGAACACTAATTGTGCAAGTTCAACTTGCACTTGACCGTTTTTTTTATTTAGAAAGAGAACTATTTGTTGCTCGATTTTTTGCAAAACGTCACTACTATACTATAGTCTACTATTAGTATGTATTATATAGTCAGTATGGTCTTATAAGTACTAGAACTATATCTAGTTACATAGTCAGTCCAAAAAGTCTCCATTCACCACCTGCTTCCTATACTATTTTTCTGTTATGTTTAACTAATTAATTGGAGCTATGAGGAAACATATTTAAATTAATATTTGAAACTTAACCAACGAGGATTAGTATCAAAAACAACTACGGAACAGTTTATTTAGAAGTAACATCATTATTATAAAATATAAATAGAATTAATGTCAAATAAGTCTCCCGACATTATAATCAGCCGCATTTTATCAAGCTATCTATTGCTCGCTAAAGTGTAGACAAATGAAAAATTTTCGGTCGTACGTTATAATCTGTCACATGTTTCTAGTAATTTTGCAGTGGGTTTTTAAAGTAATATTAAAAATGAGCGAGAGAAATTGTAAAATTCCATTTTAAGTTCGAAAGATCATAATTGATTTGTGGAAAGGCGGAAAATCGTACAGAAATATAGGGAAACTTGTTAAAAAGTCGCAAGCTACTGTTCAATACATTGTAAACCAGTATAAATCAACGGGTTCCTATAAAATTCGACCACGCTACGGTCGTCCCATGAAACTGACATCACGTGAAAAGGCCAATATTGTTAGACAGATAATTATAGATCCCAAGAAAACTGCACCAAAATTAAAAGAAGAAGTACGGGAACTATTTTCGAAAAATGTTTGTTCAGAAACAGTGAGATATTGTTTACACGGGGCAGGCTATAAGAGGTATGTAGCCAGGAAGATGCCATTCATTTCGGAAGCTAATCGCAAAAAGCGGTTAGCTCTTACTAGGGAATACGTTACTCCTGACTTTTGGGAAACCGTAATCTTTAGTCGATGAAACTAAAATTACCCTTTTTGGGTCTGATGGCAGAACTAAAGTTTGGAGAAAAAAGAATACCGCATTCGAAATTAAAAACATTTGTTCCACGGTGAGACAAGGGGGTAGCAGTGTTCTGCTTTCGGAAAGCATGTCCACTGGAGGGGTTGGAAAATTACATTTTTTTTAATGGATCAGCATGTTTATCTAAACATTTTAATTTTCCAAGAGAAACTGTCCAAAAATTAGCACTCGAAAAAAGATACATTTTCCAAGAGGACAATGATCCAAAACATACCGGAAACTTGGTGCGAGAATGGATGATCCATAATGTGCGACAGCAGCTTCGTACATCTCCGCAATCATCCAGTGATAACCCCATCGAGTATTTATGGGAGGAACTTAAACGGCACGTTCTCAAACATAATGTTTCAAATAGAGAAGAATTAAAAAACAGAATATTGGACGAATGGAAGAACATGCCACCAGAAGTTACTAGAAAGCCTGTTGCAAGCATGACAAGAAGGGTACAGAAGATTTTCAAGGTCAACGGCGGTCGCACTAAATATTAGTTTAAAGAAAGTTGTTATTTTCCTTTGAACTACGTCAAACAATTTTTGGTAATTGTCAAGTGTATGGAGACTTTTTTGACATTAATTTTGTTACATTTTTATAACAATGATGTAACTTCTGAATAAAATGTTCCGTAGTTGTTTTTAATACTAATCCTCTTTGGTTAAGTTTCAAATATTAATTTAAATGTGTTTTCTCATAGTTCCAATTAATTAGTTAAACATAACAGGAAAATAGTATAGAACACAGGTGGTGTATGGAGATTTTTGGACTGACTATATATGTAAGGCCACCGTTTCTGACTGGATGAATGTCGCTGAATAACTAGACGTAAAATCTAGTTATAAAGCAACATTATACTAGTTACCTTACTTTTAAGATATAAAAAACAAAATTGATCGAAATAAAAACGGGGGAATAATTATGTTTTTAAATGTAGTCATTATTAAATAAGTACGTTAATAAAAATATTTACAAATTAATAATTGAAAATTAGTCTATGCTCATAGGTCGGTAATAAATTATGGTTTACTTCCTCTTAAAGGTTCAAATTACTTGGTGAGATATATGCTAATAAGGTAGGGAATGAGGATTTAGATTACCAATTTAACAATTTAACTCAGCCATTCAGCATGCGCAATAATCTGTGTATAGTAATTAAAAATAACTTTAGTTACTGAAAATATTATAAAATTTAAGAAAAAATGTTTTTGAAAAAAGAAATCGTGAATTTGCCATAAAAAAAAAAATTAATTTGAGACTAAAATGCTCAATTTCTCGGACCTAAATTGTTTAAATGAGTTTTTAAGTACCTCCAATGACAATTTAGGGAATAAGGAACATTTTCTGATATTTTAGGTAAGGTGTAATAAAAAAAGTTGTTTAAAAAATTCGTCAGAAAAAAATGTACGTGAGTAGGTAAAATTTATCAGTATTATGAGAAGAGAAAAATATATCTAATATGTAAAAAATAGCTAAAATTATGTTTGGATAAATTAAAGTAAAGTCCATGGAACATATTTCCAGAGAATTAGTTTCAAATTTGCACCTATTTAATTATTAAAAATAACCGGTCAAGTGCAAGTTGAACTTGCACAATTAGTGTTCCGTACGTTGATTGTTTTTGAAATAAGAAATTTTGTTAGGGTGGTATAAAATGATCAGTGACTTCACAAAACACACCCCAAATGAGTTTTCAACAAAGTTTGTTTCCAATCTTTACTGAAAATTGGTGACCTTGAAATTTTGTTTTTTTTTTTTCTATACCAGATAAATTATTAAAGGCAATGATAATTTTCTTTCAATCTATACCCCGTGGAGAATATTCCAGGATTTTTTGAAAATTTTTTGTTCAGTACTTTTCGAGATAAGGTAGGGGACAGCGATTTTTCACGATTTTTTAAAAGTAATACGAAGAAAAGTGTGCGCAAGTATTACATTATGTATATATTTTTTACTCGTGTTTTCACAAGCTTTCATTTGACACCACACTCGATGACCTAGTAAAATAATTTTTTTTTCACTTCCGATTTCACCCTCAAAACGAATCCCTTAAGTCAAAGTTTATGTTATGGTGATATAAAATGATCAGTGACTTCACAAAACACACCCCAAATAAGTTTTTAACAAAGTTTATTTCCAATCTTTACTGAAAATTGATGACTTTGAAATTTCTGTTTTTTTTTATATACCAGATAAATTATTACAGGTAATGCACCCGTGATAATTTTCGTTTAATCTACACCCCGTGGAGAATATTCTAGAATTTTTTCAAAATTTTTTAATAAGTACTTTCTGAGATAAGGCGGGTGGACAGCGATTTTTCGCGATTTTTTAAAAATAATGCAAAGAAAAGTGCGCGCAAGTATTACATTATATTTATATTTTTTACTCGTGTTTTCACAAGCTTTCATTTGACACCACACTCGATTACCTAGTAAAAGAATTTTTTTTTTCACTTCCGATTTCACCCCCCAAAACTAACCCCTTAAGTCAAAATTTAACTTTCAAAACTACGTGGCTCTGATGAGGCCATCAATTCCTAAATTACTACCAAATTTCAACTTTCTATGACAAATAGTTTCGGGGAAAATCGGGTGTGACAGACAGACGGACAGACGGACAGACAGACGGACAGACACCGAAGTGATCTTATAAGTGTTCCATACGGAACACTAAAAATGACGAAAAAAAACGACAGAAACGGCCAATTTCTCCCGGCCAGCACATTCAAATGACATCCACAGCCCCATCTATTTTTTATTTTTTTATCTAGGTTGAAAATCTGTCAGAATTTTAAGTTTATCTTTCATAAATTTATGATGAAATTGCAAAAATACTCTAAAAAAAAAACAAAAACGCACCAATTCTCCCATTTTTGAGGGTGTTTCCCCAATTTTCTTAAGGTACTCGTCGACAGGGGTATATTTAAAAAAAAATAGAAGTGTCCAACGATTTCTGTTTTTGGCCTGTTTTGGTCGTATTCTGACTGGACTATATCGTATTTGATGGAATGCAGTTCCTTTAAATTTAAACTCATATATTTTTATCTTTATCAGATTAGATTTTTACATTTTTTGCTGCTTCTAACGCTGTTCGAAGGCTGGTTTTTAGTGTTCCGTACGGAACACTTATAAGATCACTTCGGTGTCTGTCTGTCTGTCTGTCTGTCTGTCTGTCACACCCATTTTTCTCCGAAACTATTTGACATAGAAAGGTGAAATTTGGTAATAATATAGGAATTGATGGCCTCATCAGAGCCATGTAGTTTTGAGAATTAAATTTTGACTTAAGGGGTTAGTTTTGGGGGGTGAAGTCGGAAGTGAAAAAAAAATTTTTTTACTAGGTCATCGAGTGTGGTGTCAAATGAAAGCCTGTGAAAACACGAGTAAAAAATATATATATAATATTATACTTGCGCGCACTTTTCTTTGTATTATTTTTTAAAATTCGCGAAAAATCGCTGTCCCGGGCCTTATCTCGAAAAGTACTTATCAAAAAATTTCAAAAAAACTCTGGAATATTCTCCACGGGCTGTAGATTGAACGAAAATTATCACGAGTGCATTACCTTTAATAATTTATATGGTATATAAAAAAACAAAAATTTCAAGGTCATCAGATTTCAGTAAAGATTGGAAACAAACTTTGTTGAAAACTCATTTGGGGTATATTTTGTGAAGTCACTGATCATTTTATACCTCTGTAACAAATTTTTTTTTATTTTAAAAGCAATCAACGTACGGAACACTAATTGCGCAAGTTTAACTTGCACTTGACCGGTTATTTTTAAATATTTGGTATTTTTACCTGATACATGCTAAATTAGTTGTTCTTGGTGTTCGTTAATTATGTTTTAATGTAATTGTGATATCTCCTGGAAATCTACGAATTAAGGTAGTAAAGTAAGTCCAAAAATCATTTTTCCGAAACGGGAACATCTAGAAAACAAGCAGTTTACTTGTATTTTACTATAAATTTCCTCACTTCGTGCTTGTAGAAAAATTGTTCATACCATATTTTTGCATTTATTTACGTTTCAAAGCTGTTAAGCCCTTTGCCGTCATAACTCTCGAAAGAATTAAGATATCGATTTTAAATTTATTACACGTATATAGTAGTGTAATTGTTGAGCTAAATCGCTGGGGTTTTTAGAGTCGAGCAATCTGCAAATTGTGTTATTTTTCAATTATTTCTGTTCAAACATAAAAGCTTAATAAGGTGAAGGAGAAGATAGATGGATTGCTTCGTATAATTCGTGTTTAGAGGCGGGGAATCTGGAAAATACCTCATTTTTTAATTACATTCAATTGTAACGGTGCTCTATTTTTTTGACTTTACTATTTTTAAAAAAAGTGTAAGGAAGTCGAATTCAGTGAGCACCTTTCAGAATAGATTCAAATTGCCAACCGTTCTTCGATATTCCAAAGAATCATGGTTACTAGTTAGTTCCGGGTCTCCAATTAGGCGAACAGCTCTCCTCTAAATCAAACAAATGCAGTGTCTGTTTAGGAGCAGAGCTCCAAACATTCTATCGTTGATTAAATTTGAGCTTTGTACAGAATTAACTAGGAGCTACGAAATCAATTAAGGGATTACATCACCTAGATTTTTTTTTTTTTACACACATACATAGTGGTTTTATGAATAATTTGCAATAATAACGAATAAAAAAAATTTAAAAATGACGGAGATATGAGCCATCAAGTAGGACCTTCTGTTGAAAATCCTTGCTGTTGGTGTTCTTACTTTCTCTGTCAAGCATCGTCTGAAAAATAAAAAATATTTTTTTCTTATTTAGAAAGGTAACAGCTAAGATATAGCAAAAATTTAAAATTTTTTTGTAGAAATGACAGCTGTTTGAAAAAGAAACTCGATTCGATTTTTATCGAAATTTTCAATTTAAAAAATTTATAACTTATGAACGTGGCACCCAATCCAAAAACTTCTAAGCTACGTCTTAGATAATATTATAAAGAATATGTGTTGTAAATTTTAACAAAATCGGTTAAGTAGATCTTAAGATATCTTCTATACGAGTTTGAAAAAGGTAGTTTCGAAAAAAAAACGCAAAAGAAAAAACAGTACAAATATTTTTTTAAATTACCTTCAATTTGCGATTCCTGGACTGTGCATGAGGTCTTCCATTGTCGCCGCGATGCCCTCCGACTCCTTTTGAGCAGCTCTTTTCAATTTCCTGGCCTCTTTAGTCTCATGTTGGCTATAGATATTCGTTGAGAATCCAAGTTCTCGGTAAATCGCAGCGCACTTGAGCCAATTAAAAGGTTTACTAATTAAATCATTTGTAACACACTAGTATATTCATCATTAAATATCCTAGCTGCAATATAAGATGCAACCTCAACAATTTTTGTGCATGTAATGTACTTTTGGAGCCCTAGACCAAATGACAGCGTTTAGACTTTCGTTGTTATTCTGAGTGTATCCTTCTAAACAGAGTTCTTATGAAGGACTGACTCTCTGCAGTGCTCACTTCTAATTGCTATAACTTCGGAAATAATTTGAATTTTAAAATGGTTAAACGTTTAAAATATTCTTAGAAGTATAAACAATTTATCTAGCCAAAAAGAAATAATTCGGTTTTTGAAAATCTCAAGGTGGTGTAACCCCTTAAGGATGGAGCATCTGAAATGCAAAGAACATATTTAATTCCAGAATATTTATACAAATTTTAGTGAAATGATACATTATAATCAATGATGATGAAAAAAAAATTAACTGGTTTCAAATCAAATGCCAATTTACTTACTATTCATGACTTGAATGAATACAAAATGATTGAGACAATATTTTATCAAAACAAAATCTGAAAAAAGTTATCTAATAAGGAATTTTTGTTTGATACGTACACGAATTAATAATTAAAAACATTTAAATCCTTTTGCAGGCGACTTTCACAATTGTAAACGCACCATAAAAGTCTTTTTTTTTGATTTTTCACGAAAAGCAAAATTTTTGGTATTCATTTTGAAGAATTTAAAAATGCACCTCAAATTTAATACCTGAAAAAGCCGCGAGATGTCGTATTGAATAAGTAAGATCCCAACAAACTGTTACAAAGAATACTGAAAAAGGGAAAAGTCGTGGCTCCACCAAAACTTTCTAATAGTCACTTCCTAGTTGAAAATTGATTTTTTTTGTTTGAAAAGTTAACGTATATTAATTTATTTTTATTTTTTAGTACATTACACAAGTTAAAAAGAAAGAAAAAACTGTACGAACTGTTACAAATAACATGGAGAGGAACACTTTTACGAGACGAAGACGAAAAAGCAAACATAGCGACGGCAACTTTCAACGCTAATGTAAGCCAGTTTTTCTTTTCGTCCTCTTATTTTAAACTAATTACTTTATTAGGGTTCCGTAGGGAACACTTATGGGATCAACTCGGTTTCTGTCCATCTGTCTGTCTGTCACTTTCGCACTAATATAGGAATTGATGGCCCAATCAGAGCCGTGTAGTTTTGAAAGTTAAATTTTAACTTAAGGGATAGTTTTGGGGAAGGGAAAATCGGAAGCGAAAAATAAATTTTTTTACCAAGTCATGGAGTGGGGCGTCAAATGAAAGCTTGTGAAAACATGAGTTCAAAAAAATATATGATGTAATAGTTGCGCACACTTTTCTTCGTGTTATTTAAAAGAAAATGGCCAAAAACTCCTGTCCATCCACCTTCTTTTGAAAAGTTCTGATCAATTTTGAAAAAATTCTGGAATATTCACTATAAAGTTTAGTAGATTGAACGGACATTTTCACGAGTTTTGATAATTTATCTGGTATATAAAAAAAAAAAAAAAAATCAGAAAATAACTTTGGTGAAAACTCAATTGGGGTGTGTTTTGTGAAGTCATTGATCACCGTCCTCCGTCATAAGAGTTTTTATTCTAAAAGCAATCACCGTGCCGAACACTAAGGCCGCTCCCTGATTTGTCGGTGCAGTATCGTTTTTCTCGGTGTGCCTGATTTGCGCGAGCGCGGAGCAAGTCAGGTGGGTTTCATTAAAATATAGGCCTTCGGCATGTTTTCGTGACCGAATCGATACCGAGCACACCGAGAAAAACGATATCGCACCGACAAATCAGGGAGCGGCCTAATTGTGCAAGTCCGACATGCAGTTGGCGGTTTTTTTTCTTTCTAATTATGAATTCTCACCAAGATATTTATTTATTTTTTGTACTTTCCTGGCTGAGAGGAGTCATTGTATTCGAGATAAAATCACTTTCCGATATTTTTAAAATTTTATTTGTATTTACACTTAAGGGTGCCTAGTTTACGAAAGACATAGTCTCCCATATCCGTCGGTCTGCCTGCATCTTTCTGTCGGTCGGTGTGTTGGCGCAATAACTTTCTAATGTGTTTTAGACTAGAAATCGAAAGTCAAAAAAAAAATTCAAGGTCATCGAGTGGGGTGTCGAATAAAAGCTTGTGAAAACACAACTTCAAAAATATGCATGATATAGTACTCGTGCAAGCTTTTCTTTACATTATTTTAAAAAAAATGGCCAAAAATCGCCTCCCCTCTACTCTATCTCTAAGAGTACTAAACAAAAAATTTTGAAGAAATTCTGGAATATTCTGCATAAATATATAAAAACAAAATCGGAAACAATTTTTGTAGAGGGCGAACGCAGGGGTACAGCTTGATGGACCTGAGCAATCTAAATCTAAATCTGGTTGGGGTTCCTAAATAAGGTTTGTGTGCATTTCTTCACGTTAGTCTCTAGAACACGACCTTTTGCCGTAATCATTCTCGAACGAATCGATTTTAAATTTGTTACCCGTATAATATTTGAAATGGCAAAGGAATATATAATTTTTGAACTAAGTTTCTGAAGCTTTTATAGCCGAGAGGAATCTGCAAATTGTGTTATATTATATCGAATATTTCTGATCTAATATAAAGCTTAATAAGGTGAGGTAGGGGATAGATGGGTTGCTTCGTATAAATCGTGTAACATGAGGGTTTTTAGAGTTTAGCATAAATGTTTTACCATAATTTATTATTACTATTTCCTTTAAAAAGTGTAAAAAAGTAAAATTCAGTACTTTAAATTTTATTGTTGGCTTCTGGCCATTAACTGCTTTTAGTGTTCCGTATGGAACACTTATAAGATGACTTCGGTGTCTGTCTGTCTGTCTGTCACACCCGATTTTCTCCGAAACCATTTGTCATATAAAGTTGAAATTTGGTAATAATATAGGTATTGATGGCCTCATCAGAGCCGTGTAGTTTTGAAAGTTAAATTTTGACTTAAGGGGTTAGTTTTGGGGGATGAAATCGAAAGTGAAAAAAAAATTTTGCAGAAGATTGGAAACAAACTTTGTTGAAAACTCATTTGGCGTGTGTTTTGTGAAGTCACTGATCATTTTATACCACCGTAATAAATTTTTTTATTTTAAAAGCAATCAACGTACGGAACACTAATTGTGCAAGTTCAACTTGCACTTGACCGGTTATTTTTTTTTATGAGCATAGCACTCGGGATGCAGGAAGACTCCTAAAACGCTACGACGCGTGTGCAAAAAAAGCGATTCACAATTGTGAATCACTGTAAATTTTACTCAGTGGGAAACACAATCTTGGGAAAATTATTTCAAAACTCCATATAAAAGACTTCTTGAAAATTGAGTGACAAGCTAAAATTCATACGCATATTTTTATTTTTTTAGCACACTCCATAAGCAAAAAGGAAAATAAACTTCAGGAAGGTTTAGTTTACAAACTATTTCAGGCACCATGGAGAGAAACACTTTTACGAGATGAAGATGGAAAAGCAAACACGGCGACGGCAACACAAATGTAAGCAAATCTTTATTTTCGTGCCTTTATTTTTAAACTAACCACTCTAATTTTCTATCTAATTATGAGTTCTCAAAAAGATATTAATTTATTTTTTGTATTTCTTTTGCTAAGAAGTTCGAAATAAGGTCAGTCTTGGATATTTTTGTAATTTCATTTTCATTTTGTTTCCGTTTCTGTTTCCGTGTCCGCCTCCGCTTACTCTTCCGCTTCCGCTTACGTTTACGCTTGCGCTTACGGTTACGCTTACGGTTACATTTACGTGTACTTTCACGTTTACATTTTCGTTTGCGTTGACGTTGGCGTTTTCGTTTCATTTTCTTTTCATTTTTATTTACACTTTAGAATCTTTAGTTTATAGAAGACATATTATCGTATTTCCATCGCTCTGTCTGCATCTTTCTGTCTATCGGTGTGTTGGCGCAGTAACTCTTGAATAAAATGAGTTATCGATTTGAAATTTCGAACAAATATAGTACTTGCATAAGTCAAAATAATGAACTTTATAGCATAATTATTTATAACAAATAAAGCGCCTAAGGGGTTATTTAGTATATCTCACTTTATACACCCTTCTTAGAATAGTTCAGATTGTTTCACTGGAGCCTGGTGTTATTTGCATTATTTCCAATTGTAACGGAGACAAAGTCTACGAAGAAATGTCAGAACTCAATTGTAAATATCTTTACAGCCCTTTTACATTTATTGTTTAAGGAAAATATTATATCTGTGATAAAATCACCCGCCGAGATTGTAAAGTATGAATTATTTAAAATATCTACTTTTATATTCAAATTTAGTATTTATTTTAGAACAACGTCCTGCAAAGGAAGCAACGGATAAAACGCTGTTCCGATTTTTCAGTTATATAATATTATACCTAGTTACTTATAATAAAACATAGAAGGGGCTAAAGTGGTGGAGAAGGCAGTTGGTAGGTTGACTTCCTATTTATCATTGGGTAGGAGTTCTTTGAGTCAAGGAATTGAATATTAGTTCAATTTAGTGTTCCGTTACCGAAACTGAAAAATGAATCGCTTCGGTGTCTGTCTATCTGTCATAGTCGATTTTCTCGGAAACTGTTTGACATAGAAAGTTCATATACGTCACAAATATAGGAACTGATGTCCCAGTCACAGCCGTGTAGTTTTGAAAGTTAAATTTTGACTTAAGAGGTTAGTTTTGTGGGGTGAATTCGACAGTAAATTTTTTTGTCAAATGAAAACTTCCGAAAACACGACTTCAAAAATATATATGATATAGTACTCGCGCATAATTTTTCTTTCTATTATTTTAAAAAATTGCAAAAAATCAGTGTTTATCCGTACAAGAGTACTAAACAAAAAATTTCGAAAAAAGTCTTGAATATTCTTTGTAAGGTGTAGATTAAATGAAAACTGTCACGAAAGCATTACCTTTCATAATTTAGCTCGTAAAAAAAAAAACAAGATCGAAAACAAACTTTGTAGAGGGTGAACGCGGAGGTATAGCTTGATGGACTTGAGCAATTTAAAACTAAACCTGGTTGGTGTTCCTAACTAATGCAGGTTCTGTTTATAACAAAAATAGTCATTTCATATTTTTGCATTTCTTCGCGTTTCAAAATTTCTAGGTTACGGACTTTTGCCGTAATAACTCTCGAACGACTTAAGATATCGATTTTAAATTTGTTACAGGTATAATAGTTGCAGTGAGAAAGGAATATACAAGTTTTGAGCTAAATCGTTGAGGTGTTCAAAATTAAGAAATCTGTAAATTATGTTATATTTCCATTATTTTTGGTCAAACATAAAAGCATAATAACGTGAGGAAGGAGAAAGATGGGTTGCTTCGTATAAATCGTGTTACAGTCCCTTCCTAGTTGAAAACATACTGATTTTTTGTTATTTAAAAAGTGAACTTATATTAATTCTTTTATTCTTTAGTACACCACAGAAGTAAAAGGAAAAAAACTTTAGGAAAGTTTAGTTTACAAACTGTTACAACTATCATGGAGAGAGAACACACTTTTACGAGACGAAGATGAAAAACAATCACGGCGACGGCAACTTTCAACACAAATGTAAGCCAGTTTTTATTATCGCGCCTTTAATTTTGAACTAACGCCTTTATTTTTCTTTCTAATTATGAGTTCTCAACAAGATATTCATTTATTTTTTGTACTTTCCTTGCTAAGAGGATCAGTGTATTTGAGATAAAATTACTCTGGGATATTTTGGCAATTTCATTTTTATTTGCACTTTAGAATACGTAGTTTACGGAAAACTATTTGACGCAGAAAGTTGAAATTTGTCACTAATATAAGAATTGATGTCCCAATCACAGCCGAGTATTTTTCAAAGTTAAACTTTCACTTAAGGAGTTAGTTTTTCTTATTTTTTGGTACACTACAGAAGCTTAAAAAAAAAACCTTAGGAAAGTATAGTTTACAAACTGTTACAACTACTATGGAGAGACGAAGATGAAAAAGCAATCACGGCGACGGTAACTTCCGACACAAATGTAAGGCACTTTTTTTGTGCTTTTATTTTTAAACTAACCACTTTATTTTTCTATCTAATTATGAATTCTCACAAAGATATTCATTTACTTCATGTATTTCTCTTGCTAAGAGGATCAGTACATTCGAGATAAATTTACTCTCGGATATTCATTTTCATTTTCACTTTAGAATTCCTAATTCGTAGGCTGAAAAGTTTCTGATCTAACTACTTAAAAACACATTTTTTTTACAAAATTCGACTTTATTCATTAACATAGTCTCTTTCAAGAGCGATACAATCGAAGGTTATTTAACTTCCCCGCAAAAAGTCTTTTTCTCTTACGAAACACGACATATTCAAAGCTATGAAAAGCTATGTTTTGCTTTTGATGGCATATGTTTACCTTCCAAAACGCCATAGATGTCGCTATTCTATACTAATAAGTGTATTAGTAACGCCGTCTCTTAGAAAAATCGACATTATTAAGCGAAACACCTACAAGAAAACGGAGAACCTATGACCCACTACTTTCTAATAGTCCATTTCTAGTTGAAAACATATTGATTTTTTGTTATTTAAAAAGTGAACTCTTATTATTTTTTTTATTTTTTAGTACACTGCTTAAGAAAAAACAATTTAGGAAAGTTTAGTTTACAAACTGTTACATGGAGAGAGGATATACTTTTACGAGACGAAGATGAAAAAGCAATTACGGCGACGGCAACTTCCAACACGAATGTAAGCCAGTTTTTATTTTCGGGCCACTATTTTTGAACTAGTCACTTTATTTTTCTAACTAATTATGAATTCTCACGAAGATATAAAATTATTTCTTGTACTTTCCCTTGCTGAGAGGATCAGTACATCGAGATAAAATTACTCTCGGATATTTTGGAAATTTCGTTTTCATTTGCACTTTGGAGTACTTAATACGTAGGCTGAAAAGTTTTTTTTCAAAATTCGACTTTATTTATCAACATAGTCACCTTCAAGAACGATACAATCAATCCAACGCTTTTCTAACATTTCTATACCTTCCCTATAGAAGGATTTGTCTTTGCCTTGAAAATAGGCCTCACTTTCAACGATAACTTCTTCATTGGAGCCAAATCTCTTTCCCGCGAGCATTTTTTTGAGGTATACGAATATATAATAGTCGTTAGGTGCCAAATCTGGAGAATACGATGGATGAGGAAGCAATTTGAACTTCAATTTATACAATTTTGCCATCGTAACCATTGACTTGTGACACGGTGCATTGTCTTGATGAAAGATCCGTTTTTTCTTGTTCATTTGGGACCGTTTCTTTCCGATTTCTGCCTTTAAAAGCACCAGTAACTTTATATAATATTCGCTTGATGGTCAATTAAAATTATTTCATGCGCATCCCAAAATACAGAGGTTAAAACCTTCGAGCGGCTTTCATCGGCTGCTGTCCATTCAGCTGACTGCCGATTTGATTCCGATGTGTAGTAGTGGATATATTCATATCACATGAAAAAATCCTTTTTATTACTCTTAAACAGGTCTAAACAGCGCTCAGAATCATCAACACGTTGCTGTTTTTAGTCCACTGTGAGCAACCGCGGTACCCATTTCGAACAGAGCTTTCTCATGCCCAAATATTCATGCAAACTATAACCAGCACTTTCTTTTGATATTTTTAGGATGTCAGTTGTCAGTTATCTCATCCAATTTCACTCTACGGTAATCCAAAACAATTTTGTGGTTTTTTTTTATGTATTCCGATGTAACCACCTAATTTGAGCGTCCAGAGCGTTCAGTATCATTTGTGTCTGTACGACCGCGTTTAAATTCAGCATACTAGTAAATGATGAGTGATTTTCCAGGGGTGGAGTCCCCGTAACATTTATCAAGCCATTGTTTTGCTTGAACTGTATTTTTTCCCGTCAAAATACAATATTTAATAAACACACGAAATTCGATTTTTTTCTATTGTTTTGAAAATATCAAAGGTAACGTCCTTAAAACCACTTTAACTTGTAAATTAATAGTCGAAATGTCATGAAATTTTGACATATGTCATTTGAAGGTTGGTACTTCCTAAAAATCATGGATTTTTGAAAACGGCGACATCTAGGATCAGACTAGAAACTTTTCAGCCTACGTGTTAGTTTCTGGAAAACTATTTGACATACAAAGGAATTGATGTCCCAGTTACAGCCGTGTAGTTTTGAAAGTAAAATTTTGACTTAACGAAATTTTTTTTTCTTTCAAGGTCATCCAGTAGCTTATGAAATTGAATATACGATGTAATCCTCGCGTAAAATTTTGTTTATATATATATATATTTTTTTTCAAATTGAGAAAAATCACTGTCCCCCCACCGTACCTCTAAGGGTACTAAACAAAAAATTTCGAAGAGATTTTAAAATATTTTCCATAAGATGTAGATTAAATAAAAACTATCACGACTGCTTTACTTTTGATAATTGATCTGGTAGTGCGGAGGTATAGCTTGATGGACCTCTCTAAAGCTAAACCTGGTTGGGGTTCCTCACTAAAGCAAGTTTTGTGTCTGCAAAAAAATTGTCATTCCATATTTTTCCATTCCTTCACGTTTCAGAGTTTCCAGCATACAGATTTTTCCTCTTGAACGAGTTAAGATATCGATTTTAAATTTGTTGCATGAATAATATTGAAAGTTGGAAAGAAATATACAATTTTTGTGTTAAATCGCTGGAGTTTTTAAAGTCGAGGAATCTGCAAATTGTGTTATATATCAATTATTTCTTATCGAACATAAATGCTTAATAAGGTGAGGAGGGGATAGATGGGTTGCTTCATATAAATCGTGTTACATGTTCTTCGTTGGGTGTCTAGAATCGAGGAATCTGAAAACTACCAAATTTTTTCATTACATTCAATTGTAACAAAAGTAGTATGAGGTCTATTTTTCTGGCATTAATATTTAGCCATAATTTATTATTATTATTTGGTACTTTTGTTATTTTCTCTCACATTTGGCCACTGTGGTTCCATGTTTGACGTGCTCGTTGATTTCTGTGGTGCAACTTATCACGCGTTGCTTTGATTTTCCTGCCTTGGTGGGTGTCGGCTTACTCGCAGGCACAACACTTTTGGCAGGTCCATTTTCTTTTGTCCGGTCTTCATAGTTCTGGTCGAGCTGCCATTTCCAACGAGGTCCTCGACCGTTACGTCACTCGAGCGATGCTTCTTTTATTGGTTTACTGTTGTTTAAGGAGTTTTCAGTGTTCTCTGGCGTCAGAAGCTCAAAGTGTCCCGACACTGGTTGCCTGTTAGTAGAAGGGAAATAGTTGGTGTGTTTTTTTGTGCTTATTATTATTGGTCTGTCTAAAAAAAGTTATTATTGTTCTTCCTTGTTTTGAGGAGATATCAGTACACACATTACAATACAACTCATGTACCTCGGGATTGTCAATGCCCGTCAGGGTCCTGAGATTCCCCTAGCTCCTGAGAGGCTTATTATTATTGCTTTTAAAATATCAATTGATTGGATTAAGTTATTCTTTAGTGTAAGAAAGTCAAATACTGTGCTTTAAATTTTATTGGTAGCTCTTAGCCATTAACTTTAAATATATAGTAGATATAAATTTTCATGATAGTAGCTTGAAGACTGTCTATCAGACTAATACAAAAAATACTAGAAAAGGGAGAACCCTTGACCCCACCAAACCTTTCTAATGGTAACTTCCTAGTTGAAAATATACTGAATTTTTTATATTTAAAAAGTTGAACTTATATTATTTATTTTTATTTTTTAGTGCATTACCGAAGTTCAAAGAAAAAAAGCTTCAGGAGGGTTTAGTTTATTAAATATTACAAATACCATGGAAAGAAACACTTTAACGTGATGAACATGAAAAAGTAAACACGGCAGCGGCAACTTCCAACTCAAATGTAAGCTACTTTTTCCTTTATCTTTGAACTAACTACTTCATTTTTCTGTATAATTATGTGTTCTCTCAGAGATAATAATTTGTTTTCTGTACGTCCCTTGCTAAGAGGATCAATGTTTTCAACATTAAATCACTATTCTATATTTTTTAAATTTCATTTATACTTCAGTGTCCCTAGTTTACGAAAGATATATTTCCCAATTTTCGTCGGTCTGCTCGCATCATTTTAGTCTATCGGTTTGTTGGCACGATAACTTTCGAACTAAATGAGATATCGATTTCAAATTTGGAACAAATGTAGTACTTGCATTATGAGAATTTTCACTTGTGTTTTAGTTAAAATAATGAACTTCCGAGTATAATTATGTATATCAGATAAGGCGTCTAAGGGGTTGTTTAATACACATCGTGTTATACACCATTTTTAGATTAGTTCAGATCGGTCAGTTGCAGACTAGTGTTTTATCGTAATTTCAAATTTTAGCAGAAATAAAACGCCAGCATTCACTTGTAAATACCTTCGAAGCCCTTTTTACTCTTGTAGTTTAAGAAAAGCACTATATTCGTGATAAAATGCCCGATATTGCCTTCAGACAGAGCATCATATAAGTATGTATTTTAATGAAGCTACACACCCAAAAAGCTTCTTGTACTGACGGATTACTTGCCTTAGCACCCAAAAAGTGCGCGAGAGAACTGGCACCAGTTTTCTGTAGACTTTCCAACCTATCCTACAGAAATGGAATATTTCCTTCCTGCTGAAAATGCGCTACAGTTGAGCCGATACCTAAAAAAAAAAGCAAAAAGACCTTGCCAAACAACTACCGACCAGTCGCTCTGCTTTCGATGACATCGAAAGTCGTGGAAAAGACTGGCATCTTCTAAAATATTTTGAAGGATTGAATATTCTTAGCGACCATCTATATGGTTTTCGTAAACAAAAGCAACAGGCATTCCTCGAGCTTACGGAACAAATGCTTGGAACAACGCAGTTGAATACTTTGGAAAACCAATTGAACACTTTCGAGAATCTCGAGCGGTTGCACTTGATATATCCAAGGCATTCGACCGCGTTTAGCTAAGCTACCCTCTTATGGTGTATGTGAAAAGTTCTGTTTACGACTCTCGTGGTTCCCCAACGCTCTTTTCGAGTGGCAGGCGATAACTGTCTTTCTGATACTTTCACTATTAACGTTCAGTGTGCCTCAAGGCTCCATACTGTAGCCTACTCTCATTCATTTACGTTAACGATCTGCTGGAAAAGGCGAAGAATCCAGTCTATAGCTTATTTCTTCATTCACTTCGAACGCTCGAACACATGCGACCAATGCAAATATCCGCAGAGAGCAGAAAGAAATTCTATCTTAGGGTAGCAGTAGCCAAGTAGAATTTAACGCTATAAAAACAGCATGGTAGAAGTATAGTGTGTTATATCCATAAAAAAAGTATATTCTTGATAAGGTCAACCTCTGAGATTTTTGTCAACGAGGGGGAAGGGTGTTAGACGGGATGCTTCGTATATATCGAGTATGATTGACTCGGTAGATGGCAGTAATGTTCCTTGAGTTTCACAAAATGACCTAGAGGTGGCGGAGTGATATTGTAACAAAGCAGCAGTATTGGTAATAAGAAGGCTGCCCCACTGTCAACATGCACCGCCTTAGAACAGCAATTTGTGATGCGTTTTTTGAGTAGTGAAGGTGTTAAACCGACTGAAATTCATCGCAGCATGACCGCGAAGTACGGTGATTCGTGTTTGTCCCAGCAGCGGCGTAAATTCTGTTGAGGATGTCCCACTACCGCGGCAGGCTCAACACGTAGGACGAAACATTTTGAATATTGGTTTTGGCTCAGCGCAGAATATTGTCCATAATGTGCTTCAATTGACTGCTGAATGGAAAGGCTGTCGCAGCGATGCCTGTGAAGAACTTTTGCATCGTTTGAACGTTGAAGATGATGCATTTCTGGACAAAATTGTTATAGGCGATGACACCTGGGTTCACTATCACTAACCAGAAACGAAAAGAGCAGGCAAGGAATCGTGCCATAGCTAATCGCCGAAACAAAAAAAACAAACAGTGTTCTTATTTTTTGATTATTTCTAATATTTACAAAAATCGTATGTATAAGGGATTGGGATCTGATTACAGAGTATTAAGTTGAGTATAGGAAAAATTTTAGAAATCTAAATGGTTAAATCATTCGAAACTTACTTATTTATTACACAGTAGATAAATTAGTGATTTTAATGATTTTCTGCTCTTATTGAGGTTTATGCTTTTCTTCATGCTTTCAAATTCCCCATTTTCGTCAGCCTGTCTACTTGACACTACTTAAAACCTACAATTTTTCAGCGATTCAGGGGAAGTATTTCGTACCAAAATTGAAAAACGGAACACTTATGGATTCGCGTGGGTGTCCGTCCGTGACGGTCGATTTTCCCCAAAAATATTTGACATAGAAAGTTCAAATGTCTTACAAATATAGAAACTGATGGACCAATAATAGCCGTGTAGTTTTGAAAGTTAAATTTTGACTCAAGGGGTTAGTTTTAGGTGGTGGAATTTGAAGTGAAAAAAAATGTTTTCAAGCTCGTCGAGTGGGATGTCCATTGAAAGTTTGTGAAAACGCGAGTTCAAAAATATATTTGAAATAATAATCGCGCAAACTTTCATTTATATTAGTTTTAAAAAATTGCCAAAAATAGCTGTCCCCCCACCCCATCTCTAAGAGTACTAATCAAAAAATTGTCAAATATTTTCCATAACGAGTGCATCACCTATGAAAATTTGTCTGGTAAATCAAAACTTTGTTTGATATAAAGTCAGTCCAAGAAGTTTCCATACATCGTCTGCTTTCTATACTATTTTTCCGTTATGCTTAACTAATTAATTGAAAGTATGAGAAAATATGCTTAAATTAATATTTGAAGCTTAACCAACAAGGATGAGTATTAAAAACAATTACGGAACATTTTATTCAGAAGTTACATCATTGTTATAAAAATGTAAACGAAATTAATGTCAAAAAGGTCTCCATACACTTAATAATTACCAATAATAGTTTGACGGATTTTAACGGAAAATAACAACTTCGTTTAAATTAATATTTAATGGGACCGTCGTGGGCCTTGACAATCTCCTGTAACCTTTTTGTCATGCTTGCAACCAGCTTTCTAGTAATTTCTGCTGGCGTGTTCTCCCATTCGTTTTGTTTAAGTTTCTCCCATAAATGCTTAATGGGGTTAACAGCGGGTGATTGCGGAGGTGTAAGAAGCTGCTATCGCGCATTATGGATCATTCATTCTCGCACCAAGTTTGTGGTATGTTTCGGATCATTGTCCCGTTGGAAAATGTATCTTTTATCGAGTGGTAATTTTTGGACACTGTCTCTCAAAATGTTCAGATAATCATGCTGATCCATGGTACCATAAATAAAATGTAAATTTCCAACCCCTCCGGAGAAAATGCATCCCCAAAGCAGAACACTGCCAGCCCCTCGTCTCACCGTGGAATAAATGTTTTTAATATCGAATGCGGTATTCTTGTTTCTCCAAACTTTAGTTCTACCATCAGACCCAAAAAAGTTAATTTTAGTTTCATCACTAAAGATTAGGGATTGTCAAAATTCAGGAGGTTTAGTAACCTATTCCCTAGCAAAAGCTAACCGCTTTTTGCGATTAGCTTTCGAAATTAACGGCTTTTTCCTGGCTGCACACCCCTTATAGCCTGCGCTGTGTAAATAATTTCTCACTATTTGTGAACAAACATTTTTCGAAAATAGTTCCCGTACTTCTTCTTTTCATTTTGGTGCACTTTTCTTGGGATCTATAATTATTTGTCTAACAATACTGACCTCTTCACGTGAAGTCAGTTTCTTGGGACGACCAGAGCGTGGTCGAATTTCATTTATACTGGTTTACAATGTACTGAACAGTAGCATGCGATTTATTGACAATTTTTCCTAGATTTCTGTACGATTTTTGATATTTCCACAAATCAGTTATGATCTTTCCAACTTGAAATAGAATTTCACAATTTCTCTCGCTCATTTTTAATACTACTTTAAAAATCCACTGCGAAATTACCAGCAACGAGTGACAGATTATAACGCATGGTCGAAAATTATTCATTTGTTTTCAGTTTAGCGAGCAATAGATAGCTCGATAAAATGCGGCTGATTATAAAGTACTTTTTCAGTGCAATTCTTGAGTGTACCGAGAGACTCTTTTGACATTAATTTTGTTTACATTTTTATAATAATGATGTAACTTCTAAATAAAATGTCCCGTAGTTGTTTTTAATACTAATTCTCGTTGGTTAACTTTCAAATATTAATTTAAACATGTTTTCTCATAGCTCTAATTAATTAGTTCAACATAACAGAAAAATAGTATAGAAAGCAGGTGGTGTATGGAGACTTTTTGGACTGACTTATGTTTCCTACTTGTATACAAGCCCCTATTCTGTTTAATAAAATATGTTATTCACTGACATGCACAACAAGGATCTAAGATAACACGGCCACACAAAAAAGTCCATTATGACGAACTAAAATACATGGATCTAGCGTATTTTTCGACGCTGAATCCGAATCGGCAGTTAAAAAAGATTTATCGTGTCATTTTTTTTGACGACAAACACCACTTGACATGGGGTAAAACTATAGTAATAATGTAATGCCTCTTAATGAAGTGTGAAAAATTGTAGATATTTTGTAGTCTAGAGAAGAGAATATGCATTCAAACCACAGCAAGCTATTACTATTAATTAAACCAAAATCCACCCTTATAGGGGGTGAAAAGTACCTCTAAAACTCAAATAACACAAGTGAGTTTAAATAACATGTAAAGGACAAAATATATGAATCTGGTACAACAATCAGACATTATTTTTAAAGGGTTAAGACTCACCCCCTATAGGGTGTAAAAACCACCCCCACCTACGGAGGTATCTCATAAGTTTCAATAACGACTAGAAAAGTTAGTTTTGCTTTTGTAGTTTTAGGCAGGGTGGACAAATATGGAGTAGATTTGCTTGAACTACCGATACACGACTATAAACTACCCTTAGAGAGTGGCCGAAACTACCCCTACGCTCTAATGATGCACATGGATATTTTTGAAATTCGGAAAAGATCAAGTACTTTTATCTCATTGTGCCAAACATTCAAGACACCTAAGAGAGGGGGAACAGATATTTTATTATAAGAGCTACAAGAATTTGTCCTATGGACATGTTCTTTAAACTCACGTGCGTTATTTGAGTTTTAGAGGTACTTTTCACTCCCTATAAGGGTGGATTTTGGTTTAATTATTAGAAAGAGTTTGCTATGGTGTGAATGTATACTCTCTTCTCTAGGCCATAAAATATCTACCATTTTTCACACTTCATTATGAGTCATTACATTATTACTATAGTTGTAACCCATTTCAGGGATGTTTTTGGCCAAAAAAAAATGACACGATAAACCTTTTTAGTGTTCCGTACGGAACACTTATAAGATCACTTCGGTGTCTGTCCGTCTGTCTGTCCGTCTGTCACACCCGATTTTCTCCGAAACTACTTCTCATAGAAAGTTGACATTTGGTAGCAATATAGGAATTGATGGCCTCATCAGAGCCATGTAGTTTTGAAAATTAAATTTTGACTTAAGGGGTTAGTTTTGGGGGGTGAAATCGGAAATGAAAAAAAAAATTTTTAGTGTTCCGTACGGAACACTTATAAGATCACTTCGGTGTCTGTCCGTCTGTCACACCCGATTTTCTCTGAAACTACTTCTCATAGAAAGTTGAAATTTGGTAGCAATATAGGAATTGATGACCTCAACAGAGCCATGTAGTTTTTGAAAATTAAATTTTGACTTAAGGGGTTAGTTTTGGGGGGGGGTGAAATCGGAAATGAAAAAAAAAATTTTTTTACTAGGTAATCGAGTGTGGTGTCAAATGAAAGCTTGTGAAAACACGAGTAAAAAATATGTATATAATGTAATACTTGCGCTCACTTTTCTTTGTATTATTTTTAAAAATCGCGAAAAATCGCTGTCCACCCGCCTTATCTCGGAAAGTACTTACCAAAAATTTTGAAAAAATTCTGGAATATTCTCCACGGGGTGTAGATTGAACGAAAATTATCACGAGTGCATTACCTGTAATAATTTATCTGTTATATATAAAAAAAAAAAACACAAATTTCAAGGTCATCAATTTTCAGTAAAGATTGGAATAAACTTTGTTGAAAACTTATTTGGGGTGTGTTTTGTGAAGTCACTGATTATTTTATATCACCATAACATAAATTTAGACTTAAGGGATTCGTTTTGAGGGGTGAAATCGGAAGTGAAAAACAAATTTTTTTACTAGGTCATCGAGTGTGGTGTCAAATGAAAGCTTGTGAAAACACGAGTAAAAAATATATATATATAATGTAATACTTCGTATTACTTTTAAAAAATCGTGAAAAAATCGCTGTCCCCTATCTTATCTCGAAAAGTACTGATCAAAAAATTTTAAAAAATCCTGGAATATTCTCCACGGGGTATAGATTGAACGAAAATTATCATTACCTTTAATAATTTATCTGGTATAGAAAAAAAAACATATTTCAAGGTCACCAGTTTTCAGTAAAGATTGGAAACAAACTTTGTTGAAAACTCATTTGGGGTGTGTTTTATGAAGTCACATCATTTTATACCACCCTAACAAAACTTTTATTTCAAAAACAATCAACGTACGGAACACTAATTGTGCAAGTTCAACTTGCACTTGACCGGTTTTTTAACTAAGAATTCGGATTCAGGGTCGAAAAATACACTAGATCCATGTATTTCGGTTCGTGGTAATGGACTTTGTTTTTTGTGGGTCTGTGGGGGATTTTTAACATAATTTTTTTGGGATGCGTTAATAATTGTCTATCGACCTATTTAAATAGCATTGGGGTTATCCAAATGATAAAAGATACAAGTTCTTGTGAGACAATATGTTTTGCAATTTGCTTAATGATATTCACGTTATATAAAGTTTTTTTAAATATCGCAAACAAGTTTGTGGCCGAATCCTAGGTATTAATTTTTGGAAACTTATGGTGAGAATTTGTGCCATTTTATCCCTCGGTAACAAAAATTTTTACTTTATAAACCATCACGGTACGCAATTGCACAAATCCGACTTGCAAATCGCCGGTTATTTTTGAATAACAAACACATTTTGTGTATTATTTTTCATAGTAAAGTTGCTGGATATATTTTATAATATATATCTTTCAGGCTTCTTTAGAGGGGGTTACAGGAAAGGTTGCTTACATATCGTAATATACATCCATTTCAAGGTTGTTGAACTTAATAAATCTGAAGAGTTTATTTTTTTTCGAATATTTTTAATTAGGGTTTAGGGTGGGGAAGTTAAAAATATCAACGATAAGAGAACAAGTAGAACAGAGTATCAATAACGAATTAACTAGAATGACGGACTCCTCCACTGTGGAAGAGCAGATCGAAAAATTAAATATAACAGTTCAGGGCATCAAGGATGATCTATTAAAACCTGAAACAATAAAGAAAAAACTCGTGGATGACAGATGAAATTCTCCAACTGATGGAAAAAAGACGGCTTTATAAAAGTAATCCAGGAGAATATGGGAGGATTAACAAAGAAATCCTCAGGAAGATCAGAATTGCAAAGGAGAACAAACTAAAAGAACAGTGCGTTGAAATAGAAACTCTTCAGAGAAAACACGACCATCTGAATGTTTATCGTAAAGTGAGAGAAGTAACAAGACAAAATAAAGCTAATAGAACAAATAAGCTGGTAGATGAGGAAGGATCGGTCATAGTGGATATGGACGAAGTTATGAACACGTGGAAAAGATACATTGAGCAACTGTTCTATGACAATCGACCAGAAACCTAGCATGATAGATGGGAATACGGGTCCGATCATTATCGAAGAAGAGGTCAAGAGTGCAATAAGAACAGTGAAAGAGGGCAAGACACCAGGCCCAGACAACACAGAAATAGAATTTCTTAAGCTTTTAAATGACGAGAACGTGAAATGGCTGACATCAGTGTTCAACCGTGTCTACAATTCTGAAATCATTCCCTCTCAATGGATAAAGGCCGAATTCATAACTCTACCAAAAAAACCTGGGGCTAAAACATGTGGAGAGTATAGGACAATTAGTTTGATGAGCCACCTTTTGAAAGTGTTCCTTAAAGTAATTCATAGAAGAATATATAAACTATGTGAAGATCCGATATCTCCTACACAGTTCGGTTTTAGGAACGCTGTTGGTACACGTGAAGCTTTATTTAGTGTACAAGTATTATTTCAAACGCTGTAGAGACGTGAACGTCGACATCTATGCATGCTTTGTGGATTACCAAAAGGCGTTTGACAGAGTACAACACCACAAGATGATAAAACATCCTGAAGAACATAGGACTGGATGATAAAGATATAAGAATCATTGAAAACCTGTATTGGAATCAATCGGCGTATGTGAGAATAGGAGAAGACCGTACGGATGATATAAAAATCCGTCGAAGTGTCAGACAAGGATGCATATTATCTCCACTATTATTTAATATTTATTCCCAACAGATATTTGAAGAGGCTCTGGCAGATCTTGATGTCGGAATTCTACTGAATGGTGAGAGAATGAATAATATTCGATACGCTGATGACACTGTCGTGTTCACCGATAACCTAGACAACCTAAATTTACTAATGAACAGAGTAACGAACTGCAGTGAGAGATACGGTCTTGATATTAATATAAGTAAAACAACACTAATGGTGATTAGTAAGAACAAGTTACCTAATTGCCAACTAAAAGTCAATCAGATAAACATTGAAAGAGTAAATAAGTACACATACTTGGGCACCAACATCAATGACCAGTGGGGGAACCACTCGCAAGAAATAAGAAGTCGTATCGAAAAGGCTAGAGCAGTATTCACCAAAATGAGCTCTATATTTAGAAATCATAACTTGACAATGGAAACAAAAGTAAGGTTTCTACGCTGCTATGTGTTCTCCATTTTATTTTATGGAGTGGAGGCATGGACTCTGACAGAGGCAGTAAGTAAAAGGCTGGGTCACAAACGAAAGAATTCTTCAAAGAATGAATAAAGAAAAAGAAGTACTAGTTACCATCAAGCAACGTAAACTACAATATCTCGGCCACATTATGAGGAATGAGGACAGATTTTGTCTATTACAAAATATACTTCAGGGCAAGGTGTGTGGAAGGAGGAGTGTTGGAAGAAGGAGAATTTCATGGCTCAAAAATCTTCGCACTTGGTTTTCAATGACCACAACGCAGCTGTTTAGAGCTGCAGTCAATAAAGTAATGATAGCTAATATGGTTGCCAACATCCGGAACGGATAGGAACTAAGAGAAGAAGAAAAACCTATTAGTGGCTAATGGGATGGGGGTTGGAGTTAGAGAGTTAATTCGTATATATCATGTTATCTGTTCTTTTCAGGATTCTTGGAGAACTGTGGTATTTTTTCATTATATTTAATTATAGATAGTCCAATGTATTACGGATAATAAGGAAAGTGGGGGGGGATTGCGAGGGACAGGGTGCCCCATATGTATGGAATAATGATTCCATAGCATTTATTAATCAGTGTATCAAAAAAATGTTTAAATATAAGTTATAGGGTGTTTATACGGCGCACATGCTGATGTTGACAATAAAATGTTTTGAACTGTCAGTTCGAAGAAATTATGCCATCTTGAATTTTTTTTGAAATGGAAAAAGCTTTGTATGTTATTTTTGAGTCATTCTAAAATTTTAGATATTATTTGTCTAACATACCATATGTCTAAATTGAACTGTTTTGGAATTATTGTCGTTTAAAATTTAAAATAATAAAAAACAAACTTCTTAAGTATACTTCCAATACTCCTATTCCAGGTCTGTCTAGGTCTTTCTTGCTTCTGTTTTCCCTGTATTCGGGCTTCGTACACTTGTTTCACTTGTCTTATCCTTCATTCTCTGTACATGTCCCCACCATCCCAGCTGGCTTTGTTGTATATATTCTATAATTGCTTGTACTCTCAGCCTTCTCCTTATTTCTGTATTCCTTATCCTCTTCGGGCCCAAGAGAGAATTGACGTAAATTTTTTGCTGCCAAGTGAAATAAATACTCTTCAGGGTCCCAAAACATTAATCATGATAGATAAATTTTTTTAAAAGCGCAGTTTTTTCAAAAATTGTGGTATCACAAATGATACTTTGGGTCTGTACGATGCTATTAAAACAATTAAGGTTTTTTTTTCAGTATTTATTTGTGAAATTTAGAAAAACAGTTTCTTTTAATACTGCAGCATGAAAATACATTGCATTCAACACATTTGCAAAAGGTTAAGTGTGTGCACCCAGGATATCTGCATTTTGACCTACATTTTTGTTTCTCGCTAACGAATTCCGGGAGATGTTTCGCTTCTTGTTTTCGTAAACGTTTGTCAGGAACTGGCATAATTTTTCTTGTTTTCCTTGGAGGTTCATTGTTCTCTTCTTCAGTAGTTGTCGAAGTTGATTCATGTCGTTTTTCACTGTACAAAAGAGACTTAGCAAGCGAAAATTTGAATGACAAATAGTCTTCGATGTCTTTTTTGGGAATTTTTTCAGCAGCGCAAACTTCTCGATATTGGAGCCAAACTAGCTGCAGCGCTAAAATCAACAAAAGCGTAAATACATCGGATGGTCCATTTATTTGTTCTACTGCTCATAGGGTACTTTGACATAACTCTGTCCAACAAGTCCACACCTCCCATTTTTTCATTGTATTGCTGAACCACGGATGGACGACCGATTTCTATGTATTTTTTTTTTTCCTGCACTGACCAGCGCTTGCATGAACCTAAGGGCTCTGTTCCAAATTCTCCCGAAGCCAAATGAATTGGTTTAGAATCAAACCATTTTGTAAGAGCTGTTTTGTTATCTTCAGTAACCAACATATCATGACTGCCCCTTCCAGATTTTTTTAAATTTTTGTCAGATAACAACTGCAGATCTGTTTTTGGTATTCTCATTTTCATTAGCGTGCCAGTTACGTATATTTTCCGAGAAAACAGAGTATCAATCAATGTTTCTGATGTGAAGTATCTGTCGACAAATACTGATACTCCTACTGGTAAAGTATCTGTTAGTTTCAACACCACCTTTCCACCAACATCTAATTTTTCTGGTGTATGGATTAGACTGGATTCTGTGGATTTGCCCTTCCCTTCATATAAATGAAAAAAATCAAGTGGTATCCCGGTAGTCGTCGTCATAACAAAATTTTTCAGCCCAACAGGATTAGGTTTTCCCCGCACAAACTGTCCCATCAGTACCTTTCCATGAAATGGGATCATCTGTTCATCAATTGATACGTTTTGAGATCTTTTATTTTGTCGACAACCTTTTTGGATTGAATCCAACATCGGTCTGACTTTCCAAAATCTGTCAAGTGCTTTAGCCTCGTTGGATACAGGATCATCGTCCACAATTTTTAGCCGTGTTCTCAGAGCGAAAAAGCGATTTCTTGACAGATTATCTGAAACGATTGGTACCCTGGTATCCGACCTCCAAAACATTCGGATTCTTGGTAAACTGTCAATACTAATGAGCATGCAACACGCAAAAAAAAAAACGTTTTTAATTCTTCTGGACTGGTCCCCAGCGACTTTCCTGATACTTTCACTTCCTTCATATTTGTGTACATAGCCATGGATTGAAAAAAATTATCGTCAAGGTATTTATTGAAAAAGTCAATAGGCTTTGGAATATTTTCAAGGCTCAACGGATCTCGATCACAAGGCACATACTTCTCACGTTGTGGTTGAAAATTGGTTCTCTTCCATTTCCTTTTTTTACCAATTGGAATCAAATTTATTAACGGCAAGTCGTCGTCCCAACTGCTACTGTTTTCAAGCTCACAGCCTAAATTATCGTCCTCTTCTTGGTCATTTTCAAGGATCATTTGGTCTTGGCTGGCGCCAAAAGTTTGGATTTCTGAAGGCTCATCCCACGCGCCCCACTCGTCGTCGTCATCAAGAAGATTTTCGTCCAAGTCGGAATCATTTAAATTCAAATTGTCTGCGATATCCTGTAGTTCTTGAAGAGAAAGCGCTGAAAATAAAAATGATAAATGTATCGTTTGGGTCCCACGGTATCAACGGTGATACCCTGGGTTCCAGGAATCAAAAATATTATTTATCCTACTATGCCTACTATAACAAATATTCCCCAATTTTCTTTAACTAATAATTAGAAAGCTTGTTAAAAAAAACGACACAAATACTAGGTACTTACGTTTATTTTGCGTAATTTTATTAGCAGCGGCCATAGCGACTCGAAACATGCATGTAAACAACTGAATATCTCGACTACATTGGCCCCAACGTAAGCCGGCAATTTTCTGCGCATTAATATACGCATATCATATATGATAACAGCGGGAGCGTTGTCCAAATCGAGCTGCAGATTTGTTAAATAATTTAGAACTCGGGGTATCATATATGATACCCGGGGCCCGAGGAGGTTATTCTGTCTTTCCGTGTAACCCCTGGTACCGCTCTCAGGTATTTCATTTCGGCGCCTTTTATCTTGTTTTTTCTGCCTGTCTGTTAGGGTCCATGATCCTTTTGATTTCCCTTTTTATAGATTGGTGTAATAAACGATATTCCCCATTCGGCCGGAAATTTTTCTTTTCACAATGCATTATTAATTATTTCTAGCAATATTGTTTTTCCTTTCTACACCATGTATTTACTCATTTTAGACGTTATCTTATCGCTGCCTGAGACTCTCATTTTTGAATTTCCTTATAACTTCTTCCAACTTTTTCCATTCTATTTGTTCCCTATTTTCTGTCTCTTCCATATTGTGTTGTTCCAATTCTTCATAATTTGTAGTCTCTTTTTCTTCATTATCGCCTTATAGTTCTTCAAAGTATTTTTTCCATATTCCCATTGTTTTCTCTGTTGTTAGAATTTCTTGGTTTTTGTTTTTTTCACATATAATTCTGTTATAGGTTGCTCTTTCCTAAATGATTTAAGGAGTCGTATAGAATAGCTTTTGATTTTCTTTACTATTTTCTTCCATTTCCTTTTCCCTTTATATAGTTCATATTGTTCTGGTGTTTTTGTTTTGAGATATTTTTTCCATTCTTTCTTCTCCCCAATATTCCACCAAGTTGTTTGTCTTTTACTGTTGATTGTGTTGCACACTCCGCCTACTTTAGTAGCCCCGTCCAAGATTATATTCTTGAAGATGCTCCATTTTTCTTATAAATTTGTATATTTTATATTTCTATGTTTTTTTCGAATTTCTCATCAGTTATTTTTCGATATTTGATCATAATTTCTTCATTTCTTAGTTTATGTTTCCTTACTGATTTGTATTTTCTTATTGTAGGGTTTTCATCTTTTGGCAATCTTTCTTTAATTATTCCTAATATTAGGTAGTGATCACTGTATATTTCAGCTCCTCTTCTTATTCTTATTGTTTTTCACATATTTTCTCTTGCTCCTTTGTACCAGTATATAGTCTATAATTGACCTCTCTTGTTTTGTATGTTGAACCCTTGTATACTTATGTATGTATCTAAGTTGGTAAAATGTGTTTCTAATGATGAGATCATGTATTTGGCAATAGTCTAGCATCCTTTCTCCATTATTATTTCTAATTTCTTCACAGTGCTCTCCTATTGATGTTGTTTTTGTATTGTTTCTTCTACCATTTCTAGTATTAAAGTCCCTTTCGTTATTGTACTTAATTCTTTCCAAAATTTGTCCTTTTGTTCGGCGTTTTCATTTTCATCTGGCGCACATACCGCTATCGCTGTGATTATCTCTCTTTTGCCATTCTTCAGTTAGACTGTGAGTACTCTTTCGAACATTGCTTCCCACTGTATTATTTGTTTGTTTATTCTTCTGTGTATTATACATCCAACCCCAGCCGCTTCTCTATGACTCTGTTGCACTCCACTGTATATCAATGTATGTTCATAAAATTATTTATGATGGCTAAAAAAACTTCTTCCTCATTAGAAAAATTGCAAAACAACTACCTACCAAGGTTCTGTCCCAAGTAGAACTAGGATCATTTCTATAGGCCCAGTGCTAACCAAATAGGTTGATAGACACATTTCAAAAAATTTATGTTAAAATCTCCCAGAATAATTATCTTAGATTCTTGCTGTACATGTGTCTTTAACAAGATGGGGACTTGAATTCAAGTACGAATCATATGTCAAGCAAAGTTTGTGTCCGATCTTTATTTTTATATACCAGATATATTAGCAAAGGGAATATATTCGCAAGAATTCTCATTCAGTCTACACCTAATGGAGAATATCTCAGAATTTTGTGATTAGTATTCGTAGAGATAGGATGGCGGATGGCGTTTTTTAGTGTTCCGTACGGAACACTTATAAGATCACTTCGGTGTCTGTCCGTCTGTCACACCCGATTTTCTCCGAAACTATTTGTCATAGAAAGTTGAAATTTGGTAGTAATATAGGAATTGATGGCCTCATCAGAGCCATGTAGTTTTGAAAGTTAAATTTTGACTTAAGGGGTTAGTTTTGGGGGGTGAAATCGAAAGTGAAAAAAAAATTTTTTTACTAGGTAATCGAGTATGGTGTCAAATGAAAGCTTGTGAAAATACGAGTAAAAAATATATATATAATGTAATACTTGCGCGCACTTTTCTTTGTATTAGTTTTAAAAAAATCGCGAAAAAATCGCTGTCCACCCGCCTTATCACGGAAAGTACTTATCAAAAAATTTTGAAAAAAATTCTGGAATATTCTCCATGGGGTGTAGATTGAACGAAAATTATCACGAGTGCATTACCTGTAATAATTTATCTGGTATATAAAAAAAACAGAAATTTCAAGGTCATCAATTTTCAGTAAAGATTGGAAATAAACTTTGTTGAAAACTTATTTGAGGTGTATTTTATATCACCGTAACATAGATTTTGACTTAAGGGATTCGTTTTGAGGGGTGAAATCGGAAGTGAAAAGAGAATTTTTTTACTAGGTCATCGAGTGTGGTGTCAAATGAAAGCTTGTGAAAACACGAGTAAAAAATATATATATAATGTAATACTTGCGCACACTTTTCTTCGTATTACTTTTAAAAAATCGCTGTCCCCTACCTTATCTCGAAAAGTACTGATCAAAAAATTTTGAAAAAATCCTGGAATATTCTCCACGGGGTATAGATTGAACGAAAATTATCATTACCTTTAATAATTTATCTGGTATAGAAAAAAACCAAAATTTAAAGGTCAATATTTTTCAGTAAAGATTGGAAACAAACTTGTTGAAAACTCATTTGGGGTGTGTTTTGTGAAGTCACTGATCATTTTATACCACCCTAACAAAATTTTTTATTTTAAAAACAATCAACGTACGGAACACTAATTGTGCAAGTTCAACTTGCACTTGACCGGTTTATTTTAAAAGTAATAAGAAGAGAAGTTTGCGCAAATATTACATCATATATATTTTTGAACTCGTATTTTCACAAGCTTTCATTTGACACCTTACTCGACGACCCAGAATTTTGTTTTTCACTTCCGATTTCACCTCCCAAAAACTAACCCCTTAAGTGAAAATTTAAGTTTCACAACTACACTGCTACGATAAGGCCATGAATTCCTATATCTGTAACAAATTTTAACTTTCTATATCAAATAGAAAATCGGCTGTGACAGACTAGACACCATAAGCGTTCCGTTTTTCAATTTTGGTACGGAACACTAAAAAGAGGGTGAAAAAGATAGGGATCGTTAAATAATGTGTAATTTCAACAGTACAACGCGTTTAATTCCTAATGTACCTTTTATTTTCAGATATTTTCATGGAATTGTGATGTAGCTCGTTTTATTCCTGCGAGAATGATTCATACCAGTATCAGCAGTAACCACGTCCTCAATTTAGTATTTATATTTTGGGCTTGAATTGTTAATAGAAATAAAATAAAAGGACAACAGAGCAGGCATTTTAAGCGGGAGCCTAGGGCGACTGTTCTCAAAACTAAGACTCCTGTCTTAGTTCTGAGAACACTAGCCATAATCCTTGAAATATAAATTTGGAAGTAAAATGTGTCCTTCATTTATCATAAAGTGGAGAAATAAGGTACGATATGTAAGAAATGATTTTTCGGACTAGAATAATCAAACTTTACTTTTAAATTTTCGAAATTACAACTTTTGTGTTATCATGTCGAAAAATAACGGCCCCTAAATCTGCGTTCACAAGAACGATGATTTCTTCTCACCTGTTCAAACTTAAAATAGTGCGAGGTAAAATAAAACATATTAATGAGCAATGTTTGATGCAACAATACAGAAATTATGGTACTTTACTATTCCACGAGGTGTCCTCAGGGATTTCGAATCATCAATTCTCATCCCCGAACTCTTGATTAAGTAAGTTGGGAATGTGGAATTTTCGGCACAATGATACTACTCAGTATATATCACCACTACACCAAACACTTTATTTTTGCACTAAGTCAATCATCGCTCCTGATGAAGCTGACATGGTTAGCAAAACGCGCGTCGAGCGTAAGAATAAAGTGTTTGGTGTAGTGGTGATATATACTGAGTAGTATTTTGATTAAGTGTCACATAAAAATTTTTATCGTTAGACACCTTCTTGTTCCCGAACTTTAATCTAAGAGTTGGGTATTCTGGATTTTTTACAGAGTGACCAGAAATTTGCGGGCAAGTTTCAGTATGCTATCATTTTCCAAAACAAAAGGGACAAACCGCTTATATGAAAATACCCTGATAGAAGGTTTCCCAGGGTCTAGAGCCTTCCAAGGGAAAAATTTGCCAATGACATAAATGGCACTAAACGATGTGGCTTATAAAAGTTAAATCTTACAGGCTATATATTTGAATTAAATCTGCCTTTTAAGAGCGTTACAAAGTTTTTTTTTAAATTTTTTACACGACAATTCTAAGATTTGTTAAATACAAGAGGACAACTAAAATTGAAGAAAGAAATCATTTTTCGAGGTATCAAATAAATTAAATCAAATAAATCAAATAAATCAAATAAATCAAATAAATCAAATAAATCAAATAAATCAAATAAATCAAATAAATCAAATAAATCAAATAAATCAAATAAATCAAATAAATCAATTAAATTAATTAAATTAATTAAATCGAGTGAATCGAGTGAATCGAGTGAATCGAGTGAATCGAGTGAATCGAGTGAATCGAGTGAATCAAATAAATAAATTAATTAAATAAATTAAACAAATTAAATAAATAATTAAATATATAAATTTAATAAATTTAATAAATTTAATAAATTTAATAAATTTAATAAATTTAATAAATTTAATAAATTTAATAAATTTAATAAATTTAATAAATTTAATAAATTTAATAAATTTAATAAATTTAATAAATTTAATAAATTTAATAAATTTAATAAATTTAATAAAATTAATAAATTTAATAAATTTAATAAATTTAATAAATTTAATAAATTTAATAAATTTAATAAATTTAATAAATTTAATAAATTTAATAAATTTAATAAATTTAATAAATTTAATAAATTTAATAAATTTAATAAATTTAATAAATTTAATAAATTTAATAAATAATTAAACGAATTAAACGAATTAAACGAATTAAACGAATTAAACGAATTAAAACGAATTAAACGAATTAAACGAATTAAACGAATTAAACGAATTAAACGAATTAAACGAATTAAAACGAATTAAACGAATTAAACGAATTAAACGAATTAAACGAATTAAACGAATTAAACGAATTAAACGAATTAAACGAATTAAACGAATTAAACGAATTAAACGAATTAAACGAATTAAACGAATTAAACGAATTAAACGAATTAAACGAATTAAACGAATTAAAACGAATTAAACGAATTAAACGAATTAAACGAATTAAACGAATTAAACGAATTAAACGAATTAAACGAATTAAACGAATTAAACGAATTAAACGAATTAAACGAATTAAACGAATTAAAACGAATTAAACGAATTAAACGAATTAAACGAATTAAACGAGTTAAACGAGTTAAACGAATTAAACGAATTAAACGAATCAAACGAATCAAACGAATCAAACGAATCAAACGAATCAAACGAATCAAACGAATCAAACGAATCAAACGAATTAAACGAATTAAACGAATTAGACGAATTAGACGACGAATTAAACGAATTAAACGAATTAAACGAATTAAACGAAATAAACGAATTAAACGGATTAATTAAACGAATTGAACAAATTATATGCATTAAATGGATTAAATGGAATAAATGAATTAAGTGTATTAAATTAGTTAAATGAATTAAATAAATTTAATAACGAGTTTCATGTAGGTTATATGTGACCAAGTGACATATTTGACCACTGTAACCGGTGAAGATAAATGATTTTTCTTAGACATCGGTGTTTGTGTATAAATATCTGGTGGCCCTCCGCGGTGCCGCAATTAAACCGCTTTAGAAATTAAAGGGTAACTTCCTTTAATAGTATACGTCGAATCGAAGAACATTTTAGATAGAAAAACAATTGGTAGTCAGTACAGCGGTACAGTACGGGAAATGTGACGTATTTTTTGTTTCATTTCAAATGATATGGCATATATATATATATATATATATATATATATATATATATATATATATATATATATATATATATATATATATATATATATATATATATATATGTATATTAATTTACGGAAATTTCTCTTATTTCCTTTTCCCACTGGTTTTTTAAGTAACTGCTTCTGAAAATCAGAAAATTTTTTTTCTTTAGTTAGATTTTTACAGTAGCCTTAAAAGAACTATTATAAAATATTATAATTTTAACATACTGTCTAACAAAGGTACTAAAATAATTTTAACAGTTATTTTCAATTTTAACAAATTTAAATTGCTCAAGTCCAAACTATGAGTAACTACCGTTTTAAAAGTTTAAATTTAGACAATATTGGCGGCTTTCAAAATTTAATTATTTAATTGCGACAGTTATTCACCGTTCAAAATTCCAGAATCTTAGTAGTCCTGATTCAAATAATTTTCATTCTAGGTCCTAAAGTGCAGATTATCGAAAAAATAGGACTAATTCTTCACTATCCAAGTAGGTTTGTACTTGGTCCTGTACAAATATGTGTATTTAAATAAATGACTCTGTGTTATAAGAATTAATGAATATGCTTCAGTTTACAAAACTTGTCAAATTTATTTAGTATACTTATAGTAGTTTAATTAAATCATTTTGCTACTTGTATTGCTGGTTAAAATATTCAAAGCCCATTGAGGAAGTGGAACAGCAAACTCTCTCTGATGATAGTACTCTCTAAAGGTCTCTACCTAGGGTCCAGGAGGAGAAAAATAGTGGCTTTGATGGTACAAGAAAATCCAAGCTTATTTTACACAATAAAAACAATAATTCCTCCATTGAAATCTAATCCACAAAGAAAATGTGCCATGTTATCCTCGGGTGAACTGAGTAGCTCAAGGCTTGGCACTAACAGTCCTAGTGTGCATAAAGAATAAAAATTCAAGAGACAAATCAAAAATAAAACTATGTGTCAGCTATTATACTTTATGGATGTTGTTGCATGCAATTTATTTTGCCCGACAAAAGAAAGAGACATCCTCAACGGAAGACAGAACTGATATTTGTATTATGGAAATATTCTCCAACAAGAAAATGTGCCATGTTATCCTCGGGTGAACTGAGTAGCTCAAGGTTTGGCACTGACAGTCCTAGTATGCACAAAAGAATAAAAATTCAAATGATTAGTCACAAATAAAATTAAGTCAGCTTGATACTTTATGGTTGATGTTACTTCATCAATAAAAAAAAAATGAGCCATCGTCAATGGAGGACAAAACTGATATATGTGTTATGGAAATCTCCTCCAGCAAGTAAATAGGTCATGTTGTCCTCGGACAGTCCTAGTGTGCAAAAAAAAAAATAAAAATTCAGGCAATAAGTCACAAATAAACAAGTTTTTTCAACTTTCCTTAGTTACAAAAAATATGGCGTACATTTTTAGTTTCACGCTCGCTAGTAAAATAAATTCAAACTAGATATGACTTATTCTGTCAAAAAAGTATAATTACAATTAAATGATAATATCAAACAAGTCTACTTTACTCTGCAAAGGTTAACCTAAACTTAGTGTGGTTCCTATTCTGCAGAGGGGATGAGGTTCGATGGTCTTACGTAGCAGATCCTATCATGGATGGAGGTTAAGAGTTTCAACTGGCGCATTCCCGGTGGGAGTGCATCTGGAGGTCATAATAGAAGTATATCAAAGCAGACTTGATTCAAACAATTTTTGTTCTAGGTTTTTACGGTGCAAATTATCCAATTGGTAGTAACAAAAAAATAGGACTATTTCTTCACTAATAAACTATCTTTGTGTTATATTTATAAAAATGAATTTGTGTCATAAAAATTAATGTATATGCTTCAGTTTACATAATCTGTCAAATTCTATTTAGTATACTTATAATAGTATAATTAATTCATTTTTATAGTTGTATTGTTGGTTAAAATATTCAAAACCCATTGAGAAAGAGGAGTAACAAACTTTTTCTGATGACAGTACTCTCTAAAGGTCTCTGCCTAGGGTCCACGAGGAGAAAAATAGTGGCATTGATGGTACAAAGAGATCCAATCTGATTTTACACAATAAAAACAATAAATCATCCGTGAAAAAGAATACTGACATTTGTATTATGTAAATCTATTCCACCAAGAAAATGTGCTATGTTATCCTCGGGTGAACTGAGTAGCTCAAGGTTTGGCACTGACAGTCCTAGTATGCATAAAGAATAAAAATTCAAGAGATAAGCCACAAATAAAAATATGTGTCAGCTATTATACTTTATGGATGTTGTTATATGCAATATATTTTGCCCGATAAAAAGAAAGAGACATTCTCAATAGAAGACAGAACTATTATTTGTATTATGGAAATATTCTCCAACAAGAAAACGTGCCATATTATCCTCGGGTGAACTAAGTAGCTCAAGGTTTGGCACCGACAGTCCTAGTGTGCAAAAAAAATAAAAATTCAAGCAATATGTAACAAATAAACAAGTTTTTTCAAATTTCCTTAATTAGAAAAAATATGGCGTATATATTTAATTTCACTTTCGCCAGTAAAATAAATTAAAACTAGATATGACTTATTCTGTCGAAAAAGTATAATTACAATTAAACGGTAATATCAAATTATTCTACTTTATTCTGCAAAGGTTGAACTAAACTTAGTGTGGTTCTTATTCTGCAGAGGGGATGAGGTTCGATGGTCTTAGCTGGCAGATCCTATCATGGATGAAGGTTAATAGGGTTTAGGCTGGCGAATTCCCTGTGGGCATGCATCTGGAGGTCATAACCGAAGTATATCAAAGTACTTTTGATTCAATTAATTTTTGTTCTAGGTTTCTACGGTGCAAATTATCGAATTGGTAGTAACAAAAAAATAGGACTATTTCTTCACTATTAAACTATATTTATGGTTGGTCCTGTACAAATATATTTACATAAATGAGTTTGTGTCATAAAAATTAATAAATATGCTTCAGTTTACAAAATTTGTCAAATTTTATTTAGTATACTTATAGTAGTATAATTAATTCATTTTGCTAGTTGTATTGCTGGTTAAAATATTTAAAGCCCATTGAAGAAGTGGAGCAGCAACCTCTCTCTGATGATAGTACTTTCTAAAGGTCTCTACCTAGGGTCCAGGAGGAGAAAAATAGTGGCTTTGATGGTACAAAGGTTAACCCAAACTTAGTGTGGTTCCTATTCTGCAGAGGGATGAGGTTCGATGGTCTTAGCTGGCAAATCCTATCATGGATGGAGGTTAATAGGGTTTAGGCCGGCGAATTCCCGGTGGGCATGCATCTGGAGGTCATAACAGAAGTATATCAAAGTACTCTTAATTCAAATACTTTTTGTTCTAAGTTTTTACGGTGCAAATTATCGAATTGGAAGTAACAAAAAAAATAGGACTATTTCTTCACTATTAATGTAGGATTGTGTTTGGTCCTGTACAAATGTATTTACATAAATGAGTTCGTGCCATAAAAATTAATGAATATGCTTCAGTTTACACAACTCGTCAAATTTTATTTAGTATACTTGCAGTAATATAATTAATTCATTTTTATAATTGTATTGTTGGTTAAAATATTCAAAGCCCATTGAGAAAGAGGAGTAACAACCTCTCTCTGATGATGGTACACTCTAAAGGTCTCTGCCTAGGGTCCACGAGGAGAAAAATAGTGGCATTGATGGTCCAAAAAGATCCATTCTGACTTTACTCAATAAAAACAATAAATCATCCATGGAAGAGAATACTGATATTTGTATTATGTAAATCTAATCCACCAAGTAAATGTGCCATGTTATCCTCGGGTGAACTGAGTAGCTCAAGGTTTGGCACTGACAGTCCTAGTATGCATAAAGAATAAAAATTCAAGAGATAAGTCACAAATAAAATTATGTCAGCTATGATATTTTATGGTTGTTGTTACATATATTTGATATTCCCCAATAAAAAAAATGAGACATACTCAGTGGTGGGCAAAACTGATATCTGTGTTATGAAAATCTCCTCCAGCAAATAAATGTGTCATGTTATCCTCGGACGAACTAAATAGCTCAAGGTTTGGCACCGACAGTCCTAGTGTGCATAAAAATAAAAATTCAAGCAATAAGTCACAAAAAAGTTTTTTTTTCAAATTTCCTTAATTAGAAAAAATATGGCGTACATTTTTAGTTTCATATTCGTCAGTAAAATAAATTAAAACTAGATATGACTTATTATGTCGAAAAAGTATAATTACAATTAAATGGTAATTTCAAATAAGTCTACTTTATTCTGCAATGGTTAAACTAAACTTAGTGTGGTTCCTATCCTGCAGAGGGGATGAGGCTCGATGGGTTTAGGTAGCTGATCCTATCATGGACGGAGGTTAATAGGGTACAGGCTGGCAAATTCCCCGTGGGAATGCATTTGGAGGTCATAATAGAAGTATATCAAAGTACTCTTGATTCAAATACTTTTTGTTCTAAGTTTTTACAGTGCAAATTATCGAATTGGAAGTAACAAGAAAATAGGACTATTTCTTCACTATTAAAGTAGGTTTGTGTTTGGTCCTGTATAAATATACGTATTTACATAAATGAGTTTTTGTTCTAAAAATTAATAAATATACTTCAGTTTACAAAATTTTTCAAATTATATTTAATATACTTATAGTAGTAAAATTAATTCATTATTATACTTGTATTGTTGGTTAAAATATTCAAAACCTATTGAGAAAGGGGAGTAACAACCGCTCTCTGATGATAGTACTCTCTAAGGATATCTGCCTAGGGTCCAGGAGGAGAAAAATTGTGACTTTGATGGTACAAGGAGATCCAAGCTGATTTTGCCCAATAAAAACAATAAATCATCCATGGAAGAGAATACTGATATTTGTATTATGTAAATCTAATCCACCAAGAAAATGTGCCAAGTTATCCTCGAGTGAACTGAGTAGCTCAAGGTTTCGCACTGACAGTCCTAGTACGCATAAAGAATAAAAATTCAAGAGATAAGTCACAAATAAAATTATGAGTCAGCTCTTATACTTTATGGATGTTGTTACATGTAATTGATTTCGCCCAACAAATAGAAAGAGATATCCCCAGTGGAAGACAGAACTGATATTTGTATTATTGAAATGTCCTACACTAAGAACATGTGCCATGTTATCCTCTGGTGAACCGAGTAGCTCAAGGTTTGCCACTGAGAGTTCTAGTATGCACAAAGAATAAAAATTCAAACGATTAGTCACAAATAAAATTATGTCAGCTATGATACTTTATGGTTGTTGGTACATATACTTAATTTTCCCCAATAAAAAAAATTAGACATCCTCAGTGGAGGGCAAAACTGATATTTGCGTTATGAAAATCTCCTCCAGCAAGTAAATGTGTCATGTTATCCTCGGGTGAACTAAGCTATAGCTCAAGGTTTGGCACCGACAGTCCTAGTGTGCATAAAATTCATGCAATATGTCACAAATAAACAAGTTTTTTCAACTTTCCTTAGTTACAAAAAATATGGCGTACATTTTTAGTTTCACGCTCGCCAGTAAAATAAATTAAAACTAGATATGACTTATTCTGTCAAAAAAGTATAATTACAATTAAATGATAATATCAAACAAGTCTACTTTATTCTGCAAAGGTTAACCTAAACTTAGTGTGGTTCCTATTCTGCAGAGGGGATGAGGTTCGATGGTCTTAGGTAGCAGATCCTATCATGGATGGAGGTTAAATGAGTTTAGGCTGGCGCATTCCCGGCGGGAATGCATCTGCAGGTCATAATAGAAGTATATCAAAGTACACTTGATTCAAACAGTTTTTGTTCTAGGTTTTTACGATGCAAATTATCGAATTGGCAGTAACAAAAAAATAGGACTATTTCTTCACTATTAAACTATATTTGTGTTTGGTCCTGTACAAATATACTTACATAAATGAGTTTGTGTCCTAAAAAATTAATGAATACGCTTCAGTTTACAAAATTTGTCAAATCTTATTTAGTATACTTATAGTAGTACAATTAATTCATTTTTATAGTTGTATTGTTGGTTAAAATATTCAAAACCTATTGAGGAAGAGGAGTAACAACCGCTCTCTGATGATAGTACTCTCTAAGGATCTCTTCCTAGGGTCCAGGAGGAGAAACAAAGTAGCTTTGATAGTACAAGGAGATCCAAGGCGATTTTACACAATAAAGACAATAAATCATCCATGGAAGAGAATACTGATATTTGTGTCATGTATATCTAATTCACCAAAAAAATGTGCCAAGTTATCCTCGGGTGAACTGAGTAGCTCAAGGGTTGGCACTAACAGACCTAGTATACATAAAGAATAAAAATTCTAGAGATAAGTTACAAATAAAATTATGCGTCAGCTCTTATACTTTATGGATGTTGTTACATGCAATTGATTTTGCCCAACAAATAGAAAAAGACATCCCCAATGGAAGACAGAACTGATATTTGTATTATGGAAATCTCCTCCACCATGAAAATGTGCCATGTTATCCTCGGGTGAACTGAGTAGCTCAAGGTTTGGCACTGACAGTCCTAGTACACTTAAAGAAATAAAATTTAAACGATTAGTCACAAATAAAGTTATGTCAGCTATGAAACTTTATGGTTGTTGTTACATACACTTGATTTTCCCCAATAAAAAAAATTAGACATCCTCAATGGAGGGCAAAACTGATATTTGTGTTATAAAAATCTCCTCCAGCAAGTAAATGTGTCATGTTATCCTCGGGCAAACTAAGTAGCTCAAGGTTTGGTACGGACAGTCCCAGTGTGCAAAAAAAAAAAAAAATTCAAGCAATATATATCACAAATAAACAAGTTTTTTCAAATTTCCTTAATTAGAAAAAATATGGCGTACATATTTAATTTCGCTTTCCCCAGTAAAATAAATTAAAACTAGATATGACTTCTTCTGTCGAAAAAGTATAATTACAATTAAACGGTAATATCAAATAAGTCTACTTTATTTTGCAAAGGTTAAACCAAACTTAGTGTGGTTGCTATTCTGCAGAGGGGATGAGGTTCGATGGTCTTAGCTGGCAGATCCTATCATGGATGGAGGTTAATAGGGTTTAGGCTGGCGAATTCCCGGTGGACATGCATCTGGAGGACATAACAGAAGTATACCAAAGTACTCTTGATTCAATCAATTTTTGTTCTAGGTTTTTATGGTGCAAATTATCGAATTGGTAGCAACAAAAAAATAGGACTATTTCTTCACTAATTAACTATGTTTGTGTTTGGTCCTGTACAAATATATTTACATAAATGAGTTTGTGCCATAAAAATTAATTAATATGCTTCAGTTTACACAATTTGTCAAATCTTATTTAGTATACTTATAGTAGTATAATTAATTCATTTTTATAGTTATATTGTTGGTTAAATTATTTAAAACACATTGAGAAAGAGGATTAACAACCTCTCTCTGATGATAGTACTCTCTAAAGGTCTCTGCCTAGGGTACACGAGGAGAAAATAGTAGCATTGATGGTACGAAGACATCCATTCTGACTTGACTCAATAAAAACAATAAATCATCCACGGAAGAGAATACTGATATTTGTATTATGTAAATATAATCCACCAAGAAAATGTGCCATGTTAACCTCGGGTGAACTGAGTAGCTCAAGGTTTGTCACTGACAGTCCTAGTATGCATAAAGAGTAAAAATTCAAACGATTAGTCGCAAATAAAATTATGTCAGCTATGATACTTTATGGTTGTTGTTACATACACTTGATATTCTCCATTAAAAAAAATGAAATATCCTCAGTGCAGGGCAAAACTGATATTTGTGTAATGAAAATCTCCTCCAGCAAGTAAATGGGTCATGTTATCCTCGGGCGAACTAAGTAGCTCCAGGTTTGGCACCGATAGTCCTAGTGTGCATAAAAAATAAAAATTCAAGCAATAAGTCACAAATAAAAAAGTTTTTTCAAATTTCCTTAATTAGAAAAAATATGGCGTACATTTTTAGTTTCACTTTCGCCAATAAAATAAATTAAAACTAGATATGACTTATTCTGTCGAAAAAGTATAAATACAATTAAATGGTAATATCAAATAAGTCTACTTTACTCTGCAAAGGTTAAACTAAACTTAGTGTGGTTCCTATTCTGCAGAGGGAATGAGGTTCGATGGTCTTAGCTAGCAGATCCTATCATGGATGGAGGTTAATACGGTTTAGGCTGGCGAATTCACGGTGGGAATGCATCTGGAGATCATAACAGAAGTATATCAAAGTACTCTTGATTCAATCAATTTTTATTCTAAGTTTTTACGGTGCAAAATATCGAATTGGTAATAACAAAAAAATAGGACTATTTCTTCACTAATAAACTATGTTTGTATTTGGTCCTGTACAAATATATTTACATAAATGAGTTTGTGCCATAAAAATTAATGAATGTGCTTCAGTTTACACAATTTGTCAAATTTTATTTAATATACTTATAGTAGTATAATTAATTCATTTTTATAGTTGTATTGTTGGTTAAAATATTCAAAGCCCATTGAGAAATAGGAGTAACAACCTCTCTCTGATGATAGTACTCTCTAAAGGTCTCTGCCTAGGGTCCACGAGGAGAAAAATAGTGGCATTGATGGCACGAAGAGATCCATTCTGACTTTACTCAATAAAAACAATAAATCATTCATGGAAGAGAATACTGATATTTGTATTATGTAAATCTAATCCGCCAAGAAAATGTGCCATGTTATCCTCGAGTGGACTGGAGTAAAAATTTAAGCAATAAGTCACAAATATAATTATGTTTCAGCTATGATTCTTTATGCTTTTTTACATACACTTGATTTTACCCAACAAAAAGAATGAGACGTTCTCAATGAAAGACAAATTTGTATTACGAAAATCTCCTCGGCCAAGAAAATGTGCCATGTTATCCTCGAGTGGACTGGAGTAAAAATTTTAAGCAATAAGTCACAAATATAATTATGTTTCAGCTATGATTCTTTATGCTTTTTTTACATACACTTGATTTTACCCAACAAAAAGAATGAGACGTTCTCAATGAAAGACAAATTTGTATTATGAAAATCTCCTCCGCCAAGAAAATGTGCCATGTTATCCTCGGGTGAACTGAGTAGCTCAAGGTTTTTTCACTGACAGTTCTAGTGTTTATACAGGATAAAAATTCAAGCGATAAATCACATATAAATTTATTTGCCAGCTAAGATACCTTATGGTTGTGGTTGCTTGCACTTGATTTTGTCCAACAAAAAGAACGAGGCATCGTCAGTGGGAGACATAACTGATATTTGTATTATGGGAGTGTCCCCCACAGATTACAGATAGCGTGTATTCCTGGTGACTTTCGGTTCTTGAATTTGTTAATATATGTTTCCACCTCTTCTGATGTGATGTTGATGTTATCATCATTTACAATGTAGTTATTTTCTTCTTCATTTTGTTTTTGGAAGGCTCCTTGGCATGATTCATATTCTTTTTGGCCGCCATATACGAGTAGATCTTGTTCCATCTTTTGTTCATATAAGGATGTGTCGATTTATACAGTTTGGAAGGGTTTCGAACGAATATCAGTTATCATTAAAGGGACGTACGGTTTCTTCCTAGCATATTTATCTCGTTGACAGGTGTCACTGAAGTTGATGTATTGAGTTATATCATCTTTCATGTTTATTCAGTAGTAATTTCTGTTAAGATATTCGAAGGTTTTATTAATTCCTCGGTGATTTTGTTTTCCTTCTTGGTGATTTCTGACTAACATGAATTGTATTGATTATTTTGTACAACGTATTAGCTTCGGTCTTTTTCGGAGAAATGGGTCAAATAAATTCGATTAAATCGAATATAGAAGTTTTCAATGTGGAAATATATGCAGTATGTTTTTTGGGATATTGTGTAGTCCTTTAAGAATTGTAAAATAAACTTTTCGTTGTTATTTTATGGTCTTCGTATGTTTTTTGTTTTATATCTAATTTGAGGCAGGCATTTGGCAATACTATTATTTAGTTCACTTTGTTGTCGATAATTTCGTCGTAAATTTTTATTCCATCGTTGGTAGATGGGTTTTGAGTAGAGTGCTGAGTTTGTGAAGTAGATGGTTTATTTCGGGGTGGTCGAATTTGTAAATCCGATCAGATATTTTTATTTTTTCCTTTTTACTAGTTTTTGACGTAGAGGGTTGATTTGTTTCATCCGTTGAGAAAGTTTGGGCTAAATTTTTAAGGTATTCCAGTGTGTCAAATTGTTCTTGATCAATATCTCAGGGTTGTTTATCATTGATTCATTTTCGATTGCGTTGATCCTTATTCTTGACAAAGCATCGGCGTTAGTATTCATTTTGCCTTTTTTGTATATTATATCATAGTCAAATTCTTCTAGTTTTAATCTCCAACGTACTAGTTTACTGTTTGGTTCTTTTAATTTAATTACCCAGACTAAAGGTCGATGATCGGTATGGTAAACTTTTTTCCAAAAAGGTACGGTCTAAAACACGTGCATGCTCATACAATATCTAATAGTTCTTTTTCTATTGTGTTGTATCTAGTTTCTGTTTCATTAAGAGTTCTCGAGGCATATGCAATTGTTTTATCTAATCCTATAGATCTTTGTGACAAGAATGCACCTAGGGCTACATTTGGAGCGTCCGTTGTTAATATAAAGGGTTTCGTCAAATCTGGGTAATGTAGGATGGGTGCATTTATTAGGATATTTTTGCAAGTTTCAAAAGCTGTTATAAAATTTTGGTCGTGTATTATTTTTTCTTCTTTCTTTGGGCATTTGGTTAGGGGTTTTTGTAATTTTGGTAAAATCTTTTATGAGTTTTTTCTGTAGTATCCTACTGGTCCTAGAAAATTTTTGATTTCTTTCCTGGTTCTGGGTAGAGGAAATTTTTTGATAGCACTTATTCTTTCTGGATTAGGTTTAACGCCTTCGTTTGTTATTCTGATTTATCGAGTTGTACCTTAAAATTGGCTTATCTTATTTTTTAAATACTTTTCGTAGTCTTTCTATATGTTTTTGAAGAAATGTGCTGAATATTATTATATTGTTCAGGTATACTAAACATTCTTCGTTTTGTGGTCCTCTCAGTATACTATCCATTACTCTTTGGAATGTTGGAGCATTCTTTAGTCCAAAGGGCATTCTTCTAAATTCATAATGTTTGTTTTCGGTTGGGAAACCTGTTTTGGGTATATCTTCTTTTTCCATTTCGATCTGATAAAATCTATTCGCTAAGTCTGGGGTAGTGAAATATTGACTCTTTCCAAAGTAATATTTGGAAGTGGGTAGCGGTCAGATAGGCATTTTGATTTGATTGATTTCTTGGTTGCTTAACTACGTTGGAAGTCCAGGTCCTTTGTCTTTTTGAGGTATTTCGTTAATATTTTTAAAGTAGAGCTTAGTAGTGTTATTCCTTTATAATTCATGGGGTTGTTTTTGGCTCCTCTTTTGTATATTGGGATGGTTATGCTGGTTTTCCATTCCATTAGTATATTTCCGGAGTTAATACTCTTTTGGAAGTTGGCTATAATTTCTTGTACAATTTCAGGTCCTCCATACTTTATTAATTCATTACAGATATCGTCTATTCCGGGTGACTTTCGGTTCTTGAGATTGTTGTATGTTTCCACCTCTTCTGATGTGATGTTGATGTTATTATCATTTACGATGTAGTTATTTTTCGTATTCATTTTGACTTTGTTTTTGGCCTTCCTCCAGTTGTTCTTGAAAGATAGTTTTGAAATGAGTTAACCACTTTTCCTGATCTATTGTGTTCACTTGTACTTCTTCATTGATTGGTTTTTTCCTTTTTCTTAATATGTTTCATATTCTTTTTGGCCGCCATATAGATCTTGTTCCCTCTCTTTAGAGAATTTCTCCCAGTGATTCATCTTTATCTGTTGTATTTGGTTATTAGTTCTATTTCTTACCTCTTTATATCTTTCGTATTCTGCTTACGACCTGTTATTGACTTATGACCTGTTATTGACTTACTTCAAGTAGGCATCCCTCTTTTCTTTTCCAGTTTCCTTGAATTCGCTTGCGAACCATGGTTTATTATTTGAAAAAATATCAATGAAAAAAGTATGAAGGATGGCTATAAGATAGTCTGTGAGTTAGGATCCAGTTTAGGACTTGACCAAATACACGTTACTTTTTTATAGGGTAAACCAAAAAATAAAAAAAAAACTTAAAACAAACATGTTGTTCAGTAAGATACTCTAGCCTAGTTTTAAAGGCAACTTTGTCTGAGAGTGTTTAAAGCCAGAGAAATTGCTTAGCGAGTTGCTAACAATTATCGCTGGGTAGCGCGATTGTTAGGGTTCTTTCTTCTTGAAGTGCCATATCCGGACGTAGGCAACCCTCTCGACTTTGCCTGTGGTTGGTGACTTTTTTAACTGTTTCCATAAACAAAGCGGACGTATAGCTTAATGCCGGTTCCGAACGATCAAGGTGAGAGGGTGTTCCTAGTTATGACACTACAAGTGGTTTGCCACTGTTGTAAGTTTTATTTTATTTAATTTTAGTTTTACTTTTTTATTATTTCACGAGCCGAGATACGAACACGAATCGCTGGCGTAGAAAGCAGACACCTTAATCACTATGCTATGGCCGCCTCTATGGTTCTATAACATGGACATAGAAATCAATATCAACTACTAAAATTGAACAAAGTCCATATTTCAGCAGTTATTTCCTGTTCTGTCATCTATCAATTCATCTCGGGACGCGTTTTGCTGTGTCACGACTAATCAGCCCAGTTAGGATCGACAGAGAAGAGAATAAATCTCAAAGTACTTATTACAGTACCTACTAGCGCAAGAAATCAGTAAGATACACCAGTTTGCATTTCTGGCTGCCGTAGGCCTATTTTATGCATACCTGGCCTCCTGAAGCTCACAGACTGATAAAGGAATTGTTAGCGAATTGCTAAAAATTACCACGAAGCAGTGCAAATTTTAAGGTCACAGTCAGAGATACCGGTTATACAACCTGTTAGTTTTTTTAAAAAAGAAAAAAACATTTAAAAATATTAAGTCAACGCTAAGTAACAAATAATTGCTTAAATCATTGCAAAATTAGTTTACAAAGCATTGCATTGTGCTAAAACAAAAATTATAATCTCAGTATAAATACAAAGCGACAAAACTAAACGTACTGACTTACATTTACGCCGTAATCCAACTTCCCTTGTTGGTGGTGATGGGCGTAGCACCTCCGTATTATTGTTTTTTAGATTTCGTTCCAGCTCATCTAAAGAAAAAAAAAATAGGTAGTTTTAAGAGCACAATTGGTCAATAAGTGTGTCTCCCAATCTCTTACAAGATGTAGCTGGGAGGTGTATTAGACCTACATCTCTCGTCCTGTATAGAAAAAGTGAAAATAACAAATATTAACAATATACATAATGGTTTTTATATAGGCAACACAACAGATATCGCTAAATTCCGGTCCCTCTAAGATAATTTTTTTTTAAATACCTACTTCCGACCGCTTATCGCTATTTAGCGATGCCCATGGGACGCTTGGTGGCCATCAGGGCGGCTGGTTCTCGGGTTTGTTCCAGACTTGCTTCCTCCCTGTTGCGTATTTTAGCATATTCGCCACAAACCACCTTAACTCTCTCTGATTCATGTAGTTGAGGGGCAAGCTCAATTCTGGCAGGTCTGGATCCTATAAACGACAAAACACCATTAGTTGTTGATTTGGTTTCGGTACTGTTAAGGAAAAAAATTGTGAGTTCCAGCAATAAATGCTGAAATTTTTGGAAGAAAATGTAATGATAATTTTTGTTTCAAATACTTACTTTTTTTCATCTTCGGATCTTTTATCGCTATTTAGCGATGCCCATGGGACGCCCGGTGGCCACCAGGGTGGCTGGTTCTCGGGCTCCTTCGCTGTTTTTATGTACTGAATGCCGCAGCATTTTGCCTCCGAACCATCGCAGCTAGCGCTGGTCCATATAACCTAACAGTAATGTTAACTCCGGTAGCTCCGGAACCTATAAACGACAAAATTAAGTTTTCTGATCTATAGTTTTACGTCTATATTGGTGATAAGACGTTCCTTCTGACGAAGGTACTTTGCGTTGTCCTGTACGGGCTATATTGTTCAGCATTTTCTAAAATGATAATAGAAAGATAATCTGGAATGCACATTCAGACTAATCAGAGCACATTCTTCAAAGTGACAGTATGCAACAATATAGCTATTTCTATCTGCCTTACCTCGGTGACTTGCTGGTATAATAATATGTTACTCATAAATATTTCGCTTCCTCTTAAAAACAGTTTTCTCAACAATCTAAAACAAAATAAATATGTAATTACGCTCTTGCTCACAAGTTGTGCGAATGCAAAAGAATTTATAAATTTACACACATATATACAAGGGACAAATCACAAACACCCAGCCGTCACACGGAATCGAAACACTGACCTCTCGAACAACAGCAGGTAAGGCTAGCGCCTTCGGCTGGACCATGGTGATTGTGAGTCTTGTATTATTCCTTAGTCTAACATTTTATTTATTTTGGCTTCTTACTTCTATTTTATGGATTTCGGGATATCTGTATGTTTTAGTAAATATCGGTATGTCGTCTGTTAATCTTATTTTATGTTTGATTTGATTCGTGAAAGTCAGGGGTAATTCATCACAGTATGTTTCTATATTCATACGCGAGTTTCCTTATGACGTTATTTTCTTCTTTATTACAATGACTAAGCCTTAGGTTCTTCAAATTATTTTTAGTAAGTTGTCCAAAGTCTTATTATTTTCGATATTTTTATCTGTATCTATTTTCTCAATAAAATTTATTTCACTTTCGTATTGTCTCGAACGGTTCTTCTATTACGGTTTATATTGGTGCTGTTCGTCCATTTACTATCCTAGTTGTAGCATAGTAATTTTCTATTTTTAGTGTTCCGTACGGAACACTTATAAGATCACTTCGGTGTCTGTCTGTCTGTCTGTCACATCCGATTTTCTCCGAAACTATTTGACATAGAAAGGTGAAATTTGGTAATAATATAGGAATTGATGGCCTCATCAGAGCCATGTAGTTTTGAGAATTAAATTTTGATTTAAGGGGTTAGTTTTGGGGGGTGAAGTCGGAAGTGAAAAAAAAAATTTTACTGGGTCATCGAGTGTGGTGTCAAATGAAAGCTTGTGAAAACACGAGTAAAATATATATATATATATATATATATATATATATATATATATATATATATATATATATATATATATATATATAATATATTATACTTGCGCGCACTTTTCTTTGTATTATTTTTAAAAATTCGCGAAAAAATCGCTGTCCCGGGCCTTATCTCGAAAAGTACTTATCAAAAAATTTCGAAAAAATTCTGGAATATTCTCCACGGGGTGTAGATTGAACGAAAATTATCACGAGTGCATTACCTTTAATAATTTATATGGTATATAAAAAAAAACAAAAATTTCAAGGTCATCAGATTTCAGTAAAGATTGGAAACAAACTTTGTTGAAAATTCATTTGGGGTGTATTTTGTGAAGTCACTGATCATTTTATACATCTGTAACAAATTTTTTTTATTTTAAAAGCAATCAACGTACGGAACACTAATTGCGCAAGTTCAACTTGCACTTGACCGGTTATTACTACTGCTTCTGGTGATTCGACTAATTCTTGATATTCGATATAATTCATTAGAGCTGTTCCTTCTTTTTGTGTTACTGGTATTCAGACTATTTTCTTAGTTCTTGGGAGTACTTCAATCTTGTATTTGCATCGGTTATTTCTTTCATCTCTGAAGATGTTAATATTTAGGTCGTTATCTTGATATTCATTTTTAATTATTGGTATTTTTGCGCGGGGTATAATTACTAAATATTTCTTAAAGTCGAGGAATGTTTCTAATTTATTTAACAAATCAATTCCTATTGTACCATCGAATTTCCTGATGAGGTGTCCTTAGGCTCAGGTTTATTATTTTGACTTATTCAGGGTTGGTTCATTCCTGTTTGTTGTCGATTGGGATTTTGAGAAAAGTTTGGGGTATTAAAACGATTTTAAAATTTTATTAGTTTCATTTGAATATTTGGGAAGTTCATTGGCGTAATTTGAATATTTGGGAAGTTCATTGGCCTCTTTTGAAAATCCATATTTGGTCTTATTTGATTTCGTATTGGGTAAGGGTAGGATTGTATCGGAAAGTTAGTATTTATCGGATTCTGTGGTGTAGAGTCCATTACTCTTATTGGAAGGAAGTATGGTGAAAACTGAAAATTTGTTGGTGGCGTATTACTTGGAAATAATTTTAAAAATGGACTCGTGTTTGAATATTGTGGTTTTTATTCAGGGAGTTTAAAATTTTGCAGGTAAAATTCTTGGTTTTAGTTTGAAACTTGGATTATTAAGGGTGTTATTTTGTTTTTGGCTGTATAAGAAGTTTTCTTCTTCAATTTATTTTTGAAATTGTTTAAACGGTAGGGTTAAACTTTACTTCATTTTTCTCAAAATAAGTAAGTTTTTCAGTGGAAGTTGGATTTGAATTTTACTTATTAGCGGCTCTATATTCTTGAAAAATTTTCACAGAGGTTTTCTTCCAGAAAATGATTGTTTAGAAAGTTTTAATTTTCAAAAATATTTTTGTTTTCTGACTGCGTCAGTGATCTCTTGAAGGGTTGATTGTTGAGTGCGTCAATGAAGGGTTGAAAATTTGGAAAGATTTCTGTTCTCTGATAGCGCCAGTAATGAATTGAAATTTAAAAGAGTTTTTTGTTTTCTGGTTGCGTCAGTGATGAATTGAATTTTGTAAGAGATTGTTGTTTTCTGACTGCTGCAGCGATTTCTTCAGATTTTTGAAAAAGGTTTTCCGATTTTTGACTGCGTCAAATAATGAATTGATATTTTTATAGGGATTATTTTAAGGGTTAAAATGTCGAATATTAATAAATCTTAAAATTAAAAATGAGGAAGTATATTTCTAGATTATTGGAACCCAACAGGAGGATTATGATTCCTGAAGGTTTCGTTTTATTCCTTTGCTCTTCCACTCTTTTTCTTCTTTCACTCTGGATGATGATATAAAGATCTGGGAACTGTTGCTGGGATCATTTGATTGTTGCTTGGTAAAGGTTTGATTGATGAATTGGTTGCTTGATTGATTGATTTCTTGGTTGCTTGACTGATTAGTTTTTTGATTGATTGGTTGACTTCTTGGTTGCTTAACTATGTAGGAAGTCCAGGTCCTTTGTCTTTTTGAGGTATTTCGTTAATATTTTTAAAGTAGAGCTTAGTAGTGTTATTCCTTTATAGTTCATGAGGTTGTTTTTGGTTCTTCTTTTGTATATTGGGATGGTTATGCTGGTTTTCCATTCCATTAGTATATTTCCGGAGTTAATACTCTTTTGAAAGTTGGCTATAATTTTTTGTACAATTTCAGGTCCTCCATACTTTATTAATTTATTACAGATATCGTCTATTCCGGGTGACTTTCGGTCACCTCTTCTGATGTGATGTTGATCTTATTATCATTTACGATGTAGTTATTTTCGTATTCATTTTGATTTTGTTTTTGACCTTCCTCCAGTTGTTCCTAAAAGATTGTTTTGAAATGAGTTAACCAGGTTTCCTGATCTAATGTGTTCACTTGTACTTCTTCATCGATTGGTTTTTTCCTATTCCTTAGCATGTTTCATATTCTTTTTGGCCGCCATATAGATCTTGTTCCCTCTCTTTAGAGAATTTCTCCCAGTGATTCATTTTTATCTGTTGTATTTGGTTATTAGTTCTATTTCTTACCTCTTTATATCTTTCGTATTCTGTTTGCGACCTGTTATTGGTTTACTTCAACCAGGCATCCCTCTTCTCTATTGCAATTTTCCTTGATTTCGCTCGTGAACCACGGTTTATTATTTCGTTCTGTGTTTAAGTTTACTTGTCTTGTTCCTATGGCTTCGGTTGCTCCAGCGATTACGTTCGTTTTCATTTTCCTCCATGCCCTTTCTACTCCGTCATCGCTTGTTACTGCATTGGTAGCTATTTTGTCTTTTGAGTTTGCGTTTGTACAAATCTTTAGTACTTTGCATTTTTAATGATTCAATGTTAGCGAATTGCTAAAAATTACCGCTAAGCAGTGCAAATTTTAAGGTTACAATCAGAGACACTTACCGGTTATACATGTTAGTTTATTAATAAAAGGAAAAAAAAACGTTTAAAAATATAAGTCAACGCTAAGTAACAATTTCAAATCATTGCAAAATTAGTTTACAAAGCATCTCATTTTGCTAAAACAAAAATTAAAATCTCAGTATAAATACAAAGCGACAAAACTAAACTGACTGACTTACATTTACGCCGTAATCCAACTTCCCTTGTTGGTTGTGATAAGCGTAGCCCCTCCGTATTATCATTTTTAAAGTTTCGTTCCAGCTCATCTAAAGAAAAAAAAATAGGTAGTTTTAAAAGCACAGTTGATCAATAAGTGTGTCTCCCAATCTCATGTAGCTGGGAGGTGTATTAGACCTACATCTCTCGTCCTGTACAGGAAGAGTGAAAATAACAAATATTACATTGAAAGTACCAACGGAAATCAACAATATACAAAACTGATATCGCTAAATTCCGCTCCCTCTAAGATAATTTTTTTTTAAATACTTACTTTTTTTTTTCGTCTTCGGACCTCTTGTCGGCATTTAGGGACGCTCATGGGACTCCCTGGGGCCACCAGGGTGGCTGGTTTTCTTTTCGCTTCCATATTTGTTTCTTATTTATTGAATTTTTTAACATAGCTGCGGCCAGCCACCTGAGGTCCCGCTGGCCCATCATTTCTAGCGGCAGCGTCAGCTCCGGTACGTCTGGAGCCTATAAACGACAAAACACCATTAATTGTTCATTTTGTTTCGGTACTGTTAAGGAAAAAAATTGCGAGTTCCAGCAACAAATGCTAAAATTTTGGAAGAAAATGTAATAATTATATCGAATGCTGTAATGATACCAAACGAAAGAAATAAAAACATTTTCTGAAGATTGGGATACTATTTTTAATAGTTTATAGTATTCATTACTATAGATCGTTGCGCAAGATAGAAAAGAAAATTCCGGCAAATAAATCTTCTTTCACAGCACTATAACCATATAAAAATAATGTTGTAGATCGTCTTCACTTTCTACTGTTAGTATAGCGTCATCGGCATAGCATAAGACTCGTATGGATCCGTTTCCCATACAATATCCAGCGTCGATCTCATTTTCGCTGTATATAATTTCATTCATGACAAGATTAAATAATGTTGGACTTAAATTGTCACCCAGTCTATTGCGTGTGGATATGAACACTTCCTTAGTTAGGCCATTATCATTTTTGATTTTGGTTTTATTGCTGTTATTAAGTTCTCTCAACCTTATGTACTTTTCATTAACGTTGTTCTTTCTTAGGATATTTGTTACGTCATTTAAGTGTATTTGATCAAACGCTTGCTTTAGATCAACAGGGCACATGAACATAGGCTTGTTGAATTCGATCGATTTTTTAGCCAATTCTCGTATAATATATATAGTATCTAGGATCGACCTATTTGTTCGAAATCTCTGCTGTTCTTCTGCTATAGCACAAAACACACCTCAAAGTTTTTTTTCCGAACTTCACTGAAAACTGATAACCTTGAAATTTTTGTTTTTTTTTTATATACCAGATAAATTATTAAAGGTAATGCTCTCGAGATAATTCTCGTTCAATCTACACACTATGGAGAGTATTCCAGAATTTTTTTCCAAATTTTTTGATAGCTACTTTTCGAGAAAAGGGAGGACAGCGATTTTTCGCGGTTTTCTAAAAATGATACATAGAAAAGTGTGCGCAAGTATTACATTGTATATATTTTTGAACTTTCATTTGATATCCCACTCGATGACCTAGTAATTTTTTTTTCACTTCCGATTTCACTCCCCAAAACTAACCTCTTAAATCAAAATTTAACTTTCAAAACTACATGGTTCTGATGAAGCCATCAATTTCTATATTAGTACCAAAATTTACCTTTCTATGTGAAATAGTGTCGGGGAAAATCGGGTGTGACAGACGGACAAACACCGAAGTGATCTTATAAGTATTCCATACGGAACACTAAAAATTAGTTAGGACTAAAATGGAGCATGCTTTTGCATAGATTTGAAATACTGTCCTTACTGAATTATGTCCCTTATAGATTGTTCTGGGATACTATCACAAATAAACTTTCATGTTTCTTCACGAAACTGTCAGACTTTCTGCTATATTCTACTTATTTACACCTTCTACAAATTTTTTAATTAAAACAGCATTATATCAGTCTATGAATATCTGTGATAAAACCTGTGTGTTTGTTTTTGGGGGGTTTTGGGGGGGGGGGGGGGGGGGGGGGGGGGGGGGGGGGGGGCAATGACATTGATCTGTGGAACCTATCTTCATCTCACTTTTTTTATGCCTTCATCGTTGTTGGGTTGCAATTCAGCCTGTTTTTTAATTGAAATAACCGAATTTTTTCAAAATTTTTTGATAAGTACTTTCCGAGATAAGGCGGGTGGACAGCGATTTTTCGCGATTTTTTAAAAATAATACAAAGAAAAGTGCGCGCAAGTATTACATTATATATATATATATATATATATATATATATATATATATATATATATATATATATTATATATATATTATATATATATATTACTCGTGTTTTCACAAGCTTTCATTTGACACCACACTCGATTACCTAGTAAAAAAATAATTTCTTTCAAATGTTGTCCGCTACTACGGTTAACAACGTCCATTCTGAAGTTCCAATTTTCAATGACGCGTGTGAGTATTTCGAGTGGTATTTGGCCAATGACTCGAGTAATATTGGCCTCCAATGCCTCAATTGTAGCTGGCTTATCTATGTAGACTTTGGACTTTACGTAGCCCCAAAGGAAAAAAGTCAAGAGGTGTGATGTCACATGATCTAGCCGGCCAATTCACTGGTCCAAAGCGTGAAATGATCTGTTCGCCGAATTGCTCTCGCAGTAAAGCCATGGTTTCACGGGCTGTATGGCAAGTGACGCCATCTTGTTAGAACCAAATTTCGTCGAAACCACGGGCTTCAATTTCTGGCATCAAATAGTCTGTTATCATGGCGCGATAACGGTCACCATTCACAGTAACATTCCGGCCGGCCTCTGTTTTGAAGAAATATGGACCGATTATTCCACCGGCCCATAAACCACACCAAACAGTTGTTTTTTTTTCTGGATTTAATGGCAGCTCTTGAACCTCTTCAGGTTGTTCATCACCCCAAATACGGGCATTTTGTTTATTCACGAACCCATTAAGCCAAAAATGGGCCTCATCGGTGAACAAAATTTTTCTCGAAAACAGTGGATTTTCTGCAAGCTTGTCAAGAGCCCAACGACTAAAACGGAAACGATTCGGAAGGTCGGTCGGCTTCAGTTATTGCACTAGTTGAATTTTGTATGCTTTTAAAGAAAGATCCTTACGTAAAATACGTCAAGTTGTTGAATATGACAGGCCAAGCTGTTGAGAACGGCGACGAATCGACACTTCACGGTCTTCGCGTACACTCTCCGCTACCGCTCCTATATTTTCTTCATTACGTGCTGGATGTGGTCTATTCGGTCGAGCATTATCCAATAATGAAAATTGGGTCTCAAACTTATTGATGGTAGAGCGAATTGTGCGTTCGGTAGGCCGATTATGTGGACCATAAGTTGCTCTAAGCGCCCGATACACATTCCTCGTAGAACGCTCATTTTCGTAATAAAGTTGAACAATTTGTAAACGCTGTGCCGGGCTAAGTCTTTCCATTACGAATTGTCAAACACTACTGAACAGGAATGCCACTTCAGTTGACACGACGCATGCGCAATCTGCAATTAAATCCCCATCACAAAAAGTACCTCTAAATGAATCACCCTTTATATTTATATATATATATATATATATATATATATATATATATATATAATGTATATATATATATATATATATATATATATATATATATATATATATATATATATATATATATATATATATAGAACAATTTTTAGAAATACGGACTGTTAATTTAGCGGAAACACACAGAAGGTAAATTATTATATTTATTTCTCTTGCTACAATAACCCTCCAAGATGTTTAGTTTTCTTTAGATCTTAGGGTTTTTAAATCACTAAAAACCTATTATTTCATATTCGTCGATAACCCTGGAACGAGATGATAATAAATACTTGAAGTATGTATAAAAACTGTACTTAATTGATATCGTTTTAGGGAAGGGGTTAAAGAGGTGAGAATTTACTTACTTTTTACTTGAAATTTAGTACCTATTTTAGAACTGTGTTAGCAAGGAAACTACCGATTTTTTATAGTTAAAGCAGGAAAAGTTAGGACAGAAAATTTATTGTCACTGTTCTAATCTCAAAGATCTCGGAAGACCACTCATGCAGTCATCGAAAAATCACTCCAATTTGACACAGTCTAATGCCAAGTTCCATAATTCTCCATCTAACCAAAGCTGATGTTTTTAAGGCGTAAAAAAGACGTCAAGTAGTTTTAAAATTTTATTTCTTCAGAAAAATGTTTTAAAAGAATTTGGAGCAATGTGCTGTGATAGTTTTTTAATAAAGAGGAAAATGAATCATGGATCCCTAAAAAAATGTCCCAGTTTTAACGCGACCAAGACTCAATTCAGGGTGAGCACAGATCAGGAAAACCAGTTAAACCAAAAACTGAGGAAATATTTAGGCTTATGAGGATTTATTGCTGTCAGATGATTAACGAATGGTGATCCCAGTGCTTGATAATGAAACTGGAGTACTAAAACTACAGTTTTCAAGGTAGTGCATAAAGACTTAAGGATGGAAAAATTTCAGCATGATAGATCTACAAGGCCATAACGTAGTGATGTAAGGGGTCTGCTTGGCAAAAATAATAAAATAAAGCCTTTACAAGGTGACGGTCGCCTCTCTCGGGAAGGCAAAGGCAAACCACTCGTAGTATCATGCCTAGTAAAGCACTCAATTTGACCGTTCGGAACCAGCATTAAACTGTAAGTCCCCTTCGTCTGTGGAACAAGTTTTCCTTTATAGCTACGTAGATAACATAAAAAAACACCCCTCGTAATTAAATCCTATAAAAACATTTTTACAGTATAGGAATTCCATTTATATTTAACTTTTTTCTAGATATTTGATGAATTATCAGGACTCGTACAATCAGCCCTCGATGGCAATAACGTCTGTGTTTTTGCCTATGGAGCAACAGGTTCTGGAAAGACTTACTTGATGCAGGAGACCAATACCCCCGACATAAAAGGCATCATTCCTATGACAGTCGACCTAATATTCGAACATATTGCTCGCATGGAACGCTTTGGCTTTAACTGTAATTCCACGTAAGTGTTTAAATGTTGTAATTATTATAAGCAAGTAAAGTCTGTATTTCGCACTAAACTAAACGTTTTCTGCAAGCAAGAACTTACAGTTCTTCAGAAATTTAGTTCAAAACAAAACCCTAAGTATGTTTGGAATGTGGAATCTTTGGCACAATGATACTACTCAGTATATATCACCACTACACCAAACACTTTATTTTTGCACTCGACGCGTGTTTCGCTAACCATGTTCGCTTCATCAGAAGCGATGATTGACAGTCAAACTTCGGTCCTGATGAAGCTAATACGGTTCGCGAAACGCGCTTCGAGTGCAAAAATAAAATGTTTGGTGTAGTAGTGATATATACTGAGTTAGGGACCTAAGTATGTATGTATGTATGTATGTTTAGGTGTAGCGCATCGATAGCTAAGATCATTTAGCGCCAGTTTATGTTGATATTATAATTTAGAGTAAAGATCCGATTCCTTTAAAAAATCTATTAGACATTTTATGTTATTTGCGTTTGGTGCAACTATTTGATGTAGGGGTCTCAGTAAATTATGTTTTGTTCTTTGAGGGAGATAATCATGCGAAAGGATATGTTTTATCGAGAGAGCTATATTACATTGTTGACATAATGGAGGGGGTTCCCCTTTTAATAGATAAGAATGGGTTAGATTCGTATGACCTACGGATATTCTTCTCCATAAGATATTCTCTTTTCGTGTCAAACTTGAAAGGTGAAAAGGTGGATAAACCGAAGGCTTTACTTCCCATAATTTTTTATCCTCTTGCAAGTCCCAAGACAGTTGAAATAAATTTTTGATGATATCCTTGAAATGATTTATCAAGTCTTTTCGTGATAAGATTGGATTTAAGATTTTTCCAGAGGTGATTGCCAATTTGGCATTATTATCAGCCAGATCATTTCCCCTTATGTTAATATGGCTAGGGGTCCACAACAATACCATGTTGTTCTTCCGGATATCACTTATATGTAAAAGGTCTATTATGTCTAACACTAATGGGATGAATGTTTTTGAAGAATTTATGGATTTCAGGGAGCTAAGAGAATCTGTTATGATGAGAATACTACTATTTATATTTGATCTTAAAGCTGTTTTAATAGCTTCTCTAATAGCCAATAATTCGGCTGTATACACTGATGAAATGTTGTTTAGTTTATATTTATGAATAATGTTTGGTGCAACCACTGCTGCACCGACTCCCAAATCTGATTTAGATCCGTCTGTGTAATATTGAATATGATTTTGATATTTATCATGAATCAGTTGGAGGAACGATGATTTTATTCGAGAAGAGGAAGTTGATTCCTTATTATATTTAGTCAAGCTAATATCTATCTTCGGAGTAGGAGCTGTCCAAGGGGGAAGTATTGGAAATTTAGATGAGTCCGGAGAGGTGAAATTTAATTCGTGGGTAGATAAAAGGCTCTTTATTCTGGTTTGTATGGATTTTGGGTTGAAAGTTTTTAGGTGTAACTGATGAAGTTTGAGAGCTTGTTTAATGTGGGGTCTGAATAAAGAGGTGGAATAAAATCTCATTAAGGATTTTTGTCTTTGTAAGAAGAGGGGAGGCATAGAAGCTATGCATTGTAAACTTGGAATTGGGGAGGTTCTATAAGCTCCTGTCGATAGTCGTAAGGCCTGATTCTGGATAGTTTCTAAAGAACTTTTTATTGTAGGACTAGTGCGTCATAAATAAAGTCCCCATAGCTTAGTTTAGATAAAATGATCGATCTGTATAACTTGATTAGAGAGGGGAAATTTGCTCCCCATGAGGTGTTTGATAATAATCTCATTATGTTCAAATCTCTCGATGTTTTTGTTTTAAGATATTCAATGTGTTTCTTCCTATTCAGTCTGTTATCAAATATAAGTCCCAACATAGTGATGTTATTTTTCATTGGAATGAGGGTATTTGATAAGGATAGGGTGTTAATTTTAGAACAACCTCTTTTCCTACAGAAATGAATTACAGAACATTTAGACGGAGAGAAGGTAAAACCTGATTGCACTGACCAATCTGAAATCCTATTTAGTGCCGATTGTAAAGTATTAGTAATTGAAGTATTATTCGATGAGGAGTTGTAGATGATAATATCATCTGCAAAGAGCTTTAAAGATGTATTTCTCGGTATATGTTCTTCAATTGTCTGTATTGCCAAGAGGAAAAGGGTAGGGCTCAGGATTGAGCCTTGTGGGACTCCAAGTTCAAACTTAAATTCATTAGACAATTTGTTGTTTACCTTTACTCTAAAAGAGCGGGGTTGTAAGAAATTTGCGATATATTTTGGTAGATGACCTTGGAGTTTCAATTTTGTTAGTTGGTTTAGGATGAATTGCGTGTTTGTGGTATCAAAAGCATTTTGTATATCCAATGAGATAGCTGAAAGGTGGGCATTTTTGTGTATTGATTGGTTGATATCAGAGTCTAGAAGAGCTAAGTATTCTAATGCGGATCGATGTTTCCTGAAACCAAATTGGTTGGGACTGAGAAGATTTTTTGATTCCAATATCCACTCAAGGCGACTTTTTACCATTCTCTCCATTATTTTACAAAGTTGGCTTGTTAGTGAAATTGGCCTGTAACTACTAGGTTGGTTTCTCGGTTTACCCGATTTATGAATTGGAATAATAGTTGATTTTAGCCATAAAGATGGAAAAGAATCTGAGATCCATAGATGGTTAATGTAGTCTAGTATTGTTTTTTTATATTTGGTGGTAAATGTTTAAGGAATTGAGTATATAAGTCGTCAGGACCGGGAGCGGTCATTTTAGCTTTTTGTAAGGAAAGATCAAATTCTTTTTGTGTGAAGGGAAAGTTGTAGTTTTGTAGCTCTAAAGAATCGAAGTCGTTTAGGTGTAGCTGAGTAGATGTTGATGAGTGAGTTTTATGAGCTGTTTTGTTTTGAAAGAAAGTTGCGAAATTGTTGCTGATAGTTTCTGGATTTGAATGCCATAAGTTATCTATTAACAGACCTGGAATGTTTCTCGGTGGAGAGCCCTTCATTTTTCTATAACATCTCCACATTTCAGTAGAAGGAGTGGAGGAATTTATTTTCGAGATAAATTCATTCCAGGAAGAGATTTTTGCTTGTTTAATGATTCTCTTACATGCTGCTCTTTTTTTCTTAAAGTTTACGAAATATTCGCTCGAGGGGTGCCTTTTAAAGAGGTTCAAAGCTTTCTTTCTCTCCTTAATTGCCTCTGAACAGGCCTTCGTCCACCATGGGACAGGTAATTTTGTGGGGTTTGATTTGTATTTGGGGATGGTGGAGGAAGCTGCTTGAAGAATATCCTTGGTGATGTTTAATAGATAAGCATTTATGTCAGTGATTTGTTGTGTTGGTGGATTTAGTTGGGATACGAAGGCTGCCCAGTCAGCTCTATTGAAATTCCACCTTTCAGGACGGGAGGTATAAGAAGGAGTGTTATAATCACGAATAATTATAGGATAATGATCACTGCCATATGTGTCCTCTAGGATATCCCATTGGAATTTGTGTGCCAGTGAGTGACTGCAGATAGTGAGGTCAATATGAGAAAAGGTACCAGAGGCTGAACATAGGAAAGTGGGAGAGGGTTGGTTCAGAATTGATAAATTGTGTTCAGTTACTAATTTTTCAATGATTTGTCCTCTAGGGGAAGAATGTTGCGAGCCCCATATCAGATGATGGGCGTTGAAGTCTCCTAAGATTATGAAAGGAGGAGGGAGGGATATAATCAAGTTATTCAAGTTTTGAGGGGAGATTGTATGTGATGGAGATAGATAGAGACTACAAATTGTTATGGGGGAGTCCAAACGAATGTTTATAGCACAGGCTTCTAATTCAGTGTCTAAATCTATTATAGAATAATCGATTGAATCGTGTATAAAAATTGCAACTCCGCCTGGTGCTCTATCCGGATCGATTCTGTCTTTACGTGTTACTGAGTAGTTTTTAATGATGTATGTGAAGTTTGTCTGGTATTCATCTCCTGTAGACAGATTACGGATGGTTTGTAATGAGAAATAATGAATTGCAGATCCTCCTTTCTAGTAGTAAAGCTATTTAAATTCCATTGAAGTAATGGATTGAATGGGATTTTATGAGGGATTTGTCTTTTTCCTACAACTCTTTGATGATGTTTTGGATGGATCTAGATTAGTTAGGGATTCTATCGACATATTATCTGATAGAGATTCTTTTGATGATTTGGAAGACTTACTTGATTGCTTTATAGATCTGTGTGGTGTTTGACTAGTTGATTGTTTCGAAGTGGGTTTATTGTCTAAGGTTTTCTTGGAGAGTTGTGTTTCCGATTTTGAGTTTTGAGGGGAGAATGTCAAGGGTTTTTTTATGTTTGAGAAGTCTACCTTGCGAAGTGGGGGGGAAGATGTTGGAATAGGTGTAGGAAGAGGGGGTTTGGGAGATGAGTGGTGAAGTGGAGTGGGTAAAGAGGTATTCGAAAGGGATATTGGTGAGGTGATTGGAATGGTGGGAAGAGCGGTTTGTTGGAAGGATGATGATGGAGGTAGGAAGGTTTGAGAAAGATCGCATTGGATAGCGATAGATGTGTTATTTTTTTCGTTTTGAAGCCACTGAGCTGTATGAATTAACAAAATTAGGGTTGAGAGCAATGAATTTGCGTTTCGCTTCAGGATATGAAATCTTATCATCAACTCTAATCTTTTGGATTTGAAATTCCTGTTGAAACGAAGTACAACCCTTATATCGTGGAGAATGGTTTCCATTGCAATTTATGCAGGTGGAAGGGGAGGTGCATGGAAGTTTATCATGATAGTCATGACCGCAGGATGGGCATAGTTGTGAGAAAGGCGCATTTCTCTGCTTGATGTCCGAAGCGTTGACATTTAAAACATCTGAGTGGATTAGGGATGTATTTTCTAACCCTGATGTTGTAACATCCTGCTTTAATTGATGAGGGTAAAGTATGAGTTTTGAAAGATAATATGAATGTGGCAGATGGTCGCGTTGGATTCTTCTTATTTGGAGGAAGTCTATATACTTTTACTACACCTTGATCGCTCAATAAATTATTGTAAAGCAACTGAAAATAGACAGAATTCCATATTCCAGCAGCTTACTAGTTGTTCTCTTGTCTGTCAAATCCATCCTGAGACGCGTTTCGCGCAGTATCACGGCTCGTCAGTCAGGCTAGGATTGGACAAACAAAAGAACGGTATCAAGTGGTACTTATCCCAGAAGTTGCGAAGCAAGATGGTAGGATACAACGAATTGTATAAGGTACGCATACCTATTACTCCATCGAAAGCTGACACAGCAGCTTTCGAACCGACAGAGTGGTTGACACAGTCAACGCTTTAAAAGCAGGTTGCCTTTTTCGAGGAATCCTTCCTCAAGTATATATATAATTATTGTAAAGCAACTGAAAATAGACAGAATTCCATATTCCAGCAGCTTACTAGTTATTTTGTTCTCTTGTCTGTCAAATCCAATCCTGAGACGCGTTTGCGGCCGGGGGGGGGGGGGGGGGGGTATCACGGCTCGTCAGTCAGGCTAGGATTGACAAACAAAGAACGGTATCAAGTGGTACTTATCCCAGAAGGTTGCGAAGCACGATGGTAGGATACAAACGAATTGTATAAGGTACGCATACCTATTACTCCATCGAAAGCTGACACAGCAGCTTTCGAACCGACAGAGTGGTTTGACAACAGTCAACGCTTTAAAGCAGGTAGAGCTTTTTCGAGAATCCTTCCTCAAGTATATATATAATTATTGTAAAGCAACTGAAAATAGACAGAATTCCATATTCCAGCAGCTTACTAGTTGTTCTCATTTGTCTGTGTCAGCGCTACCTGCTTTAAAGCGTTGACTGTGTCAACCACTCTGTCGGTTCGAAAGCTGCTGTGTCAGCTTTCGATGGAGTAATAGGTATGCGTAACCTTATACAATTCGTTGTATCCTTGATCGCTCAAGTTCTCTAAAATTTCTTCATCCGTGCAATTACTGAGGTCAAAACAAGTAATGACTCCCTTGATTACATTGAGGTTTGGATGGGTGGTAGTAACTACTTCTAATAGGAATTCCATTTATATTTAACTTTTTTCTAGATATTTGATGAATTATCAGGACTCGTAGAATCAGCCCTCGATGGCAATAACGTCTGTGTTTTTGCCTATGGAGCAACAGGTTCTGGAAAGACTTAATTGATGCAGGAGACCAATACCCCCGACATAAAAGGCATCATTCCTATGACAGTCGACCTAATATTCGAACATATTGCTCGCATGGAACGCTTTGGCTTTAACTGTAATGTCCACGTAAGTGTTTAAATGTTGTAATTATTATAAGCAAGTAAAGTCTGTATTTCGCACTGAACTAAACGTTTTCTGCAAGCAAGAACTTACAGTTCTTCAGAAATTTAGTTCAAAACAAAACCCTAAGTATGTTTGGAATGTGGAATCTTTGGCACAATGATACTACTCAGTATATATCACCACTACACCAAACACTTTATTTTTTTGCACTCGACGCGTGTTTCGCTAACCATGTTCGCTTCATCAGAAGCGATGATTGACAGTCAAACTTCGGTCCTGATGAAGCTAATACGGTTCGCGAAACGCGCTTCGAGTGCAAAAATAAAATGTTTGGTGTAGTAGTGATATATACTGAGTTAGGGACCTAAGTATGTATGTATGTATGTATGTTTAGGTGTAGCGCATCGATAGCTAAGATCATTTAGCGCCATTTATGTTGATATTATAATTTAGAGTAAAGATCCGATTCCTTTAAAAAATCTATTAGACATTTTATGTTATTTGCGTTTGGTGCAACTATTTGATGTAGGGGTCTCAGTAAAATTATGTTTTGTTCTTTGAGGGAGATAATCATGCGAAAGGATATGTTTTATCGAGAGAGCTATATTACATTGTTGACATAATGGAGGGGGTTCCCCTTTTAATAGATAAGAATGGGTTAGATTCGTATGACCTACGGATATTCTTCTCCATAAGATATTCTCTTTTCGTGTCAAACTTGAAAGGTGAAAAGGTGGATAAACCGAAGGCTTTACTTCCCATAATTTGTTATCCTCTTGCAAGTCCCAAGACAGTTGAAATAAATTTTTGATGATATCCTTGAAATGATTTATCAAGTCTTTTGGTGATAAGATTGGATTTAAGATTTTTCCAGAGGTGATTGCCAATTTGGCATTATTATCAGCCAGATCATTTCCCCTTATGTTAATATGGCTAGGGGTCCACAACAATACCATGTTGTTCTTCCCGGATATCACTTATATGTAAAAGGTCTATTATGTCTAACACTAATGGGATGAATGTTTTTGAAGAATTTATGGATTTCAGGGAGCTAAGAGAATCTGTTATGATGAGAATACTACTATTTATATTTGATCTTAAAGCTGTTTTAATAGCTTCTCTCTAATAGCCAATAATTCGGCTGTATACACTGATGAAATGTTGTTTAGTTTATATTTATGAATAATGTTTGGTGCAACCACTGCTGCACCGAACTCCCAAATCTGATTTAGATCCGTCTGTGTAATATTGAATATGATTTTGATATTTATCATGAATCAGTTTGGAGGAACGATGATTTTATTCGAGAAGAGGAAGTTGATTTCCTTATTATATTTAGTCAAGCTAATATCTATCTTCGGAGTAGGAGCTGTCCAAGGGGGAAGTATTGAGAAATTTAGATGAGTCCGGAGAGGTGAAATTTAATTCGTGGGTAGATAAAAGGCTCTTTATTATCTGGTTTGTATGGATTTTGGGTTGAAAGTTTTTAGGTGTAACTGATGAAGTTTGAGAGCTTGTTTAATGTGGGGTCTGAATAAAGATGTGGAATAAAATCTCATTAAGGATTTTTGTCTTTGTAAGAAGAGGGGAGGCATAGAAGCTATGCATTGTAAACTTGAAATTGGGGAGGTTCTATAAGCTCCTGTCGATAGGCGTAAGGCCTGATTCTGGATAGTTTCTAAAGAACTTTTTATTGTAGGACTAGCTGCGTCATAAATAAAGTCCCCATAGCTTAGTTTAGATAAAATGATCGATCTGTATAACTTGATTAGAGAGGGGAAATTTGCTCCCCATGAGGTGTTTGATAATAATCTCATTATGTTCAAATCTCTCGATGTTTTTTGTTTTAAAAAGATATTCAATGTGTTTCTTCCAATTCAGTCTGTTATCAAATATAAGTCCCAACATAGTGATGTTATTTTTTCATTGGAATGAGGGTATTTGATAAGGATAGGTGTTAATTTTAGAACAACCTCTTTTCCTACAGAAATGAATTACAGAACATTTAGACGGGAGAGAAGGTAAAACCTGATTGCACTGACCAATCTGAAATCCTATTTAGTGCCGATTGTAAAGTATTAGTAATTGAAGTATTATTCGATGAGGATTTGTAGATGATAATATCATCTGCAAAGAGCTTTAAAAGATGTATTTCTCGGTATATGTTCTTCAATTGTCTGTATTGCCAAGAGGAAAAGGGTAGGGCTCAGGATTGAGCCTTGTGGGACTCCAAGTTCAAACTTAAATTCATTAGACAATTTGTTGTTTACCTTACTCTAAAAGAGCGGGGTTGTAAGAATTTGCGATATATTTTGGTAGATGACCTTGGAGTTTCAATTTTTTTAGTTGGTTTAGGATGAATTGCGTGTTTGTGGTATCAAAAGCATTTTGTATATCCAATGAGATAGCTGAAAGGTGGGCATTTTTGTGTATTGATTGGTTGATATCAGAGTCTAGAAGAGCTAAGTATTCTAATGCGGATCGATGTTTCCTGAAACCAAATTGGTTGGGAATGAGAAGATTTTTTGATTCCAATATCCACTCAAGGCGACTTTTTACCATTTCTCTCCATTATTTTACAAAAGTTGGCTTGTTAGTGAAATTGGCCTGTAACTACTAGGTTGGTTTCTCGGTTTACCCGATTTATGAATTGGAATAATAGTTGATTTTAGCCATAAAGATGGAAAAGAATCTGAGATCCATAGATGGTTAATGTAGTCTAGTATTGTTTTTTTATATTTGGTGGTAAATGTTTAAGGAATTGAGTATATAAGTCGTCAGGACCGGGAGCGGTCATTTTAGCTTTTTGTAAGGAAAGATCAAATTCTTTTTGTGTGCAGGGAAAGTTGTAGTTTTGTAGCTCTAAAGAATCGAAGTCGTTTAGGTGTAGCTGAGTAGATGTTGTATGAGTGAGTTTTATGAGCTGTTTTGTTTTGAAAGAAAGTTGCGAAATTGTTGCTGATAGTTTCTGGATTTGAATGCCATAAGTTATCTATTAACAGTGTTTTCAATTTTTATTTATTATAAAATTTCGACGTTTTCGGCCATAAAGCCTATGGTTTTTTATCATACAAAAATTTTTCCTTAGCAGATAGCGACATCCCGTCTTGATAGGATTATAAAAAAGAGCATCCTTTTACCACGTACAGTTCAGAGAATTTGGATAGCTATCTTCGT
>CM032451.1:24681224-24782730 GCA_019049505.1 Pachyrhynchus sulphureomaculatus
ATCAAGGAAGTCGAGTGATTTTCAAGAAATGGACGAAAAAGAATTTCGTGTGGTGATTAAACATTATTTTATGAAAGGCAAAACGCCTCAGGAGACTAAAGAGAAGCTTGATAAACACTATGGTGACTCTGCACCTTCGATTAGAACAGTTTATAAGTGGTTTCAAAATTTTCGGACTGGCCATATGGGCACAAGTGACGCTGAACGTTCTGGACGGCCTGTGGAGGTTACGACTCCAGAAATCATTGATCAATTCCATGATATGGTGATGGATGACAGAAGAGTTAAGGTGCGTGAGATTGCTAGTGCTGTGGGCATCTCGACTGAACGGGTACATAATATTTTGCATAAACATTTAGACATGAGAAAGCTATCCGCAAGATGGGTGCCGCGATTGCTCACTCTTGACCAAAAACGGAATCGTGTGAAGTGTTGCAAGGATGGTTTGCAGCTGTTCCAGAAGAATCCGGAGGACTTTAAGCGTCGTTTCGTCACTGTGGATGAAACATGGATACATTACTATACTCCTGAGACCAAACAACAATCTAAACAATGGGTTACCAAGGAGGAATCTGCACCAAAAAAAGTGAAGACCGTTCCTTCGGCCGGAAAGGTTATGGCGACTGTCTTTTGGGATTCGCAAGGGATAATCCTCATCGACTATCTGGAAAAGAGTAAAACTATTACAGGTGAATATTATTCATCGTTATTGGACCGTTTGAAAACAGAGCTGCAAAAAAACGCCCGCGATTGGCCCACAAGAAAGTCCTTTTCCATCACGACAACGCACCAGCACACACCTCAGCAGTTGTGGTCGCAAAATTAATGGAAATAGGATTCCAACTCGTTTCACATCCCCCCTATTCTCCAGACTTGGCTCCCTTGGACTACTATTTGTTCCCCAATTTGAAGAAATGGCTGGCGGGACAAAGATTTTATTCAAACGAGGAGGTGATTGCAGACACTAATGGATATTTTGCAGACTTGGACAAATCCTATTATTCGGAAGGGATCAACAAACTAGAACATCGTTGGACGAAGTGTATAAGCCTAAAAGGAGACTATGTCGAAAAATAAAAAAGGTTTACCCCAAACACATAAGTAGTTTTTATTTTTGCACGGACTTTTCAAACCAGCCTCGTATGAATGTACTTAAAAAAGCAATTTTTCACTTAACAGTATAAAGAAAAAAGAAAATTTTGTCTTTTCAGATGTCCTGAAAAAGAAATAAATATAATTTCGAAACCTTGACTAACAAAAAAAGTTGTTTCACTACCCTAGGCCATAAATATTTAAATATAGACTGCAGCCCCATTAAATTGAGAATATATTTTTCTTAACTAGTCAGTCGCGACTACTCCTGCCTTTGTTTTATATATATATATATATATATATATATATATATATATATATATATATATATATATATATATACATATATACTTATATATATATATATATATATATATATATATATATATATATATATATATATATATATATATAATAATAATGTCTTTATTATGCATTCACATTATAATTGCAATAATATAGTGTCAGTAACTTGAACACACAAAAGGCGAAGTAGAAGCTAGGCTTCCTCACTTAACCTACTTATCATAAAATACAATAAAACTAGACTTACGACTAAAATAACAGTTTTCCCTTAACTCTATTTTGCAGAGGGCAAATATATGAACAGTACCATATGTAAATCAATCGCTATCAGAAATCAGACTCAACGTACTCAACAGAGCGGCATTGCGGCTCAGGAGAGTTAGGTACTATTCATGCTCGAACAGAGATGCTGTGCTAGAGGACGAATGGAATTTTTAAAAATCTGAGGCGGTACGTTTTTCAAAATCAACGGGACTAGATTGTATTTTTGCGAAATTTGATAACTAAACGATCTTTCATATAGAGTTGTTACGTGGGAAGGAGGAGTGATAGTAAATTTGTGCCTCAAATCCAACGGATGTGCATCATATCTGAATTTTATTTTTTGATATAAATATGGCGGGCATTTTAGAAAGATTATTTTATTATACAAAACTAAGCTATGTAACATTCTTCTTTCTCTCATATTAAACCACCCAATATCTTTCAATTTTGCACTCACCCATCTTTCATATTTGCTGATCCCACATATCATTCGCACACAACAGTTTTGTATCAACTGGATGCACCTTGCATCTTGTCCCAGCAAGCATGGCCCGTACAAAGTGTCATAAAAAGAGGCAGTCACATAACGATTTCTTGAGGTTCACATCCAAAAGGTGCCTTTGTTGAAAATTAGTTTTAAATTAGCAAATACCTTTCTTACACAGCTGTTAATGTGTTCAGAGAACCTCAAGTCAACGTCAAGCAATAAACCGAGATTTCTAGCCACATTCGAAGTAAGCAGAGTTTCACCATCTAGACTAATGTGGAGCAAATCCTTGTATTGGTCTCTAACATGCTTACGTCCAAAAAGAAGTACCTTACTTTTCTTGGGGTTAAGGACTAAACAATGATCTCCTGAGTTCCGCTTCAGCCGTTGAAGATCACTCATAAGCATGTTATTAGCCTCAGCAATTTTTTCCGGGTTAAAGGACAAGTATAACTGAGTATCATCTACATATAAATGCACTGTAGCGTACCTAAGATTTCTAACTAGTTGTGAAGTATATAGAGTAAAAAAGAGAGGACCAAGAATAAATACCTGCGGGACGCCACATGTGATATCCAGTGGACTCGATAGTATGTTATTACTCCTGACAGATTGGACTCTTCCAGAGAGATAGCTTCCGAGGAACTGACATGCCTGAGTCTTGAAGCCAAGGAATTGAAGAATTGCCAGAAGCAGTTGATGGTTTAGCGTGTCAAAGGCCCTGGAATAGTCAAGACGGATTAAGGCAGTAAGCTGACCAGAGTCAGGTGCCTCCAAGATATCATCTGTAACTTTTAAGAGAGCAGTGGAGCAGCTGTAATTTTTACGAAAGCTCGACTGATGCGTGGGCAGTATGTCATAGGATTGACAATATTCCTGAATCTGCCCCTCCAGAACCCGTTCCAAGACCTTCGACAAAGTGGGCAGAAAGCTTATAGGCCGAAGATCTTTTAATTCAGCAGGGACTGGAACCTTTGGTATCGGAATTAAGAAGGAACTTTTCCATATCCATAAATGGCAGGATAAATGGGCAACACAAACTTATCATAGATAGACCAATACCATCCGTACCAAAAGCCCGTGACCCGATAGAAAAGAGAGCCGACTGGACCTCATCACTGGTGACAAGTCTAAACTGAAATGACCCGACACTCTGTTTTTTGTTATGCAAATAGTAATTCAAGATATTTGGGGGCTTTAGGTGTAACAGAGGAAACAAAATACTTGTTGATATCATCCACATTTCCCAAATGATCAGGAACTGATTTAGTCTCCTTAGAATAGAAACCCATATCCCTAAGTAACCTTCAGTTATTTTTCGTATTTTCTCTGCGGAGATTTGTTTCAAGGTAAGCCCTCTTTTCGTTTTGTAAAGCTCTAGTTACATAATTGCGTAACTGCCGATATTGCTCCCAATTTTCTGCCGTCCCCGATCTTTTGAATTTGGAGGGCGCTTTGTCCTGCTGCTTCATAGACACTTTAATATTAAAAGTAATCCAGGGTGCTTTTTCCTTGGTTATACGTGCATTTCTGAATGTAGCATGAATATCATGCTATTGGGCTTGAGGTCAAGAATAGAAAAGATTTCTCATCCATCCTCCAGACTTAAAAATTTAAATAAGCTTCGAGATATTCTGCTCACCAACTCCTATCCAATCAAATTACTGAACAAATTATTATTTAACTCAACCACACCTCCTTCACAACGAAATAACAATCTTACCCGGATATTAGTGCTCTCTGCTCTGAAAACCGATTCAAATGTTATTTTTCCTTTCCTTACGTAAAAGAAATTTCCACTAAAACAACCAAATTCTTCAACAAACTACCTAATTTAAAAATTGCTTTTAAACACAAAAAACCATCAATAATATTTTCAGTTATCTAAAAGACGAAGACGAAATCACAAAAGTCTCAGAAGTAGTTTACAGCATGCCCTGCTCTCAATGTGAAAAAATGTATATCGGACAAACATCAAAAATCCTAAAAGACAGAATCACTTTCCATAAAAGTGATTGCAGATTAAAAAAAAAAAACTCTTGCGCGCTTGCCCAGCATAGTAGCCAATTTTCGCATGAATTTGATTTTGCTGAAACCAAAATCCTGTGTCGAGAGAGAAATCTCGGCAGGAGAATCTTTAGGGAGATGGTGGAGATCCATCTTGAATCTAACTCTATCAATAAAAAAACTGACATTGAAGATCTGAGTTTAATTTTCTCCAATTTATTAGAAATGGGCAGTCAAAACGAAAACATATCTGACATATCTCTGTAATAATAATCACACGGATTAGCACTAACTCTCCAATCTTATAACAATAAAATAGAATCTCAACGTCATTCCACTTTCTAATATAAATTAACCACCACCTAACCAAGAGATAGAAAAACGCTGCCTTTAACAAAATGATAAGAAAACGTATAAAAAAAATCCTTTATAAATTAAAATCACCTTATAACTAGGCAATTCTTTAGTACCTTAGTAACAAAATGGAGTAAAAGCATATTATATTTCCCAGTGAGGATTGTGTCGAGGTTTTCTCATGTTTTTTTCTGATAAATAAGTGTAATAATGTGCCCCCACAAATAGTGATTTCTAAATACCCTACTTAGCAGTAAGTACTTAATGTTATGAATAAAATACGAGTTGTTCTTTGCTTTGAATCTCAAAAATACTGATAATCTACTATAATTGCAGCCCTGATGAAGAAAATGAAATATTTTCGAAAGCTTGGCGTAACTAAAAAGGTGTCAAAAACTTTTTAGTTCTTTCCCAAAGACCGCTTACCTCAAGAACAAAAAAAACTGATTATATATATATATATATATATATATATATATATATATATATATATATATATATAATGTACCTTTACTTTCATGTCAATATTATTTTTTTAAAGTCAAATCTTTAACTTGAATTGAACTCAAAACTTTATCCAATATAGAAATAACATTTTGCTGTAAATGTAACCTCTGTGGTCAGTTAATGTAGCCGCTGCTAGCATTTTGGATAATTTTTTGAAACGATAATTATAGGCAACTTTAGGAGTTACCTAGAGAATACTACCAGTAGAATGGAAAATATTTTTGCTATCAGCAATCAGCTTGGCAATAAGCATTATCGAAAGAAGGTTTATTTTTATCCAGTAATACAAATGGTTCAAATAAGTTTTCATAATTAGAACTGGTAAAACCTAAAGATGATAACAATTGAATTGGCCAAATTTTTTGTTCATAGTTGCACTAAGGTCTAATAAAAGGGATGAAGTAAATGAATGTGGTCTTGCTGCGCTAAGAATGGAATGGCAATTGCAGTTTAACATCCATTTTCACTGTTTTACCTACTTTTTTATTTTTTATGATTTAATCTAAGAACTGTTTCAAAGATTCAGGTACTTCATTTTCCACATCTGCTAAAAAATGTTCAGGATGTTTATACCAATCTTTCTCATATAATTGAGATCGAATATATTCCAAGATATTCTGTGCTGCTATTTTAATAATGTCTGAACGCTCTTTAGTCTTGTCAGATTTTTGTTTCCTTTCTCAAAACTCATTTAAAATCTTCTGACTTGCATTACAATAAGATATAATCGGTCCATCTTTACAATTATGAATTATAATATAATTTCCAAAAATTTCCTGTACTTTGTTTTTGAGATATACTGTCCACTCAGGAGCTTCCCCAGGAAAATCCTCGGCAATCTTTTTAACAGAAAACTGACATTCATCTTCATTACTACTTAAATATTCCGCCTTATAAATAACAATATTTCATTTTGTTTCTTTTTCACTTACATTACTTTTAAATATTCTGGTAAAACAGTTCCTGTGATAACGTACATTCAAGGAAACCAAATTTTCTACATTTCCTATCTGTTAGCAAGATCCAATGCTTTTTTATCTGCTCTAATTTGAGAAAATTATATTAATTTTGTTTTCGTTCCCAATTTCGTCATCATTACAAGATTGTGATTTTTAGCTTTTTAGGGTTCCGTACGGAACACTTATAAGATCACTTCGGTGTCTGTCCGTCAGTCTGTCTGTCTGTCACACCCGATTTTCTCCGAAACTATTTGTAACAGAAAGTTGAAATTTGGTAGTAATATAGGAATTGATGACCTCATCAGAGCTATGTAGTTTTAAATTTTTTTTACTAAGTCACCGAGTGTGGTGTCAAATGAAAGCTTGTGAAAACACGAGTGAAATATATATATATATATATATATATATATATATATATATATATATATATATATATATATATATATATACATATATATATATATATATATATATATATATATATATATATATATATATATATGTATATACATATATACATATATATATATATATATATATATATATATATATATATATATATATATATATATATATATATATATATATATATATAATGTAATACTTGCGCGCACTTTTCTTTGTATTATTTTTATAAAATCGCGAAAAATCGCTGTCTACCCGCCTTATCTCAAAAATTTTGAAAAATTCTGGAATATTCTCCACGGGGTGTAGATTGAACGAAAATTATCACGAGTGCATTACCTTTAATAATTTATCTGGTATATAGAAAAACAAAAATTTCAAGGTCATCAGTTTTCAGTAAAGATTGGAAACAAACTTTGTTGAAAACTCATTTAGGGTGTGTTTTGTGAAATCACTGATCATTTTATACCTCCGTAACAATTTTTTTTTTTTATTTTAAAAGCAATCAACGTACGGAACACTAATTGCGCAAGTTCAACCTGCACTTGACCGGTTATTTGTTATCTTACTAATCAAAGAATCGGAGGCATCTTCTCTACAAATAATGCTGTTATGAGAAAAATCAAATGGCGCAGATTGTTCTTGGGCTTTTTATGATGAAAGGCGATTTACTTTGTTTTTTTTTTTCTAAACTTTTACTTAATTTTGCAGATTTTAATACACGTTTCAATGATGGATATCTTTTCGTACAATTTTCGTACACTTTCAATGAAGTTTTGTTTTTATAACTTTTATACCTGTTGTCATTTCTAATCTTGTTAGCTGGAATTACCTTTTGAATTCCCTTTACTCCAACAGTTCTTTCTAGAGATCGATTCAATAAATTATCACATAAAACACACAAATTATCCTCCATATTTCAACTATACATTACCTCAAGTATCTGAACTAATGATTAGTTTATTTTATTATTTATTAATTAAATATTACTTATTTAATTTTACTTATATCAAATAAAGTAGTTATAATACTTTTACAAAGAAAATTCACAGCTGTTAAAGAGTAAATATAAACCGAACAAACTATAAAACTTCAAAATAACCGTTTATAAATAATATGCCCACTGGTTGAGACACGAATTTAAAGTTAATTTAAAAGTCTTTCTACTCTACAAAAAGAGGAAATGAATTTTTAGTGTTCCGTACGGAACACTTATAAGATCACTTCGGTGTCTGTCTGTCTGTCTGTCTGTCTATCTATCACACCCGATTTTCTCCGGAACTATTTGACATAGAAAGGTGAAATTTGGTAATAATACAGGAATTGATGGCCTCATCAGAGCTATGTAGTTTTGAGAATTAAATTTTGACTTAAGGGGTTAGTTTTGGGGGGTGAAGTCGGAAGTGAAAAAAAATTTTTTTTTACTAGGCCATCGAGTGTGGTGTCAAATGAAAGCTTGTGAAAACACGAGTAAAAAATATATATATAATATTATACTTGCGCGCACTTTTCTTTGTATTATTTTTAATAATTCGCGAAAAATCGCTGTCCCGGGCCTTATCTCGAAAAGTACTTATCAAAAAATTTCGAAAAAATTCTGGAATATTCTCCACGGGGTGTAGATTGAACGAAAATTATCACGAGTGCATTACCTTTAATAATTTATATGGTATATAAAAAAAAAACAAAAATTTCAAGGTCATCAGATTTCAGTAAAGATTGGAAACAAACTTTGTTGAAAACTCATTTGGCGTGTGTTTTGTGAAGTCACTGATCATTTTATATCACCGTAACATAAATTTTGACTTAAGGGGTTCGTTTTGAGGGGTGAAATCGGAAGTGAAAAAAAAATTTTTTTACTAAGCCACCGAGTGTGGTGTCAAATGAAAGCTTGTGAAAACACGAGTAAATATATATATATATATATATATATATACATATATATATATATATATATATATATATATATATATATATATATATATATATATATATATACATATATATATATATATATATATATATATATATATATATATATATATATATATATATATATATATATATATACATATATATATATATATATATATATATATATATATATGTAATGTAACACTTGCGCACACTTTTCTTCGTATTACTTTTAAAAAATCGCTGTCCCCTACCTTATCTCGAAATGTACTGATCAAAAAATGCATTACCTTTAATAATTTATTTGGTATATAAAAAAAAACAAAATTTCAAGGTCACCAGTTTTCAGTAAAGATTGGAAACAAACTTTGTTGAAAACTTATTTGGGGTGTGTTTTGTGAAGTCACTGATCATTTTATACCACCGTAACATAAATTTTGACTTAAGGGGTTCGTTTTGAGGGGTGAAATCGGAAGTGAAAAAAAAATTTTTTTACTAAGTCACCGAGTGTGGTGTCAAATGAAAGCTTGTGAAAACACGAGTAAATATATATATATATATATATATACATATATATATATATATATATATATATATATATATATATACATATATATATATATATATATATATATATATATATATATATATATATATATATATATATACATATATATATATATATATATATATATATATATATATATGTAATGTAACACTTGCGCACACTTTTCTTCGTATTACTTTTAAAAAATCGCTGTCCCCTACCTTATCTCGAAATGTACTGATCAAAAAATGCATTACCTTTAATAATTTATTTGGTATATAAAAAAAAAACAAAATTTCAAGGTCACCAGTTTTCAGTAAAGATTGGAAACAAACTTTGTTGAAAACTTATTTGGGGTGTGTTTTGTGAAGTCACTGATCATTTTATACCACCGTAACATAAATTTTGACTTAAGGGGTTCGTTTTGAGGGGTGTGAAATCGGAAGTGAAAAAAAAATTTTTTTACTAAGTCACCGAGTGTGGTGTCAAATGAAAGCTTGTGAAAACACGAGTAAATATATATATATATATATATATACATATATATATATATATATATATATATATATATATATATATATATATATACATATATATATATATATATATATATATATATATATATATATATATATATATATATATATATATATATATATATATATACATATATATATATATATATATATATATATATATATATATATATATATATATATATATATATATATATATATATATATATATATATATATATATATATATATATATATATATATATATATATATATATATATATATATATATATATATATGTAATGTAACATTTGCGCACACTTTTTTTCGTATTACTTTTAAAAAATCGCTGTCCCCTACCTTATCTCGAAATGTACTGATCAAAAAATGCATTACCTTTAATAATTTATTTGGTATATAAAAAAAAACAAAATTTCAAGGTCACCAGTTTTCAGTAAAGATTGGAAACAAACTTTGTTGAAAACTCATTTGGGGTGTGTTCTGTGAGGTCACTGATCATTTTACGATGCTGGTTTGAAAAGTCCGTGCAAAAATAAAAACTACTTATGTGTTTGGGATAAACCTTTTTTATTTTTCGACACAGTCTCCTTTTAGGCTTATATACTTCGTCCAACGATGTTCTAGTTTGTTGATCCCTTCCGAATAATAGGATTTGTCCAAGTCTGCAAAATATCCATTAGTGTCTGCAATCACCTCCTCGTTTGAATAAAATCTTTGTCCTGCCAGCCATTTCTTCAAATTGGGGAACAAATAGTAGTCCGAGAGAGCAAAGTCTGGAGAATAGGGGGGATGTGAAACGAGTTAGAATCCTATTTCCATTAATTTTGCGACCACAACTGCTGAAATGTATGCTGGTGCGTTGTCGTGATGGAAAAGGACTTTCTTGTAGGTCAATCGCGGGCGTTTTTCTTGCAGCTCGGTTTTCAAACGGTCCAATAACGATGAATAATATTCACCTGTAATAGTTTTACCCTTTTCCAGATAGTCGATGAGGATTATCCCTTGCGAATCCCAAAAGACAGTCGCCATAACCTTTCCGGCGGAAGGAACGGTCTTCGCCTTTTTTGGTGCAGATTCCGCCTTGGTAACCCATTGTTTAGACTGTTGTTTGGTCTCAGGAGTATAGTAATGTATCCATGTTTCATCCACAGTGACGAAACGATGCTTAAAGTCTTCCGGATTCTTCTGGAACAGCTGCAAACCATCCTTGCAACAGTTCACACGATTCCATTTTTGGTCAAGCGTGAGCAATCGCGGCACCCATCTTGTGGATAGCTTTCTCATGTCCAAATGTTTATGCAAAATATTATGTACCCGTTCAGTCGAGATGCCCACAGCACTAGCAATCTCACACACCTTAACTCTTCTGTCATCCATCACCATATCATGGATTTGATCAATGATTTCTGGAGTCGTAACCTCCACAGGCCGTCCAGAACGTTCAGCGTCACTTGTGCCCATATGGCCAGTCCGAAAATTTTGAAACCACTTATAAACTGTTCTAATCGAAGGTGCAGAGTCACCATAGTGTTTATCAAGCTTCTCTTTAGTCTCCTGAGGCGTTTTGCCGTTTATAAAGTAATGTTTAATCACCACACGAAATTCTTTTTCGTCCATTTCTTGAAAATCACTCGACTTCCTTGATTCACACGAATGCCAAACACAAAGAAATAGACCAATATGGCTGAAACTTGGTGTGCGTTCATTCAAGAGATGCTACTAACTAAACATGACCTCGATACGCGCCGGTGTTGCCATCTCTCGGACTTTGCACGGACTTTCCAAACCAGCCTCGTATACCACCCTAACAAAAATTTTTATTTTAAAAACAATCAACGTACGGAACACTAATTGTGCAAGTTCAACTTGCACTTGACCGTTTTTTTTATTTAGAAAATCGGACTGTTACAAGAGAACTATTTGTTGCTCGATTTTTTGCAAAAACGTCACTACTATACTATAGTCTACTATTAGTATGTATTATATAGTCAGTATGGTCTTATAAGTACTAGAACTATATCTAGTTACATAGTCAGTCCAAAAAGTCTCCATTCACCACCTGCTTCCTATACTATTTTTCTGTTATGTTTAACTAATTAAATGGAGCTATGAGGAAACATGTTTAAATTAATATTTGAAACTTAACCAACGAGGATTAGTATCAAAAACAACTACGGAACAGTTTATTTAGAAGTAACATCATTATTATAAAATGTTAACAGAATTATTGTCATATAAGTCTCCAGACATTATAATCAGCCGCATTTTATCAAGCTATCTATTGCTCGCTAAAGTGTAGACAAATGAAAAATTTTCGGTCGTACGTTATAATCTGTCACATGTTTCTAGTAATTTTGCAGTGGGTTTTTAAAGTAATATTAAAAATAAAACCGGTCAAGTGCAAGTTGAACTTGCACAATTAGTGTTCCGTACGTTGATTGTTCTTAAACTAAAAATTTTTGTTAGGGTGGTATAAAATGATCAGTGACTACACAAAACACACCCCAAATGAGTTTTCAACAAAGTTTGTTTCCAATCTTTACTGAAAACTGGTGACCTTGAAATTTTGTTTTCTTTTATATACCAAATAAATTATTAAAGGTAATGCGCTCGTGATAATTTTCGTTCAATCTATACCCCGTGGAGAATATTCCAGAATTTTTTCAAAATTTTTTGATCAGTACTTTTCGAGATAAGGTAGGGGACAGCGATTTTTTAAAAGTAATACGAAGAAAAGTGTGCGCAAGTATTATATTCTATATATATTTTTTACTCGTGTTTTCACAAGCTTTCATTTGACACCACACTCGATGACCTAGTAAAAAAAATTTTTTTTTCACTTCCGATTTCACCCCTCAAAACGAACCCCTTAAGTCAAAATTTATGTTACGGTGGTATAAAATGATCAGTGACTTCACAAAACACACCCCAAATGAGTTTTCAGCAAAGTTTGTTTCCAATCTTTACTGAAATCTGATGACCTTGAAATTTTTGTTTTTTTTATATACCATATAAATTATTAAAGGTAATGCACTCGTGATAATTTTCGTTCAATCTACACCCCGTGGAGAATATTCCAGAATTTTTTCGAAATTTTTTGATAAGTACTTTTCGAGATAAGGCCCGGGACAGCGATTTTTCGCGAATTTTTAAAAATAATACAAAGAAAAGTGCGCGCAAGTATAATATTATTATATATATATTTTTTACTCGTGTTTTCACAAGCTTTCATTTGACACTACACTCGATGACTTAGTAAAAAAATTTTTTTTTCACTTCCGACTTCACCCCCCAAAACTAACCCCTTAAGTCAAAATTTAATTCTTAAAACTATATGGCTCTGATGAGGCCATCAATTCCTATATTATTACCAAATTTCACCTTTCTGTGTTAAATAGTTTCGGAGAAAATCGGGTGTGACAGACAGACAGACAGACAGACAGGCAGACAGACAGACACCGAAGTGATTTTATAAGTGTTCCGTACGGAACACTAAAAATGAGCGAGAGAAATTGTGAAATTCCATTTTAAGTTCGAAAGATCATAATTGATTTGTAGAAAGGCGGAAAATCGTACAGAAATACCGAAAAAATTGTTAAAAAGTCTCATGGTACTGTTCAGTACATTGTAAACCAGTATAAATCAACGGGTTCCTATAAAATGCGACCTCGCTCCGGTCGTCCCAAGAGACTGATTTCACGTGAAGAGGCCAATATTGTTAGACAGATAATTATAGATCCCAAGAAAACTGCACCAAAATTAAAAGAAGAAGTACGGGAACTATTTTCGAAAAATGTTTGTTCAGAAACAGTGAGATATTGTTTACACAGGGCAGGCTATAAGAGGTATGTAGCCAGGAAGATGCCATTAATTTCGGAAGCTAATCGCAAAAAGCGGTTAGCTCTTACTAGGGAATACGTTACTCCTGACTTTTGGGAAACCGTAATCTTTAGTCGATGAAACTAAAATTAACCTTTTTGGGTCTGATGGCAGAACTAAAGTTTGGAGAAAAAAGAATACCGCATTCGAAATTAAAAACATTTGTTCCACGGTGAGACAAGGGGGGGGTAGCAGTGTTCTGCTTTCGGAAAGCATGTCCACTGGAGGGGTTGGAAAATTACATTTTTTTTAATGGATCAGCATGTTTATCTAAACATTTTAATTTTTCAAGAGAAACTGTCCAAAAATTAGCACTCGAAAAAAGATACATTTTCCAAGAGGACAATGATCCAAAACATACCGGAAACTTGGTGCGAGAATGGATGATACATAATGTGCGACAGCAGCTTCGTACATCTCCGCAATCATCCAGTGATAACCCCATCGAGTATTTATGGGAGGAACTTAAACGGCACGTTCTCAAACATAATGTTTCAAATAGAGAAGAATTAAAAAACAGAATATTGGACGAATGGAAGAACATGCCACCAGAAGTTACTAGAAAGCCTGTTGCAAGCATGACAAGAAGGGTACAGAAGATTTTCAAGGTCAACGGCGGTCACACTAAATATTAGTTTAAAGGAAGTTGTTATTTTCCTTTGAACTACGTCAAACAATTTTTGGTAATTGTCAAGTGTATGGAGAATTTTTTGACATTAATTTTGTTTACATTTTTATAACAATGATGTAACTTCTGAATAAAATGTTCCGTAGTTGTTTTTAATACTAATCCTCTTTGGTTAAGTTTCAAATATTAATTTAAATGTGTTTTCTCATAGTTCCAATTAATTAGTTAAACATAACAGGAAAATAGTATAGAACACAGGTGGTGTATGGAGATTTTTGCACTGACTATATATGTAAGGCCACCGTTTCTGACTGGATGAATGTCGCTGAATAACTAGACGTAAAATCTAGTTATAAAGCAACATTATACTAGTTACCTTACTTTTAATATATAAAAAACAAAATTGATCGAAATAAAACGGGGGAATAATTATGTTTTTAAATGTAGTCATTATTAAATAAGTACGTTAATAAAAATATTTACAAATTAATAATTGAAAATTAGTCTATAGTCATAGGTCGGTAATAAATTATGGTTTGCTTCCTCGTAAAGCTTCAAATTACTTGGTGAGATTTATGCTAATAAGGTAGGGAATGAGGATTTAGATTACCAATTTATCAATTTAACTCAGCCATTCAGCATGCGCAATAATCTGTGTATAGTAATTAAAAATAACTTTAGTTACTGAAAATATTATAAAATTTAAGAAAAAATGTTTTTGAAAAAAGAAATCGTGAATTTGCCCTAAAAAAAAATTAATTTGAGATTAAAATGCTCAATTTCTCGGACCTAAATTGTTTAAATGAGTTTTTAAGTACCTCCAATGACAATTTAGGGAATAAGGAACATTTTCTGATATTTTAGGTAAGGTGTAATAAAAAAAGTTGTTTAAAAAATTCGTCAGAAGAAAATGTACGTGAGTAGGTAAAATTTATCAGTATTATGAGAACTGAAAAATATATCTAATATGTAAAAAATAGCTAAAATTATGTTTGGATAAATTAAAGTAAAGTCCATGGAACATATTTCCAGAGAATTAGTTTCAAATTTGCACCTATTTAATTATTAAAAATAACCGGTCAAGTGCAAGTTGAACTTGCACAATTAGTGTTCCGTACGTTGATTGTTTTTAAAATAAAAAATTTTGTTAGGGTGGTATAAAATGATCAGTGACTTCACAAAACACACCCCAAATGAGTTTTCAACAAAGTTTGTTTCCAATCTTTACTGAAAACCGGTGACCTTGAAATTTTGTTTTTTTTTTCTATACCAGATAAATTATTAAAGGTAATGATAATTTTCTTTCAATCTATACCCCGTGGAGAATATTCCAGGATTTTTTCAAAATTTTTTGATCAGTACTTTTCGAGATAAGGTAGGGGACAGCGATTTTTTAAAAGTAATAAGAAGAAAAGTGTGCGCAAGTATTACATTATGTATATATTTTTTACTCGTGTTTTCACAAGCTTTCATTTGACACCACACTCGATGACCTAGCAAAATAATTTTTTTTTCACTTCCGATTTCACCCCTTAAAACGAATCCCTTAAGTCAAAGTTTATGTTACGGTGATATAAAAATGATCAGTGACTTCACAAAACACACCCCAAATAAGTTTTCAACAAAATTTATTTCCAATCTTTACTGAAAATTGATGACCTTGAAATTTCAGTTTTTTTTTATATACCAGATAAATTATTACAGGTAATGCACCCGTGATAATTTTCGTTCAATCTACACCCCGTGGAGAATATTCTAGAATTTTTTCAAAATTTTTTGATAAGTACTTTCCGAGATAAGGCGGGTGGGCAGCGATTTTTCCCGATTTTTTAAAAATAATGCAAAGAAAAGTGCGCGCAAGTATTACATTATATATATATATATATATATATATATATATATATATATATATATATATATATATATATATATATATATATATATATTACTCGTGTTTTCACAAGCTTTCATTTGACACCACACTCGATTACCTAGTAAAAGAATTTTTTTTTCACTCCGATTTCACCCCCCAAAACTAACCCCTTAAGTCAAAATTTAACTTTCAAAACTACGTGGCTCTGATGAGGCCATCAATTCCTAAATTACTACCAAATTTCAACTTTCTATGACAAATAGTTTCGGGGAAAATCGGATATGACAGACGGACAGACAGACGGACAGACGGACAGACAGACGGACAGACACCAAAGTGATCTTATAAGTGTTCCATATGGAACACTAAAAATGACGAAAAAAACGACAGAAACGGCCAATTTCTCCCGGCCAGCACATTCAAATGACATCCACAGCCCCATCTATTTTTAGTGTTCCGTACGGAACACTTATAAGATCACTTCGGTGTCTGTCTGTCTGTCTGTCTGTCTGTCACACCCGATTTTCTCCGAAACTATTTGACATAGAAAGGTGAAATTTGGTAATAATATAGGAATTGATGGCCTCATCAGAGCTATGTAGTTTTGAGAATTAAATTTTGACTTAAGGGGTTAGTTTTGGGGGGTGAAGTCGGAAGTGAAAAAAAAAATTTTTACTAGGTCATCGAGTGTGGTGTCAAATGAAAGCTTGTGAAAACACGAGTAAAAAATATATATAATATTATACTTGCGCGCACTTTTCCTTGAATTATTTTTAAAAATTCGCGAAAAATGGCTGTCCCGGGCCTTATCTCGAAAAGTACTTATCAAAAAATTTCGAAAAAATTCTGGAATATTCTCCACGGGGTGTAAATTGAACGAAAATCATCGCGAGTGCATTACCTTTAATAATTTATATGGTATATAAAAAAAAAAAAAAAATTTCAAGGTCATCACATTTCAGTAAAGATTGGAAACAAACATTGTTGAAAACTCATTTGGGGTGTATTTTGTGAAGTCACTGATCATTTTATACCTCTGTGACAATTTTTTTTTATTTTAAAAGCAATCAACGTACGGAACACTAATTGCGCAAGTTCAACTTGCACTTGACCGGTTTTTTATTTTTTTATCTAGGTTGAAAATCTGTCAGAATTTATCTTTCATAAATTTATGATGAAATTGCAAAAATACGCTAAAAAAAAAACAAAAACGCACCAATTCTCCCATTTTTGAGGGTGTTTCCCCAATTTTCTTAAGGTACTCGTCGACAGGAGTATATTAAAAAAAAAATAGAAGTGTCCAACGAATTCTGTTTTTGGCCTGTTTTGGTCATATTCTGACTGGACTATATCGTATTTGATGGAATGCAGTCCCTTTAAATTTAAACTCATATATTTTTATCCTTATCAGATAATAGTTTTACATTTTTTTGCTGCTTCTAACGCTGTTCGAAGGCTGGTTTTTTTAAAATATTTGGTATTTTCACCTGATACATGCTAAATTAGTTGTTCTTGGTGTTCGTTAATTATGTTTTAATGTAATTGTAATATCTCCTGGAAATCTAGGAATTTAGGTAGTAAAGTAAGTCCAAAAGCATTTTTCCGAAACGGGAACATCTAGAAAACAAGCAGTTTACTTGTATTTTGCTATAAATTTCCTCACTTCGTGCTTGTAGAAAAATTGTTCATACCATATTTTTGCATTTATTTACGTTTCAAAGCTGTTATATCACGGCCCTTTGCCGTCATAACTCTCGAAAGAATTAAGATATCGATTTTAAATTTATTACACGTATATATTAGTGTAATTGTTGAGCTAAATCGCTGGAGTTTTTAGAGTCGAGCAATCTGCAAATTGTGTTATATTTCAATTATTTCTGTTCAAACATAAAATTTTAATGAGGTGAAGGAGAAGATAGATGGATTGCTTCGTATAATTCGTGTTTAGAGGCGGGGAATCTGGAAAATACCTCATTTTTTAATTACATTCAATTGTAATGGTGCTCTATTTTTTTGACTACTATTTTTAAAAAAAGTGTAAGGAAGTCGAATTCAGTGAGCACCTTTCAGAATAGATTCAAATTGCCAACCGTTCTTCGATATTCCAAAGAATCATGGTTACTAGTCAGTTCCAGGTCTCCAATTAGGCGAACAGCTCTCCTCTAAATCAAACAAATGTAGTGTCTGTTTAGGAGCAGAGCTCCAAACATTCTATCGTTGATTAAATTTGAGCTTTGTACAGAATTAACTAGGAGCTACGAAATCAATTAAGGGATTACATCACCTTGGCGTTCGGCTATTAAATATATGAAATAATTTTTCTTTTACACACATACATAGTGGTTTTATGAATAATTTGAAATAATAACGAATTTAATTTAAAAATGACGGAGATATGAGCCATCAAGTAGGACTTTCTGTTGAAAATCCTTGCTGTTGGTGTTCTTACTTTCTCTGTCAAGCATCGTCTGAAAAATAAAAAATATTTTTTTCTTATTTAGAAAGGTAACAGCTAAGATATAGCAAAAATTTTAAATTTTTTTTTTTGTAGAAATGACAGCTGTTTGAAAAAGAAACTCGATTCGATTTTTATCGAAATTTTCGATTTAAAAAATTTATAACTTATGAACGTGGCACCCAATCCAAAAACTTCTAAGCTACGTCTTAGATAATATTATAAAGAATATGTGTTGTAAATTTTAACAAAATCGGTTAAGTAGATCTTAAGATATCTTCTATACGAGTTTGAAAAAGGTAGTTTCGAAATAAACGCAAAAGAAAAAACAGTACAAATAATTTTTTAAATTACCTTCAATTTGCGATTCCTGGACTGTGCATGAGGTCTTCCATTGTCGCCGCGATGCCCTCCGACTCCTTTTGAGCAGCTCTTTTCAATTTCCTGGCCTCTTTAGTCTCATGTTGGCTATAGATATTCGTTGAGAATCCAAGTTCTCGGTAAATCGCAGCGCACTTGAGCCAATTAAAAGGTTTACTAATATCCTAGCTGCAATATAAGATGCAACCTCAACAATTTTTGTGCATGTAATGTACTTTTGGAGCCCTAGACCAAATGACAGCGTTTAGACTTTCGTTGTTATTCTGAGTGTATCCTTCTAAACAGAGTTCTTATGAAGGACTGACTCTCTGCAGTGCTCACTTCTAATTGCTATAACTTCGGAAATAATTTGAATTTTAAAATGGTTAAACGTTTAAAATATTCTTAAAAGTATAAACAATTTATCTAGCCAAAAAGAAATAATTCGGTTTTTTGAAAATCTCAAGGTGGTGTAACCCCTTAAGGATGGAGCATCTGAAATGCAAAGAACATATTTAATTCCAGAATATTTATACAAATTTTAGTGAAATGATACATTATAATCAATGATGATGAAAAAAAAATTAACTGGTTTCAAATCAAATGCCAATTTACTTACTATTCATGACTTGAATGAATACAAAATGATTGAGACAATATTTTATCAAAACAAAATCTGAAAAAAGTTATCTAATAAGGAATTTTTGTTTGATACGTACACGAATTAATAATATTTAAAAACATTTAAATCCTTTTGCAGGCGACTTTCACAATTGTAAACGCACCATAAAAGTCTTTTTTTTGATTTTTCACGAAAAGCAAAATTTTTGGTATTCATTTTGAAGAATTTAAAAATGCACCTCAAGTTTAATACCTGAAAAAGTCGCGAGATGTCGTATTGAATAAGTAAGATCCCAACAAACTGTTACAAAGAATACTGAAAAAGTCGTGGCTCCACCAAAACTTTCTAATAGTCACTTCCTAGTTGAAAATTGATTTTTTTGTTTGAAAAGTTAACGTATATTAATTTATTTTTATTTTTTAGTACATTAAATAAGTTAAAATGAAAGAAAAAACTGTACGAACTGTTACAAATAACATGGAGAGAAACACTTTTACGAGACGAAGACGAAAAAGCAAACATAGCGACGGCAACTTTCAACGCTAATGTAAGCCAGTTTTTCTTTTCGTCCTCTTATGTTTAAACTAATTACTTTATTAGGGTTCCGTAGGGAACACTTATGGGATCAACTCGGTTTCTGTCCATCTGTCTGTCTGTCACATCCGATTTTTTCAGAAACTATTTGACATAGAAAGTTGAAATTTCGCACTAATATAGGAATTGATGGCCCAATCAGAGCCGTGTAGTTTTGAAAGTTAAATTTTAACTTAAGGGATAGTTTTGGGGAAGGGAAAATCGGAAGCGAAAAATAAATTCTTTTACCAAGTCATGGAGTGTTGGGTCAAATGAAAGCTTGTGAAAACATGAGTTCAAAAAAATATATGATGTAATAGTTGCGCACACTTTTCTTCGTGTTATTTAAAATAAAATGGCCAAAAACTCCTGTCCATCCACCTTCTTTTGAAAAGTTCTGATCAATTTTGAAAAAATTCTGGAATATTCACTATAAAGTTTAGTAGATTGAACGGACATTTTCACGAGTTTTGATAATTTATCTGGTATATAAAAAAAAATAAAAAATCAGAATATAACTTTGGTGAAAACTCAATTGGGGTGTGTTTTGTGAAGTCATTGATCACCGTCCTCCGTCATAAGAGTTTTTATTCTAAAAACAATCACCGTGCCGAACACTAAGGCCCTGATTTGTCGGTGCAGTATCGTTTTTCTCGGTGTGCCTGATTTGCGCGAGCGCGGAGCAAGTCAGGTGGGTTTCATTAAAATATAGGCCTTCGGCATGTTTTCGTGACCGAATCGACACCGAGCACACCGAGAAAAACGATATTGCACCGACAAATCAGGGAGCTGCCTAATTGTGCAAGTCCGACTTGCACGTTTTTTAGTGTTCCGTACGGAATACTTATAAGATCACTTCGGTGTCTGTCTGTCTGTCTGTCTGTCTGTCTGTCTGTATGTCTGTCTGTCTGTCTGTCTGTCTGTCACACCCGATTTTCTCCGAAACTATTTGACATCGAAACGTGAAATTTGGTAATAATATAGAAATTGATGTCCTCATCAGAGCCATGTAGTTTTGAGAATTAAATTTTGACTTAAGGGGTTAGTTTTGGGGGGTGAAGTCAGAAGTGAAAAAAAAATTTTTTTACTAGGTCATTGAGTGTGGTGTCAAATGAAAGCTTGTGAAAATACGAGTAAAAAATATATATATAATATTATACTTGCGCGCACTTTTCTTGGTATAATTTTTAAAAAATTCGCGAAAAATCGCTGTCCCGGGCCTTATCTCGAAAAGTACTTATCAAAAAATTTCGAAAAAAATTCTGAAATATTCACCACGGGGTGTAGATTGAACGAAAATTATCACGAGTGCATTACCTTTAATAATTTGTATGGTATGTAAAAAAAAAACAAAAATTTCAAGGTCATCAGATTTCAGTAAAGATTGGAAACAAACTTTGTTGAAAACTCATTTGGGGTGTGTTTTGTAAAGTCACTGATCATTTTATACCACCGTAACATAAATTTTGACTTAAGGGGTTCGTTTTGAGGGGTGAAATCGGAAGTGAAAAAAAATTTTTTTTTACTAGGTCATCGAGTGTGGTGTCAAATGAAAGGTTGTGAAAACACGAGTAAAATATATATACATATATATATATATATATATATATATATATATATATATATATATAATGTAATACTTCAGCACACTTTTCTTCGTATTACTATTAAAAAATCGCTGTCCCCTACCTTATCTCAAATATACTGATCAAAAAATTTTGAAAAAATTCTGGAATATTCTCCACGGGGTATAGATTGAACGAAAATTATCACGAGTGCATTACCTTTAATAATTTATTTGGTATATAAAAAAAAACAAAATTTCAAGGTCACCAGTTTTCAGTAAAGATTGGAAACAAACTTTATTGAAAACTCATTTGGGGTGTGTTTTGTGAAGTCACTGATTATTTTATACCACCCTAACAAAAATTTTTATTTTAAAAACAATCAATGTACGGAACACTAATTGTGCAAGTTCCACTTGCACTTGACCGGTTTTATTTTATTTCTAATTATGAATTCTCACCAAGATATTTATTTATTTTTTGTACTTTCCTGGCTGAGAGGATCATTGTATTCGAGATAAAATCACTTTCCGATATTTTTAAAATTTTATTTGTATTTACACTTAAGGGTCCCTAGTTTACGAAAGACATAGTCTCCCATTTCCGTCGGTCTGCCTGCATCTTTCTGTCGGTCGGTGTGTTGGCGCAATAACTTTCTAATGAAATGAAACATAATTTCGAATTTGGAACGAATATTATTATTAAGAGACTTGTCACCTGTGTTTTAGACTAGAAATCGAAAGTCAAAAAAAAATTCAAGGTCATCGAGTGGGGTGTCGAATAAAAGCTTGCGAAAGCACAACTTCAAAAATATGCATGATATAGTACTCGTGCAAACTTTTCTTTACATTATTTAAAAAAAAAATGGCCAAAAATCGCCTCCCCTCTACTCTATCTCTAAGAGTATTAAACAAAAAATTTTGAAGAAATTCTGGAATATTCTGCATAAATATATAAAAACAAAATCGGAAACAATTTTTGTAGAGGGCGAACGCAGGGGTACAGCTTGATGGACCTGAGCAATCTAAATCTAAATCTGGTTGGGGTTCCTAAATAAGGTTTGTGTGCATTTCTTCACGTTAGTCTCTAGAACACGACCTTTTGCCGTAATCATTCTCGAACGAATCGATTTTAAATTTGTTACCCGTATAATATTTGAAATGGCAAAGGAATATATAATTTTTGAACTAAGTTGCTGAAGCTTTTATAGCCGAGAGGAATCTGCAAATTGTGTTATATTATATCGAATATTTCTGATCATATATAGAGCTTAATAAGGTGAGGGAGGGGATAGATGGGTTGCTTCGTATAAATCGTGTAACATGAGGGTTTTTAGAGTTTAGCATAAATGTTTTACCATAATTTATTATTACTATTTCCTTTAAAAAGTGTAAAAAAGTAAAATTCAGTACTTTAAATTTTATTGTTGGCTTCTGGCCATTAACTGCTTTTAGTGTTCCATATGGAACACTTATAAGATGACTTCGGTGTCTGTCTGTCACACCCGATTTTCTCCGAAACCATTTGTCATATACAGTTGAAATTTGGTAATAATATAGGAATTGATGGCCTCATCAGAGCCGTGTAGTTTTGAAAGTTAAATTTTGACTTAAGGGGTTAGTTTTGGGGGATGAAATCGAAAGTGAAAAAAAAAATTTTGCAGAAGATTGGAAACTTTGTTGAAAACTCATTTGGGGTGTGTTTTGTGAAGTCACTGATCATTTTATACCACCGTAACAAAATTTTTTATTTTAAAAGCAATCAACGTACGGAACACTAATTGTGCAAGTTCAACTTGCACTTGACCGGTTATTTTTTTTATGAGCATAGCACTCGGGATGCAGGAAGACTCCTAAAACGCTACGACGCGTGTGCAAAAAAAGCGATTCACAATTGTGAATGAATGTAAATTTTACTCAGTGGGAAACACAATCTTGGGAAAATTATTTCAAAACTCCATATAAAAGACTTCTTGAAAATTGAGTGACAAGCTAAAATTCATACGCATATTTTTATTTTTTAGCACTCTCCATAAGCAAAAAGGAAAAGAAACTTCAGGAAGGTTTAGTTTACAAACTATTTCAGACACCATGGAGAGAAACACTTTTACGAGATGAAGATGGAAAAGCAAACACGGCGACGGCAACACAAATGTAAGCAAATCTTTATTTTCGTGCCTTTATTTTTAAACTAACCACTCTAATTTTCTATCTAATTATGACTTCTCAAAAAGATATTAATTTATTTTTTGTATTTCTTTTGCTAAGAAGTTCGAAATAAGGTTAGTCTTGGATATTTTTGTAATTTCATTTTCATTTTGTTTCCGTTTCTGTTTCCGTGTCCGCCTCCGCTTACTCTTCCGCTTACGTTTACGCTTGCGCTTACGCTTACGCTTACGGTTACATTTACATATACTTTCACGTTTACATTTTCGTTTGCGTTGGCGCTGGCGTTTTCGTTTCATTTTCTTTTCATTTTTATTTACACTTTAGAATCTTTAGTTTATAGAAGACATATTATCGTATTTCCATCGCTCTGTCTGCATCTTTCTGTCTATCGGTGTGTTGGCGCAGTAACTCTTGAATAAAATGAGTTATCGATTTGAAATTTCGAACAAATATAGTACTTGCATAAGTCAAAATAATGAACTTTAGAGCATAATTATTTATAACAAATAAAGCGCCTAAGGGGTTATTTAGTATATCTCACTTTATACACCCTTCTTAGAATAGTTCAGATTGTTTCACTGGAGCCTGGTGTTATTTGCATTATTTCCAATTGTAACGGAGACAAAGTCTACGGAGAAATGTCAGAACTCAATTGTAAATATCTTTACAGCCCTTTTACATTTATTGTTTAAGGAAAATATTATATCTGTGATAAAATCACCCGCCGAGATTGTAAAGTATGAATTATTTAAAATATCTACTTTTATTAGTGTTCCGTACGGAACACTTATAAGATCACTTCGGTGTCTGTCTGTCTGTCTGTCTGTCTGTCTGTCTGTCTGTCTGTCTGTCTGTCTGTCTGTCTGTCTGTCTGTCTGTCTGTCTGTCTGTCTGTCACACCCGATTTTCTCGGAAACTATTTGAGATAGAAAGGTGAAATTTGGTAATAATATAGGAATTGATGGCCTCATCAGAGCCATGTAGTTTTGAGAATTAAATTTTGACTTAAGGGGTTAGTTTTGGGGGTGAAGTCTGAAGTGAAAAAAAAATTTTTTTACTAGGTCATCGAGTGTGGTGTCAAATGAAAGCTTGTAAAAACACGAGTAAAAAATATATATATCATATTATACTTGCGCGCACTTTTCTTTGTATTATTTTTAAAAATTCGTGAAAAATCGCTGTCCCGGGCCTTATCTCGAAAAGTACTTATCAAAAAATTTCGAAAAAATTCTGGAATATTCTCCACGGGGTGTAGATTGAACGAAAATTATCACGAGTGCATTACCTTTAATAATTTATATGGTATATAAAAAAAACAAAAATTTCAAGGTCATCAGATTTCAGTAAAGATTGGAAACAAACTTTGTTGAAAACTCATTTGGGGTGTGTTTTGTGAAGTCACTGATCATTTTATACCACCGTAACATAAATTTTGACTTTATATATATATATATATATATATATATATATATATATATATATATATATATATATATATATATATATATATATATATATATATATATATGTAATACTTGTGCACACTTTTCTTCGTATTGCTTTTAAAAAATCGCTGTCCCCTACCTTATCTCGAAAAATACTGATCAAAAAATTTTGAAAAAATTCTGGAATATTCTCCACGGGGTATAGATTGAACGAAAATTATCACGAGTGCAATACCTTTAATAATTTATTTGGTATATAAAAAAAAACAAAATTTCAAGGTCACCAGTTTTCAGTAAAGATTGGAAACAAACTTTGTTGAAAATTCATTTGGGGTGTGTTTTGTGAAGTCACTGATCATTTTATACCACCCTAACAAAATTTTTTATTTTAAAAACAATCAACGTACGGAACACTAATTGTGCAAGTTCAACTTGCACTTGACCGGTTTTATTCAAATTTAGTATTTATTTTAGAACAACGTCCTGCAAAGGAAGCAACGGATAAAACGCTGTTCCGATTTTTCAGTTATATAATATTATACCTAGTTACTTATAATAAAACATAGAAGGGGCTAAAGTGGTGGAGAAGGCAGTTGGTAGGTTGACTTCCTATTTATCATTGGGTAGGAGTTCTTTGAGTCAAGGAATTGAATATTAGTTCAATTTAGAGTTCCGTTACCGAAACTGAAAAATGAATCGCTTGGGTGTCTGTCTATCTGTCATAGTCGATTTTCTCGGAAACTGTTTGACATAGAAAGTTCATATACGTCACAAATATAGGAACTGATGTCCCAATCACAGCCGTGTAGTTTTGAAAGTTAAATTTTGACTTAAGAGGTTAGTTTTGTGGGGTGAATTTGACAGTAAATTTTTTTGTCAAATGAAAACTTCCGAAAACACGACTTCAAAAATATATATGATATAGTACTCGCGCATAATTTTCTTTCTATTATTTTAAAAAATTGCAAAAAATCAGTGTTTATCCATACAAGAGTACTAAACAAAAAATTTCGAAAAAAGTCTTGAATATTCTTCGTAAGGTGTAGATTAAATGAAAACTGTCACGAAAGCATTACCTTTCATAATTTAGCTCGTAAAAAAAAAACCAAGATCGAAAACAAACTTTGTAGAGGGTGAACGCGGAGGTATAGCTTGATGGACTTGAGCAATTTAAAACTAAACCTGGTTGGTGTTCCTAACTAATGCAGGTTCTGTTTATAACAAAAATAGTCATTTCATATTTTTGCATTTCTTCGCGTTTCAAAATTTTTAGGTTATGGATTTTTGCCGTAATAACTGTCGAACGACTTAAGATATCGATTTTAAATTTGTTACAGGTATAATAGTTGCAGTGAGAAAGGAATATACAAGTTTTGAGCTAAATCGTTGAGGTTTTCAAAATTGAGAAATCTGTAAATTATGTTATATTTCCATTATTTTTGGTCAAACATAAAAGCATAATAACGTGAGGAAGGAGAAAGATGGGTTGCTTCGTATAAATCGTGTTACAGTCCCTTCCTAGTTGAAAACATACTGATTTTTTGTTATTTAAAAAGTGAACTTATATTAATTCTTTTATTTTTTAGTACACCACAGAAGCTAAAAGGAAAAAAACTTTAGGAAAGTTTAGTTTACAAACTGTTACAACTATCATGGAGAGAGAGAACACACTTTTACGAGACGAAGATGAAAAAAACAATCACGGCGACGGCAACTTCCAACACAAATGTAAGCCAGTTTTTATTATCGCGCCTTTAATTTTGAACTAACGCCTTTATTTTTCTTTCTAATTATGAGTTCTCACCAAGATACAGTCCCTGGCCAAATTATTAGACGCACTGCAAGATTTCATGTAAAATATTAATTACCGAGTGATATTGTATCGTTTTATTATTTTAAATTGATTTGTTTTTTATTTTTATATTATCCAATCAATTACCTATTTATTTGACATAAATAAAACAGCATTAATTTAGAAAAGCATAAGTTTATTAAGTTTTAAAGAAAAGTGAAATTAATGTTAGTAAAAGTCAATATTTAGTTGAGCCACCATTAGCCGCTATCAAAGCTTTAATTCTGCGCGGCATGCTATCAATGCAAGATTGTACTGTCTCCTGCATTTGAGGATGATGATTCCACACATGAATAATCTTTTCTAGGAGCTGGGTTTTGTTGGTAATCACATCTTTAGCCACTTCTCTTTTCATCAGCTCCCACACATTTTCAATCGGGTTCATATGAGGGCTATTACCCTGCCAATCCAACAGAGGGATATTTTTTTCTGCCAAAAAAGCTTTAACAGACCGAGCAGTGTGGCAGGGAGCTCCATCTTGCATGAAAGTGAATGGTTCCCCATTTGGAAACCATTCTCTGAGCTGCGGAATCAACCGATTTTGTAATACTTCTTTGTACTGATCTTGCCTCATTATTCCTTTGACGACGTACAGACGTCTAGTGCCCTTGCCGCTGATGACTGACCAAATCATCACTTTGGTGGGATGTTTAACCGTCGGGACGACACAATCAGGATGAAACTTTTCTCCATGACGACGACGCACATACTGAGCTTTATTCTGCAAAATTTCGAATGTGCTTTCGTCACTGAAGCAGACCTGTCAAAAATAGGAAAAATATATAAACTTCCATGTTTATTTGCTTTATTTAACTGAAAATGATAATAATGTATCAATTATTGATTAAATTGCTGTATCTTACCGATCTCCAGAAGTCCACATCTTTGTCTTGCCATTGTTTGGCCCACTTCAGGCGCTTTGCTTTCATTGCAGCTGTTAACTTGGGCTTCCTGGCGGGGCGACAGGCCTTAAAATCTAATTCTTTCAATTTTCTTCGAACAGTGCGCTCAGAAGCATTTACGCTAGCATCCTGGAGTTGTGATTTTATTACCTTTGTGGTAGCAAATCTGTTTTCTACACAAATTTTCTTCAAACATCTCTCTGACCGTGGAGTGAAAATTGGTTTTCTACCGCATCTTTTCTTTCTTTTCGGGCTTAATTCCTTCCCTGACTCAATTTTCTTTTTTATGCGTCGTACACTAGCTTCAGAAACCTCCAATCTTCGTGATATTTCTCGGTTTGTAAATGTTTTCGCAATTACAAGGGCCTTCACTTCAGCTTTTTTACGTGGTGAAAGATCGCCTTTTCTACCCATAATGAAAATAGTCCAATTACTTTTTTAAAACACTGCATACAAAATAAACTAATAACTGAGTAGTATAAAACTGTTAAAACAAACAATCACAGTCCATAAAGCCACAGAAACACGTCCGTACCTGACTCGATTCCGATCGCGACTGATACAGGTTTGTACTTATTTACGTTCATGTATCACTTTGTCAACACAGTGTTGCCATATGTTAAAAGTAAATACAAATATGTAGTTTACAACAATTCTTTTAAATAAAAATCAATAATATTGTAGTTTAAATATACCATTATTGCATAAAAACTCTTAAGAAACATAAAATTACTAAAAAAAATACAGTGCGTCTAATAATTTGGCCAGGGACTGTATTCATTTATTTTTTGTACTTTCCTTGCTAAGAGGATCAGTGTATTTGAGATAAAATTACTCTGGGATATTTTGGCAATTTCATTTTTATTTGCACTTTAGAATACGTAGTTTATGGAAAACTATTTGACGCAGAAAGTTGAAATTTGTCACTAATATAAGAATTGATGTCCCAATCACAGCCGAGCATTTTTCAAAGTTAAACTTTCACTTAAGGAGTTAGTTTTTCTTATTTTTTGGTACACTACAGAAGCTTAAAAAAAAACCTAAAAAGGAAAGTATAGTTTACAAACTGTTACAACTACTATGGAGAGACGAAGATGAAAAAGCAATCACGGCGACGGTAACTTCCGACACAAATGTAAGCCACTTTTTTTTTTGTGCTTTTATTTTTAAACTAACCACTTTATTTTTCTATCTAATTATGAATTCTCACAAAGATATTCATTTACTTCATGTATTTCTCTTGCTAAGAGGATCAGTACATTCGAGATAAATTTACTCTCGGATATTTTGGAAATTTCATTTTCATTTTCACTTTAGAATTCCTAATTCGTAGGCTGAAAAGATTCTGATCTAACTACTTAAAACACATTTTTTTTTACAAAATTCGACTTTATTCATTAACATAGTCTCTTTCAAGAGCGATACAATCGAAGGTTATTTAACTTCCCCGCAAAAAGTATTTTTCTCTTTACGAAACACGACATATTCAAAGCTATGAAAAGCTATGTTTTGCTTTTGATGGCATATGTTTACCTTCCAAAACGCCATAGATGTCACTACTCTATACTAATAAGTGTATTAGTAACGCCATCTCTTAGAAAAATCGACATTATTAACCGAAACACCTACAAGAAAACGGAGAACCTATGACCCACTACTTTCTAATAGTCCATTTCTAGTTGAAAACATATTGATTTTTTGTTATTTAAAAAGTGAACTCTTATTATTTTTATTTTTTAGTACACTGCTTAAGAAAAAACAATTTAGGAAAGTTTAGTTTACAAACTGTTACAACTACCATGGAGAGAGGATATACTTTTACGAGACGAAGATGAAAAAGCAATTACGGCGACGGCAACTTCCAACACGAATGTAAGCCAGTTTTTTATTTTCGGGCCACTATTTTTGAACTAGTCACTTTATTTTTCTAACTAATTATGAATTCTCACGAAGATATAAAATTATTTCTTGTACTTCCCTTGCTGAGAGGATCAGTACATCGAGATAAAATTACTCTCGGATATTTTGGAAATTTCGTTTTCATTTGCACTTTGGAGTACTTAATACGTAGGCTGAAAAGTTTTTTTTTTTCAAAATTCGACTTTATTTATCAACATAGTCACCTTCAAGAACGATACAATCAATCCAACGCTTTTCTAACATTTCTATACCTTCCCTGTAGAAGGATTTGTCTTTGCCTTGAAAATAGGCCTCACTTTCAACGATAACTTCTTCATTGGAGCCAAATCTCTTTCCCGCGAGCATTTTTTTGAGGTATACGAATAGATAATAGTCGTTAGGTGCCAAATCTGGAGAATACGATGGATGAGGAAGCAATTTGAACTTCAATTTATACAATTTTGCCATCGTAACCATTGACTTGTGACACGGTGCATTGTCTTGATGAAAGAGCCGTTTTTTTCTTGTTCATTTGGGACCGTTTCTTTCCGATTTCTGCCTTTAAAAGCACCAGTAACTTTATATAATATTCGCTTGATGGTCAATTAAAATTATTTCATGCGCATCCCAAAATACAGAGGTTAAAACCTTCGAGCGGCTTTCATCGGCTGCTGTCCATTCATCTGACTGCCGATTTGATTCCGATGTGTAGTAGTGGATATATTCATATCACATGAAAAAATCCTTTTTATTACTCTTAAACAGGTCTAAACAGCGCTCAGAATCATCAACACGTTGCTGTTTTTAGTCCACTGTGAGCAACCGCGGTACCCATTTCGAACAGAGCTTTCTCATGCCCAAATATTCATGCAAACTATAACCAGCACTTTCTTTTGATATTTTTAGGATGTCAGTTGTCAGTTATCTCATCCAATTTCACTCTACGGTAATCCAAAACAATTTTGTGGTTTTTTTTTTTATTATGTATTCCGATGTAACCACCTAATTTGGGCGTCCAGAGCGTTCAGTATCATTTGTGTCTGTACGACCGCGTTTAAATTCAGCATACCAGTAAATGATGAGTGATTTTCCAGGGGTGGAGTCCCCGTAACATTTATCAAGCCATTGTTTTGCTTGAACTGTATTTTTTCCCGTCAAAATACAATATTTAATAAACACACGAAATTCGATTTTTTTCTATTGTTTTGAAAATATCAAAGGTAACGTCCTTAAAACCACTGTAACTTGTAAATTAATCGTCGAAATGTCATGAAATTTTGACATATGTCATTTGAAGGTTGGTACTTCCTAAAAATCATGAATTTTTGAAAACGGCGACATCTAGGATCAGACTAGAAACTTTTCAGCCTACGTGACATACAAAGGAATTGATGTCCCAGTCACAGCCGTGTAGTTTTGAAAGTAAAATTTTGACTTAACGAAATTTTTTTTTCTTTCAAGGTCATCCAGTAGCTTATGAAATTGAATATACGATGTAATCCTCGCGTAAAATTTTGTTTATATATATATTTTTTTCAAATTGAGAAAAATCACTGTCCCCCCACCGTACCTCTAAGGGTACTAAACAAAAAATTTCGAAGAGATTTAAAAATATTTTCCATAAGATGTAGATTAAATAAAAACTATCACGAGTGCTTTACTTTTGATAATTGATCTGGTAGTGCGGAGGTATAGCTTGATGGACCTATCTAAAGCTAAACCTGGTTGGGGTTCCTCACTAAAGCAAGTTTTGTGTCTGCAAAAAAATTGTCATTCCATATTTTTCCATTCCTTCACGTTTCAGAGTTTCCAGCATACAGATTTTTCCTCTTGAACGAGTTAAGATATCGATTTTAAATTTGTTGCATGAATAATATTGAAAGTTGGAAAGAAATATACAATTTTTGTGTTAAATCGCTGGAGTTTTTAAAGTCGAGGAATCTGCAAATTGTGTTATATATCAACTATTTCTTATCGTACATAAATGCTTAATAAGGTGAGGAGGGGATAGATGGGTTGCTTCATATAAATCGTGTTACATGTTCTTCGTTGGGTGTCTAGAATCGAGGAATCTGAAAACTACCGAATTTTTTCATTACATTCAATTGTAACAAAAGTAGTATGAGGTCTATTTTTTCTGGCATTAATATTTCGCTATAATTTATTATTATTATTTGGTACTTTTGTTATTCTTTCTCACATTTGGTCACTGTAGTTCCATGTTTGACGTGTTCGTTGATTTCTGTGGTGCAACTTATCACGCGTTGCTTTGATTTTCCTGCCTTGGTGGGTGTCGGCTTACTCGCAGGCACAACACTTTTGGCAGGTCCATTTTTCTTTTGTCCGGTCTTCATAGTTCTGGTCGAGCTGCCATTTCCAACGAGGTCCTCGACCGTTACGTCACTCGAGCGATGCTTCTTTTATTGGTTTACTGTTGTTTAAGGAGTTTTCAGTGTTCTCTGGCGTCAGAAGCTCAAAGTGTCCCTGGTTGCCTGTTAGTAGAACGGAAATAGTTGGTGTGTTTTTTTGTGCTTATTATTATTGGTCTATCTAAAAAAGTTATTATTGTTCTTCCTTGTTTTGAGGAGATATCAGTACACACATTACAATACAACTCATGTACCTCGGGATTGTCAATGCCCGTCAGGGTCCTGAGATTCCCCTAGCTCCTGAGGGGCTTATTATTATTGCTTTTAAAATATCAATTGATTGGATTAAGTTATTCTTTAGTGTAAGAAAGTCAAATACTGTGCTTTAAATTTTATTGGTAGCTCTTAGCCATTAACTTTAAATATATAGTAGATATAAATTTTCATGATAGTAGCTTGAAGACTGTCTATCAGACTAATACAAAAAATACTAGAAAAGGGAGAAACCTTGACCCCACCAAACCTTTCTAATGGTAACTTCCTAGTTGAAAATATACTGAATTTTTTATATTTAAAAAGTTGAACTTATATTATTTATTTTTATTTTTTAGTGCATTACCGAAGTTCAAAGAAAAAAAGCTTCAGGAGGGTTTAGTTTATTAAATATTACAAATACCATGGAAAGAAACACTTTAACGTGATGAACATGAAAAAGTAAACACGGCGGCGGCAACTTCCAACTCAAATGTAAGCTACTTTTTCCTTTATCTTTGAACTAACTACTTCATTTTTCTGTATAATTATGTGTTCTCTCAGAGATAATAATTTGTTTTCTGTACGTCCCTTGCTAAGAGGATCAATGTTTTCAACATTAAATCACTATTCTATATTTTTTAAATTTCATTTTCATTTATACTTCAGTGTCCCTAGTTTACGAAAGATATATTTCCCAATTTTCGTCGGTCTGCTTGCATCTTTTTAGTCTATCGGTTTGTTGGCACGATAACTTTCGAACTAAATGAGATATCGATTTAAAATTTGGAACAAATGTAGTACTTGTATTATGAGAATTTTCACTTGTGTTTTAGTTAAAATAATGAACTTCTGAGTATAATTATGTATATCAGATAAGGCGTCTAAGGGGTTGTTTAATACACATCGTGTTATACACCATTTTTAGATTAGTTCAGATCGGTCAGTTGCAGACTAGTGTTTTATCGTAATTTCAAATTTTAGCAGAAATAAAACGCCAGCATTCACTTGTAAATACCTTCGAAGCCCTTTTTACTCTTGTAGTTTAAGAAAAGTACTATATTCGTGATAAAATGCCCGATATTGCCTTCAGACAGAGCATCATATATGTATGTATTTTAATGAAGCTACACACCCAAAAAACTTCTTGTACTGACGGATTACTTGCCTTAGCATCCAAAAAGTGCGCGAGAGAACTGACACCAGTTTTCTGTAGACTTTCCAACCTATCCTATCGAAATGGAATATTTCCTTCCTGCTGAAAATGCGCTACAGTTGAGCCGATACCTAAAAAAAAGCAAAAAGACCTTGCCAAACAACTACCGACCAGTCGCTCTGCTTTCGATGACATCGAAAGTCGTGGAAAAGACTGGCATCTTCTAAAATATTTTGAAGGATTGAATATTCTTAGCGATCATCTATATGGTTTTCGTAAACAAAAGCAACAGGCATTCCTCGAGCTTACGGAACAAATGCTTGGAACAACGCAGTTGAATACTTTGGAAAACCAATTGAACACTTTCGAGAATCTCGAGCGGTTGCACTTGATATATCCAAGGCATTCGACCGCGTTTAGCTAAGCCACGCTCTTATGGTGTATGTGAAAAGTTCTGTTTACGACTCTCGTGGTTCCCCAACACTCTTTTCGAGTGGCAGGCGATAACTGCCTTTCTGACACTTTCACTATTAACGTTCAGTGTGCCTCAAGGCTCCATACTGTAGCCTACTCTCATTCATTTACGTTAACGATCTGCTGGAAAAGGCGAAGAATCCAGTCTATAGCTTATTTCTTCATTCACTTCGAACGCTCGAACACATGCGACCAATGCAAATATCCGCAGAGAGCAGAAAGAAATTCTATCTTAGGGTAGCAGTAGCCAAGTAGAATTTAACGCTATAAAAACAGCATGCTAGAAGTATAGTGTGTTATATCCATAAAAAAAGTATATTCTTGATAAGGTCAACCTCTGAGATTTTTGTCAACGAGGGGGAGGGGTGTTAGACGGGATGCTTCGTATATATCGAGTATGATTGAGTCGGTAGATGGCAGTAATGTTCCTTGAGTTTCACAAAATGACCTAGAGGTGGCGGAGTGATATTGTAACAAAGCAGCAGTATTGGTAATAAGAAGGCTGCCCCACTGTCAACATGCACCGCCTTAGAACAGCAATTTGTGATGCGTTTTTTGAGTAGTGAAGGTGTTAAACCGACTGAAATTCATCGCAACATGACCGCGAAGTACGGTGATTCGTGTTTGTCCTAGCAGCGGCGTAAATTCTGTTGAGGATGTCCCACTACCGCGGCAGGCTCAACACGTAGGACGAAACATTTTGAATACTGGTTTTGGCTCAGCGCAGAATATTGTCCATAATGTGCTTCAATTGACTGCTGAATGGAAAGGCTGTCGCAGCGATGCCTGTGAAGAACTTTTGCATCGTTTGAACGTTGAAGATGATGCATTTCTGGACAAAATTGTTATAGGCGATGACACCTGGGTTCACTATCACTAACCAGAAACGAAAAGAGCAGGCAAGGAATCGTGCCATAGCTAATCGCCGAAACAAAAAAAACAAACAGTGTTCTTATTTTTTGATTCTTTCTAATATTTACAAAAATCGTATGTATAAGGGATTGGGATCTGATTACAGAGTATTAAGTTGATTATAGGAAAAATTTTAGAAATCTAAATGGCTAAATCATTATTTATTACACAGTAGATAAATTAGTGATTTTAATGATTTTTCTGCTCTTATTGAGGTTTATGCTTTTCTTCATGCTTTCAAATTCCCCATTTTCGTCAGCCTGTCTACTTGACACCAGTTAGGGGTCAATTGTCGAACCAAATGAAACTGTAATACTTAAGTACTTAAAACCTACAATTTTTCAGCGATTCAGGGGAAGGGAATGAATGTAGGTATCAGGTATCGATATGTTCTATAGTTTCAATAGCATTATAGGAATTCTTCCTGTTTTTAGTATTTCGTACCAAAATTGAAAAACGGAACACTTATGGATTCGCGTGGGTGTCCGTCTGTGACGGTCGATTTTCCCCAAAAATATTTGACATAGAAAGTTCAAATGTCTTACAAATATAGAAATTGATGGACCAATAATAGCCGTGTAGTTTTGAAAGTTAAATTTTGACTCAAGGGGTTAGTTTTAGGTGGTGGAATTTGAAGTGAAAAAAAAATGTTTTCAAGCTCGTCGAGTGGGATGTCCATTGAAAGTTTGTGAAAACGCGAGTTCAAAAATATATTTGAAATAATAATCGCGCAAACTTTCATTTATATTAGTTTTAAAAAATTGCCAAAAATAGCTGTCCCCCCACCCCATCTCTAAGAGTACTAATCAAAAAATTGTCAAATATTTTCCATAACGAGTGCATCACCTATGAAAATTTGTCTGGTAAATCAAAACTTTGTTTGATATAAAGTCAGTCTAAGAAGTTTCCATACACCGTCTGCTTTCTATACTATTTTTCCGTTATGCTTAACTAATTAATTGAAAGTATGAGAAAATATGCTTAAATTAATATTTGAAGCTTAACCAACAAGGATTAGTATTAAAAACAATTACGGAACATTTTATTCAGAAGTTACATCATTGTTATAAAAATGTAAACGAAATTAATGTCAAAAAGGTCTCCATACACTTAATAATTACCAATAATAGTTTGACGGATTTTAACGGAAAATAACAACTTCGTTTAAATTAATATTTAATGGGACCGTCGTGGGCCTTGACAATCTCCTGTAACCTTTTTGTCATGCTTGCAACCAGCTTTCTAGTAACTTCTGCTGGCGTGTTCTCCCATTCGTTTTGTTTAAGTTCCTCCCATAAATGCTTAATGGGGTTAACAGCGGGTGATTGCGGAGGTGTAAGAAGCTGCTATCGCGCATTATGGATCATTCATTCTCGCACCAAGTTTGCGGTATGTTTCGGATCATTGTCCCGTTGGAAAATGTATCTTTTATCGAGTGGTAATTTTTGGACACTGTCTCTCAAAATGTTCAGATAATCATGCTGATCCATGGTACCATAAATAAAATGTAAATTTCCAACCCCTCCGGAGAAAATGCATCCCCAAAGCAGAACACTGCCAGCCCCTCGTCTCACCGTGGAATAAATGTTTTTAATATCGAATGCGGTATTCTTGTTTTTCCAAACTATAGTTCTACCATCAGACCCAAAAAAGTTAATTTTAGTTTCATCACTAAAGATTAGGGATTGTCAAAATTCAGGAGGTTTAGTAACCTATTCCCTAGCAAAAGCTAACCGCTTTTTGCGATTAGCTTTCGAAATTAACGGCTTTTTCCTGGCTGCACACCCCTTATAGCCTGCGCTGTGTAAATAATTTCTCACTATTTGTGAACAAACATTTTTCGAAAATAGTTCCCGTACTTCTTCTTTTCATTTTGGTGCACTTTTCTTGGGATCTATAATTATTTGTCTAACAATACTGACCTCTTCACGTGAAGTCAGTTTCTTGGGACGACCAGAGCGTGGTCGAATTTCATTTATACTGGTTTACAATGTACTGTAGCATGCGATTTATTGACAATTTTTCCTAGATTTCTGTACGATTTTCGATATTTCCACAAATCAGTTATGATCTTTCCAACTTGAAATAGAATTTCACAATTTCTCACGCTCATTTTTAATACTACTTTAAAAAATCCACTGCGAAATTACCAGCAACGAGTGACAGATTATAACGCATGGTCGAAAATTATTCATTTGTTTTCAGTTTAGCGAGCAATAGATAGCTCGATAAAATGCGGCTGATTATAACATACTTTTTCAGTGAAATTCTTGAGTGTACGGAGAGACTCTTTTGACATTAATTTTGTTTACATTTTTATAATAATGATGTAACTTCTAAATAAAATGTCCCGTAGTTGTTTTTAATACTAATTCTCGTTGGTTAACTTTCAAATATTAATTTAAACATGTTTTCTCATAGCTCTAATTAATTAGTTCAACATAACAGAAAAATAGTATAGAAAGCAGGTGGTGTATGGAGACTTTTTGGACTGACTTATGTTTCCTACTTGTATACAAGCCCCTATTCTGTTTAATAAAATATGTTATTCACTGACATGCACAACAAGGATCTAAGATAACACGGCCACACAAAAAAAGTCCATTATGACGAACTAAAATACATGGATCTAGCGTATTTTTCGACGCTGAATCCGAATCGGCAGTTAAAAAAGATTTATCGTGTCATTTTTTTTGACGAAAAATACCACTTGACATGGGGTAAAACTATAGTAATAATGTAATGCCTCTTAATGAAGTGTGAAAAATTGTAGATATTTTGTAGTCTAGAGAAGAGAATATGCATTCAAACCACAGCAAGCTATTACTATTAATTAAACCAAAATCCACCCTTATAGGGGGTGAAAAGTACCTCTAAAACTCAAATAACACAAGTGAGTTTAAATAACATGTAACGGACAAAATATATGAATCTGGTATAACAATCAGACATTATTTTTAAAGGGTTAAGACTCACCCCCTATAGGGTGTAAAAACCACCCCCACCTACGGAGGTATCTCATAAGTTTCAATAACGACTAGAAAAGTTAGTTTTGCTTTTGTAGTTTTAGGCAGGGTGGACAAATATGGAGTAGATTTGCTTGAACTACCGATACACGACTATAAACTACCCTTAGAGAGTGGCAGAAACTACCCCTACGCTCTAATGATGCACATGGATATTTTTGAAATTCGGAAAAGATCAAGTACTTTTATCTCATTGTGCCAAACATTCAAGACACCTAAGAGAGGGGGAACAGATATTTTTAGTGTTCCGTACGGAACACTTATAAGATCACTTCGGTGTCTGTCCGTTTGTCTGTCCGTCTGTCCGTCTGTCACACCCGATTTTCTCCGAAACTACTTCTCATAGAAAGTTGAAATTTGGTAGCAATATAGGAATTGATGGCCTCATCAGAGCCATGTAGTTTTGAAAATTAAATTTTGACTTAAGGGGTTAGTTTTGGGGGGTGAAATCGGAAATGAAAAAAAAATTTTTTAGTGTTCCGTACGGAACACTTATAAGATCACTTCGGTGTCTGTCCGTCTGTCTGTCCGTCTGTCACACCCGATTTTCTCCGAAACTACTTCTCATAGAAAGTTGAAATTTGGTAGCAATATAGGAATTGATGGCCTCATCAGAGCCATGTAGTTTTGAAAATTAAATTTTGACTTAAGGGGTTAGTTTAGGGGGGTGAAATCGGAAATGAAAAAAAAAAATTTTACTAGGTAATCGAGTGTGATGTCAAATGAAAGCTCGTGAAAACACGAGTAAAAAATATATATATAATGTAATACTTGCGCTCACTTTTCTTTGTATTATTTTTAAAAAATCGCGAAAAATCGCTGTCCACCCGCCTTATCTCGGAAAGTACTTACCAAAAAATTTTGAAAAAATTCTGGAATATTCTCCACGGGGTGTAGATTGAACGAAAATTATCACGAGTGCATTACCTGTAATAATTTATCTGTTATATAAAAAAAACAGAAATTTCAAGGTCATCAATTTTCAGTAAAGATTGGAATAAACTTATTTGGGGTGTGTTTTGTGAAGTCACTGATCATTTTATATCACCATAACATAAATTTAGACTTAAGGGATTCGTTTTGAGGGGTGAAATCGGACGTGAAAAACAAATTTTTTTACTAGGTCATCGAGTGTGGTGTCAAATGAAAGCTTGTGAAAACACGAGTAAAAAATATATATGTAATGTAATACTTCGTATTACTTTTTAAAAAATCGTGAAAAATCGCTGTCCCCTACCTTATCTCGAAAAGTACTGATCAAAAAATTTTGAAAAAATCCTGGAATATTCTCCACGGGGTATAGATTGAACGAAAATTATCATTACCTTTAATAATTTATCTGGTATAGAAAAAAAACCATATTTCAAGGTCGCCAGTTTTCAGTAAAGATTGGAAACAAACTTTGTTGAAAACTCATTTGGGGTGTGTTTTTTATGAAGTCACATCATTTTATACCACCCTAACAAAAACTTTTATTTCAAAAACAATCAACGTACGGAACACTAATTGTGCAAGTTCAACTTGCACTTGACCGGTTTTTTTTAACTACGAATTCGGATTCAGGGTCGAAAAATACACTAGATCCATGTATTTCGGTTCGTGGTAATGGACTTTGTTTTTTGTGGGGCTGTGGGGGATTTTTAATATAATTTTTTTGGGATGCGTTAATAATTGTCTATCGACCTATTTAAATAGCATTGGGCTTATCCAAATGATAAAAGATACAAGTTCTTGTGAGACAATATGTCTTGCAATTTGCTTAATGATATTCACCTTATATAAAGTTTTTTTAAATATCACAAACAAGTTTGTGGCCGAATCCTAGGTATTAATTTTTGGAAACTTATGGTAAGAATTTGTGCCATTTTATCCCTCGGTAACAAAAATTTTTACTTTATAAACCATCACGGTACGCATTTGCGCAAATCCGACTTGCAAATGGCCGGTTATTTTTGAATAACAAACACATTTTATGTATTATTTTTCATAGTAAAGTTGCTGGATATATTTTATAATATATATCTTTCAGGCTTCTTTGGAGGGGGTTACAGGAAAGGTTGCTTACATATCGTAATATACATCCATTTCAAGGTTGTTGAACTTAATAAGTCTGAAGAGTTTATTTTTTTCGAATATTTTTAATTATTTTTTATTAAACCGATTAGTGGCTAATGGGATGGGGGTTGGAGTTAGAGAATTAATTCGTATATATCATGTTATCTGTTCTTTTCAGGATTCTTGGAGAACTGTGGTATTTTTTCATTATATTTAATTATAGATAGTCCAATGTATTACGGATAATAAGGAGAGTGGGGGGTGCGAGGGACAGGGTGCCCCATATGTATGGAATAATGATTCCACAGCATTTATTAATCAGTGTATCAAAAAAATGTTTAAATATAAGTTATAGGGTGTTATACGGCGCACATGCTGACGTTGACAATAAAATGTTTTGAACTGTCAGTTCGAAGAAATTATGCCATCTTGAATTTTTTTTAAATGGAAAAAGCTTTGTATGTTATTTTTTTGAGTCCTTCTAAAAATTTTAGATATTATTTGTCTAACATACCATATGTCTAAATTGAACTGTTTTGGAATTATTGTCGAAGTATACTTCCAATACTCCTATTCCAGGTCTGTCTAGGTCTTTCTTGCTTCTGTTTTCCCTGTATTCGGGCTTCGTACACTTGTTTCACTTGTCTTATCCTTCATTCTCTGTACATGTCCCCACCATCCCAACTGGCTTTGTTGTATATATTCTATAATTGCTTGTACTGTCAGCCTTCTCCTTATTTCTGTATTCCTTATTCTGTCTTTCCGTGTAACCCCTTGTACCGCTCTCAGGTATTTCATTTCGACGCCTTGTATCTTGTTTTTCTGCCTGTCTGTTAGGGTTCATGATCCTTTTGATTTTCCTTTTTATAGATTGGTGTAATAAACGATAGTCCCCATTCGGCCGGAAATTTTTCTTTTTCCCATGCATTATTAATTATTTCTAGCAATATTGTTTTTCCTTTCTACACCATGTATTTACTCATTTCAGACGTTATCTTATCGCTGCCTGAGATTCTCATTTTTGAATTTCCTTATAACTTCTTCCAACTTTTTCCATTCTATTGTTCCCTATTTTCTGTCTCTTCCATATTGTGTTGTTCCAATTCTTCATAATTTGTAGTCTCTTTTTCTTCATTATCGCCTTATAGTTCTTCAAAGTATTTTTTCCATATTCCCATTGTTTTCTCTGTTGTTAGGATTTCTTGGTTTTTGTTTTTCACATATAATTCTGTTATAGGTTGCTCTTTCCTAAATGATTTAAGAAGTCTATAGAATAGCTTTTGATTTTCTTTACTATTTTCTTCCATTTCCTTTTCCCTTTATATAGTTCATATTGTTCTGGTGTTTTTGTTTTGAGATATTTTTTCCATTCTTTCTTCTTCCCAATATTCCACCAAGTTGTTTGTCTTTTACTGTTGATTGTGTTGCACACTCCGCCTACTTTAGTAGCCTCGTCCAAGATTATATTCTTGAAGATGCTCCATTTTTCTTATAAATTTGCATATTTTATATTTCTATGTTTTTTTCGAATTTCTCATCAGTTATTTTTCGATATTTGATCATAATTTCTTCATTTCTTAGTTTATGTTTCCTTACTGATTTGTATTTTCTTATTGTAGGGTTTTGATCTTTTGGCAATCTTTCTTTAATTATTCCTAATATTAGGTAGTGATCACTGTATATTTCAGCTCCTCTTCTTATTCTTATTGTTTTTCACATATTTTCTCTTGCTCCCTTTGTACCAGTATATAGTCTATAATTGACCTCTCTTGTTTTGTATGTTGAACCCTTGTATACTTATGTATGTATCTAAGTTGGTAAAATGTGTTTCTGATGATGAGATCATATATTTGGCAATAGTCTAGCATCCTTTCTCCATTATTATTTCTAATTTCTTCACAGTGCTGTCCTATTGATGTTGTTTTTGTATTGTTTCTTCTACCTTTTCTAGTATTAAAGTCCCTTTCGTTATTGTACTTAATTCTTTCCAAAATTTGTCCTTTTGTTCGGCGTTTTCATTTTCATCTGGCGCACATACCGCTATTGCTGTGATGATCTCTCTTTTGCCATTCTTCAGTTAGACTGTGAGTACTCTTTCGAACATTGCTTCCCACTGTATTATTTGTTTGTTTATTCTTCTGTGTATTATACATCCAACCCCAGCCGCTTCTCTATGACTCTGTTGCACTCCACTGTATATCAATGTATGTTCATAAACTTATTTATGATGGCTAAAAAAACTTCTTCCTCATTAGAAAAATTGCAAAACAATTACCTACCAAGGTTCTGTCCCAAGTAGAACTAGGATCATTTCTATAGGCCCAGTGCTAACCAAATAGGTTGATAGACTATTATTAACACATTTCAAAAAATTTATGTTAAAATCTCCCAGAATAATTATCTTAGATCCTTGCTGTACATGTGTCTTTAACAAGATGGGGACTTGAATTCAAGTACGAATCATATGTCAAGCAAAGTTTGTGTCCGATCTTTATTTTTATATACTAGATATATTAGCAAAGGGAATATATTCGCAAGAATTCTCATTCAGTCTACACCTAATAGAGAATATCTCAGAATTTTGTGATTAGTATTCGTAGAGATAGGATGGCGGATGGCATTTTTTAGTGTTCCGTACGGAACACTTATAAGATCACTTCGGTGTCTGTCCGTCTGTCTGTCCGTCTGTCACACCCGATTTTCTCCGAAACTATTTGTTATAGAAAATTGAAATTTGGTAGTAATATAGGGAATTGATGGCCTCATCACAGCCATGTAGTTTTGAAAATTAAATTTTGACTTAAGGGGTTAGTTTTGGGGGGTGAAATCGAAAGTGAAAAAAATTTTTTTTTTACTAGGTAATCGAGTGTGGTGTCAAATGAAAGCTTGTGAAAACACGAGTAAAAAATATATATATAATGTAATACTTGCGCGCACTTTTCTTTGTATTATTTTTAAAAAATCGCGAAAAAATCGCTGTCCACCCGCCTTATCTCGGAAAGTACTTATCAAAAAATTTTGAAAAAATTCTGGAATATTCTCCACGGGGTGTAGATTGAACGAAAATTATCACGAGTGCATTACCTGTAATAATTTATCTGGTATATAAAAAAAAACAGAAATTTCAAGGTCATCAATTTTCAGTAAAGATTGGAAATAAACTTTGTTGAAAACTTATTTGGGGTGTTTTTTGTGAAGTCACTGATCATTTTATATCACCGTAACATAAATTTTGACTTAAGGGATTCGTTTTGATGGGTGAAATCGGAAGTAAAAACAGAATTTTTTTACTAGGTCATCGAGTGTGGTGTCAAATGAAAGCTTGTGAAAACACGAGTAAAAAATATATATAATGTAATACTTGCGCACACTTTTCTTCGTATTACTTTTAAAAAATCGCTGTCCCCTACCTTATCTCGAAAAGTACTGATCAAAAAATTTTGAAAAAATCCTGGAATATTCTCCACGGGGTATAGATTGAACGAAAATTATCATTACCTTTAATAATTTATCTGGTATAGAAAAAAACCAAAATTTAAAGGTCAATAGTTTTCAGTAAAGATTGGAAACAAACTTGTTGAAAACTCACTTTGGGGTGTGTTTTGTGAAGTCACTGATCATTTTATACCACCCTAACAAAATTTTTTATTTTAAAAACAATCAACGTACGGAACACTAATTGTGCAAGTTCAACTTGCACTTGACCGGTTTATTTTAAAAGTAATAAGAAGAGAAGTTTGCGCAAATATTTACATCATATATATTTTTTTGAACTCGTATTTTCACAAGCTTTCATTTGACACCTTACTCGACGACCCAGAATTTTGTTTTTCACTTCCGATTTCACCTCCAAAAACTAACCCCTTAAGTGAAAATTTAAGTTTCACAACTACACTGCTACGATAAGGCCATGAATTCCTATATCTGTAACAAATTTTAACTTTCTATATCAAATAGAAAATCGGCTGTAACAGACTAGACACCATAAGCGTTCCGTTTTTTCAATTTTGGTACGGAACACTAAAAAGAGGGTGAAAAAGATAGGGATCGTTAAATAATGTGTAATTTCAACAGTACACGCGTTTAATTCCTAATGTACCTTTTATTTTCAGATATTTTCATGGAATGATGTAGCTCGTTTTATTCCTGCGAGAATGATTCGTACCAGTATCAGCAGTAACCACGTCCTCAATTTAATATTTATATTTTGAGCTTGAATTGTTAATAGAAATAAAATAAAAGGACAACAGAGCAGGCATTTTAAGCGGGAGCCTAGGGCGACTGTTCTCAAAACTAAGACTCCTGTCTTAGTTCTGAGAACACTAGCCATAATCCTTGAAATATAAATTTGGAAGTAAAATGTGTCCTTCATTTATCATAAAGTGGAGAAATAAGGTACGATATGTAAGAAATGATTTTTCGGACTAGAATAATCAAACTTTACTTTTAAATTTTCGAAATTACAACTTTTGTGTTATCATGTCGAAAAATAACGGCCCCTAAATCTGCGTTCACAAGAACGATGATTTCTTCTCACCTGTTCAAACTTAAAATAGTGCGAGGTAAAATAAAACATATTAATGAGCAATGTTTGATGCAACAATACAGAAATTATGGTACTTTACTATTCCACGAGGTGTCCTCAGGGATTTCGAATCATCAATTCTCATCCCCGAACTCTTGATTAAGTAAGTTGGGAATGTGGAATTTTCGGCACAATGATACTACTCGGTATATATCACCACTACACCAAACACTTTATTTTTGCACTAAGTCAATCATCGCTCCTGATGAAGCTGACATGGTTAGCAAAACGCGCGTCGAGCGTAAGAATAAAGTGTTTGGTGTAGTGGTGATATATACTGAGTAGTATTTTGATTAAGTGTCACTAAGACATAAAAATTTTTATCGTTAGACACCTTCTTGTTCCCGAACTTTAATCTAAGAGTTGGGTATTCTGGATTTTTTACAGAGTGACCAGAAATTTGCGGGCAAGTTCCAGTATGCTATCATTTTCCAAAACAAAAGGGACAAACCGCTTATATGAAAATACCCCGATAGAAGGTTTCCCAGGGTCTAGAGCCTTCCAAGGGAAAAATTTGCCAATGACATAAATGGCACTAAACGATGTGGCTTATAAAAGTTAAATCTTACAGGCTATATATTTGAATTAAATCTGCCTTTTAAGAGCGTTACAAAGTTTTTTTTAAAAATTTTTTTACACGACAATTCTAAGATTTGTTAAATACAAGAGGACAACTAAAATTGAAGAAAGAAATCATTTTTCGAGTATCAAATAAATTAAATCAAATAAATCAAATAAATCAAATAAATCAAATAAATCAAATAAATCAAATAAATCAAATAAATCAAATAAATCAAATAAATTAAATAAATCAAATAAATCAAATAAATCAAATAAATCAAATAAATCAAATAAATCAAATAAATCAAATAAATCAAATAAATTAAATAAATCAAATAAATAAATCGAATAAATCGAATAAATCGAATAAATCAAATAAATCAAATAAATCAAATAAATCAAATAAATCAAATAAATCAAATAAATCAAATAAATCAAATAAATCAAATAAATCAAATAAATCAAATAAATCAATTAATTAAATTAATTAAATCGAATTAAATCGAATTAAATCGAATTAAATCGAATTAAATCGAATTAAAAAATCGAATTAAATCGAATTAAATCGAATTAAATCGAATTAAATCGAATTAAATCGAATTAAATCGAATTAAATCGAATTAAATCGAATTAAATCGAATTAATCGAATCGAATTAAATCGAATTAAATCGAATTAAATCGAATTAAATCGAATTAAATCGAATTAAATCGAATTAAATCGAATTAAATCGAATTAAATCGAATTAAATCGAATTAAATCGAATTAAATCGAATTAAATCGAATTGAATTGGGTGAATCGGGTGAATCGGGTGAATCGGGTGAATCGAGTGAATCGAGTGAATCGAGTGAATCGAGTGAATCGAGCGAATCGAGCGAATCGAGCGAATCGAGTGAATCGAGTGAATCGAGTGAATCGAGTGAATCGAGTGAATCAAATGAATCAAATAAATAAATTAATTAAATAAATTAAACAAATTAAATAAATAATTAAATATATAAATTTAATAAATTTAATAAATTTAATAAATTTAATAAATTTAATAAATTTAATAAATTTAATAAATTTAATAAATTTAATAAATTTAAATAAATTTAATAAATTTAATAAATTTAATAAATTTAATAAATTTAATAAATTTAATAAATTTAATAAATTTAATAAATTTAATAAATTTAATAAATTTAATAAATTTAATAAATTTAATAAATTTAATAAATTTAATAAATTTAATAAATTTAATAAATTTAATAAATTTAATAAATTTAATAAATTTAATAAATTTAATAAATTTAATAAATTTAATAAATTTAATAAATTTAATAAATTTAATAAATTTAATAAATTTAATAAATTTAATAAATTTAATAAATTTAATAAATTTAATAAATTTAATAAATTTAATAAATTTATTAAATTTAATAAATTCAATAAATAATTATTAAACGAATTAAACGAATTAAAATTAACGAATTAAACGAATTAAACGAATTAAACGAATTAAACGAATTAAAACGAATTAAACGAATTAAACGAATTAAACGAATTAAACGAATTAAACGAATTAAACGAATTAAACGAATTAAACGAATTAAACGAATTAAACGAATTAAACGAATTAAACGACATAAACGAATTAAACGAATTAAACGAATTAAACGAATTAAACGAATTAAACGAATTAAACGAATTAAACGAATTAAAACGAATTAAACGAATTAAACGAATTAAACGAATTAAACGAATTAAACGAATTAAACGAATTAAACGAATTAAACGAATTAAACGAATTAAACGAATTAAACGAATTAAACGAATTAAACGAATTAAACGAATTAAACGAATTAAACGAATTAAACGAATTAAACGAATTAAACGAATTAAACGAATTAAACGAATTAAACGAATTAAACGAATTAAACGAATTAAAACGAATTAAACGAATTAAACGAATTAAACGAATTAAACGAATTAAACGAATTAAACGAATTAAACGAATTAAACGAATTAAACGAATTAAACGAATTAAACGAATTAAACGAATTAAACGAATTAAACGAATTAAACGAATTAAAAACGAATTAAACGAATTAAACGAATTAAACGAATTAAACGAATTAAACGAATTAAACGAATTAAACGAATTAAACGAATTAAACGAATTAAACGAATTAAACGAATTAAACGAATTAAACGAATTAAACGAATTAAACGAATTAAACGAATTAAACGAATTAAACGAATTAAACGAATTAAACGAATTAAAACGAATTAAACGAATTAAACGAATTAAACGAATTAAACGAATTAAACGAATTAAAAACGAATTAAACGAATTTAAACGAATTAAAAACGAATTAAAACGAAATAAACGAAATAAACGAAATAAACGAATTAAACGAAATAAACGAAATAAACGGATTAATTAAACGAATTGAACAAATTGTATGCATTAAATGGATTAAATGGAATAAATGAATTAAGTGTATTAAATGAATTAAATTAGTTAAATGAATTAAATAAATTTAATAACGAGTTTCATGTAGGCTATATGTGACCAAGTGACATATTTGACCACTGTAACCGGTGAAGATAAATGATTTTTCTTAGACATCGGTGTTTGTGTATAAATATCTGGTGGCCCTCCGCGGTGCCGCAATTAAACCGCTTTAGAAATTAAAGGGTAACTTCCTTTAATAGTATACGTCGAATCGAAGAACATTTTAGATAGAAAAACAATTGGTAGTCAGTACAGCGGTACAGTACGGGAAATGTGACGTATTTTTTGTTTCATTTCAAATGATATGGCATATATATATATATATATATATATATATATATATATATATATATATATATATATATATATATGTATATTAATTTACGGAAATTTCTCTTATTTCCTTTTCCCACTGGTTTTTTAAGTAACTGCTTCTGAAAATCAGAAATTTTTTTTCTTTAGTTAGATTTTTACAGTAGCCTTAAAAGAACTATTATAAAATATTATAATTTTAACATACTGTCTAACAAAGGTACTAAAATAATTTTAACAGTTATTTTCAATTTTAACAAATTTAAATTGCTCAAGTCCAAACTATGAGTAACTACCGTTTTAAAAGTTTAAATTTAGACAATATTGGCGGCTTTCAAAATTTAATTATTTAATTGCGACAGTTATTCACCGTTCAAAATTCCAGAGATTTAAAAATGTAAAATTATGTTAAAAATACTGTAATTACTTTATTTAGATAACACAGTAGAAGTATAAAAATAAACCGTATTTTTTCGGACCGCTATAAGTATATATTGTTTAGAAGAATGGAATAAAAATACTTTTCTGAATTTTAGAGGCTGACTTTCAGTTGTTTTTCTATTCCAAATTGGAGCTCTACTGTTACCATTATATAATGGTAATAGCAAATCTCTGCAATAGCATACATATGTACAGCAAAGAAGAGCTGGTTAGAGAGGTTAGATGTGATTTTGTTTCGTATGCAGCGAGCAGTATTGACAGGTGTTTAATGGTTTCAATTCCGGAGCCAAACTTCAGCATTGATATTTAGTGAATCTTAGTAGTCCTGATTCAAATAATTTTCATTCTAGGTCCTAAAGTGCAGATTATCGAAAAAATAGGACTAATTCTTCACTATCCAAGTAGGTTTGTACTTGGTCCTGTACAAATATATGTATTTAAATAAATGACTCTGTGTTATAAGAATTAATGAATATGCTTCAGTTTACAAAACTTGTCAAATTTATTTAGTATACTTATAGTAGTTTAATTAAATCATTTTGCTACTTGTATTGCTGGTTAAAATATTCAAAGCCCATTGAGGAAGTGGAGCAGCAAACTCTCTCTGATGATAGTACTCTCTAAAGGTCTCTACCTAGGGTCCAGGAGGAGAAAAATAGTGGCTTTGATGGTACAAGAAAATCCAAGCTTATTTTACACAATAAAAACAATAATTCCTCCATGGAAATCTAATCCACAAAGAAAATGTGCCATGTTATCCTCGGGTGAACTGAGTAGCTCAAGGTTTGGCACTGACAGTCCTAGTATGCATAAAGAATAAAAATTCAAGAGATAAGCCACAAATAAAAATATGTGTCAGCTATTATACTTTATGGATGTTGTTAAATGCAATTTATTTTGCCCAACAAAAAGAAATAGACATCTCAATGGAAGACAGAACTGATATTTGTATTATGGAAGTCTCCTCCACCAAGAAAATGTGCCATGTTATCCTCGGGTGAACTGAGTAGCTCAAGGCTTGGCACTAACAGTCCTAGTGTGCATAAAGAATAAAAATTCAAGAGACAAATCAAAAATAAAACTATGTGTCAGCTATTATACTTTATGGATGTTGTTGCATGCAATTTATTTTGCCCGACAAAAGAAAGAGACATCCTCAACGAAAAACAGAACTGATATTTGTATTATGGAAATATTCTCCAACAAGAAAACGTGCCATGTTTTCCTCGGGTGAACTGAGTAGCTCAAGGTTTGGCACTAAAAGTCCTAGTATGCACAAAGAATAAAAATTCAAATGATTAGTCACAAATAAAATTAAGTCAGCTTGACACTTTATGGTTGATGTTACTTCATCAATAAAAAAAAATGAGCCATCGTCAATGGAGGACAAAACTGATATATGTGTTATGGAAATCTCCTCCAGCAAGTAAATAGGTCATGTTGTCCTCGGACAGTCCTAGTGTGCAAAAAAAATAAAAATTCAGGCAATAAGTCACAAATAAACAAGTTTTTTCAACTTTCCTTAGTTACAAAAAATATGGCGTACATTTTTAGTTTCACGCTCGCTAGTAAAATAAGTTCAAACTAGATATGACTTATTCTGTCAAAAAAGTATAATTACAATTAAATGGTAATATCAAATAAGCATACTTTATTTTGCAAAGGTTAAACTAATCTTAGTGTGGTTCCTATTCTGCAGAGGGGATGAGGTTCGATAGTCTTAGGTAGCAGATCCTATGATGGATGGAGGTTAAGAGTTTCAACTGGCACATTCCCGGTGGGAGTGCATCTGGAGGTCATAATAGAAGTATATCAAAGCAGACTTGATTCAAACAATTTTTGTTCTAGGTTTTTACGGTGCAAATTATCCAATTGGTAGTAACAAAAAAATAGGACTATTTCTTCACTAAAAAACTATCTTTGTGTTTGGTCCTGTACAAATATATTTATAAAAATGAATTTGTGTCATAAAAATTAATGTATATGCTTCAGTTTACAAAATTTGTCAAATTCTATTTAGTATACTTATAGTAGTATAATTAATTCATTTTTATAGTTGTATTGTTGGTTAAAATATTCAAAACACATTGAGAAAGAGGAGTAACAAACTTTTTCTGATGACAGTACTCTCCAAAGGTCTCTGCCTAGGGTCCACGAGGAGAAAAATAGTGGCATTGATGGTACAAAGAGATCCAATCTGATTTTACACAATAAAAACAATAAATCATCCGTGGAAAAGAATACTGACATTTGTATTATGTAAATCTATTCCACCAAGAAAATGTGCTATGTTATCCTCGGGTGAACTGAGTAGCTCAAGGTTTGGCACTGACAGTCCTAGTATGCATAAAGAATAAAAATTCAAGAGATAAGCTACAAATAAAAATATGTGTCAGCTATTATACTTTATGGATGTTGTTATATGCAATATATTTTGCCCGATAAAAAGAAAGAGACATTCTCAATAGAAGACAGAACTATTATTTGTATTATGGAAATATTCTCCAACAAGAAAACGTGCCATATTATCCTCGGGCGAACTAAGTAGCTCAAGGTTTAGCACCGACAGTCCTAGTGTGCAAAAAAAATAAAAATTCAAGCAATATGTCACAAATAAACAAGTTTTTTCAAATTTCCTTAATTAGAAAAAATATGGCGTAAATATTTAATTTCACTTTCGCCAGTAAAATAAATTAAAACTAGATATGACTTATTCTGTCGAAAAAGTATAATTACAATTAAACGGTAATATCAAATTATTCTACTTTATTCTGCAAAGGTTAAACTAAACTTAGTGTGGTTCTTATTCTGCAGAGGGGATGAGGTTCGATGGTCTTAGCTGGCAGATCCTATCATGGATGAAGGTTAATAGGGTTTAGGCTGGCGAATTCCCTGTGGGCATGCATCTGGAGGTCATAACCGAAGTATATCAAAGTACTCTTGATTCAATTAATTTTTGTTCTAGGTTTCTACGGTGCAAATTATCGAATTGGTAGTAACAAAAAAATAGGACTATTTCTTCACTATTAAACTATATTTATGGTTGGTCCTGTACAAATATATTTACATAAATGAGTTTGTGTCATAAAAATTAATAAATATGCTTCAGTTTACAAAATTTTTCAAATTTTATTTAGTATACTTATAGTAGTATAATTAAATCATTTTGCTAGTTGTCTTGCTGGTTAAAATATTTAAAGCCCATTGAAGAAGTGGAGCAGCAACCTCTCTCTGATGACAGTACTCTCTAAAGGTCTCTACCTAGGGTCCAGGAGGAGAAAAATAGTGGCTTTGATGGTACAAGAAGATCGATCCAAGCTGATTTTACACAATAAAAACAATAAATCCTCCATGGAAGGGAATACTGATATTTGTATTATGTAAAACTAATCCACCAAGAAAATGTGCCATGTTATTCTCGGGTGAACTGAGTAGCTCAAGGTTTGGCATTACCAGTCCTAGTATACATAAAGAATAAAAATTCAAGAGATAAGTCACAAATAAAATTATGGGTCAGCTATTATACTTTAAGGATGTTGTTAAGAGCAATTTATTTTTCCCGACTAAAAGAAAGAGGCGTCTCAATCGAAGACAGAACTGATATTTGTATTATGGAAGTCTCCTCCACCAAGAAAATGTGCTATGTTATCCTCGGGTGAACTGAGTAGCTCAAGGTTTGGCACTGACAGTCCTAGTATGCATAAAGAATAAAAATTCAAGAGACAAGTCAAAAATAAAACTATATGTCAGCTATTATACTTTATGAATGTTGTTACATGCAATTTAATTTGTCCGACACAAAGAAAGAGACATCCTCAATGGAAGACAGAACTGATATTTGTATTATGGAAATATTCTCCACTAAGAAAACGTGCCATTTTATCCTCGGGTGAACTGAGTAGCTCAAGGTTTGGCACTGACAGTCCTAGTATGCATAAAGAATAAAAATTCAAGAGACAAGTCAAAAATAAAACTATATGTCAGCTATTATACTTTATGAATGTTGTTACATGCAATTTAATTTGTCCGACACAAAGAAAGAGACATCCTCAATGGAAGACAGAACTGATATTTGTATTATGGAAATATTCTCCACTAAGAAAACGTGCCATTTTATCCTCGGGTGAACTGAGTAGCTCAAGGTTTGGCACTGACAGTCCTAGTATGCACAAAGAATAAAAATTCAAACGATTAGTCACAAATAAAATTATGTCAGCTATTTATTTATTTATTTATTTATTTATTTATTTATCTACGGGCAGACCCATTTTATACATAGTATTTACAGAAAAATTTCAATAATATAGTAAACTTATAACAATACAATACAATAACAACAACAGTAATTATCATTTCAAAAACTCAGTGGACTGTCAACAGTTTTTCTTTTAAACGTTCTAAAGAGAGATTAAAAAAATCAAGATCCGTTTCACTGACACCATTAGTGATTCTAGTGATCGGCGAGAATAGGCCATAGTTACATCTGTGGTACCTCGGGGCAAAGAGTACGTGGTCCCTTGTTGATCTTGGTGGAACATGAAAATTTATCAGACTCAAGAGATCAGAGCAGTCTATATGACCATTTACAAGTCGAAATAAGAAACATATATCAGCAACTTTCCTTCGTCTTGAAAGTGATTGCAGCTGAAGTCTTCGTAGCTGGTCCCCATAGGCAGTGATCTTCCACTTAAATTTGCAAGAGACATATCTAGCATACTTCCTCTGTACCCTTTCAACACCCTCAATATGCACAGCATACGATGGCGACCACACACATGACAGATACTCTAAAGAAGATCTCACCAAGGCCTTGTATAAAATATTCACGCTATCTACAGTCCGGAAATCCCTAGTATTCCTACAGACGAAGCCAAGGAGTTTAATACATTTGTTAGTAATAAAGTCATAATGAATATGAAAATCTAGCTTAGTGTCCAAATAAATACCCAAGTCACACAATGAGGAGACTCTTTCGAGAAGACAATTATTAATACTGTAATCATACAAAAGCGGAACTTTCACTCGAAAGAACGACATAATCTTACATTTTTGAATATTTAGTTTCATTTTGTTTCTCCTGCACCACTCACTCACCTTATCCAAGTCTCCCTGCAGTCTCATAGCATCGTCAACAGAATGAATTGCCGTAGACAATTTCAAGTCATCTGCAAAAAACAAGGGCCTTGAAGATAGAATCACCTTTCGTAGGTCGTTAATAAATATATTAAACAGCAACGGGCCCAGGTGGCTACCCTGCGGCACACCCGATGCAACAGACACCTCACTCGACACAAAGCCCTTTACTTTAACAAACTGTTTTCTGTATGTAAGGTAGCAGGTCAACCAATTCAGTAGTGCTCCACAAAACCCATAACCTCTTAACTTCCCTATCAGGATATCGTGGTTGACTGTGTCGAAGGCCTTGCTGAAATCCGTATAAACCACGTCAACCTGACCACCCCCCTCCATTACATCAATAGTACTTTGAACCAACAAGATTAGGTTTGTAGCCGTCGATCTACCACCAACGAAACCGTGCTGTTCCGGAACCAAAAAAGGTTTTATGAATGGTTTTAATTTGTCGCAAACAATTTTTTCGAATACTTTTGGAATAGAACTTAGAATGGAAATAGGTCGATAATTTTTAGCGTCTGATTTGTCGCCGGACTTAAATACTGGAGTAATGAAGCTATATTTCCATTGGTCAGGAAAAACACCGCTCTCTAGGGACATTTTAAAAAGCATATGGAGCGGTTTGGCCAAAGCATAGACACAGTCAACTAAAAATCTGGGAGATATACCATCAGGACCCGGTCCCTTATTTATGTCAAGTTTAGACACATAGTCAAACACCTCCCCCAGGAAGATCTCAACAGAGGAGAATGATCCACCACTATCCCCAACATCCTCAAGCCCAGGCTCACCACCGTCAGTATCCGACCTATAAACACCCTGAAAATGAGACTTAAAAATTTCCACAATAGTCTGTCCATCCGTCCCTGTTAGCTCGTCTAGATTTATTAAGGTAGGGGTGGACTTGCCCCCCTTTTTACTGTTAATGAAATTCCAAAATTGTTTGGTGTTATGCTTTAAATTTGTCTCAATATTTTTAACATACTGCAAGTAGCAGTTGCTCTTTAAGATATTGGATTGGGTTCTTAACTCCGAAAACTTCTGATAAGTTTCCCACCGACGGGTTTTTTTGTATTCTTTGTGACACAACTTCTTTTTTAAGATAAGCTCTTTAAGTTCATCAGAAAACCACTTCGGGAACTTCGGATTTTTGGAACGAACCACAGGGACATACAGACTAATACCAGCATACAAAACTTCATCGAAGGCAGACTTTGCAGTATTTACATCCGCAATACCACCCAAGACATATTCCCAGTCCACTGAGTGATAATAAATATTTAACATATTATAGTCCGCACGCTTAAAGTCATAGAAACTGAAATCATAGTGCAAACGCTCAGGATAGTCATTAAGCAGCACATCAACCACTAGGGAAGGATGGTGCCGGTCGCAGGGCAGCAGACTCTCCAGTGCCACCCGAACAGATGTTCTACTGTCTCGTGTTACCACCAGATCTAATTTCACACCATTCGCATTACTAATTTCGTTCACTTGGAATAACTGATTATAAGAGAAACAGTCACTAAGTAGCCTCACAACGTCCCCACCATGGCCAATGGCTGAGCTTCCAAAACTGTCACTAGTCCATTCTACATGAGGCAAGTTATAGTCACCTAGGACACATACATTATCGCTGGTATACTCTTGAATGATCTCCTCTATCGCACAGCAGTGAGCCTGAACAGCATCCACTTTAATGGGTGGTGGCAAGTACACAGCTCCCACCACAAGTTTCTCCGTACCACATCGAATTAACACAAACAAGTGTTCCACACTATGGTAGTTGTTTGGCACTATACAAGACTGATAACAGTTTCGTACTGCAATAAGCACCCCACCTCCACTTTTTTTGTCACTAGTCAGGTTTGACCGATCTTTTCGATACAATACATAATCAGACATACCAATCTCCGCATCACAGATATCATCACTAAGCCAAGTCTCTGAGAATACCACCACGTCAAAATCACAATCTGATATACTGAGTGTTAAGTCTTTCATTTTGGTTCTAATACCTCTGATGTTTTGGTAATAAAGTGTTAAGTTCGGCCTGCCCCTATTAAGTTTTTTCTCTGCCGTATAGAGTCCTGTCGCGGTTCATCTACATGCACAATCTTAGGCACACCTCCTAAATATTTTATGCCCAGTTTAGTTTCACCATTATGAATGCGTTGCTGTAACTGAGACCTCAACTCCTTGAACTGATGCCTTTGCCATAAAGTTTGATCAGGACCAATGGTCGTTCCCTGTTCTCTAAACCTTGACTTATTACTTAGGATGGTCTGTGCTGATCGCTCATCATGCATTATCACCTTTATTGGTCTCACCTTTCCAGAACGTTTCCCAACCCTCAACACTTTAGTGAATTTAATTCCCTCAACAACATTTTCAAAAGCTGCATCAACCAAGCTAGTATCATGTTCTATACGGGCTTTGGCATCATCAGACACAGATTCCGGAACATTGTAGATCATTACATTAATTGCCCTTCTCTTTCGCTCTTCCATTTCATCAATGACCAGTTGGGGAGCTGTGCCTGAGACTGATGGACTCGAATCCTTCAGCTGCACAAAATCGGCTCTCAATTGAGCTAACTCCCCTTCCAGCAGGCCAATCTTCTGGTCCCTAATCTTCTCCCTTTCCTTCAGGTCAGCAAGTGCACCCTGAAGGCTACTTTTCTGTTCCACCAACAAGTTCACTATAAAGGAGACTACAGAAAGAATATCCTTATTACTGATATCAGGCTTCTTGAGCAAGTTGTTGACATGACCCACAATGTCAGTCTCACATCCCTCGGCAGAATCCTCATCAGTGGCCCCTGTGATATCACCAGATCCATCGGTTACCGAAGCATGCCCGAACACGGCCGATAATCTCCTAACTTCACTTCTTTGGCAAGTTTTACACTCCCATTTATGGGATTTCTTTTTCCGAAATTCTGCTACCACTCTATCGTACTCAGACTTTCCAAGACCCGAACACGATTTATGCACCCAGGTACCACACGTAGAGCATTCGATGGAACTTTGTTTGGCCTTTATGTCCCGTTCACAAAATAAACAAACGCTACCTGTGGCCGCCATGTAGTCTTTACGCTCAAATCCCGAACATGCCAAGCACTTCTCAACTGCAATGACATTACCAAGTGAAACGAACCGTACGTTTGCCAGTCATACTGATCTCAACAGGTAGAACGCACTATACAATTCCTTTATTTTTTTTTTTTTTATTTTCTTGTTGTAGGCAGCACAATAAATAAAACTGAAAAGTATTTGTTTATAATCCCACTGTATGCATCATACACGTTTCGCGTTTTCCGTTCACACTACTAATTTACAACTTATATTGTTCACTGATCATGTGTACGAAAACTATACCTATCACTTCGCGAAACCTCAGAATTTGTTGTGAAGTTTATCCCTCAAAATTTCCGATAATTAAGACAACGTTTGCTGCACAGTACCGCTCGTCGCGCTGGCCATTTCTTTCATGATACTTTATGGTTGTTGTTACATAGACTTGATTTTCCCCAATAAAAAAAATGAGCCATCATCAATGGAGGACAAAACTGATATATGTGTTATGGAAATCTCCTCCAGCAAGTAAATAGGCCATGTTGTCATCGGACAGTCCTAGTGTGCATAAAAAATAAAAATTCAGGCAATAAGTCAGAAATAAACAAGTTTTTTCAACTTTCCTTAGTTACAAAAAATATGGCGTACATTTTTAAATATGACTTAATCTGTTGAAAAAGTATAATTATAATTAAACGGTAATATCAAATAAGCCTACTTTATTCTGCAAAGGTTAAACTAAACTTAGTGTGGTTCCTATTCTGCAGAGGGGATGATGCTCGATGGTTTTAGGTAGCAGATCCTATCATGGATGGAGGTTAATAGAGTTTAGACTGACGCATTACTGGTGGGCATACATCTGGAGGTCATAATAGAAGTATATTAAAGTACACTTGATTCAAACAATTTTTGTTCTAGATTTTTACGGTGCAAATTATCGATTTGATAGTAACAAAAAAATAGGACTATTTCTTCACTATTAAACTATGTTTGTGTTTGGTCCTGTACAAATATATTTACATAAATGAGTTTCTGTCCTAAAAATTAATGAATATGCTTCAGTTTACAAAATTTGTCAAATTTTATTTAGTATACTTGTAGTAGTACAATTAATTTATTTTGATAGTTATATTGTTGGTTAAAATATTCAAAACCCATTGAGGACGAGGAGTAATCTCTGATGATAGTACTCTCTAGGGTTCTCTGCCTAGGGTCCAGGAGGATAAAAATAGTGGCTTTGATGGTACAAGGAGATCCAAGCTGATTTGCACAATAAAAACAATAAATCATCCATGGAAGAGAATACTGATATTTGTATTATGTAAATCTATTCCACCAAGAAAATGTGCCAAGTTATCCTCGGGTGAACTGAGTAGCTCAAGGTTTGGCACTGACATTCCTAGTATGCACAAAGAATAAAAATTCAAACGATTAGTCACAAATAAAATTATGTCAGCTATGATACTTTATGGTTGTTCTTACATACATTTGATATTCCCCAATAAAAAAAAACGAGACATACTCAATGGAGGGCAAAACTGATATCTGTGTTATGAAAATCTCCTCCAGCAAGTAAATGTGTCATGTTATCCTCGGGCGAACTAAGTAGCTCCAGGTTTGGCACCGACAGTCTTAGTGTGGATAAAAAACTAAAAATTAAAGCAATAAATCACAAATAAAAAAGTTTTTTTCAAATTTCCTTAATTAGAAAAAATATGGCGTACATATTTAATTTCACTTTCCCCAGTAAAAATAAATTAAAACTAGGTATGACTTATTTTGTCGAAAAAGTATAATTACAATTAAACGGTAATATCAAATATGTCTACTTTATTCTGCAAAGTTTAACCCAAACTTAGTGTGGTTCCAATTCTGCAGAGGGATGAGGTTCGATGGTCTTAGCTGGCAGATCCTATCATCGATGGAGGTTAATAGGGTTTTGGCCGGCGAATTCCCGGTAGGCATGCATCTGGAGGTCATAACAGAAGTATATCAAAGTACTCTTAATTCAAATACTTTTTGTTCTAAGTTTTTACGGTGCAAATTATCGAATTGGAAGTAACAAAAAAAATAGGACTATTTCTTCACTATTAATGTAGGTTTGTGTTTGGTCCTGTACAAATGTATTTACATAAATGAGTTCGTGCCATAAAAATTAATGAATATGCTTCAGTTTACACAACTCGTCAAATTTTATTTAGTATACTTACAGTAGTATAATTAATTCATTTTTATAATTGTATTGTTGGTTAAAATATTCAAAGCCCATTGAGAAAGAGGAGTAACAACCTCTCTCTGATGATGGTACACTCTAAAGGTCTCTGCCTAGGGTCCACGAGGAGAAAAATAGTGGCATTGATGGTCCAAAAAGATCCATTCTGACTTTACTCAATAAAAACAATAAATCATCCATGGAAGAGAATACTGATATTTGTATTATGCAAATCTAATCCACCAAGTAAATGTGCCATGTTATCCTCGGGTGAACTGAGTAGCTCAAGGTTTGGCACTGACAGTCCTAGTATGCATAAAGAATAAAAATTCAAGAGATAAGTCACAAATAAAATTATGTCAGCTATGATATTTTATGGTTGTTGTTACATATATTTGATATTCCCCAATAAAAAAAATGAGACATACTCAGTGGTGGGCAAAACTGATATCTGTGTTATGAAAATCTCCTCCAGCAAATAAATGTGTCATGTTATCCTCGGGCGAACTAAATAGCTCAAGGTTTGGCACCGACAGTCCTAGTGTGCATAAAAATAAAAATTCAAGCAATAAGTCACAAAAAAGTTTTTTCAAATTTCCTTAATTAGAAAAAATATGGCGTACATTTTTAGTTTCACATTCGTCAGTAAAATAAATTAAAACTAGATATGACTTATTATGTCGAAAAAGTATAATTACAATTAAAATGGTAATTTCAAATAAGTCTACTTTATTCTGCAAAGGTTAAACTAAACTTAGTGTGGTTCCTATCCTGCAGAGGGGATGAGGCTCGATGGGTTTAGGTAGCTGATCCTATCATGGATGGAGGTTAATAGGGTACAGGCTGGCAAATTCCCGGTGGGAATGCATCTGGAGGTCATAATAGAAGTATATCAAAGTACTCTTGATTCAAATACTTTTTGTTCTAAGTTTTTACGGTGCAAATTATCGAATTGGAAGTAACAAGAAAATAGGACTATTTCTTCACTATTAAAGTAGGTTTGTGTTTGGTCCTGTATAAATATACGTATTTAAATAAATGAGTTTTTGTTCTAAAAATTAATAAATATACTTCAGTTTACAAAATTTTTCAAATTATATTTAATATACTTATAGTAGTAAAATTAATTCATTATTATACTTGTATTGTTGGTTAAAATATTCAAAACCTATTGAGAAAGGGAGAGTAACAACCGCTCTCTGATGATAGTACTCTCTAAGGATATCTACCTAGGGTCCAGGAGGAGAAAAATTGTGACTTTGATGGTACAAGGAGATCCAAGCTGATTTTGCCCAATAAAAACAATAAATCATCCATGGAAGAGAATACTGATATTTGTATTATGTAAATCTAATCCACCAAGAAAATGTGCCAAGTTATCCTCGAGTGAACTGAGTAGCTCAAGGTTTCGCACTGACAGTCCTAGTACGCATAAAGAATAAAAATTCAAGAGATAAGTCACAAATAAAATTATGAGTCAGCTCTTATACTTTATGGATGTTGTTACATGTAATTGATTTCGCCCAACAAATAGAAAGAGATATCCCCAGTGGAAGACAGAACTGATATTTGTATTATTGAAATGTCCTACACTAAGAACATGTGCCATGTTATCCTCTGGTGAACCGAGTAGCTCAAGGTTTGCCACTGAGAGTTCTAGTATGCACAAAGAATAAAAATTCAAACGATTAGTCACAAATAAAATTATGTCAGCTATGATACTTTATGGTTGTTGGTACATATACTTAATTTTCCCCAATAAAAAAAATTAGACATCCTCAGTGGAGGGCAAAACTGATATTTGCGTTATGAAAATCTCCTCCAGCAAGTAAATGTGTCATGCTATCCTCGGGTGAACTAAGCTATAGCTCAAGGTTTGGCACCGACAGTCCTAGTGTGCATAAAATTCATGCAATATGTCACAAATAAACAAGTTTTTTTCAACTTTCCTTAGTTACAAAAAATATGGCGTACATTTTTAGTTTCACGCTCGCCAGTAAAATAAATTAAAACTAGATATGACTTATTCTGTCAAAAAAGTATAATTACAATTAAATGATAATATCAAACAAGTCTACTTTATTCTGCAAAGGTTAACCTAAACTTAGTGTGGTTCCTATTCTGCAGAGGGGATGAGGTTCGATGGTCTTAGGTAGCAGATCCTATCATGGATGGAGGTTAAATGAGTTTAGGCTGGCGCATTCCCGGTGGGAATGCATCTGCAGGTCATAATAGAAGTATATCAAAGTATACTTGATTCAAATAGTTTTTGTTCTAGGTTTTTACGATGCAAATTATCGAATTGGCAGTAACAAAAAAATAGGACTATTTCTTCACTATTAAACTATATTTGTGTTTGGTCCTGTACAAATATACTTACATAAATGAGTTTGTGTCCTAAAAAATTAATGAATACGCTTCAGTTTACAAAATTTGTCAAATCTTATTTAGTATACTTATAGTAGTACAATTAATTCATTTTTATAGTTGTATTGTTGGTTAAAATATTCAAAACCTATTGAGGAAGAGGAGTAACAACCGCTCTCTGATGATAGTACTCTCTAAGGATCTCTTCCTAGGGTCCAGGAGGAGAAACAAAGTAGCTTTGATAGTACAAGGAGATCCAAGGTGATTTTACCCAATAAAGACAATAAATCATCCATGGAAGAGAATACTGATATTTGTGTCATGTATATCTAATTCACCAAAAAAATGTGCCAAGTTATCCTCGGGTGAACTGAGTAGCTCAAGGGTTGGCACTAACAGACCTAGTATACATAAAGAATAAAAATTCTAGAGATAAGTTACAAATAAAATTATGCGTCAGCTCTTATACTTTATGGATGTTGTTACATGCAATTGATTTTGCCCAACAAATAGAAAGAGACATCCCCAATGGAAGACAGAACTGATATTTGTATTATGGAAATCTCCTCCACCATGAAAATGTGCCATGTTATCCTCGGGTGAACTGAGTAGCTCAAGGTTTGGCACTGACAGTCCTAGTACACTTAAAGAAATAAAATTTAAACGATTAGTCACAAATAAAGTTATGTCAGCTATGAAACTTTATGGTTGTTACATACACTTGATTTTCCCCAATAAAAAAAATTAAGATATCCTCAATGGAGGGCAAAACTGATATTTGTGTTATAAAAATCTCCTCCAGCAAGTAAATGTGTCATGTTATCCTCGGGCAAACTAAGTAGCTCAAGGTTTGGTACGGACAGTCCCAGTGTGCAAAAAAAAAAAAATTCAAGCAATATATCACAAATAAACAAGTTTTTTTCAAATTTCCTTAATTAGAAAAAATATGGTGTACATATTTAATTTCGCTTTCCCCAGTAAAATAAATTAAAACTAGATATGACTTGTTCTGTCGAAAAAGTATAATTACAATTAAACAGTAATATCAAATAAGTCTACTTTATTTTGCAAAGGTTAAACCAAACTTAGTGTGGTTGCTATTCTGCAGAGGGGATGAGGTTCGATGGTCTTAGCTGGCAGATCCTATCATGGATGGAGGTTAATAGGGTTTAGGCTGGCGAATTCCCGGTGGACATGCATCTGGAGGACATAACAGAAGTATACCAAAGTACTCTTGATTCAATCAATTTTTGTTCTAGGTTTTTATGGTGCAAATTATCGAATTGGTAGCAACAAAACAATAGGACTATTTCTTCACTAATTAACTATGTTTGTGTTTGATCCTGTACAAATATATTTACATAAATGAGTTTGTGCCATAAAAATTAATTAATATGCTTCAGTTTACACAATTTGTCAAATCTTATTTAGTATACTTATAGTAGTACAATTAATTCATTTTTATAGTTGTATTGTTGGTTAAAATATTCAATGCCCATTGAGAAAGAGGTGTAACAACCTTTCTCTGATGATAGTACTCTCTAAAGGTCTCTGCCTAGGGTACACGAGGAGAAAATAGTAGCATTGATGGTACGAAGACATCCATTCTGACTTTACTCAATAAAAACAATAAATCATCCATGGAAGAGAATACTGATATTTGTATTATGTAAATCTAATCCACCAAGTAAATGTGCCATGTTATCCTCGGGTGAACTGAGTAGCTCAAGGTTTGTCACTGACAGTCCTAGTATGCATAAAGAGTAAAAATTCAAACGATTAGTCGCAAATAAAATTATGTCAGCTATGATACTTTATGGTTGTTGTTACATACACTTGATATTCTCCATTAAAAAAAATGAAATATCCTCAGTGCAGGGCAAAACTGATATTTGTGTAATGAAAATCTCCTCCAGCAAGTAAATGGGTCATGTTATCCTCGGGCGAACTAAGTAGCTCCAGGTTTGGCACCGATAGTCCTAGTGTGCATAAAAAATAAAAATTCAAGCAATAAGTCACAAATAAAAAAGTTTTTTTCAAATTTCCTTAATTAGAAAAAATATGGCGTACATTTTTAGTTTCACTTTCGCCAATAAAATAAATTAAAACTAGATATGACTTATTCTGTCGAAAAAGTATAAATACAATTAAATGGTAATAATCAAATAAGTCTACTTTACTCTGCAAAGGTTAAACTAAACTTAGTGTGGTTCCTATTCTGCAGAGGGAATGAGGTTCGATGGTCTTAGCTAGCAGATCCTATCATGGATGGAGGTTAATACGGTTTAGGCTGACGAATTCACGGTGGGAATGCATCTGGAGATCATAACAGAAGTATATCAAAGTACTCTTGATTCAATCAATTTTTATTCTAAGTTTTTACGGTGCAAAATATCGAATTGGTAATAACAAAAAAATAGGACTATTTCTTCACTAATAAACTATGTTTGTATTTGGTCCTGTACAAATATATTTACATAAATGAGTTTGTGCCATAAAAATTAATGAATGTGCTTCAGTTTACACAATTTGTCAAATTTTATTTAATATACTTATAGTAGTATAATTAATTCATTTTTATAGTTGTATTGTTGGTTAAAATATTCAAAGCCCATTGAGAAATAGGAGTAACAACCTCTCTCTGATGATAGTACTCTCTAAAGGTCTCTGCCTAGGGTCCACGAGGAGAAAAATAGTGGCATTGATGGCACGAAGAGATCCATTCTGACTTTACTCAATAAAAACAATAAATCATTCATGGAAGAGAATACTGATATTTGTATTATGTAAATCTAATCCGCCAAGAAAATGTGCCATGTTATCCTCGAGTGGACTGGAGTAAAAATTTAAGCAATAAGTCACAAATATAATTATGTTTCAGCTATGATTCTTTATGCTTTTTTTACATACACTTGATTTTACCAACCCAACAAAAAAATGAGACGTTCTCAATGAAAGACAAATTTGTATTACGAAAATCTCCTCGGCCAAGAAAATGTGCCATGTTATCCTCGGGTGAACTGAGTAGCTCAAGGTTTTTCACTGACAGTTCTAGTGTGCATACAGGATAAAAATTCAACGATAAATCACATATAAATTTATGTGCCAGCTAAGATACCTTATGGTTGTGGTTGCTTGCACTTGATTTTGTCCAACAAAAAGAACGAGTCATCGTCAGTGGGAGACATAACTGATATTTGTATTATGGGAGTGTCCCCCACAGATTACAGATAGCGTGTATTCCTGGTGACTTTCGGTTCTTGAATTTGTTAATATATGTTTCCACCTCTTCTGATGTGATGTTGATGTTATCATCATTTACAATGTAGTTATTTTCTTCTTCATTTTGTTTTTGGAAGGCTCCTTGGCATGATTCATATTCTTTTTGGCCGCCATATACGAGTAGATCTTGTTCCATCTTTTGTTAATATAAGGATGTATCGATTTATACAGTTTGGAAGGGTTTCGAACGAATATCAGTTATCATTAAAGGGACGTACGGTTTCTTCCTAGCATATTTATCTCGTTGACAGGTGTCACTGAAGTTGATGTATTGAGTTATATCATCTTTCATGTTTATTCAGTAGTAATTTCTGTTAAGATATTCGAAGGTTTTATTAATTCCTCGGTGATTTTGTTTTCCTTCTTGGTGATTTCTGACTAACATGATTTGTTCTTCTTTATCCTGAATTGTATTGATTATTTTGTACAACGTATTAGCTTCGGTCTTTTTCGGAGAAATGGGTCAAATAAATTCGATTAAATCGAATATAGAAGTTTTCAATGTGGAAATATATGCAGTATGTTTTTTGGGATATTGTGTAGTCCTTTAAGAATTGTAAAATAAAGTTTTCGTTGTTATTTTATGGTCTTCGTATGTTTTTTGTTTTATATCTAATTTGAGGCAGGCATTTGGCAATACTATTATTTAGTTCACTTTGTTGTCGATAATTTCGTCGTAAATTTTTATTCCATCGTTGGTAGATGGGTTTTGAGTAGAGTGCTGAGTTTGTGAAGTAGATGGTTTATTTCGGGGTGGTCGAATTTGTAAATCCGATCAGATATTTTTATTTTTTCCTTCTTATTAGTTTTTGGCGTAGAGGGTTGATTTGTTTCATCCGTTGAGAAAGTTTAGGCTAAATTTTTAAGGTATTCCAATGAGTCAAATTGTTCTTGATCAATATCTCAGGGTTGTTTATCATTGATTCATTTTCGATTGCGTTGATTCTTATTCTTGACAAGGCTTCGGCGTTAGTACTCATTTTGCCTTTTTTGTATATTATATCATAGTCAAATTCTTCTAGTTTTAATCTCCAACGTACTAGTTTACTGTTTGGTTCTTTTAATTTAATTACCCAGACTAAAGGTCGATGATCGGTATGGTAAACTTTTTTCCAAAAAGGTACGGTCTAAAATACGTGCATGCTCATACAATAGCTAATAGTTCTTTTTCTATTGTGTTGTATCTAGTTTCTGTTTCATTAAGAGTTCTCGAGGCATATGCAATTGTTTTATCTAATCCTATAGATCTTTGTGACAAGAATGCACCTAGGGCTACATTTGGAGCGTCCGTTGTTAATATAAAGGGTTTCGTGAAATCTGGGTAATGTAGGATGGGTGCATTTATTAGGATATTTTTGCAAGTTTCAAAAGCTGTTATAAAATTTTGGTCGTGTATTATTTTTTCTTCTTTGTTTGGGCATTTGGTTACGGGTTTTGTAATTTTGGCAAAATCTTTTATGAGTTTTCTGTAGTATCCTACTGGTCCTAGAAAACTTTTGATTTCTTTCCTGGTTCTGGGTAAAGGACATTTTTTGATAGCACTTATTTTTTCTGGGTTAGGTTTAACGCCTTCGTTTGTTATTCTGATTTATCGAGTTGTACCTTAAAATTGGCTTGCCTTATTTTTTTAAATACTTTTCGTAGTCTTTCTATATGTTTTTGAAGAAATGTGCTGAATATTATTATATCGTCCAGGTATACTAAACATTCTTCGTTTTGTGGTCCTCTCAGTATATTATCCATTACTCTTTGGAATGTTGGAGCATTCTTTAGTCCAAAGGGCATTCTTCTAAATTCATAATGTTTGTTTTCGGTTGGGAAACCTGTTTTGGGTATATCTTCTTTTTCCATTTCGATCTGACAAAATCTATTCGCTAAGTCTGGGGTAGTGAAATATTGACTATTTCCATATTTCCAAAGTAATATTTGGAAGTGGGTAGCGGTCAGATAGGCATTTTGATTTGATTGATTTCTTGGTTGCTTAACTACGTTGGAAGTCCAGGTCCTTTGTCTTTTTGAGGTATTTCGTTAATATTTTTAAAGTAGAGCTTAGTAGTGTTACTCTTTTATAGTTCATGGTGTTGTTTTTGGCTCCTCTTTTGTATATTGGGATGGTTATGCTGGTTTTCCATTCCATTAGTATATTTCCGGAGTTAATACTCTTTTGGAAGTTGGCTATAATTTCTTGTACAATTTCAGGTCCTCCATACTTTATTAATTCATTACAGATATCGTCTATTCCGGGTGACTTTCGATTCTTGAGATTGTTGTATGTTTCCACCTCTTCTGATGTGATGTTGATGTTATTATCATTTACGATGTAGTTATTTTCGTATTCATTTTGACTTTGTTTTTGGCCTTCCTCCAGTTGTTCCTGAAAGATAGTTTTGAAATGAGTTAACCACTTTTCCTGATCTATTGTGTTCACTTGTATTTCTTCATTGAATGGTTTTTTTTTTTTTTTTCCTTTTCCTTAATATGTTTCATATTCTTTTTGGCCGCCATATAGATCTTGTTCCCTCTCTTTAGAGAACTTCTCCCAGTGATTCATTTTTATCTGTTGTATTTGGTTATTAGTTCTATTTCTTACCTCTTTATATCTTTCGTATTCTGCTTACGACCTGTTATTGACTTATGACCTGTTATTGACTTATTTCAAGTAGGCATCCCTCTTTTCTTTTCCAGTTTCCTTGAATTCGCTTGCGAACCATGGTTTATTATTTGAAAAAATATCAATGAAAAAAGTACGAAGGATGGCTATAACATAGTCTGTGAGTTAGGATCCAGTTTAGGACTTGACCAAATACACGTTGCTTTTTTATAGGGTAAACCAAAAAATAAAAAAAAACTTAAAACAAACATGTTGTTCAGTAAGATACTCTAGCCTAGTTTTAAAGGCAACTTTGTCTGAGAGTGTTTAAAGCCAGAGAAATTACTTAGCGAGTTGCTAACAATTACCGCTGGGTAGCGCGATTGTTAGGGTTCTTTCTTCTTGAAGTGCCATATCCGGACGTAGGCAACCCTCTCGACTTTGCCTGTGGTTGGTGACTTTTTTAACTGTTTCCATAAACAAAGCGGACCTATAGCTTAATGCCGGTTCCGAACGATCAAGGTGAGAGGGTGTTCCTAGTTATGACACTACAAGTGGTTTGCCAAGTTTTATTTTATTTAATTTTAGTTTTACTTTTTTATTATTTCACGAGCCGAGATACGAACACGAATCGCTGGCGTAGAAAGCAGACACCTTAATCACTATGCTATGGCCGCCTCTATGGTTCTATAACATGGACATAGAAATCAATATCAACTACTAAAATTGAACAAAGTCCATATTTCAGCAGTTATTTCCTGTTCTGTCATCTATCAATTCATCTCGGGACGCGTTTTGCTGTGTCACGACTAATCAGCCCAGTTAGGATCGACAGAGAAGAGAATAAATCTCAAAGTACTTATTACAGTACCTTCTAGCGCAAGAAATCAGTAAGATACACCAGTTTGCATTTCTGGCTGCCGTAGGCCTATTTTATGCATACCTGGCCTCCTGAAGCTCACAGACTGATAAAGGAATTGTTAGCGAATTGCTAAAAATTACCACGAAGCAGTGCAAATTTTAAGGTCACAGTCAGAGATACCGGTTATACAACCTGTTAGTTTTTTAATAAAAGAAAAAAACATTTAAAAATATTAAGTCAACGCTAAGTAACAAATAATTGCTTAAATCATTGCAAAATTAGTTTACAAAGCATTGCATTGTGCTAAAACAAAAATTATAATCTCAGTATAAATACAAAGCGACAAAACTAAACGTACTGACTTACATTTACGCCGTAATCCAACTTCCCTTGTTGGTGGTGATGGGCGTAGCACCTCCGTATTATTGTTTTTTAGATTTCGTTCCAGCTCATCTAAAGAAAAAAAAAATAGGTAGTTTTAAGAGCACAATTGGTCAATAAGTGTGTCTCCCAATCTCTTACAAGATGTAGCTGGGAGGTGTATTAGACCTACATCTCTCGTCCTGTATAGAAAAAGTGAAAATAACAAATATTAACAATATACATAATGGTTTTTATATAGACAACACAACAGATATCGCTAAATTCCGGTCCCTCTAAGATAATTTTTTTTTAAATACCTACTTCCGACCGCTTATCGCTATTTAGCGATGCCCATGGGACGCTTGGTGGCCATCAGGGCGGCTGGTTCTCGGGCTTGTTCCAGACTTGCTTCCTCCCTGTTGCGTATTTTAGCATATTCGCCACAAACCACCTTAACTCTCTCTGATTCATGTAGTTGAGGGGCAAGCTCAATTCTGGCAGGTCTGGATCCTATAAACGACAAAACACCATTAGTTGTTGATTTGGTTTCGGTACTGTTAAGGAAAAAAATTGGGAGTTCCAGCAATAAATGCTGAAATTTTTGGAAGAAAATGTAATGATAATTTTTGTTTTAAATACTTACTTTTTTTCATCTTCGGATCTTTTATCGCTATTTAGCGATGCCCATGGGACGCCCGGTGGCCACCAGGGTGGCTGGTTCTCGGGCTCCTTCGCTGTTTTTATGTACTGAATGCCGCAGCATTTTTCCTCCGAACCATCGCAGCTCGCGCTAACGGTAATGTTAACTCCGGTAGCTCCGGAACCTATAAACGACAAAATTAAGTTTTCTGATCTATAGTTTTACGTCTATATTGGTGATAAGACGTTCCTTCTGAGGAAGGTACTTTGCGTTGTCCTGTACGGGCTATATTGTTCAGCATTTCCTAAAATGATAATAGAAAGATAATCTGGAATGCACATTCAGACTAATCAGAGCACATTCTTCAAAGTGACAGTATGCAACAATATAGCTATTTCTATCTGCCTTACCTCGGTGACTTCTTGGTATAATAATATGTTTGTCATAAATATTTCGCTTCCTCTTAAAAACAGTTTTCTCAACAATCTAAAACAAAATAAATAGGTAATTACGCTCTTGCTCACAAGTTGTGCGAATGCAAAAGAATTTATAAATTTACACACATATATACAAGGGACAAATCACAAACACCCAGCCGTCACACGGAATCGAAACACTGACCTCTCGAACAACAGCAGGTAAGGCTAGCGCCTTAACTTATTGCGCCAATCGGCTGGACCATGGTGATTGTGAGTCTTGTATTATTCCTTAGTCTAACATTTTATTTATTTTGGCTTCTTACTTCTATTTTATGGATTTCGGGATATCTGTATGTTTCAGTAAATATCGGTATGTCGTCTGTTAATCTTATTTTATGTTTGATTTGATTCGTGAAAGTCAGGGGTAATTCATCACAGTATGTTTCTATATTCGTACGCGAGTTTCCTTATGACGTTATTTTCTTCTTTATTACAATGACTAAGCCTTAGGTTCTTCAAATTATTTTTAGTAAGTTGTCCAAGGTCTTATTATTTTTATCTGTATCTATTTTCTCAATAAAATTTATTTCACTTTCGTATTGTCTCGAACGGTTCTTCTATTACGGTTTATGTTGGTGCTGTTCGTCCATTTACTATCCTAGTTGTAGCATAGTAATTTTCTATTTTTAGTGTTCCGTACGGAACACTTATAAGATCACTTCGGTGTCTGTCTGTCTGTCTGTCACATCCGATTTTCTCCGAAACTATTTGACATAGAAAGGTGAAATTTGGTAATAATATAGGAATTGATGGCCTCATCAGAGCCATGTAGTTTTGAGAATTAAATTTTGATTTAAGGGGTTAGTTTTGGGGGGTGAAGTCGGAAGTGAAAAAAAAAATTTTTACTGGGTCATCGAGTGTGGTGTCAAATGAAAGCTTGTGAAAACACGAGTAAAATATATATATATATATATATATATATATATATATATATATATATATACATATATATATTGTAACATTCATTTTTTCCTAGATTTTAAGACCATGTAATGTTACTGATTTTTCACTTCAAATTGTACTTATTTTCATTTTTGTATCGAACGGTATATTAATCAGAGATTCCAAGCCGTCCGGTATATAGTGTGTTGTGCGGGTTGCCGACCGAATCTATCGAATTCATAGTACGCCGGGATTGGTGAAATGTGTGTATCCGCAGGATGGTTCCGGCGTCGCCATATTACCGGCAGAGTTTGGATGGTTTATTTAAAGGTCCGAGAAACTACTGTCTAGGAGAATTTCCATCTAGCCGCCGAGAAGGCTTGGCTTAGTACCATCATGCGAGCTAAGTAAAGCACAAGTTTCTTAACGAAAAGCCGTAGTGGGCTCTCTCAGTGTTTATTAGAAAAGTGTGAAATCGGTCGTGTTCCATCGAAGCCGGAATAAGAACAGTAAGTTACCAAAACGTCCTTCAATAGACCTATCCTTGAGTAGTGCCTTAACAGCAATTTGAACTGACTAAAAAGTGAAGTGAAAAGCACTATTCTTCGTCTTCGGGGGTAGACAGAGTTTAGAATTTAAATGTCATAACTACCTGTTAGGCTAAAATTTTTTAGTAATCCTGTAAAACTGCAAAGGTTAGAACTTTTTATTTTTAAAATCATGAATAAATTCTCTTTTTTTGTTGATTAAAGCTAGTGTCTCACTGAATACCTATTTTTCTTTTCAGGATAAGAAAAGTTGTACTAGTATAATTCTTTTTAGTAATATCCATAAAACACTTCAGTATTTTTTCATTTTTTTAACTGAAGTTAGATCCTTTCTATTTTAAAATGAATGGTGCCCAAAAAAAAATTTGTACAGCTAAAGCTTTTTAAAAAAAAATAGAAAATAATTCCAAAAAGACGTAAACCAATTATCTCTTACCCATATTTCTCTACCAAGGAAAACTGAGCTAGTGTGTGTTTAATTTCTTTAGTTCTTTTAAAATCAGGATTTACTCAATTCATTATCAGAAATTAAAGCGGGGCTGCAAGAAAATTGCGCTCAAGCTTGAGGCATCCAATATTCAAACGGTACAAAATTGCGCTCAAGCGTGGGACAAACAACTTCTCACAGGGTACAAAAAAAAAGATGCCTCAAACTGAGGACAGTTTCACATGTTACAAAATGACGCAGTCTACGTGGGGCGCAATTAAACACCTTTCCATAGGCTACAAAATGACGCCTCAAAAAGCGGGTAAGTTCACACCTTACAAAATAGCGCTGTCAACGCGGGGCTTTTGGAATTTTATTTTTTAAAGGGTTCAGTGTACTAGCTTTCGAACAAAATAAAAGCTCTAACTTTTCAGATATTTTTATTTCATAATATTTATTAAACGAAACTACACTATAGCAATAAGACAAAAGCAGGAAATTTGTAGAATTATTTATTTCAATTTATCTGATGGTGGTATAGATATTTGAATTTTGTTAATCGACTCTAAGATAAGAGATTCCTACTTTTTTCTTAAAAGCTACTTTTATAGTTCAGATTAGCGGATGTGTTGGTCGACTTTAATTTTGCATTGTTAGATTTACTTTGCGGATAACTGAAGAAAAAACTGTGTTTTTTTTCACCGATGTTTTGCATGAATATTAAAAATACTTTGCTGATACGAAACGGTATTTGGAGATTTTTTTGTTGAAAATTCTTAACATATCTTAGTAAAGGAATTTTAATACAAGGCGATACTTAGAAATTTTTTTTGAAATTGTCGAAGATTTTTTTTAATGTTTGGTAAAGAAGTTTACATATTTTAAGTGCCTTTACATGATTTTATTTAGACTATTGGGAGCACAGGAGAAATATTTTCACGATTTTTTTAAACAATTCTTTTAAATTTTATACATTTATCATGGAAGCATTCAATTTTAACCTACTGGAATATGAATTAGACTATGAACTGAAAATCCGTCGTAACGTCCGGTCGCGGATAAAAGAAAGATTCTAACGAGGATCTTAAGCAAAGAAATATTCCAATAGATCAGATTGGACTAAACAGTTACAAAAAGTTTCTGATTTTTTAGTCTAATAAAAATTCTCCTTCTCAAGTTAAAACTCCTGCTTCTCCAAATGGTCACATGTCTCCTTTATTCGTGCATAAATATTCAGATAACAGACCGCATATCAAGATAAATCTATTAGGTGCCCATTTCTCGGCTTTATTTGACTCTGGTGCAAATGCCTCCGTTGTAGGTCAGAATGGTATTAAAATTTTAAGTCGTTTAAGTATAAAAATATGCCATGTCAAAAATAGAAGTGTTACCACTGCAGATGGCAGCCGTCTAAAAGTTTTAGGTACGGTTGAGTTGCCGCTAGTCTGCAATGGTCATCGTTTAGTAATCTCTGCTTTAGTAGTACCTTCTCTATCACATACATTGGTTTTAGGATGTGATTTTGCACAAAAATTCGGAATTCTAGTAAATTTTAAAAATAATTCGTAGTATCCACAGTCCCTAGAAGTCAACTCTCAAACAAGTTTTAAAGATTGTTATTCAGAAAGTTCTTTAGAAAACCTTTTCTCGCGTCTATGTACCCTAGATGATCTCTCGCGGACGGAACGCTTAAAAGCAGAAAAAGTAATAAGCTCTTTCAATGAAATAAGTAGTAAAGATAGGTTAGGCCGAACGAATAAAATAAGGGGTTAGATGAAATGTTGAAACTCGGAGTGACTTCGTCTAAGCTATGACGGAAGAAAGCTCAACGAGGTCAACAAATTTGATAACTATCCATTACCCAACATCGACAGATGTCTATAGATACGGCTGATGCCAGTCCTGTAAAGACAAGGCCCATCGCCATGTCTCCGTATATGTCAAAAGTATTAAATAAGGGGTTAGACGAAATGTTGAAACTCGGAGTGACATCGTCTAAGCTATGACGGAAGAAAGCTCAACGAGGTCAGCAAATTTGATAACTATCCATTACCGAACATCGACAGAATTTTGACATCACTCAGGAATGCTAAGTATGTATCTTCGATAGATCTTAGAAAGGCTTTCTGGCAAATTCCTTTAGACAAATCCTCTAAGGAAAAGACCGCTTTTGCAGTAGTAGGCCGAGGTCTATTTCAGTTCGTCACTATGCCGTTTGGTCTAAAGAACGCTGCTCAAACTCAGCAACGTTTAGTGGACGCTATATTTGGTCCGAAATATGAGCCGCATATTTTTACCTATCTAGATGATATTTTAGTAACATCGGAAGACTTCGAATCGCATATTCGCTTACTTAAAGAAGTAAAAGATAAATTGAAAGAGGCCGGACTGACGATAAATTTGAGCAAATGTGATTTTTTCAAAACTTCTCTAAAGTTTTTAGGCTATATTGTAGGCTCAAATTCCTTGCGTACCGATCCGGATAAAGTAGCAAGCATGGTTAATTATGCGAGACCTACTAATACTACAGAAGTTAAGCGCTTCGTAGGAATGTGTTCATGGTATAGACGTTTTATCGAGAATTTTTCTACCTTGTTGTCGCCTATTAATGACCTTTTGAAAGGACGAAAAAAAGGACAATCGATAGATTGGACAAACGCAGCAGAAAGATCTTTTATAAAGATTAAAGAGCTATTGGTTTCAGCTCCAATTTTATCCCAACCAGATTTTTCCCAACAGTTTTATATTTCTAGTGATGCTTCTAATACCGGTTTAGGGGGCGTCCTAACACAGAAAATCAATGGTGAGGAAAGAGTGATAGCGTATGCCAGTAGAACTTTATCAAAGGCTGAACGTAACTATTCGGTTGTTGAAAAAGAATGTTTAGCAGTACTCTTTAACATCGAAAAGTTTCGACCTTACATAGAAGGTGTTCCTTTCACGGTCATAACAGATCACTATAGTTTATTGTGGCTTAATTCAATTAAAAACCCTAGTGGCAAACTAGCGCGTTGGGCGATTAGGCTGAGACAACATACATTTAATTTAATTCATAGAAAAGGAGTCCACAATGTTATTCCTGACGCTTTGTCAAGAATCCCAGATCTTACAGCGGACGAAGACAGTCTTAATGCAGAGATTGGCGTAAGAATTGATACAGTTGACATAGATCGCATAGATCCTTGGTACGATAATTTACGGCAGCAAATTAAAGAATTTCCAGAAAATTTTCCGCAGTGGAAAGTGAAAAATGATTTCGTGTACAAGTTTATCCCAAACCAGTTGCCTTTAAAAGTTAATGTACCCGAGTGGAAAATACTAGTTCCTAAACCACAGAGAGAGGAAATTATAGACATGTGTCACACTCCTCCTACTTCTGGTCATTTCGGTTTTTATAAAACTCTTCACAGGGTTCAGGAACAGTATTATTGGCCAAAAATGCGTTTTGATATCTTAAAGTTTGTGAGGACTTGTGAAGTATGTGGAGCGCAGAAATCTCCAAATGCACTACCTATGGGACTGATGGGAAAAGAGAAAACGGTTAATTACCCTTTTCAAGTCATAGCAGCTGATCTAGTAGGCCCATTCCCACGTTCAAAAAAGGGAAATAAATGGCTTCTCGTGGTTTCTTGCTGGTTTACAAAGTATACCATGCTATTTCCTTTGAAAAGCTCTAAAGTTGAATATATAGAGAGAATTTTGGAAAATAATGTCTTTCTAATCCACGGAGTTCCATGGCTCTTGATATGCGATAACGGTACTCAGTTTACCTCTAAGAGTTTTAAGAGCTTGAGTGAAACTTATGGTTTTAACATCCGTTTTAATCCCGTGTACACCGCAAGAAACGAAGTAACAGGGTTTTACACCGTCTTTCTTAGTTTACTGCAGACATCTACCTCTAGCTGGATCGTATTATAAAAATTTAGATTTGGATGTCAATGTTGACAGCGAAATAATTCCGAGTAACAGGAGCGCGTACGCCGAAAATTTAAAGGGTTTAAAAGATATTTTCACCGACGTGCGTAGTAGGATACATAAGGCTTATGAACGGAACAGTAAGTCTTACAACCTTAGAAAAAGGGATTTTGCCTTTAATATAGGTGATCACGTTTGGCGAAAAAATAAAATTCTTTCCAGTGCAGCAGATAAATTCACATCTAAGTTGGTACCTAAGTATGTGCATTGCGTGATTAGAGAAAAGATTTCAGATTTAGTTTATGGTTTAGTTAATTTAGATGGGACTAAAATAGGACGATGGCATATTAAAGACTTAAAACCATTCAATGAACCTAACCCTAATGAAAGTTTGTCAGAAGAAGAATAATTTATATTTACAATATCTTAATTGCTTAAATTTTTTTTGATGTTGCTCTGTAGAGGTGACGACCTCGTTTTTTTGACTGTTATAAAAGTTGAGCAGAGAATAGCTTACTTTTATTGTTTAATGCTAAGGTTTTGGGTACTGATCATATCCAAACTTAGGTTGATTGTAGTTGATGTTTAGCATCGACTCAGCTGTTGCGAGCTTGCGAAAGAGTCACACTCAGGATTTATCATAAGACTGGTATGTCGGTGGTCGCGGGATTTGATTTGCTTATGACCCCAAATAATATCCAGTTCTTGACACTTGGAAGCGAAATTTTGATTAGAGGCAATCCAAGGTGATCTTGAGTTAGGACAAGCGCAAGATGTAGCTCGTGTAGTGTGATGTAGAGTCAAAATTTTTATGAGCAATTTCAAAGTTTGTTACCCGAGTGGGTGTATTTTTATTACCTCAATGGTATATGTTGGGTGCAATTAAGAGTAAATTGATTTTGGTTTATCCAGTAAGTCTAAGACTTGGATTATTTTGATTTAGATTTTCTTCTGAATTGACAAACTGAGGGTATATTCTATTTTTTTTCAGGGCCCTTTAAACGTTACCTTTGAGTCACTAATTTTTTTAAAATTTTTTTTGCATGGACTCATAGGCGTATGTTGAGTTTTTTCGGTTTACTATCAGATTGATAGAAAATTGAAGTTCTGCAAGAGAACTAAAGGCTGATCATTTACAGGAGATGAGAGCAGAGTAAGACAGTCGTTTCACAAAGAAATGATCAAAATCTGATACCGAGATGAGAACCTTGTCAAGAGTGGCTAAGCGCAGTGAAGGAAGATTCCTAACCGAATTTTTAGATTTCCAAGAGGTAATCTAGAAGTTTGGGCTGACAGAAAACGGTTATGCCTGATACCTGTAGCAGTTTCTTCTAGAGGCTATTGACTAGGGAGACGATTAACACCATGATCGAATATTTTAGCTGTCAACGATGTTTTCTTCTTGTTTCTGATTAAGCTGGAAAAGCTCTTGTCGTCTTCAAAAGTTTTGTTGCGTTGCCACCGAAAATTTGAGAAATTTTTGCTTCATGTAGCTTTTTAAGCTCATTTTCGTTTTTTTAAAATTTCGTTAGAAGCTTGGTTAAGTCAACCTTGTAAACCTTTTAGGTTGTATCCCATGAGTTATCTGTTTTTACAGGCTGTGATGCACCGGGTGCTAACAGATGCCGTTACGACGTTTGGCAGGGAGTTAGTCTTCCTGAGGAACAGACTGATTGGAAGGGTAGTCTATGGGGGGTGAACGTTTGACCTTTGGGACCTTTAGGGGTTTTGTTACCCAATGGTTATTTCTATTTGAACCAAAGGAGAGCCTAACTACTGTAGTCGACCTCAGCTCCAATTAGCCTATTAGTGGTGACAGGCTGTTGGCAGTAGTGTGTTTTCGGAACACCCTATTGATTAAATTTTTTTTGACTTATGGTGGTGTGGTAGACACCGTTTCAGTTTAGTGGATGCTATAATCTACTCCCTTTTGTTGGTGGACACCAGGGTCACCAATTCTGTATTTTATTGTCTCCACCTTTCAGTATATCGTGGTGAGGTGTTTGTCTCCTGTTATGGCGAGACCAGTACACGAGGGTTCTTCATGCAACTTGGAGAAGCGCAATGCTGGTTAAATTCTATATCTCTGTGTAGCCACCCTGAAGAATGACGGAGGGCGTTTTTTTCTGGCTCATGTTTCTAGGCAGATTTGTCACTTTGGTGCGATGTGCCGAAGATTTGATTAGCTTTTGCTAAGAGCTTTCACCAAGCTCAGTATGGAGTTATCATAACCAAGAGTTTGGGATTTGAACTCCTGTATGTATTTCTGTATATATTTCTGTACATATTTCTGTATATATTTCGGTGTATGTTGGTTGCCTGAGGGCATGTGCTCAAAATGCGAGATTTTGAGTCGTTTTGCTTATGGACTCCTATATTTAGGATTATGACTTTAGGGAGGTCCTATTTCGAGACTTGCTGTCTCATACAGTTATATTGGGAATGTTTCCTAGAATGTTAGTTGTGCGCAGACTAATCATTCTGTTCTTAGTGAACATTGCTTTTTGAAGCAGGATCATTCAGTTTGGTGAATTTTAGCTTTTATAGCTATTCACTGTGTTTAGAGTGAATTTTAGCTTTTATAGCTATTCACTGTGCCTATAGTGATATTGTTAGCTTTTATAGCTGCTCACTATGTTAATGGCGAGATTGTTCTTTTAGAACGCAGGCTTTGTGTAGTCGAGGACTATTTACCGAGTGTTTTCTTGGCGAGGAGCCGATGTTTTTTTCCGGCGATATGCCAGAGTGTTTTCTTGGCGAGGAGCCGAGTTTTTTTCTGGCGATATACCAGAGTGTTTTGTTGGCGATAAGCTGACGTGTTTTCTGGCGATCAACCAGAGCGTTTTCCCTAGCGATAAGCATGTCTAGATGTCTTAGGACGTCGACATTGCGCGATAGAGTGCGATTATTTTCCGAGTGCGACTAGTAGTGATACTAGATTTAGAATGTTCTCTTAGCGATGAGCTAGAGCATGGATGGCGATTTTTCCCGAGCGTTTGTCTGGATATTTATCCAGATATTTTTTTTTTTTGGCCTAGTGCTAAATGGTCTGACAAGACTTTTTCTTTTTAGTGTAAGTGTTTGCACTAGAATCATTTTTTTATTTTTTTTTCTTTATTTAAGAATTTTTATAAATTTCTTTTGCTGAAATAGAAAATTTTCAGACAATCCTTAAAATATTTTAAGGGGGGTGTTCATATTTTATTTCAGTTCACTTTTTTGATTTAGACAAGAGTCTAGACAAAGTTATATTTTTTGTTTTGGTAACAATAACAGGGCTGATTCTTTTATATAAGAAGACCGCGATTGTTATTTTGGAAAGGTATTTCTTATGTTCATGCAAGGATTTTTTTTGCTTTTTGATGTACTTAACCTTAGTGTCTAATTAAGTTAAGTCTAGTTATAAGATTCTTGTGATCATGCAAAGATTTTCATTTGGTTCTCATTGTACTTAATATAGTGCTTAATTGAATTAAGTCTAGTAGTAAGGTCCGAGTTTGTAATTTTGTTTTAAGTTCTGACCTTAGTATTAAGTGATAGTGTACCACTTTGTACCTTTTCATAAGTAGCCTAAGTTTAATAGACTAGTGTAGTCTATTTCTTTTTGGAAGGGGGTAAATGTAACATTCATTTTTTCCTAGATTTTAAGACCATGTAATGTTACTGATTTTTCACTTCAAATTGTACTTATTTTCATTTTTGTATCGAACGGTATATTAATCAGAGATTCCAAGCCGTCCGGTATATAGTGTGTTGTGCGGGTTGCCGACCGAATCTATCGAATTCATAGTACGCCGGGATTGGTGAAATGTGTGTATCCGCAGGATGGTTCCGGCGTCGCCATATTACCGGCAGAGTTTGGATGGTTTATTTAAAGGTCCGAGAAACTACTGTCTAGGAGAATTTCCATCTAGCCGCCGAGAAGGCTTGGCTTAGTACCATCATGCGAGCTAAGTAAAGCACAAGTTTCTTAACGAAAAGCCGTAGTGGGCTCTCTCAGTGTTTATTAGAAAAGTGTGAAATCGGTCGTGTTCCATCGAAGCCGGAATAAGAACAGTAAGTTACCAAAACGTCCTTCAATAGACCTATCCCTGAGTAGTGCCTTAACAGCAATTTGAACTGACTAAAAAGTGAAGTGAAAAGCACTATTCTTCGTCTTCGGGGGTAGACAGAGTTTAGAATTTAAATGTCATAACTACCTGTTAGGCTAAAATTTTTTAGTAATCCTGTAAAACTGCAAAGGTTAGAACTTTTTATTTTTAAAATCATGAATAAATTCTCTTTTTTTGTTGATTAAAGCTAGTGTCTCACTGAATACCTATTTTTCTTTTCAGGATAAGAAAAGTTGTACTAGTATAATTCTTTTTAGTAATATCCATAAAACACTTCAGTATTTTTTTTCATTTTTTTAACTGAAGTTAGATCCTTTCTATTTTAAAATGAATGGTGCCCAAAAAAAATTTGTACAGCTAAAGCTTTTTAAAAAAAAATAGAAAATAATTCCAAAAAGACGTAAAACAATTATCTCTTACCCATATTTCTCTACCAAGGAAAACTGAGCTAGTGTGTGTTTAATTTCTTTAGTTCTTTTAAAATCAGGATTCACTCAATTCATTATCAGAAATTAAAGCGGGGCTGCAAGAAAATTGCGCTCAAGCTTGAGGCATCCAATATTCAAACGGTACAAAATTGCGCTCAAGCGTGGGACAAACAACTTCTCACAGGGTACAAAAAAAAAGATGCCTCAAACTGAGGACAGTTTCACATGTTACAAAATGACGCAGTCTACGTGGGGCGCAATTAAACACCTTTCCATAGGCTACAAAATGACGCCTCAAAAAGCGGGTAAGTTCACACCTATATATATACATATATATATATATATATATATATATATATATATATATATATATATATATATATATATATATAATATTATACTTGCGCGCACTTTTCTTTGTATTATTTTTAAAAATTCGCGAAAAATCGCTGTCCCGGGCCTTATCTCGAAAAGTACTTGTCAAAAAAATTTCGAAAAAAAAATTCTGGAATATTCTCCACGGGGTGTAGATTGAACGAAAATTATCACGAGTGCATTACCTTTAATAATTTATATGGTATATAAAAAAAACAAAAATTTCAAGGTCATCAGATTTCAGTAAAGATTGGAAACAAACTTTGTTGAAAATTCATTTGGGGTGTATTTTGTGAAGTCACTGATCATTTTATACATCTGTAACAAATTTTTTTTATTTTAAAAGCAATCAACGTACGGAACACTAATTGCGCAAGTTCAACTTGCACTTGACCGGTTATTACTACTGCTTCTGGTGATTCGACTAATTCTTGATATTCGATATAATTCATTAGAGCTGTTCCTTCTTTTTGTGTTACTGGTATTCAGACTATTTTCTTAGTTCTTGGGAGTACTTCAATCTTGTATTTGCATCGGTTATTTCTTTCATCTCTGAAGATGTTAATATTTAGGTCGTTATCTTGATATTCATTTGTAATTATTGGTATTTTTGCGCGGGGTGTAATTACTAAATATTTTTTAAAATCGAGGAATGTTTCTAATTTATTTAACAAATCAATTCCTATTATACCATCGAATTTCCTGATGAGGTGTCCTTAGGCTCAGGTTTATTATTTTGACTTATTCAGGGTTGGTTCATTCCTGTTTGTTGTCGATTGGGATTTTGAGAAAAGTTTGGGGTATTAAAACGATTTTAAAATTTTATTAGTTTCATTTGAATATTTGGGAAGTTCATTGGCGTAATTTGAATATTTGGAAGTTTATTGGCCTCTTTTGAAAATCCATATTTGGTCTTATTTGATTTCGTATTGGGTAAGGGTAGGATTGTATCGGAAAGTTAGTATTTATCGGATTCTGTGGTGTAGAGTCCATTACTCTTATTGGAAGGAAGTATGGTGAAAACTGAAAATTTGTTGGTGGCGTATTACTTGGAAATAATTTTAAAAATGGACTCGTGTTTGAATATTGTGGTTTTTATTCAGGGAGTTTAAAATTTTGCAGGTAAAATTCTTGGTTTTAGTTTGAAACTTGGATTATTAAGGGTGTTATTTTGTTTTTGGCTGTATAAGAAGTTTTCTTCTTCAATTTATTTTTGAAATTGTTTAAACGGTAGGGTTAAAATTTACTTCATTTTTCTCAAAATAAGTAAGTTTTTCAGTGAAAGTTGGATTTTAATTTTATTTATTAGCGGTTCTATATTCTTGAAAAATTTTCACAGAGGTTTTCTTCCAGAAAATGATTGTTTAGAAAGTTTTAATTTTCAAAAATATTTTTGTATTCGGACTGCGTCAGTGATCTCTTGAAGGGTTGATTTTTGAGTGCGTCAATGAAGGGTTGAAAATTTGGAAAGATTTCTGTTCTCTGACAGCGCCAGTAATGAATTGAAATTTAAAAGAGTTTTTTGTTTTCTGGTTGCGTCAGTGATGAATTGAATTTTGTAAGAGATTGTTGTTTTCTGACTGCTGCAGCGATTTCTTCAGATTTTTGAAAAAGGTTTTCCGATTTTTGACTGCGTCAAATAATGAATTGATATTTTTATAGGGATTATCTTAGGGGTTAAAATGTCGAATATTGATAAATCTTAAAATTAAAAATGAGGAAGTATATTTCTAGATTATTGGAACCCAACAGGAGGATTATGATTCCTGAAGGTTTCGTTTTATTCCTTTGCTCTTCCACTCTTTTTCTTCTTTCACTCTGGATGATGATATAAAGATCTGGGAACTGTTGCTGGGATCATTTGATTGTTGCTTGGTAAAGGTTTGATTGATGAATTGGTTGCTTGATTGATTGATTTCTTGGTTGCTTGACTGATTGGTTTTTTGATTGATTAATTGATTTCTTGGTTGCTTAACTATGTAGGAAGTCCAGTTCCTTTGTCCTTTTGAGGTATTTCGTTAATATTTTTAAAGTAGAGCTTAGTAGTGTTATTCCTTTATAGTTCATGGGCTTGTTTTTGGTTCTTCTTTTGTATATTGGGATGGTTATGCTGGTTTTCCATTCCATTAGTATATTTCCGGATTTAATACTCTTTTGAAAGTTGGCTATAATTTTTTGTACAATTTCAGGTCCTCCATACTTTATTAATTTATTACAGATATCGTCTATTCCGGGTGACTTTCGGTCACCTCTTCTGATGTGATGTTGATCTTATTATCATTTACGATGTAGTTATTTTCGTATTCATTTTGATTTTGTTTTTGACCTTCCTCCAGTTGTTCCTAAAAGATTGTTTTGAAATGAGTTAACCAGGTTTCCTGATCTAATGTGTTCACTTGTACTTCTTCATCGATTGGTTTTTTCCTATTCATTAGCATGTTTCATATTCTTTTTGGCCGCCATATAGATCTTGTTCCCTCTCTTTAGAGAACTTCTCCCAGTGATTCATTTTTATCTGTTGTATTTGGTTATTAGTTCTATTTCTTACCTCTTTATATCTTTCGTATTCTGTTTGCGACTTGTTATTGGTTTACTTCAACCAGGCATCCCTCTTCTCTATTGCAATTTCCTTGATTTCGCTCGTGAACCACGGTTTATTATTTCGTTCTGTGTTTAAGTTTACTTGTCTTGTTCCTATGGCTTCGGTTGCTCCAGCGATTACGTTCGTTTTCATTTTCCTCCATGCCCTTTCTACTCCGTCATCGCTTGTTACTGCATTGGTAGCTATTTTGTCTTTTGAGTCTGCGTTTGTACAAATCTTTAGTACTTTGCATTTTTAATGATTCAATGTTAGCGAATTGCTAAAAATTACCGCTAAGCAGTGCAAATTTTAAGGTTACAATCAGAGACACTTACCGGTTATACATGTTAGTTTATTAATAAAAGGAAAAAAAACGTTTAAAAATATAAGTCAACGCTAAGTAACAATTTCAAATCATTGCAAAATTAGTTTACAAAGCATCTCATTTTGCTAAAACAAAAATTAAAATCTCAGTATAAATACAAAGTGACAAAACTAAACTGACTGACTTACATTTACGCCGTAATCCAACTTCCCTTGTTGGTTGTGATAGGCGTAGCCCCTCCGTATTATCATTTTTAAAGTTTCGTTCCAGCTCATCTAAAGAAAAAAAAATAGGTAGTTTTAAAAGCACAGTTGATCAATAAGTGTGTCTCCCAATCTCATGTAGCTGGGAGGTGTATTAGACCTACATCTCTCGTCCTGTACAGGAAGAGTGAAAATAACAAATATTACATTGAAAGTACCAACGGAAATCAACAATATACATAATGGTTTTTATATATACAACGCAACTGATATCGCCAAATTCCGATCCCTCTAAGATAATTTTTTTTTAAATACTTACTTTTTTTTTTTCGTCTTCGGACCTCTTGTCGGCATTTAGGGACGCTCATGGGACTCCCTGGGGTCACCAGGGTGGCTGGTTTTTTTTTCGCTTCCATATTTGTTTCTTATTTATTGAATTTTTTAACATAGCTGCGGCCAGCCACCTGTGGTCCCGCTGGCCCATCATTTCTAGCGGCAGCGTCAGCTCCGGTACGTCTGGAGCCTATAAACGACAAAACACCATTAATTGTTCATTTTGTTTCGGTACTGTTAAGGAAAAAAATTGCGAGTTCCAGCAACAAATGCTAAAATTTTGGAAGAAAATGTAATAATTATATCGAATGCTGTAATGATACCAAACGAAAGAAATCAAAACATTTTCTGAAGATTGGGATACTATTTTTAATAGTTTATAGTATTCATAACTATAGATCGTTGCGCAAGATAGAAAAGAAAATTCCGGCAAATAAATCTTCTTTCACAGCACTATAACCATATAAAAATAATGTAGATCGTCTTCACTTTCTACTGTTAGTATAGCGTCATCGGCATAGCATAAGACTCGTATGGATCCGTTTCCCATACAATATCTAACGTCGATCTCATTTTCGCTGTATATAATTTCATTCATGACAAGATTAAATAATGTTGGACTTAAATTGTCACCCAGTCTATTGCGTGTGGATATGAACACTTCCTTAGTTAGGCCATTATCATTTTTGATTTTGGTTTTATTGCTGTTATTAAGTTCTCTCAACCTTATGTACTTTTCATTAACGTTGTTCTTTCTTAGGATATTTGTTACGTCATTTAAGTGTATTTGATCAAACGCTTGCTTTAGATCAACAGGGCACATGAACATAGGCTTGTTGAATTCGATCGATTTTTTAGCCAACTCTCGTATAATATATATAGTATCTAGGATCGACCTATTTGTTCGAAATCTCTGCTGTTCTTCTGCTATAGCACAAAACACACCTCAAAGTTTTTTTCCGAACTTCACTGAAAACTGATAACCTTGAAATTTTTGTTTTTTTTTATATACCAGATAAATTATTAAAGGTAATGCTCTCTAGATAATTTTCGTTCAATCTACACACTATGGAGAGTATTCCAGAATTTTTTCCAAATTTTTTGATAGCTACTTTTCGAGAAAAGGGAGGACAGCGATTTTTCGCGGTTTTCTAAAAATGATACATAGAAAAGTGTGCGCAAGTATTACATTGTATATATTTTTGAACTTTCATTTGATATCCCACTCGATGACCTAGTAATTTTTTTTTCACTTCCGATTTCACTCCCCAAAACTAACCTCTTAAATCAAAATTTAACTTTCAAAACTACATGGTGCTGATGAAGCCATCAATTTCTATATTAGTACCAAAATTTACCTTTCTATGTGAAATCGTGCCGGAGAAAATCGGGTGCGACAGACGGACAAACACCGAAGTGATCTTATAAGTATTCCATACGGAACACTAAAAATTAGTTAGGACCAAAATGAGCATGCTTTTGCATAGATTTGAAATACTGTCCTTACTGAATTATGTCCCTTATAGATTGTTCTGGGATACTATCACAAATAAACTTTCATGTTTCTTCACGAACTGTCAGACTTTCTGCTATATTCTACTTATTTACACCTTCTACAAATTTTTTAATTAAAACAGCATTATATCAGTCTATGAATATCTGTGATAAAACCTGCAATGACATTGATCTGTGGAACCTATCTTCATCTCACTTTTTTTATGCCTTCATCGTTGTTGGGTTGCAATTCAGCCTGTTTTTAATTGAAATAACCGGTCAAGTGCAAGTTGAACTTGCACAATTAGTGTTCCGTACGTTGATTGTTTTTAAAATAAAAAATTTTGTTAGGGTGGTATAAAATGATCAGTGACTTCACAAAACACACCCCAAATGAGTTTTCAACAAAGTTTGTTTCCAATCTTTACTGAAAACTGGTGATCTTGAAATTTTGGTTTTTTTCTATATCAGATAAATTATTAAAGGTAATGATAATTTTCGTCCATCTATACCCCGTGGAGAATATTCCAGGGTTTTTTTTTCAAAATTTTTTGATCAGTACTTTTCGAGATAAGGTAGGGGACAGCGATTTATCACGATTTTTTAAAAGTAATACGAAGAAAAGTGTGCGCAAGTATTACATTATATATATATTTTTTACTTGTGGTTTCACAAGCTTTGATTTGACACCACACTCGATGACCTAGTAAAAAAATTTTTTTTTCACTTCTTATTTCACCCCTCAAAACGAACCCCTTAAGTCAAAATTTATGTTACGGTGATACAAAATGATCAGTGACTTCACAAAACACACCCCAAATAAGTTTTCAACAAAGTTTATTTCCAATCTTTACTGAAAATTGATGACCTTGAAATTTCTGTTTTTTTATATATCAGATAAATTATTACAGGTAATGCACTCGTGATAATTTTCGTTCAATCTACACCCCGTGGAGAATATTCCAGAATTTTTTCAAAATTTTTTGATAAGTACTTTCCGAGATAAGGCGGGTGGACAGCGATTTTTTCGCGATTTTTTAAAAATAATACGAAGAAAAGTGCGCGCAAGTATTACATTATATATATATATATATATATATATATATATATATATATATATATATATATATATATATATTTTACTCGTGTTTTCACAAGCTTTCATTTGACACCACACTCGATTACCTAGTAAAAAAATTTTTTTTTTCACTTCCGATTTCACCCCCCAAAACTACTAACCCCTTATGTCAAAATTTAACTTTCAAAACTACATGGCTCTGATGAGGCTATCAATTCCTATATTACTACCAAATTTCAACTTTCTATGACAAATAGTTTCGGAGAAAATCGGGTGTGGCAGACGGACAGACAGACGGACAGACGGACAGACAGACGGACAGACACCGAAGTGATCTTATAAGTGTTCCGTACGGAACACTAAAAATATCGAGGGAAAAACTGCCAAGGATGGCTATAACATAGTCTGTGAGTTAGGATCCAGTTTAGGACTTGACCAAATACACGTTGCTTTTTTATAGGGTAAACCAAAAAATAAAAAAAAAATTTAAAACAAACATGTTGTTCAGTAAGATACACTAGCCTAGTTTTAAAGGCAACTCTGTCTGAGAGTGTTTAGAGCCAGAGAAATTACTTAGCGAGTTGCTAACAATTACCGCTGGGTAGCGCGATTGATAGGGTTCTTTCTTCTTAAAATGCCATATCCGGACGTAGGCAACCCTCTCCACATTGCCTGTAGCTGGTGACTTTTTTAAACTGTTTCATAGACAAAGAGGACCTACAGCCTAATGCCGGTTCCGAACGATCAAGCTGAAAGAGTGTTCCTCGTTATGATCCTACAGGTGATTTGCCACTGTTGTAAGTTTTATTTTATTTAATTTTTACTTTTTTATTATTTCGCGAGCCGAGATATGAACACGGGTCGCTGACGTAGACCTATGCTATGGTCGCCGCTGTGATTCTATAACGTGGACATAAAAATTAATATCAACTACTAAATTTGAACAAAGTTCATATTTCAGCAGTTATTTACTGTTCTGCCATCTATCAATTAATCTTGGGACGCGCTTTGCTGTATCAAGATTCATCAGCCCAGTTAGGATCGACAGAGAAGATAATAAAACTCAAAGTACTTATCACAGTACCTACTGGCGCAAGAAATCAGCAAGATACACCAGTTTGCATTTCTGGCTGCTGTAAGCCTATTTTATGCATACCGGGCCTCCCGAAGGTCACAGACTGATAAAGAAATTGTTAGCGAATTGCTAAAAATTACCACGAAGCAGTGCAAATTTTAAGGTCACAGTCAGAGATACTGGTTATACAACCTGCTAGTTTTTTAATAAAAGAAAAAACATTTAAAAATATTAAGTCAACCCTAAGTAACAAATAATTACTCAAATCATTGCAAAATTAGTTTCCAAAGCATTTCATTTTGCTAAAACAAAAATTAAAATCTCAATATAAATACAAAGCGACAAAAATAAACTGACTGACTTACATTTACGCCATAATCTAATTTTTTTCTTGCTTATGGTACACGTAGCACCTTCGAATTAAATCTTTGCGTCGTTCCAGCTTATCTAAAGAAGAAAAAAAATAGGTAGTTTAAAGAGCACAATTGGTCAGTAAATATCTCTCTCCCAATCTCTTACAAGATGTAGCTGGGAGGTGTATTACACCTACATCTCTCGTCCTGTACAGGAAGAGTGAACATAACAAATATTACATTGAAAGTACCAACGGAAATCAACAATATACATAATGGTTTTTATATAGACAGCACAACTGATATCGCTCAATTCCGGTCCCTCTAAGATAATTTTTTTTTTAATACTTACTTTTTTTTTCGTCTGTCGATCTCTAATCGCTGTTCAGCGACGCCCATGGCACGTCCGGTGGCCACCAGGGCGGCTGGTTCGTCGAATCCACTTCGTCCGGCTCTGGATTTGCGGGATCTTCGTCTTCGCTGGGCGGCATTTCATGGGCGTTCTCTGTCTGTTCGTATTTTACATCAGCGTGAGCATTGACCCACTGCTGCACTCGTGGTGAACAAACCGGTATATCTCCCATGGTTTTTCTAGAATTCGCTTGTTCCTTCTTCTCCGCTTTATTTGGAGACACACTCTTACCCCTTTGGTAAGCTCTAAGAGGCCGCTTACCGGTAAGTTTTGTAAATAGGTCTTCCGAATTTTCAATGTCGCTTCCCTGATGTAAAATTTCAACTTAGATACGTTAAAGATATTTGCGACTCCAGTGATATTAGTCAAATCGTTTGTAGGTTCCTTTTGCACTTTTGGTGTTTTTAAAAGTTGTTTGACACCTAAGGGGGAAGTTAGATCATTTTTGGACTCTTCCGCTCTCTAGGAGACATAATGCTACTTAAATTGGGAATTTCAGTTACGTGACTTGCGCGTTCTAGGCGACATCAATCTTCTCAAGTTTGGGACGTTAGTTAGGTCATTTTGAGGTGATCTGATCTCTTTAGGGGTGCTAAACATTTTCTTCACTCCTGCAACATTCGTTAGGTCATTTTGGGAGCTAGCTTGGACTTTGGGCGAAACGAATTTGCGGAGGTTGGGTACGTTTCTAAGATCGTTCTTGGGGGATTTAGGAGGGGTTTTCAGAAGTTTTTTTACGCCTTCAAAGTTACTTAGACGATTTAGGGGTGACTTTTGAGGCTTCCTTTGTAGAGTAGAACGTTCAGTTTCTTCAGGTGATGTGTGAAAATTACAAAATAAAATAAATGCTTTTTATAAAAATTTTTAATAAATATTTTATCATTTATGATTTTATTTTCTGCGTGTGTATTTATGTGGTTCTAAAAAACATTTATTACTGTTTTCCTATAATAATATAGTAAAGAAATTATTTACAAATGAAATGGACAATTTCAAAATCTTTTAAACAAAATTTTGAAAAATATAACAGATAACTTTTTAAAACATATATATATATATATATATATATATATATATATATATATATATATATATATATATATATATATGTATATATATATATATATACAGGGTTACAGGAAAAGTCGTCCTAGATAATTAAGGACGTTATAGTTTAGGTCGTTTCTGACCGATTTGACTCTATGACATGATGTCCTAAACTTAACCCTTTTCGAGATATTGAAGTTTAAAGATTTTCTAAAAAAAAACATGTTTTTTTTTTTTTTGCTTTTATATCGATTTTTTTTATTAGAGGTTCTCGAGTGTGATTTTTTGGTTATTTTTAGTTAGTCTGTATGTCAAGTATCAAAAATCATCAAAAAAATTTGAACTAGTTACTAACAGTTTCAAATGGCAGCTTGTTAATGTTTCTAAATTACGAATTTTTACCAAGTGTTTCCTACTTTAAATCAATAAAGGGAAAAAAAAAATGTATGGAAGTTATTCTGCAAATTATTTTAAAAACTTTTACGTCTTTTTAGCTATTAAAAAAGGTATAATACTAGGAGTTTAATAGGAAAACTGTATACAGAATGCAGTAGCAAAAGGTAAATTTTTTAGTTCTAGGTGAAAATACGAAATAAAACAAAAAACCTTGCAATTTAATATTTTTTATTAATTATAATTCATGTTCTATATGGTCGCCCCTATTTCTAACACAAATTCTCATTCTTTTTCTTAAATTACTTTTCACAACGCTGGTTGTGAGGTGCCACCTCATTTCGTCAGCCGCATCAATTATTTTTTGTCTTAGGACATCCACGTTTTCGATAGGAGTCATCTGGTCGTATACGAGACTTTTCATGTGACCCCACACATAAAAATCCATCGGTGTTAGGTCTGGGCTTCTCGCCGGCCAAGGTATGCGTCCGCCTCTTCCAATCCATTTGTTGGGATAATTGTCATTGAGCCATGCACGAACACTTCCTCTGTAGTGAGCTGGGCAGCCATCGTGTTGAAAGTACATGTTTTGTCTCAAACCAATAGGCAGGTCTTCCATTAAATTAGGTAAATCGTCCCGCAAAAAATTGTCGTATTCCTCGCCATTCAAATTATCTGGCAGGAAGAATGGCCCAACCAAATAATTTGAAATTATACCCATCCACACATTTAAGCTGAATCTTGTTTGTGATCCTTTGGTTCTTTTTTTTGTTTGGGTTGCCTTCCTCTTTACAAGCCCAATAGTGGGCAATGTGGTAGTTTGTAAGACTGTCTTTGTCGAATTTGGACTCGTCAGTCCATAGTATTTTCTTAAAAAAAGATGCATCTTCGACATCGGTATTGAGCATAAATCTGCAGAATTCTAATCGTCGCAACGGATCCCCTTCTTCAATGACTTGCACGGGCGTATAGTGGTAAGGGTGTTGCCCAACAGTATGCATTACAAACCATACCTTCCACTGCGAAATACCAAGCTGTTGTGCGACAACATTTGTAGATGTGGTTGAGTCCACCTCAAAAAGACGTCGTATTTCGTTTTCTTCGTCTTCGTCAAAGATACGTGGTCGTTCCATGTCAGTCCGCCGTCTTTGTACAGAACCAGTTTCTCGTAGTCTTCGATAAGTTCCATCAAATACGCTAACATCAGGTACACGACGAGTAGGATATCGCAGTATGTATTCATCACGTACACGCGACGACACTCCTTCGCAAAATCCGTAACACATTAGGATGTCAGCATATTCCTCGTTGGTATATGTTGCCATATTCACAAGCAGAGATCAAAATCCAGTTACGAGCCAATTCACACAGTCAGAAGATGAAACACAGATATTTTTGAAAAGCACGGTATAGCACATCTACCACGGACGAATCGCATAAGCAGACTAAAAAATCATTCAAATAATGTTTAGTGAACAGAAAATGTCACTCGCACAGAGAGTACCCCCCGACCGGAAAAAAATGCTTACCCAACCCTTTTTATTGTTTGAAGGTGCAGGTAGTAAACCGGTAATTGGTAGTATCTAAATTCTATTATTATGTTACTCTATATTTGTAGATAGTATTAGATATTATACCGTTTTAGATAGCTAAAAAGACGTAAAAGTTTTTAAAATAATTTGCAGAACAACTTCCATACATTTTTTTTTCTCTTTATTGATTTAAAGTAGGAAACACTTGGTAAAAATTCGTAATTTAGAAACATTAACAAGCCGCCATTTGAAACTGTTAGTAACTAGTTCAAATTTTTTTAATGATTTTTGATACTTGACATACAGACTAACTAAAAATAACCAAAAAAAATCGCACTCGAAAACCTCTAATTAAAAAAAAAAAATCGATATAAAAAAGCAAAAAAAAACATGTTTTTTTAAAAAAATCTTTAAACTTCAATATCTCGAAAACGGTTAAGTTTAGGACATCATGTCATAGAGTCAAATCGGTCAGAAACGACCTAAACTATAACGTCCTTAATTATCTAGGACGACTTTCCCTGTAACCCTATATATATATATATATATATATATATATATATATATATAATATATATATATATATATATATGTTTTTAAAAGCTATCTGCTATGTTTTTTCGAAATTTTGTATAAAAGATTTTTGAAATTGTCCATTTCATTTGTAAATAATTTCTTTACCTATATTATTATAGGAAAACAGTAATAAAATGTTTTTTAGAACCACATAAATACACACGCAGAAAATAAAACATGCGAAGACACACAGTGCCGTACAAACTTGTTTCTAATAAAACAATAGTTGACCTAAACAGGTACTTTTCAAACTAAGATTAACTAAAAACACTAAACATTAAAAAATAAGCTATTATATGAAATAAAACTATAAAATATAAATGATAATCAAATTAATAAATGTGTTAATATTTATTATATTGAAATTGGCAACTTCTTAGGTCAAGTAAACGATTATTCTCTACTTTAATTCGTGAAAAAAAATCTTGTTTATCGACCCTTTCGTGACGCCTTTTCTAATAGTAATAATAAGTTATTATTAATATGAAGCCGAAAAAAATCGTATAAAAAGCAATTATAAAAAAATTATGATAAATAGCACTCCTATAAAACTACTGGGTAAATTAATCCTAAAATTTTACGGTTTTTCATTGATTGATTGATTGATTTTATAGGTGTCTGGCGCATCAACTGTAGTGGTCATTTTGCGCCACATATAGAACTGTATTAAATCATGTTATACATGTTAATTTCCTTAAGGAATGAGGTGATTTTGGTTATGTTGACAATGATTTGATTTGGTGAAAGTAATAGGCATAGTTGGTGAGGAATGTCATGATTAGTTCTGATTTGATGATAGTCTGGAGATTCAAATATGTGCTTGATGGAGAGCTGATTGTTGCAGATGTGGCACTGAGGGGGAGGGACTCCCTTCAATAAGTGGATATGAGTGAGATAAGTGTGTCCCACAGCAAGTCTTCTCCAGTCTGTGTTTTCCTTTCTAGTCATTTCAAAATTGTGGAATGGGGGAAATACGAGGGGTTTTCACTTCCCAGAGCTTATTAGGGTTTTCTTCCAGATCTCATTGAAGTTGGAAGACGTTGTTGTAGATTTCTTTGGGAAGGTTGAAGTAATCCGTCGGGTGGTTTTCACTTACAGTAGATTGGCCAGATGTTGCAGCTAGTTTTGCATGGGTGTCAGCTAAATCATTACCTCTTATACCAGCATGACCTGGAATCCATAGAAAAACAATTTGGACGTTTCTGATATCTGCTATATACAATAAGTCCATTATTTGTCTAATGAAGGAATAGTTCTGCTTGCGGGCGAAGATGGAGAACAAAGCACTTTGAGAATCAGACACAATGATGAACTTTCTGCCTAAGTTTGAGTTGAGTATGTGCCTGAGGCTTTCTTTGATGGCTAACAACTCGTCGGAAAAAATGGAAGTGTGGGGAGGAAGTTTAAAAGTTTTGATGTTGTTACCAATGATGTATGATGCGCCTACTCCCGCCTTTGACTTTGATCCATCTGTATAGGATGTAGAATATCCTGAGTATCGGTTATTTATTATGGACAGAAATTTTGATTTAATTAGTTGGCTGTTGTGTGTAGAAGATTTAAGGTGTCTCAGGGAGAAGTCAATGTGCTGTGTTGGAGAGCGCCATGGGGGAAAGGAGTTTTGTAAGGGATATTCATAATTAGGAGGAGACAGATTGTGTGTAAAAAGTAAAGATTTAATTCTTTGATGAATGGAGTTTGGCGGGAAAAGTCGGTTGCGATGAACATTGGTTAGGTTTATTGAGGATTTGAGGTGGGGGCGATGAAGAACGGATATGTAATATCTTAGTAGTGATTGTTGTCTTACCAAGGACAATGGAGGAAAAGAGGAGATGCACTGCAGGCTCTTGATCGGTGTAGTTCGAAATGCTCCTGTGATGGATCTCAGGGCCTGGTTTTGGATTGTATCTAGTTGTTTCTTCGTGGAAATACTGGCCGAATCGTAGATGAAGTCACCATATTTAAGTTTTGATAGAACTGAAGCCTTGTAGATGGAGGATAGGGATGAAAAATCAGATCCCCAAGAGGTGTTGGAGAGGGAGCGAATTATATTGAGATCTTGAGAGGTTCTTGCTCTTAGTTGTTTTATATGGGCGGACCAATTTAGTCTGGAGTCGAGGGTTAACCCCAATATGTTGGGGGAATTCGTATTTGGAATCGAAGAATTATACATGGAGAGAGCATTCAATTTGGAACAAGTTCTGGAATGACAAAAATGTATGAAGGAGGATTTTGTAGGTGAGAAGGAAACGCCGTTATTTATAGCCCATAATTCAAGGGCTTGTAGTGAGTCTTGTAGAGTGGAAGTGATTTCTTCATTAGAGTGAGATGAGTGATATAGGACTATATCATCTGCGAACAATTTATATTTGATGTGTTGGGGGATGTGTTCAATTAGTGAGGTCATGGCTATGTTGAATAAGGTTGGGCTTAGAACGGAGCCCTGAGGTAGCCCCCGTCTCAGGGAGTAAGAATTGGAGGTGTGACCGTTAGCCTTGACCTGAATGTTGCGATTACTTAAGAAGTTGAGGATAAAAATGGGAAGATTTCCCTCTAGCCCCATTTTCTTCAATCGTCGGAGAATCAAATTCTTGTCAGTGACATCGAAAGCGTTTTTGAGGTCCAAGGAGATCAAACCCGTATGCCATTTTCTATATATAGAGAGATTTATGTCTTGGTATAAGGAGGCTAGATGATCAAGAGAAGAGTGATGCTTACGAAAACCATATTGGAAAGGATGTAGTTTTCTCCCGGATTCGAGAATCCATGAAAGGCGATTGTTGATCATTCTTTCCATTATCTTGCAAGTGTGATTGGTCAAGGAGATGGGGCGATAACTACTGGACAATGATCTGGGTTTTCCCGCCTTATGGATAGGAACAATGATTGAGTTTGACCAGGAGGTTGGAAATTTGTAGCTGTCCCAGAGCTGATTATAATAATCTAGAAGGGGTGATAGAGAGTTTGCTGGAAGTTCCAGAATCATTTTTAGATAAATATGGTCAGGACCAGGAGCTGTGTTTTTTGATTGCTTCAAAGCTATGGAGAGTTCTGTGCTCGAGAAAGGGTCGTTATATTGGTGTTGAGTTTGAGAGATAAATGATGACAGAGGAGTCTCTGTTGTGTTGCAGGGAAGCGTTAATGATTTGCTTTGAAAATGTTGGGCAAGGACATTGCTTATTACTGCAGGGTCAGTAATGAGGATGTTATTGTCACTGATCGAGTGGATTTGATAAGTGTTAGTCCCCTTCATTTTCCTTATTGACCTCCATAGAGAGCCTGAAGAAATAGTATGATTCATGGAAGACACAAACTCCTGCCAAGAGTCCATTTTGGCCTTTTTCAGAGTTTTCTTTGCAAAGCTCTCGATTTTTTGAAGTTGATTAGATTGGTGGGAGAAGGGTGCCTTTTAAAGAGATTTAGTGCTTTCTTCCTGTAACTCATGACAGTTGCGCAATCATAAAAATGTGGAACGCTTCACAATTTTGCGTGTCATCCTTGCGCAGGGGCCATGCTAATCTTCTCTGTATCGTTCCAATTTTAGTATATGTACCACCGAAGCGAGTACAGTGACAGCCCATTTGGGTGTTCTTGTACTGTTCGAGCTAGTAGTAACAGTTTTTGTCTGCAGTGATTCATGTATTTGCTGATCTTGTGGTAACTGTTTTGGTGCACTCCTCCTGGCTTTAACGCTAGCTGGAGTGACAACATCGTTATTTGCTGTATGTTGCCGAGACGTTTCTTGATACTCTTGGACTGTTTTTGCTCCTCCATTTCTAGCTTTAATGCTAGCAAGAGTGACATCGTCACTTTGAGGATGTGCTTGTTGTGGAGGTGTTACCATTTCCATTTTAGTTTTTCCTTGCTGTGGAGTCACTTTTCCAGGTTTTAAACTAGAACTCTGTAGTGGATGTGATGACAAAAGGTTAGTTTTTGCACTTGTCGTTGGAGTCTTTAAAGTTGCTGATTTAAGTGTTCTGGAATGGGAGGCTTGTTCCACTTTTCATGCTGCGATATTTGGATTATCTGGAAGCACTTCTCCTTGAGTCTTTCTTCGATTTTTAGTATACAGTGGTTTTTCCGGTGAAACACTTCGTCCGGCCCTGGATTTGCGGGATGGTTTTTCAGACATATTAAAGAAAACATCTTCGTCTTCGCTGGGCGGCATTTCATGGGCGTTCTCTGTCTGTTCGTATTTTACATCAGCGTGAGCATTGACCCACTGCTGCACTCGTGGTGAACAAACCGGTATATCTCTCATGGTTTTTCTAGAATTCGCTTGTTCCTTCTTCTCCGCTTTATTTGGAGACACACTCTTACCCCTTTGGTAAGCTCTAACAGGCCGCTTACCGGTAAGTTTTGTAAATCGGTTTTCCGAATTTTCAATGTCGCTTCCCTGATGTAAAACTTCAACTCCTGTTACGTTAAAGATATTTGCGACTCCGATATTAGTCAAATCGTTTGTAGGTTCCTTTTGCACTTTTGGTGTTTTCAAAAGTTGTTTGACACCTAAGGGGGAAGTTAGATCATTTTTGGGACTCTTCCGCTCTCTAGGAGACATAATGCTTCTTAAATTGGGAATTTCAGTTACGTGACTTGCGCGTTCTAGGCGACATCAATTTTCTCAAGTTTGGGACGTTAGTTAAGTCATTTTGAGGTGATCTGATCTCTTTAGGGGTGCTAAACATTTTCTTCACTCCTGCAACATTCGTTAGGTCATTTTGGGAGCTAGCTTGGACTTTGGGCGAAACAAATTTGCGGAGGTTGGGTACGTTTCTAAGATCGTTCTTGGGGGATTTAGGAGGGGTTTTCAGAAGTTTTTTTACGCCTTCAAAGTTATTTAGACGATTTAGGGGTGACTTTTGAGGCTTCCTTTGTAGAGTAGAATGTTCAGTTTTATTTTATTTTTTATGATTTTATTTTTATATTTTATATATAATATATATATATTATATATAATTTTATTATATTTATATATTTTGCATCTTATTTTTGTATTCCGTTTCGTTCATTATTTCAAAAGTGTAAATATTAAGATGTTTCACCTAGAACTTTTTTAACCTAATTTTAGATTCCCTGAGTAAACAAACAGAGCTCTATAATCAATTGACTAAAAAGTATAATGATCTCATAGAACAACACAAAATGGAATTAAGAGATATAATAGTTACACAAAACACTGAATTGCAGCATTGCCAAGCTGAGAGAAGGGAACTCAACAATATGATTCAGGATTTAAAAGGTGAGAAACACTGAATTAAACAGAATAAAAAAAAGACCCTAAATCAAGCTCGTTTATTTTACATTTTTTAATGCGGATGAAACGGGTTTGTTTTACAAGATGACGCCTGATAAGACCTTAAAGTTTGTCGGAGAGAATTGTGCTGGTGGAACATTATCAAAAGTAAGGATTACTGTATTGGTAACTGCAAATATGTCTGGTGATATGACGATGAAGACGAGCTCTATGAATTCGTCAGAATGAATTATATTTTGCATCTTATTTTTGTATTCCGTTTCGTTTATTATTTCAAAAGTGTAAATATTCAGATGTTTCACCTAGAACTTTTTAACCTAATTTTAGATTCCCTGAGTAAACAAACAGAGCTCTATAATCAGTTGACTAAAAAGTATAATGATCTCATAGAACAACACAAAATGGAAAAAATGGAATTAAGCGATATAATAGCTACACAAAACACTGAATTGCAGCATTGCCAAGCTGAGAGAAGGGAACTCAACAATATGATTCAGGATTTAAAAGATGAGAAACACTGAATTAAACAGAATAAAAAACCGGTCAAGTGCAAGTTGAACTTGCACAATTAGTGTTCCGTACGTAGATCGTTTTTAAAATAAAAATTTTTGTTAGGGTGGTATAAAATGATCAGTGACTTCACAAAACACACCCCAAATGAGTTTTCAACAAAGTTTTTTTCCAATCTTTACTGAAAACTGGTGACTTTGAAATTTTTTTTTTTTTTTTAAATACCAAATAAATTATTAAAGGTAATGCACTCGTGATAATTTTCGTTCAATCTATACCCCGTGGAGAATATTCCAGAATTTTTTCAAAATTTTTGATTAGTACTTTTCGAGATAAGGTAGGGGACAGCGATTTTTTAAAAGTAATACGAAGAAAAGTGTGCGCAAGTATTACATTATATATATATTTTTTACTCGTGTTTTCACACCACACTCGATGACCCAGTAAAAAAAAATTTTTTTTTCACATCCGATTTCACCCCCAAAACGAACCAAACGAAACGAAGTCAAAATTTATGTTACGGTGGTATAAAATGATCAGTGACTTCAAAAAACACACCCCAAATGAGTTTTCAACAAAGTTTGTTTCTAATCTTTACTGAAATCTGATGACCTTGAAATTTTTGTTTTTTTTATGTACCATATAAATTATTAAGGGTAATGCACTCGTGATAATTTTCGTTCAATCTACAGCCCGTGGAGAATATTCCAGAGTTTTTTTTCGAAATTTTTTGATAAGTACTTTTCGAGATAAGGCCCGGGACAGCGATTTTTCGCGAATTTTTAAAAATAATACAAAGAAAAGTGCGCGCAAGTATAATATTATATATATATTTTTTACTCGTGTTTTCACAAGCTTTCATTTGACACCACACTCGATGACCTAGTAAAAAAATTTTTTTTTCGCTTCCGACTTCATCCCCCAAAACTAACCCCTTAAGTCAAAATTTAATTCTCAAAACTACATGGCTCTGATGAGGCCATCAATTCCTATATTATTACCAAATTTCACCTTTCTATGTCAAATAGTTTCGGAGAAAATCGGGTGTGACAGACAGACAGACAGACAGACAGACAGACAGACAGACAGACAGACAGACAGACAGACAGACAGACAGACAGACAGACAGACAGACAGACAGACAGACAGACAGACAGACAGACAGACAGACAGACAGACAGACAGACAGACAGACAGACAGACAGACAGACAGACAGACAGACAGACAGACAGACAGACAGACAGACAGACAGACAGACAGACAGACAGACAGACAGACAGACAGACAGACAGACAGACAGACAGACAGACAGACAGACAGACAGACAGACAGACAGACAGACAGACAGACAGACAGACAGACAGACAGACAGACAGACAGACAGACAGACAGACAGACAGACAGACAGACAGACAGACAGACAGACAGACAGACAGACAGACAGACAGACAGACAGACAGACAGACAGGACACCGAAGTGATCTTATAAGTGTTCCGTACGGAACACTAAAAAGACCCTAAATCGAGCTCGTTTATTTTACATTTTTAACTGCAAATATGTCTGGTGATATGACGATGAATACGAGCTCTATGAATTCGTCAGAACGAATTATATTTTGCATCTTATTTTTGTATTCTGTTTCGTTCATTATTTCAAAAGTGTAAATATTAAGATGTTTCACCTAGAACTTTTTTAGCCTAATTTTAGATTCCTTGAATAAACAAACAGAGCTCTATAATCAGTTGACTAAAAAGGATAATGATCTCATAGAACAACACAAAATGGAAAAAATGGAATTAAGAGATATAATAGTTACACAAAACACTGAATTGCAGCATTGCCAAGCTGAGAGAAGGGAACTCAACAATATGATTCAGGATTTAAAAAGGTGAGAAACACTGAATTAAACAAAATAAAAAAAAGACCATAAAATTAAGCTTGTTTATTTATTTTAGGAAACCTAAGAGTGTTTTGTAGGATTCGTTCACCCACAAACGTCGAAGAGATGGATCGACCACAGTATACTTTTAATTTCATCGACGACAGCACGCTGGAAATACCGAAGAGCAGAAGAAGCGTCAGTCCGACCAGGGCAAGCATACTAGATTTCAAATCAGAAATTACCTTTGACAGAGTTTTTCTTCCACAAACTTCAATGAAGGAGGTTAGTGCTGAAATTTTATACACATTCCATATTAAACAATATTTCAGTTGAAACGTTCATTGAGCTATAGCTGCTTTATAATTTTTTACTTTTTACTTTTCTTACTAAAGGAAAGTATTTTATTCGTGAAAAAATCACACTTTTCTTCCTTCATGTTTTAGAGTTCCTATATCACGAAAAAATATCACGCTAGCTGCTAAGGAATTTTTTTCTTTGGGTTTTTTGTGCTTTCGGTCTTCGCAATACATCGAAATTTCAGAATAATTAAAAATTAAAACATTTTTATATAAGAACGAGCTTTCCTCGCATTTTCCCTGCTACAACACTTAAAAATTAAAACATTTTTATATAGGATCGATCTTTCCTCGCACTTTCTCTGCTACAACACATGTTAAAGAATGTCTTTCTGTACAACCCTGTTCAAACTGCATGTCGCTAGCTGCTAAGGAATTTTTTTTTGTTTGGACTTTTTGTGCTTTAGGTCTTCGCAATACATCGAAATTTTAGAATAATTAAAAATTAAAACATTTTTATATAAGAACGAGCTTTCCTCGCACTTTCCCTGCTACAACACATGTTAAAGAATGTCTTTCTGTACAACCCTGTTCAAACTGCATGTCGCTAGCTGCTAAGGAATTTTTTTTTTTCTTTGGACTTTTTGTGTGCTTTAGGTCTTCGCAATACATCGAAATTTTAGAATAATTAAAAATTAAAACATTTTTATATAAGAACGAGCTTTCCTCGCACTTTCTCTGCTACAACACATGTTAAAGAATGTCTTTCTGTACAACCCTGTTCAAACTGCATGTCGCTAGCTGCTAAGGAATTTTTTTCTTTGGACTTTTTGTGCTTTAGGTCTTCGCAATACATCGAAATTTTAGAATAATTAAAAATTAAAACATTTTTATATAAGAACGAGCTTTCCTCGCACTTTCCCTGCTACAACACATGTTAAAGAATGTCTTTCTGTACAACCCTGTTCAAACTGCATGTCGCTAGCTGCTAAGGAATTTTTTTCTTTGGACTTTTTGTGCTTTAGTTCTTCGCAATACATCGAAATTTTAGAATAATTAAAAATTAAAACATTTTTATATAAGAACGAGCTTTCCTCGCACTTTCCCTGCTACAACACATGTTAAAGAATGTCTTTCTGTACAACCCTGTTCAAACTGCATGTCGCTAGCTGCTAAGGAATTTTTTTCTTTGGACTTTTTGTGCTTTAGGTCTTCGCAATACATCGAAATTTTAGAATAATTAAAAATTAAAACATTTTTATATAAGAACGAGCTTTCCTCGCACTTTCTCTGCTACAACACATGTTAAAGAATGTCTTTCTGTACAACCCTGTTCAAACTGCATGTCGCTAGCTGCTAAGGAATTTTTTTCTTTTGACTTTTTGTGCTTTAGATCGATCGCAATACATCGAAATTTTGGAATAATTAAAAATTAAAACAGTTTTATAAAAGAACGAGCTTTCCTCGCACTTTCCCAGCTACAACACCCATGTTAAACAACGACTTTCTTTACATCCCCGTTCAAACTGCATGTCGCTAGCTGCTAAGGAATTTTTTTCTATGGACTTTTTGTTCTTTAGGTCTTCGCAATACATCGAAATTTTAGAATAATTAAAAAAAAATTAAAACATTTTTTATATAAGAACGAGCTTTCCTCGCACTTTCCCTGCTACAACACATGTTAAAGAATGTCTTTCTGTACAACCCTGTTCAAACTGCATGTCGCTAGCTGCTAAGGAATTTTTTTCTTTGGACTTTTTGTGCTTTAGGTCTTCGCAATACATCGAAATTTTAGAATAATTAAAAATTAAAACATTTTTATATAAGAACGAGCTTTCCTCGCACTTTCTCTGCTACAACACATGTTAAAGAATGTCTTTCTGTACAACCCTGTTCAAACTGCATGTCGCTAGCTGCTAAGGAATTTTTTTCTTTGGACTTTTTGTGCTTTAGGTCTTCGCAATACATCGAAATTTTAGAATAATTAAAAATTAAAACATTTTTATATAAGAACGAGCTTTCCTCGCACTTTCTCTGCTACAACACATGTTAAAGAATGTCTTTCTGTACAACCCTGTTCAAACTGCATGTCGCTAGCTGCTAAGGAATTTTTTTCTTTGGACTTTTTGTGCTTTAGGTCTTCGCAATACATCGAAATTTTAGAATAATTAAAAATTAAAACATTTTTATATAAGAACGAGCTTTCCTCGCACTTTCCCTGC
>CM032451.1:24782830-24836621 GCA_019049505.1 Pachyrhynchus sulphureomaculatus
TCCACTTTATTTAGTTTCACTGAAACTGTATGACGCGTTTCGCTATACTATAGCTCAGGGGTGCTCAAACGGTCGATCGCGATCGACAAGTCGATCGCGAGTGCTTTTTGAGTCGATCTCGAGAAAAAAATTCCGATATAGAACTATTCACAGATTTTGTTTTAGGTAACTAAAACAAAATGTAATGAATAAACTACTAAAATTTATTCGATCCACAATTAGGCCAGAATAACCCCCTCATCACTTTCTTTTATCGTAATAACCCCCTGCTAGCGGCAAAAGGGGGCTTTATTAAAGGAACGCGCGGTACTTGTCAAAGAAAAGCCGCGTTTTTGATTCCCGCCGATTTTTCTAGAAACTTCGGGCGGCGTGTTTGACGGGAACATTCGAGACTTCGTTCGCGCCGATATAAATGTTGCGCCTGCAGGAATAGGAGTCAGTCTGAGTTGTAACTTGAAGGCGATACATCGATACAAAGTTTATTAATAAATAGTCCAAAATGAGTGCGGCGAAGAAAAGTAAAACTTATCATTTTAATAACGATAGGGAGGAAGAATTTTTCTTTTGTATGGTAAAGGATAAGTGCATTTGTCTCATTTGCCGTGCGTCAGCTGCAATACCTAACCGTGGGAACTTAGAGAGGCATCATAAAACGGTTCATAAAAAACTATGAAAAGGATTTTCCGTCACAGAGTGAATTAAGAAAACGAAAAGTACGTGATTTGATAACTTGTTTGAAAAAAGAACAAACCATGTTCACAAGACCAGCCAAACAATCAAAAGCTGTAACGATCGCGTCATTTAAAATATCTCATATATTGGCGAAACACAAGAAACCATTTGATGATGGATTGGTTGTGAAGGAAGCATTTATTGAAGCGGGTGAGACTTTATTTGGAGATTTTAAAAATAAAACAGAGATTATTAGAGAACTTCAGTTATCTCGTCCGACTGTCACAAGGCGTGTTGAAGTCATGAGTCAGGACATGGCAGATAAACTAAAACATAATATCATGGAATGTACATACTTTTCTTTACAGTTCGACAAATCCACCGATATGACGTACACTGCCCAGCTGTGTATTTTTATTCGAATGGTATTCAATGACATGTCGGCAAAGGAAGAGTTTTTGACAATGATTTCTCTGAAAGGAAAGACCCGTGGCGAAGATATATATGACGTTTTCTTCAATTTTGTAACAAACTACAAGCTACCAATATATAAACTAGTGTGCATTACAACCGATGGAGCACCAGCAATGACTGGAAACAAAAACGGTTTTGTGGCATTGTGTCGAGCTAATGATGATTTCTCTTCATTTTTCTCCTTCCATTGCATTATACATCAACAAGTTTTGTGTTCAAAAGTTCTAAACATGGAGGAGATTATGGCACTGCAATAAAAATTGTGAATTCTATCCGTGCACGTAGCTTGCAACGACGGCTCTTTAAATTGCAGTTGGAAGATAGTGAGTCAGCTGAACACATTGATTTAGTTCTTCACACGGACCGGACGTCAGGTGGTTGAGTCGCGGAAAATTCCTAGAAAGGTTTCAAGAGTTATTGCCCGAAATAACAGCTTTTCTGGACGAAAGAGGTGATGACACTCAGATGCTGAAAAACGGAAAATGGCTGACTGATATGGCATTTTTGACAGACATCACAATGCATTTAAACACCATTAATTTGGAGCTTCAAGGTAAAGGAAAAACTATTATTGAGATGATTAGCGCAATAAACGCATTGAAGAGTAAATTGCAACTTATGATAGATCAGCTAAAAAGAAAGGATCTGAAAAATTTTCCGTCTTTGAAAGCAAGGATTCCTCAGTTGAATTATGATATTTATGAGGCAGAATTATCAAATATTTTGGGCCAATTCGAAATACGTTTTTATGATTTCAGTAAATTGGCAAATATAGCATCATTTATGAGTTATCCTTTTTCATGTAAAAACATTGAGGAATTAGCTACTGAAATAGCAAGTCAGTTTAACATGGACTCATGTTCTGTTGAAAATGAGTTAGTGCAGATTATATCAGATATACATCTCAAAGCCACAGCATCTGATATAAAATTCTGGTGTTTTACATCTGAAGATAAATATCCGAATCTAAGACAAATCGCCCTTCAACTGACGGCAATGTTTGGGTCAACTTACTTGTGCGAGTCTGCATTTTCTGAAATGAAGATAATTAAGTCAAAATATCGCAATCGACTAACTGACGAACATATGTCATCATGCTTGCGATTAGCACTCGGTAATTACGTACCATCTTATGAAAAGTATGCTGAGGACATGCAGTGCCACGCTTCAACATCCAAAGTCACTCTTTAGTTAAGTTTAGACACTAGAACTCGTTTATTTTGTAAGAACCAATAAACTCGCAATTTTGAATAATTATGAGTTTTTTTTCATTGACATTTTAGAGCAGACCTACACTTACCTTGACTAAAAAAATGCATATTGTGCGGAAAACTAATATCTATGCCACGATACACCCTACCTAGACGACAATCCTGCATCACACTTACTTGCAGCCTCTCAGAGTCGATCGATCGTAGTCTAACAATATTGAGGTAGATCGCCAGCAGTTCAAGTTTGAGCACCCCTGCTATAGCTTCTTCTGATACAAAATGATATTTGAATATTAGTGTTGTTACATTTACACAAATACTCTAAGGTAGATAGGTAATAAAATTAATACTATATGCTAATGAATATTGCTGGGAAATCCATTCTGAATATTAATTGTATAAATTAAGTAAAGGGGAGTTACCATAGGCCAGAGAGGTATCTTTTCGTTCGTTTAAGATGATGTCTGAATTTTTAATTCTATTTATTTCTAAATTTTCTAATAGGTTTAATTTTATGCCTTTGTTTTGTATGTGTAGAATTTTAAATTTATCGTCAAAAAGATGATTTATTCCGTTAAATGATTACTGTACGCTGAGTCAGTTTTGTTTTTTAAATAGCTTCTTTTATGTTCTGAAATCCGAGTTTCGAATGAACGATCTGTTTGACCTATGTAACTTTTATGACAAGAACCACAATTCAACTGATACAATCCAGATTTTTTTGATCTATTTTGTTTTCCCTTTGCGTTTTTAATGAATTTTGCTAACGAGTTGTTTGTTCTAAAATCTATGTTGATATTATATTTGTTTAAGTGGTTTTTAATTTTCTCTGACGTGTTACCAAAATAGATCCGACAGAAAAATTCAAGAAAGATATTAGAACAGTGTTAAGTAAAGCGTTTAGCATCATATCAGACAACCAAATCTTAAAATTAACAGTCATGAATCATCAGCCCCCTCTACGTTATTCATTAGTCAAATTACATAAAGAAAATCATCCTATTAGACCTGTAGCCTCCTACATATCGGCCCCAGCTTACAAACTCCCAAAATTTCTCATAGATATTATTAAAACGAACATTAACTTTACCCCCAACTTACACAATAAAAAATTCGTTAGAATTAACGGAAAAAATTTCCAACGTCTTTCTACCAAATAATTCAAAACTAGTATCATTTGACGTCCAAAACCTTTTCCCTAGCATACCCCCGGATAAAACAGTAAAAATAATAAAAACATTCCTAATCAAAAATAAAGTTAATATCGTTGTACAACAAGACATACTAAATTTATTAAACACGAGCCTCAATCAAAATTATTTTTACTTTAATAATACGTTTTATAATAGTTCTGAGGGTCTCATAATGGGTAGTCCACTTAGTCCGCTTTTAGCAGAAATATTCATGGATAACCTAGAAAAACAAATACATCGACAAGAATTTAGCAAACCATTTTTATATTGGTACCGATATGTAGACGACATCTTTGCTTGTTTTAATGGTACAGAGCGTCAACTTGACAATGTTTTTAACTATATAAACTCAATACATAAAAATATTAAATTCACTATGGAACTAGAAGTCGACAATAAAATTAATTTTCTTGACTTAACGATAACCAGACATTACAACAAACACAAATTCTCTATTTTTTACAAACCCTCACATACAGATACTACAATAAACATAAAATCAGCTCACCCCCTACGACACAAATTGGCAGCTTACCACAGTACGTTGCATAGACTTCTAAGTGTCCCCTTATCTGTACATGATTTTAATAAAGAATTAAATCTAATAAAACAAATTGCTGTTAACAACGGATATTCTCCTGACACCATAGACTCAATTTTAAACAAAAAATTCAAAAATAAAGCTATTTCTTTAGTATACCCCAAGAAAGAAAACACAGGGAAAAAATATGTTTTAACCTATTTTGGTAACACGTCAGAGAAAATTAAAAACCACTTAAACAAATATAATATCAACATAGCTTTTAGAACAAATAACTCGTTAGGAAAATTCATTAAAAACGCAAAGGGGAAAACAAAATAGATCAAAAAAATCTGGAGTGTATCAGTTAAATTGTGGTTCTTGTCATAAAAGTTACATAGGTCAGACAGATCGCTCATTCGAAACTCGGATTTCAGAACATAAAAGAAGCTATTTAAAAAACAAAACTGACTCAGCGTACAGTAATCATTTAACAGAATCAAATCATCTTTTTGACGATAAATTTAAAATTCTACACATACAAAACAAAGGCGTAAAATTAAACCTATTAGAAAATTTAGAAATAAATAGAATTAAAAATTCAGACATCATCTTAAACGAACAAAAAAATATAAAGATACCTGTCTGGCCCATGGTAACTCCCCTTTACTCAATTTATACAATTAATATTCAGAATGGATTTCCCACCAATATTCATTAGCATATAGTATTAATTTTATTACCTATCTACCTTAGGGTATTTGTATAAATGTAACAACACTAATATTCAAATATCATTTTGTATCAGAAGAAGCTATAGTATAGCGAAACGCGTCATACAGTTTCAGTGAAACTAAATATAGTGGAAATTTGACAAAATCAGTCTTTCATTTCATTCGTTATGAATTTCCATCAAGTAACAGCCACAACAATTCAAAATTTAAAGGTGATTAAAACTAAAAATGCAAATACTTGGTAGAGAAATTTCGGACGCTTATGGTTTATGACATTTTAATGTTTATAACCCATGTTGTATGCTATCAACTCAAAACAAACGAACTATAGCTTTATTAAAGTACGTTGTACGACACGTTGCCTGAAGAAAATATTGGGCATCTTGGACTGCACATTGGAAATAGTGGGTGATGTTGGTCCCTGGAAATCGACAGTAGAATATGGAACAAGTTGGATGACCCATTTGTGTCACAGTAATCTATAAAATTTGATATTGCAACAAATACCATCCAAACCTGCAATTTTAAATATTCTCGTGTAAAAATGTACATCGTGTGGTATTTCTAAAGAACACATTAAATATACTGGTTATTCAATACATCCAACACGACATTTTTACTTCCGTCACATCCATCCCTTTTTCTTGTGCTTTCTTTTTTAAACCGCTTTCTATTTCATACCACATGAATTCACTTCTTCTTGTAATTATGATGAAATCTATTTGATGTAAACTTTAAACAATGCGCAAACAAGTATCATTCATATTAAGGTCAAATTAAATCAAATATGAGGTCAAATATGCCAAAACGACATGGCAGTATTATTAGTCATAAGAATATGTAGATGAAGCACCGTTTTTAAAATGTTTTATAACAGGATCTGTCATATAAGGATTGAAAGACTGTTGAATGAAATGAATGAAAAAAGAAACCTGATTACCATACGAAATATAAATATTGGGAGATTTTACTTACGATATTACTTATGTAGTTTCAAGAACTAGTGAGTTTAGTAAAATCTTTTTCAGAGAAAAGTGCTGAGATAACTTCTAGTCTTTTATCTACTCAGGACGCGTTATACTCGAACTAGAAATAAAATCTACAATTCTTGAGCGATGCCGCTTCAGAGGAAAGGTTGCAGAAAGTAACACCCCCGTGTAACTCTCCACAGAAGCAGAAGGAGTTCCCCAGAAAGACGTAGTTGGCAGTACAAGCGCATTTTTCGTTTATATTCTTATTTTTCATTATTCCCAATTTTAGGAGCAACGCTCTCCTTATTACGCTTTGTTTTATTTTCAGTTCTCAACGTAGCGGCGGGTAAAGCCCCCATGCAAGTTTCCACAGATGCCGGAGGAATCCCACAAAAGGCCATAGATGGCAGCACAAGCGCATTTTTTAATAGCGAAACGTGTACTCTTACAAAAGTAGAAAAAACACCTTGGTGGTACGTGAACTTACTGGAACCATATATGGTACAATTGGTGCGATTGGATTTTGGAAAGCCTTGCTGTGGTAAGTAGGAACAAGCATTCTCAATCATAGGTACCTCAAATTTTTTTTTCCGTGAAAATGAATATATTTTTTAATTCAGTTCAACCTGCAATTGTTATTAACTGTGACAAAATATAATATGAAATATTGCTGATAAATAATGCATGCTACCATGAAAACCGCTAAATTTTTCGCTCTTGAACTTGTGTTTGCTTGAATACCGAAGAAAATTGACGGAAATAATCGAAGAATTTTGAACAAGTAATACTAGACTTGACTTAGAAATCAAGAATTTGTACACAAAATGTAGTATGTTAGAAGTAGAATCATACAGCTTATTCAAAAAACTTACTTCAGGATTAAACAATATTGAATATGAAGTATGGAGCGAGTTCCAGAGGAAAATGTTTTTAGTTATTGATATTCAATATAAAAAGAAATTCTCTATTCTAAGTAAAAAATTAAAAAAGCTCTTACCGAAGAAAAATAGTCCTCAGGAACTCGTAAATATTGTAGAAAATCATTCATCTCAATCCTTTATACAAAATGAAATTCACATCTTAAACAAAGGTCTTAACTTTGCAGTATCCCCTCCTAGAGATAATTTATCAGAAATAGTTGCTCACATTGAAAGTTCCATTAGTACACTTCCAGAAAATAATAAATCATTTGTTAGGGAAGCATGTCGCAATCAAATATCGAAAAACATGGTTAACAACACAAATTCTAATTCACGAAAAGACATAAAAGTAGTTAAAGGATTGAAAAAGAAAGATGTTTTCTACTTAAAAGCGGATAAAGGAAATAAGGTTGTTATATTGGATAAGAAAGATTATTTTGAACGCGTAGATAATCTTATCGAATCTGGCCCTTATGAAAAGGTAATAAGAAATCCATTACCGAGAATGATATCAGAGGTTAAAAATTCTTTAAAAAAATGATTGATGATGATAGAATTTGATATCTATAGGAAGGACACAGTAACAGATAGATATATTTCTAATGATTCATTTCATTGCAAACAACATAAATTAGCCTCATTACATTTTTTAGTTCATCGTTTGGTCACTTTCCCCCTCTGAATAGAGTAAATTTTAATAAAGAAAGGAATCGTATTAGAAATATAACTAGAGTTAATGGTTATGACGATGACTTAGTAAATAAGCTAATAAATAGACATAAGTTTAGGTTTAATATTCAGAATTCCACCTTTTTTACACGCGAAGAAAATAACACCAAGTATGTCTCCATACCATATAATCCGAAATATAGCAAGGGACTCAATAAGGTATTTAATAAGGTAGGCCTCACCTTAGTCTATAAGTCATCAGACAATCTGAGAAATATCTTAGGAAATCCCAAAGATAAGATTCCTAATTACGAGAAAAGTGGAATTTATGAAATTAGTTGTAATGATTGTGACAAAAAGTATGTTGGGCAAACTAAAAGGTCAATTAAAACACGATTTAAAGAACATTTAGCACACTTAAAATACAATAGAACAGAAAAGTCTAGCATTGCCGAACATGCCCTTGAAGCTGATCATACATTAGATAATCTAAGATTGATAAAAAATGTATCTGATAGGAGATTGTTAAACGCATACGAAAGTATGGAAATCATAAAATGTAAAAGTAGTTTAAATAAAGACAGAGGGCCTATTCCTTATAGTCCCCTCTACTGGTTACTTGACCGGAATTGATGGCCTTGCCTATGTCATTAGTTCCGTTTGAGTAATTCAAGGGTTAGGCTAAGTATAAATAGGGCCGATTTGTAGTTTAGCTTTAGTCAATCATCGCTCCTGATGAAGCTAACATGGTTAGCGAAACGCGCGTCGAGTGCAAAAATAAAGTGTTTGGTGTAGTGGTGATATATACTGAGTATTAACGAAAATTGATAAAAGAAAAACACTTTTTGATCTGACTATATATATATATATATATATATATATATATATATATATATATATATATATATATATATATATATATATATAGAAATTATCAAACTTTATTGGGGATGCGGTCTCAATAGAGGCCTAGGAGGTAGAAATTAAACTCTTGGTGTTCACTGTCAAGCTTTCGATAATGTTTATTATCTTTTTCAAAGACACGTTTAACACATGAGTCCTAAACTAAAGAACATTGCATTTTCATTGGAATCGCCGGAAAAATCAGCAAATTCATATGGATGATTATTGATTTACATTTTCATAGGATGCACGTCGTAACGAAAGTCATATATATTATATATATATATATATATATATATATATATATATATATATATATATATATATATATATATATATATATATAAATAATACAAAATACACTTACTGCAAGACGAAACGATAAGAGACCTATACAAACGACGATTAGATCAAAAATTAAATGAATTTAACTACAACAACAGATGTATGACCACATAAAAGAATGCATCAAACAAGAGGCCCTAGAAGCATTAGGTAAAGAAGACAACGAAAATAAGAAACATAAAATTAGAATCTGTGAAAAAACCAAAGAATCTATAAAGGAGAAAAAAAGACTATACGAAAAATGGCTGAATACAAAATCCGAAGAAGATCTACAGAATTATAAAGAGAAAAATGCAGAAACGAGGAGGATGATAAACAAAGAAAAGAACGAGAGATGGAAAAAATCGTGCGAACATGTAGAACAGTATATAGGAGGAACTAGAAGCACAGACTCATGGAGAATAATTAAAGCATTAAGGACCAACAATAGAGAGAAGATGTATATAGAGTATATCCCAGAAAGCGAGTGGGAAGAATATTATAAGAAGCTGCTGACAGAAGACAGACAAGAATGCCAGGAAGAGAACTCTGAAGAAGAACAGAATAAGGAAAAAAAAGAGATAGAACTAAGTTGTGAAGAAGTAAAGAAGACAATAAAAACACTCAAAAATAATAAATCTGCAGGACCTGGGGGTGTGGTAAATGAAATGATTAAGTACGGGTCTAATAAATTATATCGAATGCTGAGAAACATGTTCCACAGAGCGATAAATAGAGAAAAAATACCAGAGGAATGGTCAAAAGCCTATATAGTATCTATATTTAAAAGGGGAGAGAGACTGCAGAAAATGCACAAACTATAGAGGCCTAAGCATAATATCGAGTATGGGACGTTTGTATGGAAAAATTATTAAAAATATCATAGAGGAAAATATAAAACGAAAAATTGGAGAAGACCAAGCAGGCTTTACGGCCGGAAAATCATGTATAGACCACATATACACTATAAAACAAACAATGGAAAAAAACTGGCAAAGAATAGAGAAGTTCATTTAGCCTTCATAGACATAAGAAAGGCCTATGACTCAGTACCAAGACAAAGATTATGGAACGCAATGAAAGAAATAGGCATTGACAAAGAACTAATATACGCAGTAAAAGTTCTCTACGAAAACAACACAGTGAACATAAAAATAGGACACAAAATAGGGAAGAGACTCCAAACATCAAAAGGCCTATTACAAGGATGCTCTACATCCCCACACTATTCAAAATATACCTCGAACAAACATTAAAAAAATGGAAGCAAAAATGTAGTGGAATGGGAGTCGTAATACGAGAAGTTTACTTATATACTCTAAGTTTCGCAGACGACCAAGTAATCATAGCGCAAGATGAGGAATACCTCAGTTATATGGTAAGAATACACTAAAGCAGGATTAGCAATAAACTTTGATAAAACGGAATATCTAACAACAAAGGAGAGAAACGTGGAGAATCTAGAAGTCGATAACGAAACAATAATCAAAGGAACCGATAGATTTAAATATTTAGGAACCATCATTTCAAGAAACGCAACATCAGAAGAAGCGATTAAAGCTAGATTAGGACAAACGCGGACATGCATAAGACAATTAAATTCGATCCTGTGGGACAAGCACATTACAAAGAGAAACAAAACACGCATATACATAGCATAATGACATACGGGTCAGAAACATGGACGATCAACAAAAGAAATAAATCTAAAATTAACGCGGTAGAGATGGAGTATTGGAGAAGATGTTGTAGAGTGACACGTATGGAGAGAATAACAAATGAAGAAATAAGAAGCAGAATGAACATCAAAGAGAACGCAATAAACACCATTGAAGAAAAACGATTAAAATGGTATGGACACATAAGACGGAGCGAAGCTAATAGGTGGATGAAGAAAATAACGGAGTAGTGCCCTATAGGGAGAAGAAAAAGAGGAAGACCCAGACGATCGTGGAGAGACGATGTAGACGAGGACAGGGGTCTTACAGATGGAGACTGGGAAGATAGAAACGGATGGAATCAAAGGCTGAGAGAAGGAAGACAGCGTCAGCTGTAGAAAATCCTTGATATATATATATATATATATATATATATATATATATATATATATATATATATATATATATATATATATATATATATATATAGGAATTACTGTAATTCAGAATGTAACGTCTCAAGAAGCTACTGTGATAGCGAAACATGTTACGGTGTATTACAAATATAGTGGAAAGTTTGTGTAAATAATTGTTTCATTTTTTCACATTTCACATAAATAATTACATATATATATATATATATATATATATATATATATATATATATATATATAATACATTAAAGTTCCGGGTTTCAATCCGTTTGTCTAAGAATGAATTTGCACGACATTTCGCCAAAATCTTATTTGGCCTTTTCAAGTGCTCAAGTCGAGAAGGAACATGAAAGTTGATCTGGGAAAGCAGGTCAGGGCAGTCAATAAAGGATTTACAAATCTTGAACAAAAATTGAACCAGCAAGTAAATCCTGCGATTCATCAACGGCATGTTGAAACGCGCTAACAAGATATTGCTTCCTATACCTCTAGGAGGGTAAATATCGCCATCTATGAAGCAGAGAAACTTAAGGAACTTTTTCTGTATGTTCTCTATTCTATCAATGTATTTGTGATAGATTGGGTGTCAAATCACTGAGCCATATTTCAACTTAGATCGCACATAGCAAAAGTAGAGCACTTTGAGCGATCCTGCATCTACCAATCCCCTTGAATTGCGAAAAATAAACCCAAGCATTTTCAACTAATCTCCACAAACCCGATCGATATGATTGGAAAATGACAATCGGGTATCAAACACCACTCCCGGGTCCCTGAAATTATAGCAACGATTCATAATCGCTTTATCCAAAACACACTCATAATGAGTGCGGTTCAGTTGGTTGGAGAACGACATAATAAAATACTTTCCGAGATTCAAGGTCAACTTATTGATAACACACCAATTTTCGATAGTACGTATGTCTTTTTGAAGTATAATACAATTATTAATGTCATGAATTATCCGAAACAGTTTAAGATCATCAGCAAATAAGAGTGTGCTACTGACAATGGACTCAACAATGTTATTTATAAAAATTGAAAACAACAATGGGGAGAGGTTACTGCCCTGTGGAACGCCGCTAATAGCCACGAATTGAAATGAATGATGGCCTCGGATATCAAAATATTGAATACGATTATGAAGATATGACCGAAGGAACGATATGAAATCATCGTGAAAATAGCATACTAGCTAGTTTACGTGCTAGAATGGAATGATCAATACGATCGAATGCTCTCGTGAAGTCTGTGTAGATAGCGTCTACCTACTGACGATCTTCAAGGGCTTCCCCCCGTGAATTGCGCAAAGGAAATCAAATTGCTGACCGTACTGCGGTTGCCAAAGAAACCATGTTGAGCATGCGTCAGACGTCCCTTAATTTGCTTAAATGAGTCATATATTGCCATCTTGAAAACTTTAGCAAATGGTGACAGTATTGACACAGGCCTGTAGTTGGAAATGATACTAGTATTGCCCTTCTTGAATACAGGTGCAATTCTTATCGTTTTCCAGATTTTAGGAAAACTGTTAGATTTCAGATAAGTTATAGATGAAAGACAAGGGCCTCAACAAGGATTGAGCACAATCCTTGATAATAAAACAAGGGACTTTATCAGGGCCTTGAGTGAATTTATACTTTGACTTCGCCAGAGAAGCCAAGATATCAGCAGTGAGGCAGGGAAGAGAGACAAGAGGAATGAAATCGGCACTTCCCTGGAGATAATTATGCTCTGTTGGTGTAGGGGCACAATACATGCCACAAAAAAAGTGTGCTAAAGCATCCGCAATCTTTTTCAGATCCGTATAAGAGCATTGGAGGTCATTATACGTGAGACTCCGGCAGCAAAGTCGTCGATTTTTTTAGTTTGATAGATCGAGAGTCCTCACGTATGGAAGCTTCAGCCCTCCTCAAATATTTATTGTAAGCAAGATGGATTCTCTTTTTGATTTTCCTTCTTAGTTCATTGTATTTGTTACGGTGCCAATTCGAGTTAGATCCCTTTAACCTTCTAAACACTCTCTGTTTACGTTTCACCAACTTAATTATATCTGAAATAAACCACACGGGAAATGTTCTATTACGCAGTAAGGACCTCGGTACACTCATCAAATATTTTATATATGGTGTCATAGAAATTTCTGCATGCATCAATAGCATCTTGAGCTGTATATAAACTAGACCAATCAGCCCTTAAAATCATATCGTAGAGAACAGGATAATTTGCTTTCCTCAAATTATATCTGACTTCAGATGCGTTTGCACGGAGACCCCGTCTTTTCTCCCGAACCCCGGAAAGTGCAATGTTTAGGGATGGATGATAGGCGTCCTCAGCTGTTAAAGGGATATGTTCTAGACCAGGGATGCTTAAACTTGAACTGCTGGCGATCTACCTCAATATTGTTAGACTACGATCGATCGACTCTGAGAGGCTGCAAGTAAGTGTGATGCAGGATTGTCGTCTAGGTAGTGTGTATCGTGGCATAGATATTAGTTTTCCGCACAATATGCATTTTTTTTTTAGTCATGGTAAGTGTAGGTCTGCTCTAAAATGTCAATGAAAAAAACTCATAATTATTCAAAATTGCGAGTTTATTGGTTCTTACAAAACAAACGAGTTCTAGTGTCTAAACTTAACTAAAGAGTGACTTTGGATGTTGAAGCGTGGCACTGCATGTCCTCAGCATACTTTTCATAAGATGGTACGTAATTACCGAGTGCTAACCGAAAGCATGATGACATATGTTCGTCAGTTAGTCAATTGCGATATTTTGACTTAATTATCTTCATTTCAGAAAATGCAGACTCGCACAAGTAAGTTGACCCAAACATTGCCGTCAGTTGAAGGGCGATTTGCCTTAGATTCGGATATTTATCTTCAGATATAAAACACCAGAATTTTGTATCAGATGCTGTGGCTTTGAGATATATATCTGATATAATCTGCACTAACTCATTTTCAACAGAACATGAGTCCATGTTAAACTGACTTGCTATTTCAGTAGCTAATTCCTCAATGTTTTTACACGAAAAAGGATAACTCATAAATGATGCGATATTTGCCAATTTACTGAAATAATAAAAAAGTATTTCGAATTGGCCCAAAATATTTGATAATTCTGTCTCATAAATATCATAATTCAATTGAGGAATCGTTGCTTTCAAAGACGGAAAATTTTTCAGATCCTTTCTTTTCAGTTGATCTATCATAAGTTGCAATTTACTTTTGAATGCGTTTATTGCGCTAATCATCTCAATAATAATTTTTCCTTTACCTTGAAGCTCCAAATTAATGGTGTTTAAATGCATTGTGATGTCTGTCAAAAATGCCAAATCAGTCAGCCATTTTCCGTTTTTCAGCATCTGAGTGTCATCACCTCTTTCGTCCAGAAAAGCTGTTATTTCGGGCAATAATTCTTGAAACCTTTCTAGGAATTTTCCGCGACTCAACCACCTGACGTCCCTGTGAAGAACTAAATCAGTGTGTTCAGCTGACTCACTATCTTCCAACTGCAATTTAAAGAGCCGTCGTTGCAAGCTACGTGTACGGATAGAATTCACAATTTTTATTGCAATGCCCATAATCTCCTCCATGTTTAGAACTTTTGACCACAAAACTTGTTGATGTATAATGCAATGGAAGGAGAAAAATGAAGGGAAATCATTATTAGCTCGACACAATGCCACAAAACCGTTTTTGTTTCCAGTCATTGCTGGTGCTCCATCGGTTGTAATGCACACTAGTTTATATATTGGTAGCTTGTAGTTTGTTACAAAATTGAAGAAAACGTCATATATATCTTAGCCACGGGTCTTTCCTTTCAAAGGAATCATTGTCAAAAACTCTTCCTTAGCCGACATGTCATTGAATACCATTCGAATAAAAATACACAGATGGGCAGTGTCTGTCATATCGGTGGATTCGTCGAACTGTAAAGAAAAGTATGTACATTTCATGATATCATGTTTTAGTTTATCTGCCATATCCTGACTCATGACTTCGATCGATCGTTGCAGCTTTTGATTGTTTGGCTGGTCTAGTGAACATGGTTTGTTCTTTTTTCAAGCAAGTTATCAAATCACGTACTTTTCGTTTTCTTAATTCACTCTGTGACGTAAAATCCTTTTCATAGTTTTTATGAACTGTTTTATGATGTCTCTGTAAGTTCCCACGCTTAGGTATTGCAACTGACGCACGGCAAATGAGACAAATGCACTTATCCTTTACTATACAAAAGAAAAATTTTTCCTCCCAATCGTTATTAAAATGATAAGTTTTACTTTTCTTCGCCGCACTCATTTTGGACTATTTATTAATAAACTTTGTATCGATGTATCGCCTTCAAGTTACAACTCAGACTGACTCCTATTCCTGCAGGCGCAACATTTATATCGGCGCGAACGAAGTCTCGAATGTTCCCGTCAAACATGCCGCCCGAAGTTTCTAGAAAAATCGGCGGGAATCAAAAACGCGGCTTTTCTTTGACAAGTACCGCGCGTTCCTTTGATAAAGTCACCTTTTGCCGCTAGCAGGGGGTTATTACGATAAAAGAAAGTGATGAGGGGGTTATTCTGGCCTAATTGTGGATCAAATAAATTTTAGTAGTTTATTCATTACATTTTGTTTTAGTTACCTAACATAAAACAAAATCTGTGAATAGTTCTATATCGGAATTTTTTTCTCGAGATCGATTCAAAAAGCACTCGCGATCGACTTGTCGATCGCGATCGACCGCTTGAGCACCCCTGTTCTAGACGAATTAAATCACAAAAAGACTCCAGAAATGGCCAATACTCGAAAGTATGGGCGAAGGGGGTCAAAATAATTATTATATTCATAATTAGCAACCCAAAAAATATATAATCTTGTTGGAGTTTTTCAAATCAATCATGTTCTAGTCAAAATAAGTCCTAAAAAAACGAAAAAAAATAGCATTATCTCAGCGGTTTTTTTTACTAATTCTACGCTCGATAATTCCTAATCTATCCATTTTTCGACTTTGTGCCCATGGAGAATTTTGATCAGAATGGCTTGAACCATAACATACTATATTTTCAGCCGATTTGACGGGGATCCAATTTCCAAAAGGTTAGTGCGGGGTTCTTTAAACGAATAAAGATGTAGAATAATTCGCGCATTTTTTTGTCGTGAGCCAGCATATCTTTGAATGATTCGGCAATTATTTTAAAAAGATAATTGAACGATAAAGATAAAAGGTAGTTTACGTGAGTCGTGATGTTATTAAAGGAATTATGATTTACATCACTTTCATTCGATATTAATGCAGAAAGTAAAACATTACTAGAACAATGAAGAACGCAATTATTTAAACTAGGTGTTTTCCGTTCCAAAATATTTCATTGACTTCTCTTAATTACAATAAAAAAAATATTAGAATAGTTGAGATTACTTCTTCGAACACGTATACAGTGTCCGAATAAAAGACAAATGATTAATTGGGAATCCTAGTCAGAAGTGATTTCCCTTGTCAACGTGAGGAAGCTCTGGAACTGAGCGTCTGAGTTTTGATATCATGTGGTTAAAAATAACAACTTAAAACACCACAAGGTTCACTCGCTGCCTCTATCGTCCACTAAGTGATACTAACTGTAAAACACTTGTCGCTTCTCTTGCAGACACAATTGACATTTGAAGGGTTTTAGTTCAAAACTGGACATGTCCAAAAAATTCAAAAACGAGTTTTAACTGCCATCTGTTGGTATACAAGAAGTACTAACGGACAGACAATTCATATCTGTTGAAAGCAAGAAAGGTCCTAGGATAGAGCTTCTGAAAGAAGTGCATGTTTGGTTCAAAATAAGATATGTCCAGAAAAAAAAAAACCGTTCAAAACTGGGTATGTTCATGGTGGCGTGATATCAGTGGCTCCTAGTTCCTTCAAGGGTATTAATGTCCAGCAGCGGCTGATTATAAGTTGGACGAACTTTTTTGAGGACAAAAAATACAGAAGCAAATGCTCCTTTCCAATACAAAAAACAAGGGAGCTCCAAGTCGTGTCAAACTGCCGCGGTGTTTTTCAAAGAAATAATTATAATGGAGTCCGTTGTTAGAAGTCACTCAATCCAACCAAGCAGTCCAGGTCCACGAAGATCAGGAAGAGTAAGAAGTCCAGAAAAGTAGCATATGCTAGGCTAGCTGAGTTTCAGCTGCCTTTGCAATCTTATTTCAAGAAACTCCCCATCGTTGCAGAAAAATTCAAGGACATTATTCATTTGTTTAAATTTTGTAGCGACAAAGCTAGGAAAATGTTTAACACATTCTCGCAACGTCAGAAAAGTCAAAAACCTATTTTTTTTTCAACATTTATTCAAATTCACAAATAATTTACAAAATTTTAGCTAATAGTTTGTACTTATAGATTTTAATTTTTTTTTAAAAATACTTTTAAAATTAAATAACTTACAGAAAAAGTAGTAATGGTTCTGAAAAATGTTGTTTTATAATGGACATAACGTGTTTTGAACAATTTAAGAATGGACAAATGTTGTTTCGAACAGGAAAATTTTGACATTTTTTTTATTTTAATAATTTAAACAATTTTACATTTAGTTTAACAAAGAATAAAGATTTTATAATTTTTTTTAAAGCTTTAGCGTTAAATCCCGAAATATACGGTTCACTATTTAAATGTGGTAATCTGTTCGGAGACATTAGGTTGCTGAGCCATTTGCCTGTTTTTATTATTGATAATAATAAAAGAGTCTTATGAGATCGATGTTTTTAGTTTGTTTGAGAGAGAGAACATTTATATTTTTAGCTGCTTTAAACAAATGTTGTGAAAGACGTTTTGGTCCACGGTCCAAAATCCAGCCGCTTTAAATCCGTTCACAATGGTACGAATGACAGCAGCTCTTTGGTAAGCTTTTGCAAATAAACGGGCAACTTGATATTGTGTTACTTGACGACCTAGATTTGTCCTCAACCATTTGTCTGTTGCTTGATTATAATAATTGCTCATAGATTTTAAAAAAGATGTCCAATGGTTGAAGCCGGCCAGTAGTCAGACCTAGCAGTTGTAACATTCCTGTATTTCATTACCCTTTGCTATATTCAACGCTTTCAGGGTTTATTATTATTATTATTTTTTAATTATATATATTTGATGAAATAAACATTACTTCTTGGTTTCTTAATAACCCTTTTCCCTCAGTTTTGGACTTGTAAACTTAAAAAAAATTGATTTCCTCAAAAAGTCGATTTCTGGACATGTCCAGTTTTGAACTAAAACCCTTCATTTGCAGACCTGCCGATATTGCCATCTTGAGTGCGTTTAATTTTCACAATATTAACTGGCTTAAGTATTAGAATGCCACCGACGAACAAGGCTGTGAAGCTGAATCAGTTGCAGCCTTATTCAACTTATCGGTGAACCAACGCAGATTCCTATCACAGTAAATCTGTCGTTAATTTTTTCCGACCAAAAAACTGACTTTAACATCCACCAACCATAATATTATAACTGACTTTCACCAGGGTTTTGGAAAGATCAAGAGAAGATCACCAACACACAGTTGGAACAAAGCAATTAAACATTTTGGAGAATCTTGAGTGGTTGCACTCGATATATCCAAGGCCTTCGATCGTTTTGATGGATTGTTTTCTAAGCTACGCTTTTTTGGTTTGTCTGAAAGCTTTTGTTTACAGCTATTGTGTTTCGTTAGAGAGTGTTCTTTTTGACGAGGGTGCTCCAAAGCTTAATACTGTCTCTTACTCTCTTTTCTCTTTACCTTAACAATCTGTTGGAAACGAACAGGATTCCAATCTACAGTTTTGCTGATAAGCGATTAATTTAGCGAAAAACGATTTTAAAGACAAAGTTGTTATAATAATAATAATAAACATATTTTTTTAGGAGCCAACAAACCAGCAACGATAGTAGTCAGAGTAGGCAACAATCGGCCCGATTTAGGCACCAACCCGATCTGCAATCGATTCACAGGGTTTTTAGAGGAAGGTCAACCCCTATTTTTACCATGCAATCCCCCGATGCCTGGGGCGTTCGTCAGTGTCCATCTTGAGGTCCCAACAGCCAATCAGCTCTCAATTTGTGAGGCTTTTGTTTATACAGATCAAGCTTTACCCATTGAAAGGTAGATATGAGCTAAAATCGTTTTATATTGAGCATCACCTCTTTGTTAGACTATGTGCAACAACTATAATAGTTATATCGTCTGGCGGTGGTTCAAACATAGCCCCAACAAATATCAGAATCTAACATAACCTATATTTTAGGTGTCCTCAGTTCAGAGATCAGCCACCAGGTAGCACAGCGACGTACAACGGAAAGTGTTACGTATTTTACAACAGGAATCCAACGAAATTTACTGAAGCATTGCAATTTTGTAGGAGCAGAGGGGGTACATTGGTGGATGAGAGTAATCCTGCCCTTCAAGGTAAAAAGTTATTATATTGTCAGCCTTGAAATTTGACTTTTTTTTACGATTGTATGAAGCGTGTATTATTTTCATATCATTTGCTTAATTTTTTGCCTTTGTGCAGGTTTTATAAGCTGGGAGCTCTGGAGACGGCATAGAAGCGATTCTCAGGGGCAGTACTGGATGGGGGCTGTTAAGGATCCAGAAATAGGTAAATAATTTGTGTATCATAGTGAAAAAGTAACTTAATTTGTGAAATTTTTTAAGTACAACAACTGAGTTCTGAGTCGAAACGGGTTGGCCTCAAAATGAATTACTCGAAAAGAAAAATAATGAGCCTAGAAGATCCACATATAGCGATTGAGAACAAGAACATAGAAAATATTAGTGAATACAATTATTTGGGCCATTCAATCCCTCTAGGAAAAGAGAATCAATACAGGGAGGTTACCAAGCGAATGCAGCTCTCTTGGGCAGCATTTGGGAGACTCCTTTGTGCTGAGAGATAGTATCCCGATTAATTTAAAAAGGAAAGTTTTCGATGCCTGTATGCTACCGGTAACAACATACGGAATGCAAATAATGTGTCTAACTCAGAAGAACACCAATAGACTGAGAGTAATGCAGAGGGCAATGGAAAGAACCATGTTGGGGTTGTCTCTGAGTGACATAGTCCGAAATGAAGAGATCCGTCGAGAAACAAGGGCTACGGATGTTATAGAGAGGATTGTCGAACTAAAGCGGCAATGGACTGGACATGTTGCAAGACAGCAAGATAAAAGATGGCCACTGAAAATCATACAGTGGCGACCTAGGGAGACAAAACAAAGTAGAGGTAGACCCCAATTGAGATGGTTAGATGTTATCAAGAGGATAGCTGGTAGAGACTGGCACCAAAAAGCGCAAGACAAGGCAAAATGGAAAATATTAGGAAAGGTCCAGGAGTGGGCGAGTTAAAAGCTGCATAAGAAGAAGAAGAAGACGGTCAAAAATACGAGAAAAATTGCATAAAAAACTGTATTGTTGTCCGTCACACTTTAAATTCGTCTGTTTTATTTCGGCTAAACATTTTATTTCAATTTTAAACTCGTTTTAGGAGGCTGGCAATGGTTAAAAGGAGATGAAGTGACAGTTTCTTTTTGGAATCTGCCAATTGGCACGGGTAATTGTGCAAGATACGACGGTACCAAAGGATGGCTCTGGTCAGACACCGATTGTAACATGCGGTTGAACTACATCTGTCAACATCGTAAGTTTATGTTTTTATTTTTCCTTTAGTAAAGAATATCTAACTTAGCTTCCGTACCGCAGGTATCTGATCTATAGGTTTTCAAAAAAAACTGATCATTCATACTCGCATTTTACCGCCTTTCTTATTATTTTTAGAACCAAAAGCCTGTGGCAAACCTGAGCAACCTCCAAATTCGACCATGTTAGCTCCAAACTTCAATGTAGGATCTGTCGTGGAGTATTCCTGCGATGAGGGGCACCTTCTAGTGGGGCCAACCATGAGAACATGCTCGAAACGGGATTTTACAACGAATTTCCACCTGTCTGTAAACGTAAGTATGCATAAATATACGAGGGGCGTTCCATAATTAACGAGACAAGTAACAATACTGGGAAAACTATTAGATATTTTGAAATGAAACTGTCTGAGGGTCACGTTGGTAACCTTGGCGACGGATTCAATCAGTTGTTTGAAAAAAAGTAAAACATAATCTAACTTGTTCATTTCAAAATGTCAGCTCCTCTTGAAACGTGTACGCCGGAAGAGCAAACCAACATTCAGTGATAAGATTTTTGCTATGCGAAGGTGTGAAACGTGGATTCATCATTTTGAACCCCAATCCAAAGGGCATAATCTTTAGAGAAAACATCGGAATTGCTCCGCAAAGAAAAAATTCAAAACTTACGCGTTTTCCGGTAAAGTAATGTGTGTAACGGTGTTCTGGGACTTTCAAGGCGTAATCTATTGTGATTATTTAGAAGATCGACGTACTGTAACTAGTGAGTACTATTCAAACCTGCTTTAACAGAAAGTAAAACCCGCGATATGAATAAAATGCCAGGGTTTAATCTCAAAAGGCGTTTTAAAAAAAAAAAAGAAAAAAAAAAAAAAAAAAAAAATAAAAAAAATATAGAAAAAAAAACGATCGTAAAGTTGGATTGGGAGGTGTTGTCACATTTATCTTATAGTCCTGACCTCGCACCGTCCGATTTTTATCTGTTCGGCCCGCTCAACGAGGTTGTACGTAACACCAAGTTCGAAGACAACGAAAGACGACAAAAAAGATGTACACGACTGGCTCAGTTAATTATTGAATGTTCTTCGTACTAGCACTTTTTTCGAGTCGTACTTATTAAGTGAATATTGTTAAAGCATAAACATGCCCTATGTTACCGTAGGCGAGACGTCCACCAATCCCCTTTGTTCCAGCAGGAACTCTGGAGTATTTAGAAAGGGGAAAAATAATTGTGTAATTTTTAATATTATTGTACTTAAAATAACAGGTTGATTTCTTTTAGGTATTCAATGTGGTTATCCAGCTGATATACCCAACGGTGAATATAGCTTGGTAAATGATTCGGTTGGATACTTAAAGTAGAGTAATCTACAGTTGCTACGAAGGCTATGAAATGATCGGTAGAGCTCAACTGGCTTGTGATATAGACGAAAGATGGAACGGACCACCACCAAGATGTGATCGTACGTATGAACACACAGACAAACAGTCAATATACATATTTGTTACAATATTACTGCGCGGTGTTGTCAAAAGGTTCCAAACCGTTTAAAACCAATAAAACAGAGTTATGCAATCAGTATTTTATGAGATTTTGGAACCTATATTTTACGTTTTTTTTAGCCATTCAATGTGAACCACCTCAAGAGATTCCAAACGGGGTTCTCGAGATAACGAGCAATGATACCTTCTTTGGTGCAACTGTAATTTACACGTGCAACTCTGCCTTCAAATTGGTGGGCCCAAGTAAAATAACTTGTATGGCCAATGGACAGTACGATTCGTTGCCGCCATCTTGTGAAGGTAAACCCTTTTAGTCAAGACGTTTTTCTTTTAATGAAGTACATGCTATCCAGAATACGATTAACTATACTTTTATCTCGGAAAGGAGTGAAGAAAAAATTTAAATACAAAATTGGATATCCGTTATTTTCATTTTTAGAAGATCCAGTACTTACATCAACTACGCAAGAAATAACGAGACCTACTAAGCCTTCCACAATTGGAACTACTACTAGGACTAGAACTAGAACTCCTAGACCTTCTCCGACAACTATCAGGGCTACAAATTATATTACTCCTAAGGTAAAATATTTTTAGCCAAATTTTTTGGTGTAGAGAATGATGCAACCCAAACTATACAAGCAATAGCTCCGAAAATGCACCTAATGCAACAGAAGCTTTAATACAAAAATTTTGCGGTTTGGGTCGATGCTTTGGAAGAATCAAATTTTAAATTTTTTTGACATGTTTTCACTTATTTTTCCCCTGCAGACTCCAAGGACACGAAAACCATTCAACAGGACCTCAACGACTGTCACTACAAGTAGTAAAACAAACATATCATCCTTTATTATTACAGGACATCCTCAGGATAATGAAATTGCAGGTAATGTTGGGATATTTTCACTAAAATCAATTGTTAAAGGTGTCTTAAGGTAATAAATGACGAAATAACTATTATTATATTCATTGCATTAATAATACTCTTGCTATATTTTAACAGGTACTTCAAATAACATCCAGCATGGGGAAGTACCAAATGTCAATGTTCCCTTGTCTGTAGATAACGAAAGGAGGGAGCCTTTCGGTGCTAGACTCAATGTAGGAGCTATTATAGCCTTAGGAGCTTTCGGCGCGTTTATATTTTTAGCGGCTATTATCACGACTGTTGTGATTTTAGTTCGAAGGTAAGAGAATCAGTTTTTTGTTGTTAATTTGCAAAATTACATAGTCTGGCCATAAATATTGTTAATCGCGAGTACGCGGGCAATCGAGCTTAATTTTTCCTTCGTTAAAATTGAGTGAGAAATAGTTACTACGTTATTGAACGTGGAAAAAATGTGTGGGAGACTTTTGGTTGTTAAAATCGCTGCCAGATACCGAAAGTGTACAGTGCTCTTCTAAGATGCAAAGAAATTTAGAATGTTGTTGATGGAGCGCAGTAAGGACGTCCTCTTTCCTCCCTAAGGATTTTTAAGACATAATTTGTGGGTAGACTATGTATATGTGTTTTTGATGATGATGTGTTGTTATTATAATTTTTTTCTAGCTATTATACAGTGAAGTCCGTTTATAACGAACTCCAAAAAATCACTAAAAAATGGTTCGCTATATCCGAAGTTCGTTACAAACAGTAAACAAAATCTAATATCATTTTTCACTACTTTTTTATTTAGATTAGGCGCTAATGCTTAGAAAAATTAATAATAATAATTATTAAATTAAAAGAAAAACATTCAAAGGAAAATAAAACAAGTCACACTAAAGTTTTTATTATGTATGTTGGTACATATACGAGTATAAAACGAAAACATTAAAATACGTAGTTTATACAATAAAATCAGTAATTTTCGTTTGTACAATTTTACTTGAAAAAAATGGTGTTTATATAATTGTCAAGGTCCACAAAAAACTACTCTTTATATGTTCAGGAACTTCACGAGATTCCAAAAAATTGCGAGTTTCAGTCATTTCCTTAGTCATTTCTGAATGGATGGAACATAAATATTATCTCCTTCTCCAAGCTCGTCTTCGTCGTCATTATCGCTTAAATCTTTCCAGAAGTCACTGATGTCACAATTTAATCATCAGTTAATATTTCTCTCGTCATTAATTCATTATCAACACATTTATATTCTTCAAAATTAAAGTGATTAAACATCTTTTTAATCTCGATTTCCACTGTACTTTGTTGAATGTCAGCATCGTAAACAAATTCTAGAGAATCAGTAGGATCTTCTCGATGTTTTTCAATCCGCTGAGTCAACGGTAGCTCATCATCTGAGTCATAGTCTACATTCCTTCCTTAAAAATCCGCCATCCTTAGAACAGTTTGCAATGATTTCTCTACTGACTCTTTTTCAAGCCATATAGATAAAGTTTATAGCGTCCAAGAGAGTTATAGAAAAAATGTTACTTGTGTTTGGAGGCATAAAAAACCAATTTTATTTGCTGTAGATCAAATTAAGGGTGCGCGTAATAAGTAGAATAGGGGTTCCCAGCGAATTTCGGTGAATTCCCTAGATCAAGTCGCGCGACATCGAGCACAGGCAGTGGCAAGTTCGTTATAAACGGACACAAAACATCCAAATTTGGTTATCTTTATCCGGAAGTTCGTTATAACCGATACAAATTTGCATTGGTCTTATGGAAGTTTTTTCGTGCATTATAAAATAGTTCGTTTTAACCGGAAATTCGTTATAAACGAGTTCGTTATAAGCAGACTTCACTGTATTTTCTATTATCGCTTTAAGAAGAATATTTTCAGAATAATTTTTACACTTTTCCAATTTCGGAACGACTTTATGGGTTTTGACGGGTTTTTCAGACATTAAAAGCTCAATTTCTTTAGATTTCTACTGCTACCATTTGCTCTTACAAAAATTCTGAAGAATTATGCAGAGCAGAAAAGAAAGTCAATCTAAAACTTCAAAACTGTTGTCGGAAAGGGAACTTCGTTTATTAAAATTTACAGCTTTCAATATCTGAAAAGCGCCCATTAAAATGAGCTTCGCCGTTTCAGAACTACGAACATTTACAAATAGTGAAAATTCTGCTGTCACCTATTTTTTTTTGGGGTACAAACTCTTAATGATTTCGATATTGGTGCTACCTCAATAGTTAAGCGCCTACAAAGCATGATGCAGCAAAATCGTCGCAAGTAGACTTATACTTTTTTTCGCTTTAAAGATTATTCTCAAACTTCCATGGTTTTAATTCCAGTTTACTCCGAACGTAGATGTCGAGGATACTTTCGGGCACCTCTGTCTACCTAGGCGACTTGTTATCTCATAATCTTTGACGCCATCTAATCTACATCAGTAAATATAGACTATAGTGCCGATCTATATCTACTACCATTCTCAATTCGATACTTTGCCTTTTGACAACACCGCATTATGCTTTGTAGACGCTTGATCTGGAAAAAAATTGAACATAACCTTTTTTTCGTGCAGTGCGGGTGCCTCTACGCGATCATCACACCGCCTCCCCTCCCCATCGGCAATGCCATCGAGATGGTATACCCTGTTAGCGCTCCCCTTCCCCCGATCAGCAGATCGGAAGGCGGGAGTTTTACCCGAAGTTACCGGTCACATCGAGCTGGGTATTTTAGTAATCCAATGTGAAATTTAGTGCCATTTATTATTATCTTATGACGTAAGCAAAAGAGTGCTTCGTTTTAGGACTGGTTTACAATAGAACGTTTTATGATGATTTATCTCCGACAAGTTCATGTGAACGAGCCATTATCTTTAATATTTCATCGTGGGCTTGAAATTTTAGCGGTTTTAGCCAGTTAGGAAATTATGATTTTGGGTTTATAATTGCATGAGGCTTCCTGGGGAATTTTTGCTCTCCGACAAATATAAATACTTTTGCAGAGCAAGCAGTAATCCATGCAGATTCCTTACGCAACTGTAGGCGGAAACCATAAGAAAGTATAGTAGATTCTCGATTATGTAAACCTATAAATACCAGGGATTTTCCTAAATTGTTTATGTAATCAAAAAAATATTTTTATTTAAAATAACAGTTACATTTTAGGGAAATATTGTGTCTTTTTGAATTTTTTTTGCAGCCAAACTTTTCTGCAAAGCCCTGCATTTTCGTAATACCAATAAATCATTAATATAGCTTCCGACGAATTAATTTCCAACTTTTCATAATTTTCATTTTCATAGTCAGAGTCGTTATTAATTAAATTATCTTCGTCTTCATCATTTTGCTCATCTTCATTCCACTTCACAATATCCTCTCTTAAATATTCAACCTGAAAAATATATTTTTTTATTAAATACATAAATGTTAAACAGATTTATGCAATTGACAAAATTACTTCGCTGTTTACTTCTGTCAACAAATTCTGAACTTCTTTGAGCGATTCCTCCATTTTATTTTTGTATTTTCTTTTCAAAATGTGAGTGGAATGTTTTCTTTCCGGATCAGAGTCATCATTACTCTTTTTAGTGAAATCCAAAACATTTTTTTATCGTGTCAACCGCAAGCTTATTCCATGCTAATAATATATTTATTACAGCATCCTTTATTGTTAAACGCTATAAAAGTTTTGAGAGCTCTTCAGATTCTGAAGATAAAATTGATGACAAGCTTGAGCTGTAGTAAAGTTTTGTGATTCGAAGAATATTTTGATCCACTGGCTGAATTAAGGGTGTTACATTTGGTGGCATGTAAATAACAAAGATCTTTCCATCATCGGTTTGTAGATCTTTTGCAGGCGGATGGCTTGGGGCATTATCCAATAACAGAATGACAGTTTCAGGTAAACCTTTCTGTTTTAAAAATGTTTTCACCTGAAAATGTATATACGCGAATTTTTTAGTTAATTCGAACATTTTCATATTGCATTTTCGCTGACTTACTTGAGGAACAAAGTATCTACGAGGCTGGTTTGAAAAGTCCGTGCAAAAATAAAAAACTACTTATGTGTTTGAGGTAAACCTTTTTTATTTTTCGACATAGTCTCCTTTTAGGCTTATACACTTCGTCCAACGATGTTCTAGTTTGTTGATCCCTTCCGAATAATAGGATTTGCCCAAGTCTGCAAAATATCCATTAGTGTCTGCAATCACCTCCTCGTTTGAATAAAATCTTAGTCCCGCCAGCCATTTCTTCAAATTGGGGAACAAATAGTAGTCCGAGGGAGCCAAGTCTGGAGAATAGGGGGGATGTGAAACGAGTTGGAATCCTATTTCCATTAATTTTGCGACCACAACTGCTGAGGTGTGTGCTGGTGCGTTGTCGTGATGGAAAAGGACTTTCTTGTGGGCCAATCGCGGGCGTTTTTTCTTGCAGCTCGGTTTTCAAACGGTCAAATAACGATGAATAATATTCACCTGTAATAGTTTTACCCTTTTCCAGAGAGTCGATGAAGATTATCCCTTGCGAATCCCAAAAGACAGTCGCCATAACCTTTCCGGCCGAAGGAACGGTCTTCGCCTTTTTTGGTGCAGATTCCCCCTTGGTAACCCATTGTTTAGATTGTTGTTTGATCTCAGGAGTATAGTAATGTATCCATGTTTCATCCACAGTGACGAAACGACGCTTAAAGTCCTCCGGATTCTTCTGGAACAGCTGCAAACCATCCTTGCAACACTTCATACGATTCCGTTTTTTTGTCAAGCGTGAGCAATCGCGGCACCCATCTTGCGGATAGCTTTCTCATGTCCAAATGTTTATGCAAAATATTATGTACCCGTTCAGTCGAGATGCCCACAGCACTAGCAATCTCACGCACCTTAACTCTTCTGTCATCCATCACCATATCATGGATTTGATCAATGATTTCTGGAGTCGCAACCTTCACAGGCCGTCCAGAACGTTCAGCGTCACTTGTGCCCATATGGCCAGTCCGAAAATTTTGAATCCACTTATAAACTGTTCTAATCGAAGGTGCAGAGTCACCATAATGTTTATCAAGCTTCTCTTTACTCTCCTGAGGCGTTTTGCCTTTCATAAAGTAATGTTTAATCACCACACGAAATTCTTTTTTCGTCCATTTCTTGAAAATCACTCGACTTTCTTGATTCACACGAATGCCAAACACAAAAAAATAGACCAATATGGCTGAAACTTGGTGTGCGTTCATTCAAGAGATGCTACTAACTAAACATGACCTCGATACGCGCCGGTGGTGCCATCTCTCGGACTTTGCACGGACTTTTCAAACCAGCCTCGTATAAAACCAATTCTTAAAAATGTCCACAGTCATCCAAGCATTTTTTAAATAATCGTAATCCAGAGGCAGAGTAAAGTTCTTAAAGCACCTAGGGTTTTTTGCTTTGTCTAATATGAGAGGTCTAACTTTATGTTCTCCAGACGCATTTGTGCAAGCGAGAAAAGTAAGTCGTGCTTTTTCAGTTTTCCTTCCTGGAGCGGTTTTTTCATCATTCATTAACAATGTTTTCTCAGGTAGCAGTCTCCAAAACAAGCCAGTTTCATCTGCGTTATAAGTTTGATCCTTTGTTAAATTCAGTTTACATATGACTGAACAAAGATTTTGTTTAACTGGATCTACTAGCTTAGAGTTTGTAGATAATTTTTCATCAAATATCTTTAAAAATCTAATGCCAAATCTGCGTTTAAAATTTTGCAACTAACCATCGCTTGCAGAAATGTTGGTGTTTCCTTTAGACTTTCATTTAAGGATTTTGCTTTAAGCTTTATAAATTCACTAGTCACTGAGAGATTCCTTAACCTTTATTTACAAAACCATTCATACAATTTTTTCTCCATCCTAGGGCTCTCTTCCGACTATAACGTTTTTCTTTTAATAATACCAACGCATTTTGTTGTTACGTTTAGAATATTCGCTTTATTTTTTTAATTGCATAAACAGTAGATGTAGCTATATCATACTTTTTTGCAAGGTGTGTAACACTCACGCCATTTTCCAAATTCTTTATGATAGTTAAGTTGGGAGCGTGGAATCTTTATGATAGTGTGAACACTTTTCGTTTCATATTTTCCAATTGGAAGCACTAAATATTTAATATCAAATGAACAGATCGGACACCAAAGGTAGCACGATAATCGCCCGGCAATACTAATCTAACCTAAATACATTCAAACAACAAGAACATTTTCTAAGAGAAATCCCCTATTAGCACTGGGAAATCACCTAAAATTGTTCATTTAATCGAGATTGCTTCTGTTCACTCTATAGAACCTCTAATATTAAATTTCCACTGTTCACTATAGTGGATAGTTCATACAAAAGAGTGTTCACATAACCGAGCATCTACTGTAATTCTCATTGGAGACGATCTATACACAAGAATGATAATTTCAATATTGAATATTTTTCGAAAGGGCTATTTCATTTTTCGATTAATATAAATGGTTCCTAAGATTCAAGCAGCTAGTACGTCAAATGACTCAATAAATTACTTTATTTTGCAGCAAAAAAAATCGTTTTTAAATTTATTAAACCCTGGAAACTCTACAGATGGAAGGTGTAGTTAGATCCGTGTGTATCAGAATGGGTCATTTTTTGCTTAAAAATCAAGAGTAGTATTCATTCCCGCTTAACATACGCACATTTTTGAAACATGGCAATTGGATATTACGGAGGTTGTCGAGCAGTTACAGTTGATATGTCCAAGGCATTCGACCGTGCTGATCGATTTGGATTGGGCATGACGGAGTGTTAGCTATGCTCTTTATTATAGCATGTTTGAAATGTGTTTTATGGCTCTTTAGTTTCCTGAGACAGTTCGAGCAAGTGGCACTTTTACTATCAACGCTTCTTTCCTCTTTACATTGTCGACTCCAGTTTATAGCTTGTTTCTTCTTTTCCTTAGACCCTCGAACGGTAGCTGTCGATGCAAATACGTGCAGACAGTAGGAAGTTTTGAAATTTAACAAAGCCTGTCTTCAGGCTGTAGTAGCTAAATAGAATATAAGGCTACGAAAACTCAGGCAGCAGCCCAAAGTAATTAACATGTGTCCCGACACTCGATATCACTATAGTCATCCCTCAACTTGGTAGTAATATATGTTTAGATAATCGTGTTACAGACTTAGCAAAGAAAAGGTTTTCAAATGCTTGTAATGTAAATTAGCAGTAGAAAACTGCATACCCTACAACCGTTTTTAACATAATTACCCAAAGCTCAAATTCGGCCATTGATAGGGTTCTGTTCACAATAAAACAAATTTTTCTGGAAAGATTACACTCACACTACCCCAACTTTACAATAATTTACACTGATGGCTCTAAAACTGAAAATGGACTTGGAGCTGCTATAGTTCTTAAAAATGTCACAAAATTCGTCAAACTCTCACAGCACAATACAGTGTACACCGCAGAACTCCTAGCAATTAAGGAGGCAACCAAACTTTCCATTACAAACAGCAAAGGAAGCAAATTCTTGATAGATTCTGACACATTAAGTGCATTAAAGTCCTTATCCACTAATATCTCCAATCAATCATTCCTAAGACAGCTCTTAAATCTTCAGCACATAGCCAAAATATACATATATATTTATTTATATATATATATATATATATATATATATATATATATATATATATATATATATATATAAATATATAAAGGATTTTTTACAGCTGACGCTGTCTTTCTTCTCTCAGCCTTTGATTCCATCCGTTTCTATCTTCCCAGTCTCCATCTGTTAGACCCCTGTCCTCCATTGCCTCGTCCACATCGTCTCTCCACGATCGTCTGGGTCTTCCTCTTTTTCTTCTCCCTATAGGGCTCCACTCCGTTATTTTCTTTATCCACCTATTATCTTCGCTCCGTCTTATGTGTCCATACCATTTTAATCGTTTTTCTTCAATGGTGGTTATTGCGTTCTCTTTGATGTTCATTCTGCTTCTTATTTCTTCATTTGTTATTCTCTCCATACGTGTCACTCTACAACATCTTCTCCAATACTCCATCTCTACCGCGTTAATTTTAGATTTATTTCTTTTGTTGATCGTCCATGTTTCTGACCCGTATGTCATTATGCTTTGTATTATTGATTTGTATATACGTGTTTTGTTTCTCTTTGTAATGTGCTTGTCCCACAGGATCGAATTTAATTGTCTTATGCATGTCCGCGTTTGTCCTAATCTAGCTTTAATCTCTTCTTCTGATGTTGCGTTTTTTGAAATGATGGTTCCCAAATATTTGAATCTATCGGTTCCTTTGATTATTGTTTCGTTATCGACTTCTAGATTATCCACGTTTCCCTCCTTTGTTGTTAGATATTCCGTTTTATCAAAGTTTATTGCTAATCCTGCTTTAGTGTATTCTTCTTTCAGTTTTCTTACCATATAACTGAGGTCTTCCTCATCTTGCGTTATGATTACTTGGTCGCCATAGCCAAAATAAGAAATAAAAAAATTGCGTACATGTGGATTCCAGGACACAGCGGCATAAGGGGCAATGACAAGGCTGACCGATAGGCTAAAAAAGCCACGACAAATGGCTTCCCAACAACTGAAGAAAACCATCCTAAAGACTTCCAAAAGGTTCTAACTAACATTAGCAGAGAACTATTCCAGCTGGAGTGGGATTTAGAGGACGATAGAAACAAACTCTGGGAAATCAAATTAACTGTATATTCCCCACTTCACTATCAGAATTTGACTAGATTTGAAAACATCACCTTGCGAAGATTAGCCGCAGGATATTCGTATCACACTCACTTTTATCTGCTAAAAGGCGAACCCTCCCCGGTCTGCCCAGTTTGTAACTCCCCCCAATTCATTAACCACATCTTTGAAGCTGAACACTCAACCAACATTAGATTAAAACACAATATTCCCTCTACCCTCATAAAAGTATTCAACTCTTTTCAATCGAACGAAGAGAACGTATTCAACTATCTCAAAGAATTAGAAATCAGAACATAACCATGAAAACATAAATAAACTTCGGGCGCCAAATGACCAAAGATGTCGACGCACCCAATCACCCTAAAATCATCATCATCATCATCATCCTCAACTTGGTAGTAATATGTGTTTGGATAATCGTGTTACAGGCTTAGCAAAGAAAGGTTTTTAAATGCTTGTAAAGTAAATTAGCAGTAGACAACTGCATACCCTACAACCGTTTTTAACTTAATTACCCAAAGCTCAAATTCGGCCATTGATAGGGTTTTGCTTCCAAACATAACAGGCAGGCTGAAAAGTTTTATGGTCTAGCTACCTAAAAACACATTTCTTTTTTTTTGCAAAATTCGATTTTTTCATCAATATCCTTCAAGAGCTATACAATCAGTCCAACGCTTTTCTACGAAAAAAGTATAGCATTTCTATACCTTTCTTGTAGAAGGACTTCAAAATAGGCTCAGTTTCGGCGATAACTGGTTTATTGGAGCCAAATCTCTTTCCGCGAGCATTTTTTGAGGCTTGCCAATAGATAATCATCGCTGGGGGCCAAATCTGGAGAATACGGTAGATGAGGAAGCAATCCCACCTTCAATTCATGCAATTTTGCCATCGTAATCATTGATTTATGACACGGTGCATTATTTTGATGAAAGACCACTTTTTTCTTGTTCATTTGGGGCCGTTTTTTTAGAGATTTCTGCCTTCAAACGCACCGATAACTTTATATAATATTCGCTATTGATGGTTTTTCCCCCTCTTCTCAACATAGTCGATCAAAATTATTTCATGAGCATCCCAAAATACAGAGGTTAAAACCTTCCCAGCCGACTGTTGTGTCTTTGGTCGCTTCGGGCAGCTTTCACCAGCTGTTGTCCACTCAGCTGACTGCCGATTTGATTCTGGTGTGTGTGGTCGCATATCGGATGAAAAAATCCTTTTTATTGCGCTTAAACAGGTCCAAACAGCACCCAGAATCATCAATACGTTGTTGTTTTTGGTCCACTGTGAGCAAACGCGGTACCCATTTCGAACAGAGTTTTATCATGCCCAAATGTTTACGCAAAATATGTCCAACCCGTTCTTTTGATATCTTAAGGGTGTCAGCTATCTCACTCAACTTCACTTTACGGTCATCCAAAACAATTTTGTGGATTTTTTTTATGTGTTCTGGTGTAACCACCTCATTCGGGCGTTCAGAGCATTCAGCATCATTTGTATCTGTACGACCGCGTCTAAATTCAGCATATCAGTAAATGATGAGTGATTTTCCAGGGGCAGAGTCCCCGTAACACTTATCAAGTCATTGCTTTGCTTGAACGGTATTTTTTCCCATCAAAAAACGGTGTTTTAATCTTCTTCTTCGACTTATTTTTAGATCTAAGACCTGTTTTTTGTTATCGTCTATTATACAACTGTTTTCTTGTGAGGTTGACTGCCAGCTATCTCTCCAGCGTTTTAATGGTCTGCTTGGTGGTCTTCTGGTCTCCAGTTTTCCATTCCGTGCGATCTTGACTAATCGATCATCTGTCATTCGCTTTATGTGTTCGTTCCACATCTTGCGTCTTTTCCTTGTCCATCTTACAATGTCTTCTGTTTCGCATTCCGTTTTTATTGTTTCATTCCGTATCCAGTCGAATAGTGTTTTTCCACATATAGTTCTTAAAATTCTCATTTCACTGGTTCGTAGTGCCCTTTTTGTCTTTGTGATGTCGGGTCTAGTTTCGGCTGTGTAAGTGAGTATAGGTCTGATGCGGGTTTTATAGATGCGTGATTTACTTTTTGTTGTCTTTTTGTTTTTCCACACAATATCTCGTAGGCATCCGGATATTTGATTTGCTTTTGTTACTTGATCCATTACTTCTGTTGTTAGGTTTCCAAAGCTTGAGATCGTTGCTCCTAAGTAATTAAACAGCATTATTTGTTCTATAGGCTGGTTGTCTATTATTAATTTATATCTAGTCGATTCTCTAGAGATTGTAAGGTGTTTAATCAACATACGAAATTCGATTTTTTCCATTGTTTTGAAAATTTAAAAAGTATCGTCACTAAAACCACTGTAACTTGTAAACTAATCGTCGAAATCTCATGCAATTTTGACACGTATCGTTTGAAGGTTGGTACTACTGGATTTTTTTGAAAAGGGCGATATCTATGTGTCAGACCAAAAACTTTTCAGCTTACGTGTTACTCTGCATCTATCAGATAATATATCGGGCCAAAACGCTTTTCAATGTCGTCTATTGCTTAACGTCTACGTCTTTATTTTTTCCATTGTCCCTCTTTTAGATCTATTGAGTTCATTATTCCGGAAACTCCTTCTTTCCGGCTCTGCTAGGTTTTCTGCGGCTAGAGCAAGTGATTTGGGGATTTTCCTGCAACGAATCTGCTTTTTCTTTAAAATAACTCTTCCCCAATCACTTTTTTGGTTTCTAGGGTTTAATAATTTAGGAATTACTATCTGGTATAAATAAACTCTCGAGCGATCGCGCTGGTGCCTTGAATTCTGGAGATTATTCAAGCAGTTTTAATTATTTTATTACACAAAAGATTAAAAAATTTATTGTAAACCGTCCGAAAAATGCATGAATAAAAACTTCTAACAAGGTCTGCACCCGCACTGCATGCTTTAAGTTTAAAATGCTTGCTCAAGCACTACTCTTCTTAAGCACTAAATTCTAACATATTAAGAGTTTTATGACACACGGGCGTATCGTCAGATATTTAACTTGTAATTTTATTATTGTATACCGACTTATTGCGTTTTCAAAAACTGTTAAGGCGTATTATACAAATACTACTAATTTTTTAACGACTAGGTATATTGTACAAGGAATACGAAGCCTTTGTTGCTTTGGAATTTGAGTTAGCATTTCAGACGTTTTATAATATAATAATACGGTAATTCATCATATACGTATTCGAAATAAGAATTGAATAAAGGCTTTTCGACGATCACGTTGAAATTGAAGTGTACAGATAGTACAGACGCTTGCAGTTACTCCATCTATACCATATTTGATTAATTATTTACAGGATTTTTAGAAACTTTTGAGATGTTTTGATAGATGTGGCAACATAATTATAAATTTATAAATTTTTGCTTTTTAATCGAAATCATTTACCGACCAGTAAGCATCGATATTGTCAAATGAGATTTTGGAGGAACGTCTGCGACAACCGGGTGGAAACAACTCAATTTTATTCATTTTTTAGCAAATATTATGACTTGTTCGTTTTCACGATCGCTACAAAAAGGCAACTAAACATGCGTGTGTTAACCTTCACAACACGCCATCCAGTAGATAACACTTAATAAATATTATGAGAATTTGTCAACTTGACGCCGTGTCCGACTGAGAACTTCTAGAACGATCCTGGAATATCAATAAAAAATAACTTTTTTGTAATACCAATTTGCCATATTTCGCGAAAAAAACCCATTTTTTTCGTAATACTTTTCACCATGGAAACAAAACGTTTTGTCGCTGACAGCGGTGTGTCATTTCTCTTCAACCAGCATTAAAAATTCACGCTCTCTCTCAGCCATGATCATCTTAGTTGTGCCAAGGGCAGCGCAATGACTTTTCAATGTGCTAAGTCAATTATGTTCAAATTTATTAAAAGGAAGTGTTGGGTGCGACTCCAATTGACTCCAGAAGACATACGTTTCAATATATTAAACGATTTTCGTAACACCCTATATATATATATATATATATATATATATATATATATATATATATATATATATATATATATATATATATATATATATATATATATATATATATGCCAAGATCTGGAGGTAAGAGTTCCTGGATGGACTGTATATGAAAGAGGTGAATAATTTGTTGTCTAATGATCCGGTTAGTTGTACTTTTTGATATTCCCGTTTGAGGTTTAATTAAACGAGTGCTAATTCCAGGATTATCGTGTACACTTTCAAGGATTTCCTCTTAAACATCAGGTGCTTTAGCTTGTGAAGGCCGTCTAGCATTATTCATGATCGACTTAAATTGTACAATTTCTCGAAGTCTCCTCTCAATATTGGTAAAAGTCTGATTGTTAAGAGTCCGACGATGCGGAAATCTTTTGCGACCGTTGCCGTTACAAAAACCAAACACTAAAATTATATCAGTTTGCTCACCAGAAGTGTACTCCATAATAATCTAGATTTAAAACACTGTTGAGCTTGAGAAGGGATTAATTCCCGTTAATACTCGTAAAACTTGTTTGATATCTGTCAAAAATTACTTTCTGTCGGTATTACTATAAGCCAGTTAAGTCATAGAACATATGATCATTGACAGAGCAGAAATCCATAGTAACTCTATGTATACGGAATACTGGGACACCCTGTATAAAATATTATTGAAGTTTAAGATAGGGGGGAAAATAATGTGTGAGATAGAGAGAAAAAAAAAAGTGAGATAGGCCTAGTCGTTTGAGAAGAACTAGCCTTTTTCTAATACGCCGAATTTTACAATATATGTCTACTACACTGACACATGTGAGTTAAAAAAACTCTTAATATTTTTGGTGCGGGCAGCGAACAATTGTTGTTATTTACTTACAAAGATTACAAAAACGTTCATAAGATTTGATTCATAAAAAATCAAAAACCTTCTTATCGCTTTTTACTAGCATGTATGTTATTTTTTTAAACTACAACCAATTTTATTTGGAACTCACCACAGACCATAATAAATTTCTAAATATTTAGTCGATTCTAAATATTAGTGAATTCGAAATAAAGTTGGGCCACCGTATATATATTTTTCTAACCACTTTTAACCATTTTATCCCGCAGGAATCGCAGTGCCAAACACTACCGTCACCGCCCCTCACCAGACTGCAACACCGTAGCTTCTTTCGACTCCTCAAGCTCCGAATCCCGAAATGGCGGCCTCAATCGTTACTACCGACAAGCTTGGGAAAATCTCCACGAATCCGCCGGTCCCAATCGGGCCTTAAATCTTCCAACGGCAACCATTCGCCTTTAAGGCGCAAAGAAACGATGGACGAACCCTATCGCACTCGCGACGGAACCGAACGACATCGAGACAGTTCGGAGATGGTCGTGAACGACGGCTACGGACCGAAGACAACCGAGAAAAAACGACATCATCACCACCACCATCATCATAAAGATGGAAAGGAGTGGGCAGCGAACAGGCCGCCCCCTGGCGGGCACAAGAGATACTGACAACCGTGTATGGTGATCACTGTGCAGTTTGAGGGGGGATTAGGTGATTTGTTTTTAAAATCGTTTTTTTTTTTTTAGAGAGTAGAAGAGGACGCAGAAATATGTGTTTTAATACTGAGTAACAAATAATGGTGACGATTAATAGATACTGTTGTATAGTGAAGGCTAGACGCAGGACTTTTACCTGACCCCTTATGAGAATTATTGCTGAATGATCAAAATAACCCTTAGTGATAAGATAAACTTTTTATCAGATGAACGATTGTCCTCTGTTAAAGCCAAAATTTGACGCCAAAAGCAAGGAAAGCAACCTATTCTCAATGCCGCAATTGTTCTACTTGATTCACAATCTCTTTTTTCATGATGGTCGTCTATTTCACCTCGCAGCTCATTGATTCGTGCGAGGTACATACCCCTATTGATAAAGAAAGATTAAATACCTGTAAAGAGTGTTATGGAAATCACCTAATATATTAAAACTAACATATTAATTACGTACCCATATCTACTTCACCAGTGCAATTAATTGACTTCTCGTTATCTGTATAGTTCAAAATAACTAAAACAAAGCATCTTCCGTCAGCAATAATAACTTGCCTTAAACACGTCAGATATGGGTTATGCACACAACAATATTTCTGTTTAATTAAGCAAACTATCATAAAAAACCAATTCTCACTAAACTTTCCAACATCAATAAAATAAAACCTTTTTTGTATTACCAATTTGCCATATTTCTCGAAAAAAAAACATTTTTTTCGTAATACTTTTCACTATGAAAACAAAACGTTTTGTCGCTGACAGCGGTGTGTCATTTCCCTTCAACTCGCATTAAAAATTCACGCCATGATCATCTTAGCTGTGCCAAGGGCAGCGCAATGACTTTTCAATGTACTCAGTCAATTATGTTTAAATTTATTAAAAGGAAGTGTTGGGTGCGACTCCATTGCTCCAGAAGACATACATTTCAATATATTAAACGATTTTCATAACACCCTATGTATATATATATATATATATATATATATATATATATATATATATATATATATATATATATAAAAGGTATATCGTAAAATGTGTGAATAATTTTGGAGTAAAAGAAACAAAAAATTTCTATTGCTTTGACGTCAACTTAGGCTAGGATTTTACGGATCTAAAGAGTAGTTTATTCTATCACTGAAAATTTTGGAGTTTTCCAAAAAAAGCGTACCGACTGAATATTTAAAAATACTTTTAAGTTATGTAGCAAAGTATGTAAAAATCGCCCATAAAAACTCTTCTTCGGAACCCGATTTCCGAACTTACAAATAAATCTTACCCTGTTTATTGTTTTTATGGCTATTAATTTTTTTATACAAAAGTTATTGTGCCATTCCAAAAAGGCAACACAAATACGTACATATTTTACAGTTTAATAATAATAATAAATAAAACTTTATGCAATTTGCTTTGGTATACATACACAATTTGTTTTTTGATTAGTTGAAGTATTATATCTGGCTATAGTACTACCTACGTCATGTAAGATCTACAGGTTAGCTCAGGTAAAAAAATCGTTTAAAAAAAGCTGCCCCAAAATTTCCTAAAATTGTGCTTAGGCCGGCTAAGGTCAATTTTATACAGTAGCCGCTAAACGAGAATTTATTCAGAGCCTCACTAAATAGTTAATGATAATAATAAATATCATCGGTCGGCTTTCCATCCGACATCACCGCTCATAACGTTTTCGTCATACACTACACTAATCTGTTGATAAAATTTCGGCTGCTTTCATCTCCTTGCATTTAAGAAACGAATTGCAGCGCGAATTTCACGATCCGCGGGATTTTCAATGGTGTGTGGTATTTTAAACACGCGCAAACAACGTAAACTCGGACCGATGCTTCCGTAATGTCCTCTGTGACTAGCCAATAGATGCGGTGGCGACCGTAACGCTGCAGCGCCTCCTCGTTAATTTCAGAGTGAAAATAAATACTACAACATAGAGAACATTCTGTGTATGTATAATCAAACTCTGGAGTTTATTACCAGAACCATCTGTATAATATTATGGCAAAATACACCTGTAAATATACAGAGTTGATTAAAAAAATGTCTACAGTTATTTTTGACATTTGCAGGTGGTTATCCTGGAAGGCTTGAAGTATTAAAAAAGCATACAGGATGTCCCAGTATTCCGTGTACGTAGAGTTACTATGGGTTTCTGGGATGAACTTATGACTATTTAACTTACCTTAGTCCAAAAATTCGTCATTTTTGTGATACTGGGTGTTAAAGTTATAATTTTATTTTAACTTATTGTACTGTGTATATTTTTAAATTGTCACAACTTTTTTATACTACTCTGTATGATATTTTTAATTAAATATTCGTATTCGCCGCCTCTTCATGTCTAAAAAAGCTCTCTTGGTAAATATTGCTCTGGGCAACAGTTTCTGAGATAATTTGATGTTTGTTTCCATTTTTCAATTCCAAATTAGGTCAGAAAAAAACTGTTGCTCAGAGCAACATTTACTAAGAGAGCTTTTTTAGACAGGGGGAGGCGGAAAATACGAATATTTAATTAAAAATATCATACAGAGTGGTATAAAAAAGTTATGACAATTTAAAAGTATACACGGCGCAATAAGTGGCGCCTCCTATAATTTACAACAAAACTGTGAGCTGATCTCGATTTATCATCTCAGAAAACCTCTTAGCACCGAATCTTTTGCAAATAGTATAATTATTAAGAAAGCTATTTAAGAAAAACTAAAATAAAAGTGTAACTTTGACACTCTGTATCTCAAAAATTACGAATTTTTGGACTAAGGTAAGTTAGGTTAAATGGGCATATTTTCATCTCAGAAATCCACAGTAACTCTATATACACGGAGTACAGGAACACCCTGTATATTTAGAATAACGTGGTATCTTAAATTACTAACTTTTACTAGTAATATCTTTTTCCTTAATGACAATAAGTGAAAAAACTGCCGCAAGCCTAATATTCATTCGGAGGAGTCTATTAATTGAGGAATTTTTATGCTTTATATGTTTGTCTTATGCCACAATTTTTAATCAGCAAGATTAGCAACGAACAATGAGATACTAAAAAACTAATTTAGAGCCTTTCAGGGTGACAAGTGCCTTCCCTTGACCTTGTATATGTTTACCAATAGTTTCACATTGTTGACAAAGTGTATCGTTTTTTAAAATCCGTTAATATATAATCGCTTTTTTTTAGTGATCGTAGGTACATTAACAAAATAGGTAAGATAGTTTTAAATTTAGGAAAATATTGGAAATACATGTAGGAAGTGACAGTGTATAGAATTTTTTTAGATATGAAAGGTTAATTGTGTGTGTAATATATTACAAAATGTAACTTATTTAAGAAATAAATAGTTTGTTTATGTATGAAACGCATTGGTGAAGTCATTTACCCTGTACTTTCCTGGCTAATATATACGATGAAACTCAAAGTAAACAGGACTTTTTAAAAATAGTCAATAATAGCTGTGCCCACAACTCCGATCGCGTGGAGTACCGAATTATTGTTTAGATTTTTTTGCAAGCGAGCGCGAGTAGTAATACTACAGAGTTCCTGTGGCACTTTTGCCTTACCATCAGCAGCGACCAAAGATTGGACGTAGTTCATCGGTGAAGAAGTGACGTCATCGGCGAATAATGTTGTAGGAGACATAAAATGGCGAATGCGCTGGGTAAGAGGAGAATAATGCTTTTGGGTAGTCGAATGATGTAATAGGACCAAAGGCTGTTGAAGAGGCGGCCAACTTTTTTCCTACTACTACTTACTATTATCGTCACTGCTTATTCATTATGTTATCTAACGTAACAAAATATATACTAAGACCTGGCCAGAGAACATATATATATATATATATATATATATATATATATATATATATATATATATATATATATATATGAATTAAAAAAACACGTACATTAGATAAGTGGTTCTCGAGTGGTAAGTGCACTAACGGACAGACAGAAATGTTGCGATATATATATATATATATATATATATATAAATATATATATATATATATATATATATATATATATATTTCTTTTTTATTTTACATGTTCTTGGAATCATTTATCTTTTGTAAATGGACTAAACCACCCATTCAAAAAACTTTTTGAAAACTACAAAATTCGTTTATGTCACAAATCATATAATCTGCTCTCATCCAATTTTTCCAGGCTTAAAACCAAAACCCCAAATAATAAAAAAAAGTAACATACCTTATGAAATCAAATGTAATAAACTTCGAAAGACTATACGTCGGGCAAAGAAGCCAGTACCTAGAAAATAGAATCAAAGGCCATAAATACGACAAAAAAACAGTACAGCTTTCATAAATCATGAAATGAATAAAATTTATATCTTTGATTTTAAAAACATCAAAATTATCAAAACTGAAATAAATACGAAAGAAAGAGAAGTGCTGGAATCCATTCACATACAAAAACACCCACTGCAATCAACGGAAAAATAGACGTAAACAACCTAAACCGTATATACCTATCAGTCATATAGTCCTTCATTTTAAGTGTTTTATTTGTAGAATTTAAAATTGGGTTTTTGACACTACTTAAAATAAATACCCCAATATAATGAACTACTTTCTAAGGTAAGCCCTTCATTAATGTATACAATTAAGTGTTTTAAATTCAAAACTGCAAAAAGCTACAAATGTTTTAACCCTGATATGCACGACAAACAAATTAATTATTGATCTAAATTTAATTCTTCTAATTTCATCTTTTGGAGCAAATCTTGAAGACCTCTTCTGAAGGTCGAAACGTTAATAAATACATAACAAATCCAAGAATAGTTTTAATGATCTAATTCCAAGAACATATAAAATAAAAAAGATATATATATATATATATATATATATATATATATATATATATATATATATATATATATATATATGGATATATGGATATATGTTACAACAGAGGTTTTCATGGATGGTGGAATGTGATACATTAAAATTCCGGGTTTTAATCCGTTTGTCTAACAATGAATTTGCATGACGTTTCGCCAAAATCTCATTTGGCATTGGCAGATCACAGTATCGAGTAGCAGCAATGAGATTTTGGCGAAACTTCGTGCAAATTCATTGTTAGACGAATGGATTGAAACCCGGAATAGATTAGTGGCATCATCTATTGGATATTGTATTGCAAAGTTTTATCTTTCACTGTCATTATGTCTAGTTTTCATGACAATCGGATGAACAGAAGCTAAGATATTGCGCCTAAAGTGACAGTGTTTTAGTTATCGGTCGAAAAATGAACAACGTACAAAGACATTAAGTTTTATGTAAATCGTAGTAAAACATTGACCGAAACGTATCAATTGATGAAACATGTTTCGGGTAATGATTGTCTATGCTATAGTAGAGTGCATAAGTGGTACAAAGGTTTTAAAGACGGTTGTGATAACCTAAATTACGATGAACACGTTAGCCAACCAAAATTCGTGATAACCGAAGAAAACATTGAAATTGTCCGTCAATTCAACAAAAAAGAGTCGAAATCTTCGTTGTGATATATAAAAATGGAATTAAATATGTTCAAAGCTTCAATCCATCGCATTCTGACTGAGCCTTTGATACTCAGAACGATTTACGCAGGGTTTTTACCTCACAAATTGACTGATGACCAAAAATTACTTCAAATTCATCATTGTACTGGATTAAAGAGTCAAAAAAGGGCAAAAACTTCATGTATTCTATTGTAACTGGCGTCGAAACGTGTTGTTTTCAATAGAATCCAAAAACCAAACGTCAAAACTTGGCCAAACGGTTAATACTGTGTATTACCTATGTATTACGAAGCGTTTATTCTCCTGTATTTGTCGTGTGCGGCCACAGTAACGTAAAGGTGGAAGTTAACGAATGTTACACGATACTGCACCATCTCATCGTTCGACGCTTATTACGCTGATTTTTTGACCGCCGTATTCGCCTGATTTGGCTCCGTGTGACTTTCGTCTATTCCCAAAATTACGTTTGCAATGAAAGGTAAACTTTATGAGGGCACTGAACACATCGAAGTGGGGTCGACCGGGATAATGAAGGATATCTCAAAAGATAAGCTAAAAAAACTCATTTACCATGCTTCTTAACCGTGCAAATGTTGTAACGTTCCCGAAGGAGAATATTTTGGACATACTACTCGTAAATGAATTTTGCTAAAATAATAAGTTTATTTTGAAAAAGTCCTGTTTACTTTGAGACACATTGTGCAAGATGAAGGATAATTACTCAGTTTGAAATTTCTAAATGAAATGAAACGAATTATTTTGTTATTTGTCACTTATTTTTTATTTATCTGCAATTACTCATCGGTGAACTTAAATTAAAATTATTTTATTACAAACGATTGAATGGTATTATTTTTTGCAAATCAGGTATTTTTTGTTAACAGTAAATTTTTTTTTTAATGTTCTTTATAATTATGGACGTATTTACAGGTCTTTAAAGAGGTTTTTTTTTCCAAATTTCAAGAAATATTTATCAATATATTCGTAAAACTTTTTATAAAATTCCTTTTTCAAAAATATATCTAAAAAACACTTCTTTTTTATAGACAACACTATTTCCAATAACACAGGGAACAGCTGTTTTGGTGTCGAGGTTTTTTGAGCTGATTCTATATCAATTTGATGTCCTGAATTCAAATAACGTATTCATTTGTACCTAGGACCTCAAATTTTTAAGATATACAATTTTAGAGAAATATAAGTTACATTATTGTAACTCAAATCCGTAAGTGTAGTAAACAAAAGTAGATACGAAATTTTTATTTTAGTTATACAAAATACAATATTATGTCGTACTTACAAACAAAAAAAAAATATTGAAGAAATGAAATAGTCACTCAACACTTGGAAAGCTTCTTTTCCGCGACATTCTTGAATGTTTTTTTAAACAGTCCCTTTTTAAACTCCAGCAGTAATCTGCCATCATGTGCATGTCCCATCTTCCTTGGTAGCGGTCCTCCATAACTTTAATATCTTGGTGAAATCTTTCACCTTGTTCCTCACTCATGTCTCCTAAATTTTCTGGAAAACGGTCTAAGTGGCTGTGTAAATAGTGTATTTTAATACTCATATTGCACCCTAAGGATTTGAAACTATTAAGCATCTTGTTAACCATTTCAACATAGTTTTGAGCTTTATGTTTGCCTAGAAAATTTTCTACAACTGCAACAAATGATGTCCAAGCTTCTCGTTCAACTTGATTCATTGAATTTATGAAGGCAGGATCCTTAATTAATTGTCTTATTTGTGGGCCGTCAAATATCCCTGCTTTGAGTTTTTCTGTGCTCAACTGATGCATTTTTACCCCTATATATGCAAAACAAGACCCATTCTTATCAAGGGCCTTTACAAATTGCTTCATTAAGCCCAACTTTATATGTAACGGAGGAAGTATGATTTTTTCTCTTTCAACCAAAGCGTCGTTAATGACATTCTTTTCCCCAACGTCCATGTTTTCTCTCTGAGGCCAATCTTTTCTAACCCAGTGGTGTGTTTTGTCCCTACTATCCAAGAGGCACAAGAAACACGGATATTTCGTGTAACCACTTTGCTGCCCAAGAAGAAAGTTTACCATTTTTAAGTCTACACAAATCATCCATTGATGTTCGTAATACTTTATCTTCTGCAAGAGCAAAGCTATGGTATTATATTCTTCTTTCAGTTTCGTTGAGTGAGCTAGTGGTATTGAACCATATTTATTCCCATTATGTAGAAGGACACATTTTAAACTTCGCTTTGAACTGTCAATAAATAGGCGCCAATCATCTGGAATATATTCAGAAAGTCCCATTTCTTTCATGAGTCCCCTAATTTCGTGACAAAATACAAGATTGTCTTCTTGAGAAAAGAATGGTAGCAGATCTTTTTCTCTTGTACGGTAAAAGGTAATTTTGGTTCCTTGTTCCAGTAAATTTTTGTCGTTCAAGCTAGAAGCCAGTACTTCAGAAGCTTTTTTCGATAAATTGAGATCCCTGGTGAGATCATTTAATTCATTTTGATTGAAGCGTTGAGGAACTGATGACGTCCCCTCATAGTCACTGTTAGTTTCATTAGCATCAGAACTTTTATTAGCATCAGAAGAGCGATAAGAGGGAAAATATTCGTCATCAGAGATATGTGGTAGCTGATGAAATGTTGGAATCGGTATTTCATCTGAGTGCGGGATAGGGCGTATTGCCGAGTCTTAATTGGGATAAGTCCACTTACTGCGGTTATTTCGATTGATTCCATTAGTATTTACTAAACAGAAATAACAATCATTGAAGTGGTTTTTTGGTTCTCTCCAAACCATTGGTACGCCGAATTTTAGACATTTTCTTTTCCCGGTAGTCCACTGCCGTAAATGCTCTGTACAAGTTTTACATACGAGATGCGGGGCCCACGTTTTGTCCTGATCACCAAGCTTAACTCCAAAGTATCCAAGATACGCTCGCTTTACAAAGTCAGTAATAGTTTGTCTGTTTTGTTGAAACATGTATTCTCCGCATATATAGCAAAACACATCAGGTTGATTTACACAACTTCTTCTTGAACTGGAACCTGAACTCATTTTAATTCTGTTCAATAACACAAAAACACTCTTTTCTTAACATAAAATAACACGCCGAATTCGATCTACTCTCATTAGTAAGAACGCACAAACTGACGAGACTTACCCGAGTTAGGTGATTAAAAGGGTCAGTTCAGGTACCTGATAGGCAATGGTTCCACTATTTATAGATTTACCTGGAATTTACTCAATTACAGACTGACAATAAAACCATTGTACCTACATTAATGAATATATAATAATTTTAGAACTCTCATAAATGAATATACTGAATAAAAACCACATTGGTAGATAAGTTGATGTATCTAAAAAAGTAGAGCTGATAGAGAAAAACGGATTGCATGTATAGATTTAGCGTCCCAAATATAGTTAAAATCAGCTCTAAAATCCCAGGCACCAAAACAAAAATATTTTTTTGTTGCCCTGTGTAATTCATGCAACCCCAACTCACATAAACTCGCAGCCTATAGATCAATTATTCACAGAACATTCTCCATCCCTTTAAATAAACAAAATTTGGAGAAAGAATTAGATTTAATCAAGAATATTGCCCACAACAACGGATTTCAGAAAAAAAAAACAACCATAGATAACCTAATTAAACATAAACAAAAACAACTAAATTTAAGATATATTTATCCACATGTAAAAACGATAAAAAACAAACTTTTTCCTCTTTCGGACCAATTTCTAGTCTTTCTTTGCATGCGTTGGGGTGTAATTTCTTGTATTTGGTGAATTGAGATCGTATAAGGATGTGAATATTTTCTATGTCTGTTTGTGACCATTTGATGATACCAAATGAATATGTGAGTATAGGTATAGCGAACGTGTTGATGGCTTTAGTGAGATTCTTAGAGTTGAGTTTTGTTTGTAAAAGTTTCGTCAGTCTGTTTAGGAATTCGGTTCTGAGCTCTGTTTTGATGTGAGTGCGGTTGAGTTTGGTGCTTTGTTGGAAGCCTAGATATTTGTATGTTTCTTTGTCGAACATGTTATCGAGTGTTTCATTGTTGATGGTTTCTGTCTCATGGTGGCCCTTCCACTGGCCTTTGTTGATGTGGAGCACGTTGCACTTACTTATACCAAATTCCATATTGACATCTAAGGTGAATTTTTCTGTGATTTTGAGGAGTTCTTTTAGGTGTGTTTGTGTGGCAGCGTAGAGTTTTATGTCGTCCATATATAGGAGGTGGTTTATTTTATGTTGATTCACTTTTTGGTGTCTGATATTGAAGCCATGCTCTGTTCTGTTTAGTATATTTGAGAGTGGATTGAGACAGAGGCAAAACCATAGAGCGCTGAGCGAGTCTCCTTGAAATATACCCCGTCTGATGTACAGCTTTTCTGTTTGGATGCGTTCGGTTTCTGTTTCTAGGGGTATTTTGGTTTTCCATGTTTTCATAATTTGCGCGAGAAATTGCCTGAGGTATTGGTTGATTTTATAGATTTCTAGGGCTCTGATTAACCAGCTGTGGGGAATGGAGTCGAAGGCTTTTTTATAGTCTATGTTACCGATGTGAAGGTTTCTGTGTTCTTTTCTGGTTTGTCCCATAATCACGCTATCTATGATCAGCTGCTCTTTGCATCCTCGACTATTTTTCCTGCATCCCTTCTGCTCTTCTGTGAGAATATTGTTGTCTGTTAGGTGTTGTTCTATTTTCTTGGAAATTGTGGCTGTGATGATCTTGTATAGGGTTGGAAGACAGGTGATAGGTCGGTAGTTTGACGGGTTTGTGGTGTCTGAACTTTTGGGTTTGATGTATGTTATTCCTTTGTAAGAAAAGTGGGGAATGTGTGTGGTTGTAGAATGGCTTTGTTGATTTGGTGTGTGAGTGCTTCGTGTGTGGTGGTAAACTGTTTGTACCAGAAGTTTTGTATATTGTCTATCCCAGGGCATTTCCAGTTGTGTGTGTGTGTTTGATTGTTTCTGTAATTTTCTTCTGTAGTTAGTGTGGAATTTTCTTGTTCTGTCACACGTTTGTGTTTATCTTCTTCGGCTTTGATCCAGGGGCTGTTATTATTATGTAGTTTGGGTTCTGACCAGACAGTTTTCCAATAATCTGCGAGTTCTTCTTTGTTTGGTGGTTCAGTTACTACTGTCTGCTCGTTGTACATAGCTTTTCGGTAGAACTGTTTTCGCTTCTTCGGAAGAGGTTGTTGGTGTCTTTCCTCTCGTTTGATTCTTTGTATCTACGGAGTCTTGCAGCATATACGGATAGTTTTTGTTTCAAAGTATCAACGATTTCTGGCAGCATTCGGTTGAGAGATTTAGATTTGATCTTGTCTGTGAGACGTTTGGATGCGTTCCCGTTCATAAACTGGGTAAGGTGTCCCAGATCTCTTCTGATGTTGCTGATTTTGTTTTCTATTCTTATTTGCCATTTAAATTTAGGTTTTCTGCTGTTGGAGTGTCTTTGTCGTTGCGGGAGTTTTTGATTATTTTGTGTTTATAGTGGTGACTGCTACTGCATATATTATTGTGTGAATGTCTTCGATCGTGCTTAAGTCTGTTATGTACTGTGGTATTATGTGCTTGTTTATTGTGTTGAGGATTATTTGTGTGCTCTGTTTGAAGATTAAACGAGGGATGGGATTTCTTGTTGTAGGGTCGATGCCTGCCCATCGAGCTAGATGTGACTGCATTTCTGCTTTGAGTGTTTGTATGAGAGGTGATTCGGGGTGATGTTGTGTAGATGTTCTTGAGGGTGGTGAGTCATTCATTTTGTCGTCTGTGATATGGTGTCGTATGGTGCTTGCTATTTGCATTGAAATATTATTTTGAGTTATGCTCCTGCTGGGTGGTGGGTCTTGTTGTTTTCGACTGGGTGGTTGTGTGTGTGAGATTAGTTCGGTATCTGCTCTACTGTTTCTATTGTTTGGTTGGTCTATATTCAGTTCAGCAGCTACTTGGTTTGTGTTCAGTTCAGCAGCTACTGTATCTTTGATGGTTTGCAATTCGAAAGGTGTGAGGCGATTGTTCTTGGTAATAACTCTTTTTTGGTCTATATACTCTCTGTTCTGTAACAAGTAATTGCAGATGTGGATATTCGGTCAAGAAAAGTCTGTGTAGTTCCAGTCTGTAGCCTGATGTCACTGTTTCTAGTTTGGTGGCGGTGTAGTAACAGCGCATCACTGTTCTATTCATTTCATCTGTCCACTTTAACCGCTGTCTTGGTTTGCCAGCCTTGGTAGTTGCATGTTGTCCTTGCAAAACATACGCGGTTTGGCCTGGCTTTGGTGGTTGTATTTGTCCCGCATCTACGTCGGTTGCGCTTGGGATTGGTGGTGGTGGGTCCAAGCGGCGAGTGATTCTCTTGTCAGAGATTTCTTTGTCAGGTGTGATTTCATTACAGCAACGCATGGCGTGTTCATTGATTCCTGTGGTGCAACTTATGCGTTGCTGTGACCTTCCCGCCTTGGTGGGTGTCGGCTTACTCGCCGGCACAACACTTTTGGCAGGTCCATTTTCGGTTGCCCGATCTTCATCGTTTTGGTCGAGCTGCCATTTCCCGCGACGTCCTCGACCGTTACGTCGCTCGCGCGATGCTTCTTTTATTGGTCTGCTGTTGTCTGGAATGTTCTCAATGTTTTGTGGTGTCAGAAGCTCAAAGTGTCCCGACATTGGGTTGCCTGTTAGTAGAAGGTAAATGGTTTTGTTGTATTTTCCCGTGCTTATTATTGTTGGTCTGTCCGTAAAAGATATTTTTGTATGTCTTGTTCTTCGTTGTTTTGAAAAGATATGAAAGTTGCTATTTTGTGTTTCCGAGAGGGCAAGTATCTCTAGGCTCGTTCCATAGGTGCCATTTTTCCTCATATAATTATAGTAGTTACTGAAGTCTTTTATATCGTCGACTTCAATTAATGAAAATGTGTGAAGTTCCGACCAGTTTTGTTGTAAATATCTTAGAGCAACCTCTCGGTTGCGGTTATTATTATTATTATTATTATTAAAATATGAGAAGAAATCTCTTCAATTATTAAGATCAACGTTAGTTTTAATGCACGAGTAGGGAACGAATGTGACGAATGAGAATGGCGAATTTTTGATAAACTTCTCTGCACAAAATGAGTTCCTTCTTTAAACATAAAGAATAACATAAATATACATTTCAAAGTACGAGAGGAGATAGATCAATTATAGATTACCTTCTAACAAATAGAGAAATACATTATACATAAATATTAGACATAAGATGTTTATGTTCTGCAGATGTAGGAAGTGATTACAGTGTTGTATTGCAAAAAATCAAAATGACAATAAAGAGACCTTAAAAAACAAGCCTAGCAGTTTATGAAACAAAAACAAAGGAGAAAGCCTACAAGACGAATCAATACAAAATCTCTACCAGACAAGATTGGAGAACGAAATAAATAAAAACCCAGTGGTAGAGGAAGAAGAGAGTTGGAGAAAGATCAAGGATAACATTATAAACGCAGCAAAGGAAGCACTCGGGAAACGTAAAATAAACAGAACATCAAGAACACCGAATAATACACCTTGGTTCGGGGAGGAAGTGAAATTAAAACGCCAAGAAAAAACAAAAGCCTATCTAAATGTAGATCAAGAAAAAACAGAAAAACATATGAAGAATATTAGACAGTCCGCAATGAAACAACCGCACTAGTGAGAAAAAAGAAAATGGATCACTGGAAAAAATTCTCTAAAGCAGGGGTGCTCAAACGGTCGATCGCGATCGACAAGTCGATCGCGAGTGCTTTTTGAGTCGATCTCGAGAAAAAAATTCCGATATAGAACTATTCACAGATTTTGTTTTAGGTAACTAAAACAAAATGTGATGAATAAACTACTAAAATTTATTCGATCCACAATTAGGCCAGAATAACCCCCTCATCACTTTCTTTTATCGTAATAACTCCCTGCTAGCGGCAAAAGGCGGCTTTGTCAAAGGAACGCGCGGTACTTGTCAAAGAAAAGCCGCGTTTTTGATTCCCGCCGATTTTTCTAGAAACTTCGGGCGGCGTGTTTGACGGGAACATTCGAGACGTCGTTCGCGCCGATATAAATGTTGCGCCTGCAGGAATAGGAGTCAGTCTGAGTTGTAACTTGAAGGCGATACATCGATACAAAGTTTATTAATAAATAGTCCAAAATGAGTGCGACGAAGAAAAGTAAAAATTTATCATTTTAATAACGATTGGGAGGAAGAATTTTTCTTTTATATGGTAATGCATAAGTGCATTTGTCTCATTTGCCGTGCGTCAGTTGCAATACCTAAGCGTGGGAACTTAGAGAGGTATCATAAAATGGTTCATAAAAACTATGAAAAGGATTTTCCGTCACAGAGTGAATTAAGAAAACGAAAAGTACGTGATTTGATAACTTGCTAAGCTGCAACGATCGCGTCATTTAAAATATCTCATATATTGGCGAAACACAAGAAATCATTTGATGATGGATTGGTTGTGAAGGAAGCATTTATTGAAGCGGGTGAGACTTTATTTGGAGATTTTAAAAATAAAACAGAGATTATGTCTGCTATTAGAGAACTTCAGTTATCTCGTCCGACTGTCATAGGGCTTGTTGAAGTCATGAGTCCGGACATGGCAGATAAACTAAAACATGATATCATGGAATATACATACTTTTCTTTACAGTTCGACGAATCCACCGATATGACAGACACTGCCCAGCTGTGTATTTTTATTCGAATGGTACTCAATGACATGTCGGCAAATGAAGAGTTTTTGACAATGATTCCTTTGAAAGGAAAGACCCGTGGCGAAGATATATATGACGTTTTCTTCAATTTTGTAACAAACTACAAGCTACCAATATATAAACTAGTGTGCATTACAACCGATGGAGCACCAGTAATGACTGGAAACAAAAACGGTTTTGTGGCATTGTGTCGAGCTAATGATGACTTCCCTTCATTTTTCTCCTTCCATTGCATTATACATCAACAAGTTTTGTGTTCAAAAGTTCTAAACATGGAGGAGATTATGGCCATTGCAATAAAAATTGTGAATTCTATCCGTGCACGTAGCTTGCAACGACGGCTCTTTAAATTGCAGTTGGAAGATAGTGAGTCAGCTGAACACACTGATTTAGTTCTTCACACGGACGTCAGGTGGTTGAGTCGCGGAAAATTCCTAGAAAGGTTTCAAGAATTATTGCCCGAAATAACAGCTTTTCTGGACGAAAGAGGTGATGACACTCAGAACGGAAAAAATTCCTTAGCAGCTAGCGACATGCAGTTTAAACAGGGTTGTAGAGAAAGACATTCTTTAACATGTGTTGTAGCAGGGAAAGTGCGAGGAAAGCTCGTTCATATATAAAAAATGTTTTAATTTTTAATTATTCTAAAATTTCGATGTATTGCGAAGACCTAAAGCACAAAAAGTCCAAAGAAAAAAAATCCTTAGCAGCTAGCGACATGCAGTTTGAACAGGGTTGTACAGAAAGACATCCTTTAACATGTGTAGTAGCAGGGAAAGTGCGAAAGAAAGCTCGTTCTTATATAAAAATATTTTAATTTTTAATTATTCTAAAATTTCGATGTATTGCGAAGACCTAAAAACACAAAAAGACCAAAGAAAAAATTCCTTAGCAGCTAGCGACATGCAGTTTGAACAGGGTTGTACAGAAAGACATTCTTTAACATGTGTTGTAACAGAGAAAAAGTGCGAGGAAAGCTCGTTCTTACATAAAAATGTTTTTAATTTTTAATTATTCTAAAATTTCGATGTATTGCGAAAACTTAAAGCACAAAAAGGGGGGGGGATCCAAAGAAAAAAATTCCTTAGCAGCTAGCGACATGCAGTTTGAACAGGGTTGTACAGAAAGACATTCTTTAACATGTGTTGTAGCAGGGAAAGTGCGAGGAAAGATCGATCTTTCTTATATAAAAATGTATTAATTTTTAATTATTGTAAAATTTCGATGTATTGCGAAGAGCTAAAGCACAAAAAGTCCAAAGAAAAAAATTCCTTAGCAGCTAGCGACATGCAGTTTGAACAGGGTTGTACAGAAAGACATTCTTTAACATGTGTTGTAGCAGAGAAAGTGCGAGGAAAGCTCGGTCTTATATAAAAATGTTTTAATTTTTAATTATTCTAAAATTTCGATGTATTGCGAAGACTTAAAGCACAAAAAAAGTCCAAAGAAAAAAATTTCTTAGCAGCTAGCGACATGCAGTTTGAACAGGATTGTACAGAAAGTCATTCTTTAACATGTGTTGTAGCAGGGAAAGTGCGAGGAAAGCTCGTTGTTAAATAAAAATGTATTAATTTTAATTATTCTAAAATTTCGATGTATTGCGAAGACCTGAAAGCACAAAAAAAAAGAAAGTCCAAAGAAAAAATTCCTTAGCAGCTAGCGACATGCAGTTTGAACAGGGTTGTACAGAAAGACATTCTTTAACATGTGTTGTAGCAGGGAAAGTGCGAGGAAAGCTCGTTATAATATAAAAATGTTTTAATTTTTAATTATTCTAAAATTTCGATGTATTGCGAAGACCTAAAGGACAAAAAGTCCAAAGAAAAAAATTCCTTAGCAGCTACCGACATGCAGTTTGAACGGGGTTGTACAGAAAGTCATTCTTTAACATGTGTTGTAGCAGGGAAAGTGCGAGGAAAGCTCGTTCTTATATAAAAATGTTTTATTTTTTAATTATTCTAAAAATTTCGATGTATTGCGAAGACCTAAAGCACAAAAAGTCCAAAGAAAAAAATTCCTTAGCAGCTAGCGACATGCAGTTTGTTGTACAGGGTTGTACAGAAAGAAATTTTTAACATGTGTTGGAGCAGGAAAAGTGCGAGGAAAGCTCGTTCTTATACAAAATGTTTTAATTTTTTAATTATTCTAAAATTTCGATGTATTGCGAAGACCTGAAGCACAAAAAAGTCCAAAGAAAAAAAATCCTTAGCAGCTAGCGACATGCAGTATGAACAGGGTTGTAGAGAAAGACATCCTTTAACATGTGTTGTAGCAGAGAAAGTGCGAGGAAAGCTCGTTCTTATATAAAAAATTTTAATTTTTAATTATTCAAAAATTTCGATGTATTGCGAAGAATTAAAGCACAAAAATTCCAAAGAAAAAATTCCTTAGCAGCTAGCGACATGCAGTTTGAACAGGGTTGTACAGAAAGACATTCTTTAACATATGTTGTAGCAGGGAAAGTGCGAGGAAAAGCTCGTTCTTATATAAAAATGTTTTAATTTTTAATTATTCTAAAATTTCGATGTATTGCGAAGAACTAAAGCACAAAAAAGTCCAAAGAAAAAAATTCCTTAGCAGCTAGC
>CM032451.1:24836721-24865249 GCA_019049505.1 Pachyrhynchus sulphureomaculatus
TGTGATCTTCCTAGATTTCTTTTAGTTTCGCGAGGTCTTAACTGTAGCATCTTTAATGTCTACCTGTCTCTAACTTGTCTGGCGACATGACTTGCCCATCTCCACTTTAGACCCGTTATTTCCCCCATAAGATCCCTTACGTTGGTTCGTTTCTCTATCTCCTCATCCTCGATTCGATTTCTCCAAGATATGTTGAGCATGGTGCGTTCCATTATGTTTTGAGTAACCTATAGCCAGCACTCTGTCTTGTCAGGATCATAATCTTCATCCCCAATGTGGCAACAGACATACATGAGTTATAGGCTTTTCATTTTAGAATTATGAGGATCTCTGGATTTTTTTAGAATATGCGCCAGTTTTCCAAATGCGATCCAGATTAGCGCCACTCTCCTAGTTACTTCCGCTCTCTAGGGTGATGTTATGCCCCAAATATACATAATGAGAGACATTTTCTGTTTGCTGGATGTGTACTGTAACCTCGATATTGTCAGTGCACACAATTTTAGTTTTCTGGATGTTCATTTTGGGGTTTACTTGCTTTGATGCATGATTCAGTTGTTTTTCATTCCGGCTAATTCACAGCTATCACTTGAAAAGAGGACGATGTCGTTTGCAAAACGTATATGACTCAGGATTGAACCACCTATTTTGATGTCCTTTGTTTGTCATTACAATTTGTTAAATACATCTTTTAGAACGAGAGTGAATGACGATGAGGTGGTATCGTCCTGCCTCGCGCCTTTTTTGATGTTAATCAAATTTGTTGTTAAATTGTCATTGATTTTGACGTATATTGTTGCGAACAATGGGAAGTGGTCTAGACTAATTAGTACTACTCTAATTTGGTACCAATTTTAGTAGAAATTCGTTTTCACTCACTATGTGTTTTAATAAAACCACTTTCCAATCACTGCTTTTTTCATAATTAAGTGTACTCAGCTTGTCACTCGCTTATAAAAAGTACTGTTTCTAAAAATATTAATTTCTATTGTTTTAAAAAACTGCTTGAAGTTGTCGAATTTAAATTTTTAAAATTAAGTTTTCTTATTTGGTGTTGGCACTCTTAAGATTACAATTTTAATGGTATTCGTACAGGTACCATTGGTACAACGGACAAGGCCAAGGTTGAAAGAGGTCCCGGCAGTAGGTCGAGGTGAAACTATTCAGATTCAGGTTTCTCACCTGTCGTGCGTATGGTCGTGTGGACACATTCTTTCGGGAAAATTTGATAATGAAAATTTACTGACCGAGCAAACAAAATGTACGGACAAATTTTAAAAACAGATATTATGACAATTGTTTTATGTTATTACAAAACTTGAACAATGGAGGAGTAATTTAAGAACCTTTTTTTTCTATTTTTGTTCGTTATTAAGTCGTATTGTTTGAACAAGAAACAGGAAATGGAATCGGAGAAATTTCTATTTGATCCGGAAGTGAAATAAAGGGTCAAGTTCAAAGGGTTCGAACCATGAGAATCGGTCCATTACCTTCCCTTTTATTTAAGAGTCTTGAAACTACATTACGGTTAAAGTCTCGAAACTGAATTGGACTGCTATTCGAATATTTACGTAGTGACACTTGACTTTTAAAAGAGGCTCCTGAGTCTACTTAAAGTCTAAAAACTAAATTGGATTGCTTTTTGAATGTTTACAGAGTTACAAATTTAATGGGGTAGTAGTTTTATCTGATTTGAAATATAGTGCATTTTCTTGAAATCAATTTTTGGTTTTAGTTAATCTTCGATATTGTGTTTTCAGAAACGTGTCATGAGAATATTGTGTATATAAATGTACTCTAAAAAATGAGGAAAATCATTGAGCTATATCATAGACAAAAATGGGTCGTATTGAGCCCCGAGGCACATCTATCAATATTGGTAGGCTTGATAGCTAGAAACCGTCATACTATACCCGCTTTCTATTTTCCAAATATAATTTTAGGAAACTGTAAGTCACTTCATAATGTGTAATTTTTGTTGGCTGTATACTGTGACAAGGACAGTCGAAGGCCTTCGAATGATCACAGAACACGGCTGCGTTTTGCTGCGTAATCTCGCTAAAAATTAAGAAATATTCGCTTTTGTTAAACTCTGTAGCAAATTACTGAACTGTTAAGGTCGTTTACCAGTGCATCTTTTCCCTTTATTTTCCGCAACAATTTTCATTTACTTTTAACGGTAGCAACGTTATTTCTGCATTCCTCACAATGGTCGATGACCGAAAGTACCACTGATATGGTGCTCTCGGTACCCGCGTTTCATGCAGCTCTTGTTATTCATTTAGATAAAACTGAAAAACGCGACTTTTGTTTAATAAGGTTTTATACAAATGTGTTGGTTATTTGTATGTACTGTATATACATTTAAGAATAGTTATGGTGCCGGATGATTGCTACACATTGAGTACAAGTGAATTGAGTCAGAACCGATAAAAAAAAATGTTTATTCCGGTTCTTTGTTCAGTGAAACTTCCCGCTGTCTATGGATATTTGTATGACCAGCAGATGTTCCAGCCTTTCTTTACTGTCTTCGGCAGAGCTGAAGATTGGTTTCCGGGTCGTTTTCAGCAGATCGTTAATGTAAAGGAGAACGAGAGTACCTAAGAGGCAGAATGGTGCTTGGTGGAATACTGGCATTGCAGTGAAGGGATCGAAAAGATCCGATTCGTAGAGAACGCGAAATAAATTTGAGAAGCATAAATAAAGGAGCTTGTTTAAAAATCTGTACCCAATATAAGAATTTTTCAGCAAAATTCTGAAATACTTTTAAATGTTACAACTTGAAGTCGATAACATAAAAGTATGAAATTAAATTTCTTCTAAGATAGCATATGGTCAACTAAAGTCATAATATATACTTAATAATATGTAATTTATGACGCTGGAAGACATTTTAGATTTAACTAGCGTTGTTATTAATCATCATTCAACCATTATTTAAGTTTTTTTATTGGAGAAAATCCATTACTTTCTCTCCTGGTCAGTTGAGAATTTTAAAAACTGAAATGCTATAGATATTATGAAGTTTACTGCCAATTAAGGATATATCTTTAAACTAGACACCATTTAGTTTGTAATCTCACACACATTTTTTATTATATCATTTTTAATGGTTTAAATCAGGGGTCGGCAACCTATGGCACGCATGCCATCTCTGGCCCGCCAAGCAATTTTGAATGGCACGCGTACCTATTCAAAGTTTACGCATTAATTCTGTAATCTGTGACATGTCTCGAATTTAAGTAATTAATCGAAGACATTATTACTTTAACGATACAAACAAAAACGATATATTATATAGGTCACTAGGTATTATTACCAAAAACTACAAAATGTATATTTTGTAATTTATAATTTTACTGAATACATTAGTTTGGCTTTAATTTCGGCAAGTATTAAAGACGGCAAGCCTCAAAATATAAGCCTAGGCAAAAACACAAATAAACGTCCTCAATTCAGATCAAAAGAGCCGCTATAAGGCGGTTTTTGTTTGACTTGACTTCAGTTGTTCCGACGCGCGCCGAAACTCTTTTTATATTGCCGAACTTTAGTTTTTGTTAGATTTAACTTCTAGGCGGCCCTTCGATTGCAATGGGCGCATTGTAGTTAATAATTTTTGTTCTAAGAAATTTAATAAACGTAATTATTAGAATTTTCTGGAAACATTATTTTTCTATATATAGCAAGCGGCTACACGTTTGGATCATTTAGTATAGAAGTAACATCCATTCCAGTCAGTCGTCGAAAAGTTTAAAAATTAAAATTACGTTGCGTTATGGCCGCGAAGAAACAGGAGGTAGACGTTCGATCATTTGAAACTTCATGGACAACAGATTACGGTTTTGTACAGCAAAACGATCGGGCCATTTGTGTCCTATGTTGGGAAAGCGTAGTTTTCCGGACATCTAGTGTTCAACGACATTTCCAGATAAAACATGAATCGTCATTTAAAGATAACGCTGATAAAAGGGAGGCAATACAAAGAATAAGTAAACAATACGAGAAACAGTCAACATTCTTTAGCAAAGTTTTCCAAGGAAAAAATCAGGTAACTGAATGCAGTTTCAAAATTGCACAATCGTTGGCACAAAAGGGTAGGCCGTTCACTGACGGAGAAATTATGAAGCAAACGTTTTTGAGTACTGGCGAGATTTTATTCGACGACTTGCCCAATAAGGATACAATATTGGCCAGGATTAGGGATATAACGGCATCAGCGCGGACCATCGAGAGATGAATTACCGAAATGACACAAAATGTCCAAAAACAGCAGAGAGACGCAACCAAACGGAGTTTTGTATTTAGTGTAGCATTGGATGAAAGTGTCGATATTAATGACATTGCCCGTCTGGCAATCGTTGTGCTATACTTCGATGTTGGCAGTGTGTATGAAGAGCTGATTTGTCTGTTCCCATTGCAGGGAACTACAAGAGGAGAGGATATATTTTCAGAATTTGTTAAATATTCTGAAAAGCGGAACATTGATTTAAATAAAAAATTTTGCGTAACGACAGATGGCGCTCCTGCTATGATTGGGAGACATAAAGGATTTGTTTCCCTTCTTATTGAACGCATGGGTCGATCAGTTTTGAATTTTCATTGTATAATTCACCAAGAGAGTTTGTGCGCTAAAATCTCCGCTAGAAGTTTAAAATCCGTGATGGATAAGGTGGTTAAAATAGTTAACTACATTGTCGGTCGTTCTTCACTGATCCATAGACAATTTAAGGCGTTTCTACAGGAATTAGAAAGTACATATTCAGATATACCATTGCACAATAATGTGCGCTGGCTCAACCGTGGTAAAGTGCTCTCTAGATTTGTGCAATGTCTGGGCGAAATAAAATCGTTCTTGTTGGAAAAAAATCAAGTGGATGCTTATCCTGAACTAGAAGATAAGAACTGGATCTGTATGTTAATGTTTCTTACTGATATTACAAACCATCTCAGTGAACTCAACTTAAAGTTACAAGGTTCAGGCAAAACAGTTCTGGATTTATACGAATCCGGGGAATCATTCAAATTAAAAATAGATTTATTTATCAGCGATATTACTACAAACACATATAAATATTTTCCAAATTTAAAAACTTATATATCCAGTGTCGACGATGGTGCACTAATAGACGAAATTCTTAAATATATGACTAATTTAAAAGAGGAGTTTATAGAGAGGGGTCAGGATTTTGATAAACATGGTCCTATGTTCGCTTTTTTAATCAAACCAGATTTAATGGATTTTTCTAGCAGTTGCTTTGACATATCTCTTTTCTCATGGATGGACATTAATGATTTTGATCTTCAATACATTGAATTTAAAAGCTCCGAGTTATGGAACACGAAATTTGTAGAATTAAGAAGGGTATTAGAAGGTGACTGCCAGAACCATTCAAACGAGATACTCAGTTGTTGGATAAGTTTACCAGAGAAATTTATTTGTCTTAAGAAAGTAGCGTTTGCCATGCTTACAGCTTTCGGATCATCCTATATCTGTGAACAACTTTTTTCCCATATGAGAGTGATTTTAAACCCGTACCGAAGCAGGCTGACAACAGACAACTCGGAAGCATGTGTGACACTGAAAATAACCAGACATGAACCGGATATAAGAAAACTCTCTAAAGAACTTCAAGCACAGGGTTCACACTAGGTCCTAGGACTAGTATAATAAAATTATTTGTTAAATGTTAAAATTTTTTTGTAATTAAACCTTCTAAAAGAAATATTTTAAGTTAATTTTAGTTGTAGTAAGTACCTATATCGGCACGCAAAATGTTGTATGGATGAAAACTGGCACCCCTTAGTTAAAAGGTTGCCGACCCCTGTGCTAAAAATTGAGTTTGACCTAAGACACGCGACCGTGGACGACGCGGGAAATTTGAATAAAGTGATGCGGAAATTAAAGGGCGATCGATCGGAAGACGACAGAATTCTTGGCTGAAAGACATGAGCAGATGGTTTGAATGTGCTTTGAGTGATATTTTTTGAGCAGCAATCTCTAAAGTTCGTTTAGCTTTATGCGTCGCCAACCTTCGTGAGGAGACGACGTCATAAAAAGAAGAAGAAATCTATTTATTTAATACATTAAAAAAATATAAACAAACGAAAAAAAAAGTAAACATGGCATATTTTTAAAGTAAACTACTCAATGCAAAATTTATGCAAGTAAACCATGCAAACAATTGAAACAAATTTGTAAAAAAAAAACGAATAAGTAGGTCACGTGTGTATCATCCGAACAAATAAGATTTAGTGCATATTAAAGAAAATGACATCGTGATTAGGCTATTATCAACGCTAAATCGTAAAATAACGGAATTATGAGTTCTTTTTGCAACATTTATGGGGAACTTTCTTATTCATATCGTAGAATTGCGTCTCACTGCAACATCAGTTATGGAGGATGAGGACTGGTATATGGTTCCTTACGGGTTTTTAAATATGAAATAATATCAGTATATTCAACAGGCAAGTAAGAGTATACACTGCCTGAAAGGATACAAGCATGATTTGGATATCATTGCCTGCATGTTACTAGGACTACATTTAATATAGTCTTTCATTGTAGCTGAAAGCTGAGAAGACTCAAGGACACATTATTCAGAAGTAACTTTGGTATAAGGGAACGCCCCAGAACCTAGTAATCAACCTATACATAACGCAACTATCTGAAGCAAAAGAATCCACCTTGTTCAAAGGTCAGAACATCCTAATTTCGCTGAAGAATATTCCAGTCAAGTAATACTTAGGCTGAAAAGTTTTTGGTCTGACACACAGATGCCGCCGTTTTCAAAATGTCCATATGATTTTTAGGAAGTAGCAACCTTCAAACGATACATGTCAAAATTTCATGACTTTTCGACAATTAGTTTACAAGTTACAGTGGTTTTAGTGACGCTGCTTTTGATATTTTCAAAACAATGGAAAAAATCGAATTTTGTATGTTGATTAAACACTGTTTTTTGAAGGGAAAAAATACCAGCAAGCAAAGCAATGGCTTGATAACTGTTACGGGGACTCTGCCCCTGGAAAATCACTCATCATTTACCGGTATGCTGAATTTAAACACGGTCACACCTAATTAACAAAAATTACAACGGATAAAGTAGTAGATTTTCTTCCTGATAATGGTGCGAGTGTGGGTAAAGCTGTCGTAAATGTTTACGGCAAAAACAAACATTGCCATGCTTCGCGCATACATTGAATTTAGTGGCATCAAAACCATTTGACGACAGAGACTTGAGGAAGCTAAGATTTTGCTGACGATAGTGAAAGATTTCAAACAAAATGTAAAGGCAGTAGACTCTCTTCGAAAGGCACAAGAAAACAAAACTAAACCTTTGGCACTCATTCAATCTGTGGACTCCATGGAATTCTATCTACTATCAACTGGAACGGTTTGTTCAACTGTCAAAAGTTGTAGCGTCTATATTACTTCAACACTCAAAAACACCGGCAATGCTAACTGCAGGGCAGTTAGGTAGTATGAAAGATCTTATAAATATTTTGAAACCGTTAGGAAATACAACTAAAGAAATATCAGGAGCAGAATATGTGACAGCCAGCAGCAAGATCATACCCATCATATCTTGTCTTACAGAAAAACGAAATGAAAACTCAGTCGGTCTTGTGACATTCTCTGTACATGTCCGTACCATACCAACTGTTGGGTTCTGATTTCGTCCACTATATCGTGCTTTATTTCTAAAGCTCGCCTTATCGTGTCATTTGGTATGCGGTCTTTTCTGGATTTTCTGGCTGCTCGTCTCCAGAAATCCATTTCTGTAGCTTTTAGTATTTTTTCTGTTCTTTCCTTTAATGGCCACACCTGGGAGCTGTAAGTTATTATACTTTTCACTATTGAGTTGTAAATTCTCTTCTTATTTTCAGTGGTTATGTTTTTGTCCCATAGTATACTATTAAGCATTGCAATCGCTTTTCTTCCTTGGATATTTCTCTCGAATATTGCTTCTTCCAGTGTTCCGTCCCTAGATATTCTCGTTCCCAAATACTTATAACTGGCACAGTGTTTGATGGTGTATCCTGTGGCCAGTTTCAAGTCCTGCTGTTGGTCTCCGACGCACATGTACTCGGTCTTTTTAATATTGACTTCTAGGCCCCATTTTTCATATTCATCCATAAGTTTTCGTGTCATGTATTCCATATCATCGATGTCCTGAGCGACTACTACCTGGTCATCTGCGAATGATAGCGTGTACAATGTAGTATCGTCATCCAGTGGTAATCCCATACTGCTGCATTTCCTTTTCCAGTTCTTCAGTGCACTCTCCAAATAGATTTTAAATAGCGTTAAGGATATACAGCAGCCCTGTTTGAGACCCTTTGTGACCGGGAACCCTGTTGTTATACCATATTTGGTTTTCACACTACTTCTTGCGTCTTGGTATAAGGATTTTACGGCTTTAATTATTTCGGTGCTTACATTACTCTGTTGTAGTGTTTCCCACAATCTCATTAGGGGCACGCTGTCGTAGGCCTTTTTTAGATCAACAAACAAGACATGGACTTCCTGATCAAATGCGGTTTTCTTTTCTAGGATTTGTGTCAGTGAGAAGAGATGGTCTATTGTGGATCTTCCTGCTCTAAAGCCTGCCTGTTCTTCAGCTTCTACGTCCGCGTATTCCGTTTCTATTCTATTTTTAAGTATTTTTCCGTATATTCTGCTAATAGATCCTGTAACCGTTATTCCCCTATAGTTAACGGCAATTATTTTTGTCTCCTTTCTTATGAATTGTTGATATGTATGATATTTTTCATTCCTCGGGTACTTCTGATGTGTTAATGCATCTTTGGAATGTTCCTCAAAGCTCTAAATAGCTTTTCAGTTCCGTATTTTACTATCTCTCCTGGGATGTTTCCTGGTCCTGGAGCTCTACCATTTTTTAGCGTTTTACATACTTCTTTAACTTCTGATGTTGTTATCCTTATTGGGGATCCTCGTATAACTATATTTGGGTTTCCACGTGGGGTACTTTTGAACTCTGGTCTATCTTCTGTTAGCATATTTGTAAAATATTGGTTCCATTTTTCTGGTGTTATTGGTGAGAAGATTTCTCTTTTCCGTTCTGCTCTCATATTTTTAAGAAGTCTCCAGCTTTCTGTGCTTTTTCTTCCTCCTATGTAAGTGTTGAGTCTTGAGCATGTCTTTTCCTATTGGTTGTTCTTTTTGTCACTAATCATTTTGCGTACTCTAGCTTGGGATTCAAATTAGCCTATGCCAGAGCAATAGATAGAGTGAATTCATTAATTTTAAGTACGAAAACATAAAAATTAATTCAGAAGTGAGTGAGGAAGAAGCATGAACAAGTAACAAAGACATTTGGGATTTCCACAACTTACTAGTTAAAAAACAACTCTCTGCAAATAATTCACATGTACAGGAAGGTCATGGTTTAAATGAAGAATGAAAGAAAATACCTCTATGTACCATTCCATTCGCTCAACAGCCATTAAATATATGTGTATTGTGGATCACCTGTTCCTTGTAAGAGCGTCTTTTTTCGGTCGCTGGGAACATCGCAAATGAAGAACGAAACCGGTTGGATCCCAGTATATTAAGCAGAGTTTTACTCCTCAAAAGCTTAGATATTAAATACTGGGAATTATAAATTATATATGATTGATAACCGTTTGCATTCTTTCAACAAATAAAAAAATATAATAAAAACGATGTTTCATTGAAAATAACTTTTTTTATACTTATTAATAGTTAATTTTTTTTAAATTATAGCTGAGTAAATACAGTTAAAATAAAAACGACAGAAGATAGATTTTAGGATTTTCCATATTTCCGTAAAGAAGGTCCAAAGAGATCGATTTGTGAGAAATCGATCTTTCGGGTCTCGATTTTTTTTGTGAATTGATTCTTCAGGCTTCGCCATCCCTAGCCCAAAAGAGGTGGTTACACCGGTAAATATCAAACAATTCCACAAAACTGTTTTGGATGACTGTAAAGTGAAATTGCCTGAGATAGCTGACACCCTAATGTTATTAAAAGAGCGTGTTGGTCATATTTTGCTTGAACATTTGGGCATGAGAAAGCTCTGTTCAACATGGGTACCGCGTTTGCTCACGGTGAACCAAAACCAACAACATTTTGATGATTCTGAGCGCTGTTTGGACCTGTTTAAGCGCATTAAAAAGGATTTTTTCATGCGATATGTGACAATGGATGACACATGGATCCACCACTACACACTGGAATCAAATCGGTAGTCAGCTGTGTAGACAGCAGCCGGTGAAAGCCACCCGACGCGACCAGACACAGCAGTCGACTGGGAAAGTTTGGTCTCCGTGTTTTGGGATGCGCATTTAATAATTTTCATCGACTATGTTGAGAAGGGAAAAAAACCATCAAGTTATTGATGCGTTTGAAGCCAGAAATCGCAAAGAAACGGTTCCAAATGAACAAGAAAAAAGTGTTCTTTCATCAAGACACTGCACCGTGTCACAAGTCAATGGTTACGATGGCAAAGTTGCATGAATTGAAGTTCGAATCGCTTCCTCATCCACCGTATTCTCCAGATTTGGCCCCCAGCGATTATTATCTATTCGCAGACTTCAAGAAAATGCTCGCGGGAAAGAGATTTAGCTCCAATGAAGAAGTTATCGCCGAAACTCAGGCCCATTTTGAAGGCAAAGACAAATCCTTTTACAAGAAAGGTATAGAAATGTTAGAAAAGCGAAATTGTGTTTTAAGTAGCTAGACCAGGAGTGCTCAAACGGTCGATCGCGATCGACAAGTCGATCGCGAGTGCTTTTTGAGTCGATCTCGAGAAAAAAATTCCGATATAGAACTATTCACAGATTTTGTTTTAGGTAACTAAAACAAAATGTAATGAATAAACTACTAAAATTTATTCCATCCACAATTAGGCCAGAATAACCCCCTCATCACTTTCTTTTATCGTAATAGCCCCCTGCTAGCGGCAAAAGGCGGCTTTATCAAAGGGAACGCGCGGTACTTGTCAAAGAAAAGCCGCGTTTTTGATTCCCGCCGATTTTTTCTAGAAACTTCGGGCGGCGTGTTTGACGGGAACATTCGAGACTTCCTTCGCGCCGATATAAATGTTGCGCTTGCAGGAATAGGAGTCAGTCTGAGTTGTAACTTGAAGGCGATACATCGATACAAAGTTTATTAATAAATAGTCCAAAATGAGTGCGGCGAAGAAAAGTAAAACTTATCATTTTAATAACGATTGGGAGAAAGAATTTTTCTTTTGTATAGTAAAGGATAAGTGCATTTGTCTCATTTGCCGTGCGTCAGTTGCAATACCTAAGCGTGGGAACTTAGAGAGGCATCATAAAACGGTTCATAAAAACTATGAAAAGGATTTTCCGTCACAGAGTGAAATAAGAAAACGAAAAGTACGTGATTTGATAACTTGTTTGAAAAAAGAACAAACCATGTTCACAAGACCAGCCGAACAATCAAAAGCTGCAACGATCGCGTCATTTAAAATATCTCATATATTGGCGAAACACAAGAAACCATTTGATGATGGATTGGTTGTGAAGGAAGCATTTATTGAAGCGGGTGACACTTTATTTGGAGATTTTAAAAATAAAACAGATTATGTCTGCTATTAGAGAACTATCTCGTCCGACTGTCACAAGGCGTGTTGAAGTCATGAGTCAGGACATGGCAGATAAACTAAAACATGATATCATGGAATGTACATACTTTTCTTTACAGTTCGACGAATCCACCGATATGACAGACACTGCCCAGCTGTGTATTTTCAATGACATGTCGGCTAAGGAAGAGTTTTTGACAATGATTTCTCTGAAAGGAAAGACCCGTGGCGAAGATGTATATGACGTTTTCTTCAATTTTGTAACAAACTACAAGCTACCAATATATAAACTAGTGTGCATTACAACCGATGGAGCACCAGCAATGACTGGAAACGAAACGGTTTTGTGGCATTGTGTCGAGCTAATGATGATTTCCCTTCATTTTTCTCCTTCCATTACATTATACATCAACAAGTTTTGTGTTCAAAAGTTCTAAACATGGAGGAGATTATGGGCATTGCAATAAAAATTGTGAATTCTATCCGTGCACGTAGCTTGCAACGACGGCTCTTTAAATTGCAGTTGAAAGATAGTAGGTCAGCTGAACACAGTGATTTAGTTCTTCACACGGACGTCAGGTGGTTGAGTCGCAGAAAATTCCTAGAGAGGTTTCAAGAATTATTGCCCAAAATAACAGCTTTTCTGGACGAAAGAGGTGATGACACTCGGATGCTGAAAAACGGAAAATGGCTGACTGATTTGGCATTTTTGACATACATCACAATGCATTTAAACACCATTAATTTAGAGCTTCAAGGTAAAGGAAAAACTATTATTGAGATAATTAGCGCAATAAACGCATTCAAAAGTAAATTGCAACTTATGATAGATCAACTGAAAAGAAAGGATCTGAAAAATTTTCCGTCTTTGAAAGCAAGGATTTCTCAGTTGAATTATGATATTTATGAGGCAGAATTATCAAATATTTTGGGCCAATCCGAAATACGTTTTCAGTAAATTGGCAAATATCGCATCATTTATGAGTTATCCTTTTTTGTGTAAAAACATTGAGGAATTAGCTACTGAAATGGCAAGTCAGTTTAACATGGACTCATGTTCTGTTCAAAGCCACAGCATCTGATACAAAATTCTGGTGTTTTATATCTGAAGATAAATATCCGAATCTAAGGCAAATCGCCCTTCTGACGGCAATGTTTGGGTCAACTTACTTGTGCGAGTCTGCATTTTCTGAAATGAAGATAATTAAGTCAAAATATCACAATCGACTAACTGACGAACATATGTCATCATGCTTACGATTAGCACTCGGTAATTACGTACCATCTTATGAAAAGTATGCTGAGGACATGCAGTGCTACGCTTCAACATCCAAAGTCACTCTTTAGTTAAGTTTAGACACTAGAACTCGTTTCTTTTGTAAGAACCAATAAACTCGCAATTTTGAATAATTATGAGTTTTTTCATTGACATTTTAGAGCAGACCTACATTTACCTTGACTAAAAAAATGCATATTGTACGGAAAACTAATATCTATGCCACGATACACCCTACCTAGACGACAATCCTGCATCACACTTACTTGCAGCCTCTCAGAGTCGATCGATCGTAGTCTAACAATATTGAGGTAGATCGCCAGCAGTTCAAGTTTGAGCACCCCTGAGCTAGACCATAACTTTTCAGTCTACGTGTTATATTTGGTTTAAAACATGTAACATTACGACGTGAAAAAAAAAAGCGACCCAGTCTCACTGACCACATCTGATTGACCTCAATGACAATAACTGTTTTGCATGCCAAAACTTCTCAATAAAAATATCTCGAGAACAATCATACGTTAATGTATTCAGTTAAAACGGTTTTTCATCCAATCTTGATGATCGGCGTACAGTGATTAATAGTAAACTTGTTATACGCAAGCTTTTTAATCATTCAAAGAAATAAAATTTTTTTCGATGTTTACAATAGAATTCAAATGAGTTTCGCAGCAGGTTGTTGAGTACGCGGCACCACAAGTGGTTCTAGTACGTACTGGCAAATAGATAATAATTGGTATCGTAGCCACTAAAGGAGATTTCGCGTGTCAGCTAAAATAGAATCGTTAAAAAGAGTCCTATTGGTATATACAGGGTGTTATAAAAATCGTTTAATATATTGAAATGAAGTCACATACAATACTTGTTGTAAATAAATTTGAACATAATTGAAAATTTACTAAATCACTGGGCTACGTCCTTGTTACAGCTAAGATGATCATAGCTAAGAGAGAGCGTGAATTTTTAATGCGGGTCAAAGGGAAACGACACACCGTTGTCAGTGGCAATCTAACCTTGAAATCTCTTTGGCGACAAAATGTTTTGTTTACATTGTGAAAAGTATTAAGAAAATATGTTTTTTTTTTCGTGAAATATTGTAAGACGTGTTTTAAGTGTTTTATTATCGTTGGTAAAGTTTATTGATAATTGATTTTTTATGATAGTTTACTTAATTAAACAAAAATATTGTTGTGTGTTTCAAACCTATATCTGATGTGTTTACTGTATTTTTTACTAGGAAATTTGTAATTGCTGACGGAAAATGCCTCGTTTTACTTATTTTAAACTAGTTATAAGGATTTCCATTAAGAAAGTCCTAATTTTAAAATTGAATAAAACAAAGAGTTTTTAAGCAAAATTCATTCTAAAACTTTTATTTAACGGAAAATTTTATGCCATTTAAAATTTAAACAAAATATTGTTCAAACGACCGCCGCGGCTCTTTTCGCAGACACGAATCCGCTTACACCAATTTTCCATGACTCGGGCCAGCATTTCCGGCCTTACGCCGGCTATGGCACGACGAATGTTGGCTTCGAGTGCATCAAGAGTTGCTGGTTTGTTTCTGTAAACTTGTGATTTAACGTGGCCCCAAAGAAAATAGTCCAAAAGCACGATCTCGACCGCCAAGCGGTAGGGTCATTTCGTGAAATTAATGAATCACTGAACTTGGCGCGCAATGAAGCCATGTTTGGGCCGAAAATATGGGGCGGTGCGCCATCCTATTAGAAATAAAAGTCGTCTGCGTCCATTTCGTCAAATTTTTGAAAGAAATATTCCTGCAGCATCGAGTTATTTTGGAGTAATTTCCAAGCATTCTTTTACCGCGAAACGATTCATGATTGAATGGCAAACCTTACTAAACACAACTGACATCAAATGTCAAACATCTGACAACCAACATATCCGCTATTAGCTGTCAAAAGTCGGACATCCCTAATGGAAAACCCATAGATAACGAGAAGACAACTAATTACACTGATTAAATAGATGTGGGTACATAGTTAAGAGACTATTTCTATATATAATGCAATGAGGGCGTTGATTTTAGATCAGGAATTTGAGACTTCATTGAGTTAGTTTTACGTATTATTATCGAGGAGCGCAATTTATTAATATTTTTTTACAATTGTTTTCGCTACAAAGATATACCAGTTTCAATATATTAAGTGATTTTTTTAACCCCCCCTATATATATATATATATATATATATATATATATATATATATATATATATATATATATATATATGTATATATTGTATATATATATATATATATATATATATATATATATATATTATTTATCTTGGGGTTTGTTTCAAATATTTTTTTTTAAATTAGTCTTTTACTTTAAACGAGTATCTCGGTAGATCCCCTTTTTGGCAGTTGATTAAAAATAAATACGGAGATAACAGCGATTCAGGAACAACGTGATTCGTTTTTTCCGCACACATGCCGCTCATGGAGCGCTTTAGGGACTTCCCTAGAGCACGTGTACTACACCCATAAAAAAAAAAACAGGCTGCGCGCAAAGTAAACGCCTTTTCGTGGGCTATGACTTCTTTCGGAAATTAAGAACTATAAATAAAATAAGGCTATGATGTGTTTTTAGGACTATAATACGTCATTTAAGCAAAAGAAAAGTCGATTTTTTCAAAAATTGTAGGTAGATAAAACCCTTAAACTACCCCCAACGAATGGCAGGTATGTATTCAAAAATAGGCTTGCAGTAGCCAAAGACGCAAAATTGTTGTACCTTACTGGTACATATAAGAGGCTAAAAAGGGTGAGCGAAGAATTTCGGGGGGGTTACTTCGTCTATATCATCTTATATATCCTTTCAGGGTTCGCGAAGACGAAGAATCTTAAAATTATTTTCTTACTTTGCTTGCGAAAGGGACACCTCCTTTAGATTACGAAAAAAAAAAAGACGCTCTTCGCGGTTTTATTCGTTAGTCTCGGTTTGAAGTTAAATTGAAGAGGTTAATAGAACGACTTCGAATATATCAGATTATAGGATTTTTCAAGATGCTTGAAGTCACGGTAAAAATAATGTAATTTTTTATTGTTCCCAATTAAATAGTGTAATATGAATAAGATGTATATTCGATAAAAACCAAATTAATTCTTTTAATCTTCGCATGACGGGCAGCATTAAAATCAATATAAAACAATTTCAAACTGATTTACTGTATAAATGAGATTACTTTCTACACTTTATTTCTGTCAAATACTTTCATTTCTCTCTGCTAATCGGTTCGAGTAAAGTAGAATTTCCTAACATTTATTTTTCCCTAATCGAATCGTTTTATTTTATAAAGTGCGCTATAATTTTTTCATTTCATTTCCAATTAAAGGTAATTTTACAGTAGTTTCACTTTTATTAATGATTTTACTAAATTACTTATTTATCCAACATACAAAAAACCTAGAGAGAGAGATCTGACGAGCTTAATTAATTAGAAGTAGTAGTGCAGCTTCAGGGAAGCCTTTAATCGCTGCTCCTTTAAAATCAAAATTTTCGCCAAAATACTCGTATGCCAACGACACATTCTTCATCTGTCCACTTGATGAAGATATCCTGATTGTCTTCCTGAATAACCTCAATCAACATCATTCAAGCATAAAAATTACAATGGAAACTTAATCACTTGGTACCCTTCCTATTCTAGATCTACTGATACATATGAATAGTAATATTTTTGGGGCATTCGGTTCACAAAAAGTCGACTCATATCAATATTATCCTTCACAAAATCTATCATGAACTTACTAGTATTTAGAGGTTTATCAACATGTAATGAATATTCTACTTTATCAAAATCAAATAAACTGAACAATGCTGTGAAAAGTAATTGATATTACACTCACGACATTAAATGTTAGTTTGACCGCTTTAAAAATCCGGCTCCCAGACAATAGTAATAAGGATCCGCTGAAGGTAGTGCAATTTTATCTTACCTACACGGTACTACATAAAAAATAGCCAAATTACTTAAAAAATTCAACATTCACACACTAATCAAGACTTGTAAAACAATAAGACAACGTCAATTACCAAAATACATAATTCGTTTGCAAACTAAAAGTGTCTGTAAGAGTCTCTATTCGTGTAGTAAGATATATGCAATAGAAAAAGATTATACAGGATGAGTCAACGATAGTAGTAAACTAGTTTTCAGTTTTGTAAAAAAATTGCCAGTAGTGCCATTATTTCTGAAGGTGGAATACTCATAATTGGTACGAGCATTCTATAGAGATGAAAAAAAAATATATATGTAAAGAAATTTAAGTTACATGCTACAGGGTTTTCAAAATAAATTTATGCATTTCGATTATTTTAAATTGAAAAATCTCAAATTTTTTAAATTGCACACCCTGTATATTATATTTTTTCTGATAGATTTTATAAAACTCTCCAACTTTTATTAAGTATGTTATATACCTATTTCTAATAGTTTTCGATTTATTTCATCACAGTTGCCAAGACAAAACAAAAATGTAGGCATTGTCAAATTTTGACATGTCTATTAAGCAAGTAAAAATAGTCGAATTTGTTGTAGTAAGTGCCGTATAAAGGTAATAGTTGCGGATTTTCATAAAAATGAATTAATTGATATGGTTTATGTACTGGGCGAGGCGGGAAAAAAATTGTCTTTTGGCATATACCATCTAGAAAATCTTTTCAGTGCCTTATGGAATGGTTTGATGGTAGTGGTAGCGTTGTGTATACGAAACGGAAAGTAGTAAACCAGAATGCTGCCAATGAGGAAAAAGAAATGGAGATTTTACTTCATGTTGAAGATAATCCCCAGGTCAGCAGCCGTCAACTAGCTGACTTATCTGACACATCCCAATCTGCAGCTAATCGCACCACGAGAGAAAATACAAATATCATCCCTTTTATATGGAACTACACCAAGAACTTCAAGACCGTGATTTTGAACGACGAGTAAACTTTTGTACCACCATAAATGGAGCAATAGAGGCCGATCCAAATTTTTTATCCAAAATGATGTTTTTCTGATGAAGCTACTTTTCGCAGTAATAGAGCAGTTAACAGCCATAATATGCATTATTATTCAACAGTTAATCCATTTTGGGTCCGGGAAGTTCAAAACCAAAACCATCGGTTGCTTAATGTATGGTGTGGAATATTAAATTTTCAAATTATTTGTCCATATTTTTTCCGCGAACCGCTTAATGGGCCTAGATATTTAAATTTTTTGCAAAACGAATTACTCCAGCTTCTTGAAGAAGTTGATAACTTTGAAAGGGAACAAATGTGGATTCAACAAGACGGAGCTCCTGTTCATTACCACGGGAATTTTTAAACCATCGTTACCCACAAAAATGGATCGGTAAGGATAGATTCATTTAGTGGCCCCCTCGATCATGTGACTTAACACCTTTAGACTTTTTTGTGGGGCTGCATTAAAGATCGTGTTTCTGTGAATCCCCTTACAACACCAGTAGATATGAAAAATAGGATACGGGATGCGTGCAGGACAATAACGTCCTTTATGCTAAGGAAAGTGAAGGAAAATATACTAAAACGACTAAACATGTATATTCAAGTAGACGGGCATATTTTTGAACATTTATTGCGTCATAATAATTAATCATTAGACAAGTTAAACTATATTAAAATCCTTATTAACTATTTGTTTGTGTTTTCACAATAGCGTAAGTATATTAAAAACAAGGGTAAAAATTGAAAAATTCCAAATAAATCGAAAACTATTAGAAATAGGTATATGACATACTTAATAAAAGTTGCAGGGTCATTGGTTACGATGGCAAAATTGCATGAATTAAAGTTCAAATTGCTTCCTCATCCACCGTATTCTCCAGATTTGGCCCCAAGCGACTATTATCTCTTCGCAGACCGCAAAAAAAAATACTCGCGAGAAAGAGATTTGGCTCCAATAAAGAAGTTATCGCCGAAACTGAGGTCTATTTTGAAGGCAAAGACAAATCCTTCCTCAAAAAAGGCATAGAAACGTTAGTAAAGCATTGAACTAATTGTATCGCTCTTAAAGGTGACTGTATTGATGAATAAAGTCGAATTTTGCAAAAAAAAAGTGTTTTAAGTAGCCAGACCAAAAACTTTTCAGCGTACATGTTATATTTTTTAGGTCACTCTATAATCGCATTTCCTTACCTACTATTTCTGTTAAAACCGGAAATAATAAAAAAAAAAAAAACCGGTCAAGTGCAAGTTGAACTTGCACAATTAGTGTTCTGTACGTTGATTGTTTTTAAAATAAAAATTTTTGTTAGGATGTTATAAAATGATCAGTGACTTCACAAAACACACCCCAAATAAGTTTTCAACAAAGTTTGTTTCCAATCTTTACTGAAAACTGGTGACCTTGAAATTTTGTTTTTTTTTATATACCAAATAAATTATTAAAGGTAATGCACTCGTGATAATTTTCGTTTAATCTATACCCCGTGGACAATATTCCAGAATTTTTTCAAAATTTTTTGATCAGTACTTTTCGAGATAAGGTAGGGGACAGCGAGTTTTTGAAAGTAATACGAAGAAAAGTGTGCGCAAGTATTACATTATATATATATATTTTTTACTCGTGTTTTCACAAGCTTTCATTTGACACCACACTCGATGACCTAGTAAAAAAAATTTATTTTCACTTCCGATTTCACCTCTCAAAACGAACCCCTTAAGTCAAAATTTATGTTACGGTGGTATAAAATGATCAGTGACTTCACAAAACACACCCCAAATGAGTTTTCAACAAAGTTTGTTTCCAATCTTTACTGAAATCTGATGACCTTGAAATTTTTGTTTTTTTTTATATGCCATATAAATTATTAAAGGTAATGCACTCGTGATAATTTTCGTTCAATCTACACCCCGTGGAGAATATTCCAGAGTTTTTTCGAAATTTTTTGATAAGTACTTTTCGAGATAAGGCCCGGGACAGCGATTTTTCGCGAATTTTTAGAAATAATACAAAGAAAAGTGCGCGCAAGTATAATATTATATATATATTTTTTACTCGTGTTTTCACAAGCTTTCATTTGACACCACAGTCGATGACCTAGTAAAAAAATTTTTTTTTCACTTCCGACTTCACCCCCAAAACTAACCCCTTAAGTCAAAATTTAATTCTCAAAACTACATGGCTCTGATGAGGCCATCAATTCCTATATTATTACCAAATTTCACCTTTCTATGTCAAATAGTTTCGGAGAAAATCGGGTGTGACAGACAGACAGACACCGAAGTGATCTTATAAGTGTTCCGTACGGAACACTAACAACGTAATTTTAAGATTCCTCGACGACGAATAATAAAGTACAATTGAAGTCACCCCTCTAATCCCCTCCGTCATTCATTTAAAGCCCTTTTTAGCACTGCCTCCTGTGCCGCTTGAAATTCACGTTGTATCTTCCTATGAAGGAACACTCTGAAACCATAGGGTGTCAAATCAGGTGAATAAAGGGAAAGGGGGAAAACGGTCATGACGGTGAGTTAGGTTATTTAACCTAAATGACCAAAAGTAAACGAAATAACCACAAGCAAGAAAGAAAGTTTTTAAATGAAACAATTGGTACGAACCACCTACATAAATAAAATATTTTAATTATAGATTGTTGACCGTGGAGTCATAATTCCGGATACCCATGACAAAATGCAAAGAGACAAGATTTCACTTCTTAAAAATTATTCTTAGTGACGCGACGAGACGACTTTTCGTTTAGCGAATTCGGGTGATGAGTAAAAATGTTTAAAAGTTGGTCGGTTGTAACGGAATGCGACTGAAGAGTAGGTCAACCAAGTTACTTTGATAAACACCGCTAGAATAATATTTACGAATTTAAAATTTAAAATAGGAATCGTAAGTTTTTCAGATATTCATAAATAACACATGGGCTGAAAAGTCCCGGCCTAACAAAGAAAACACGGTTTTTTTTGGTTCAAAATTAGCTTCATTCATCAACGTAATCTCCATCAAGAGCAACGCAATCATTCCAGCGCCGCTCTAACATTTCAATACCACTTTTGTAGAACGATTTATATTTGCCTCAAAATAGGCCTCAGTTTCAGCGATAACCTCTTCATTCGTGCGAAATTTCTTACCGGCGAGCATTTTTTTCAGGTCTGCGAACAGCCAGTAGTCGCTGGGAGCCAAATCTGGCGAATACGGTGGATGTGGGAGCAATTCGAAGTTCAATTCATGTAGTTTTGCCATTGTTTTGATTGACTTGTGACACGGTGCGTTGTCTTGATGAAACAAAATTTTTTTCTTTGCCATATGCGGTCGTTTCTTTGCAATTTCGGCCTTCAAACGCTCCAATAACGCTATATAATATTCACTGTTGATGGTATTTCCTTTCTCAAGATAGTCGATGAATATTACACCACGCACATCCCAAAATACCGAGGCCATAACCTTTCCAGCCGATTGTTGTGCTTTCGGGCGCTTTGGACGAGGTTCACCAGTTGCTGTCCACTCAGATGACGATCGTTTTGATTCCGGAGTGAACTGATGGATCCATGTTTCATCCATTGTCACATATCGACGCAAAAATTCCGGTTTGTTACGTTTAAACATGGCCAAACACTGCTCAGAATCATCAACACGTTCTTGTTTTTGATCAACAGTGAGCAAACGCGGCACCCACTTTGAACAGAGCTTTCTCATAGTCAAATGCTCATGCAATATAAAGCCAACACGTTCTTTTGATATCTTTACGATGTCAGCTAACTCACGCAACTTCACTTTTCGATCATTCAAAACGATTTTATGGATTTTTTTGATGTTTTCTGGTGTTACCGCCTCATTTGGACGTCCACTGCGTTCTGCATCATCGGTGTCTTTACGACCACGTTTGAAGTCAGCAAACCAACGTTTTATTGTTGTTTCTGATGGAGCGGAGTCCCCATAACACTTTTCAAGCTATTGCTTCGCTTGAACGGTATTTTTTCCCATCAAGAAGCAGTGTAAAATTAAAACACGAAATTGTTTTTGATCCATTGTTTTGAAAATAACAAAAGTAGCGTCACTCTTAGCACAATAACTCACAAACTAATGAATAGAATATCATGAAATTTTAACAGCTGTCTTTTGAAGGTTAGTATTAACTGGAAAAAAGGTGACTGCAATAAAACTAGCGCCATCTATGTGTTAGGCCCGGAACTTTTCAGCCCATGTGTTATGTTAATAAAAACAAGATAAGTTATGGTCCTGCGTGAATTCGGAATTTTTTCTCTAATGCCCTTCCCTAAGCCTCTCCAATAATTATGTATCCTTTTTCTATATATTTAATAGTCAAGTCTCATCACCTGTGGGAATTTACGAAAAATTACACTTTACAGCGACCAAATAACCTTAAAAAATTTCATTGCTCGCCAGTTCCTGTTCTGGTCTGGGCAGCTTGGAGTGCGATCGTGTAGAAGGTTTTTTTATCCTTAAATCTTGAAATCTGTAGTTTTGGACACCCCAGCTTTTTTAACAAACACTAGGACAGGGGTCGGCAACCTTTTAACTAAGGGGTGCCAGTTTTCATCCATACAACATTTTGCGTGCTGACATAGGTACTTACTACAACTAAAATTAACAAAAATTAACTTAAATTAACTTAAAATATTGCTTTTAGAAGGTTTAATTACAAAAAAATTTTAACATTTAACAAATAATCTTATTATACTAGTCCTAGGATCTAGTGTGAACCCTGTCCTTGAAGTTCTTTAGAGAGTTTTCTTATATCCGGTTCATGTCTGGTTATTTTCAGTGTCACACATGCTTCCGAGTTGTCTGTTGTCAGCCTGCTTCGGTACGGGTTTAAAATCACTCTCATATGGGAAAAAAGTTGTTCACAGTTATAGGATGATCCGAAAGCTGTAAGCATGGCAAACGCTACTTTCTTAAGACAAATAAATTTCTCTGGTAAACTCATGAATGGTTCTGGCAGTCACCTTCTAATACCCTTTTTAATTCTATAAATTTCGTGTTCCATAACTCGGAGCTTTTAAATTCAATGTATTGAAGATCAAAATCATTAATGTCCATCCATGAGAAAAGAGATATGTCAAAGCAACTACTGGAAAAATCCATTAAATCTGGTTTGATTAAAAAAGCGAACATAGGACCATGTTTATCAAAATCCTGACCCCTCTCGATAAACTCCTCTTTTAAATTAGTCATATATTTAAGAATTTCGTCTATTAGTGCACCATCGTCGACACTGGATATATAAGTTTTTAAATTTGGAAAATATTTATATGTGTTTGTAGTAAATCTATTTTTAATTTGAATGATTTCCAGGATTCGTATAAATCCAGAACTGTTTTGCCTGAACCTTGTAACTTTAAGTTGAGTTCACTGAAATGGTTTGTAATATCAGTAAGAAATATTAACATACAGATCCAGTTCTTCTCTTCTAGTTCAGGATAAGCATCCAGTTGATTTTTTTCCAACAAGAACAATTTAATTTCGCCCAGACATTGCACAAATCTAGAGAGCACTTTACCACGGCTGAGCCAGCGCACATTATTGTACAATGGTATATCTGAATATGCACTTTCTAATTCCTGCAGAAACACCTTAAATTGTCTATGGATCAGTAAAGAACGACCGACAATGTAGTTAACTATTTTAACCACCCTATCCATCGCGAATTTTAAACTTCCAGCGGAGATTTTAGCGCACAAACTCTCTTGGTGAATTATGCAATGAAAATTCAAAACTGATCGACCCATGCGTTCAATAAGAAGGGAAACAAATCCTTTATGTCTCCCAATCATAGCAGGAGCGCCATCTATCGTTACGCAAAAAATTTTATTTAAATCAATGTTTAACAAATTCTGAAAATATATCCTCTCCTCTTGTAGTTCCCTGCAGTGGGAGCAGACAAATCAGCTCTTCATACACACTGCCATCATCGAAGTATCGCGCAACAATTGCCAGACGAGCAATGTCATTAATATCGACACTTTCATCCAATGCTACACTAAATACAAACCTCCGTTTGATAGCGTCTCTCTGCTGTTTTTGGACATTTTGTGTCATTTCGGTAATTCGTCTCTCGATGGTCCGCGCTGATGCCGGTATATCCCTAATCCTGGCCAATATTGTATCCTTATTGGGCAAATCGTCGAATAAAATCTCGCCAGTACTCAAAAACGTATGCTTCATAAATTCTCCGTGAGTGAACGGCCTACCCTTTTGTGCCAACGATTGTGCAATTTTGAAACTGCATTCAGTTACCTGATTTTTTCCTTGGAAAACTTTGCCAAAGAATGTTGACTGTTTCTCGTATTGTTTACTTGCTCTTTGTATTGCCTCCCTTTTATCAGCGTTATCTTTAAATGTTTTATCTGGAAATGTCGTTGAACACTAGATGTCCGGAAAACTACGCTTTTCTGACATAGGACACAAATGGCCCGATCGTTTTGCTGTACAAAACCGTAATCTGTTGTCCATGAAGTTTGAAATGATCGAACGTTTACCTTCTGTTTCTTCGCGGCCATAACGCAACGTAATTTTAATTTTTAAACTTTTCGACGACTATTGACTGGAACGGATGTTACTTCTATACTAAATGATCCAAACGTGTAGCCGCTTGCTATATATAGAAAAATAATGTTTCCAGAAAATTCCAATAATTACGTTTATTAAATTGCAATCAAAAGGCCGCCTAGAAGTTAAATGTAACAAAAACTAAAGTTCGGCAATATAAAAAGAGTTACGGTGAACATCGGAACGATTGAAGTGAAGTCAAACAAAAACCGCCTTATAGCGGCTCTTTTGATCTGAATTGAGGACGTTTATTTGTGTTTTTGCCTAGGCTTATATTTTGAGGCTTGCCGTTTTTAATACTTGCCGAAATTAAAGCCAAACCAATTCATTCAGTAAAATTATAAATTACAAAATATATATTTTATAGTTTTTGGTAATATTACCTAGTGACTATATAATATATCGTTTTTGTTTGTATCGTTAAAGTAATACTGTCTTCGATTATTTACTTAATTTCGAAACATGTCACAGATTACAGAATTAATGTGTAAACTTTGAATAGGTACGCGTGCCATTCAAAATTGCTTGGCGTGCCAGAGATGGCACGCGTGCCATAGCTTGCCGACCCCCGTCATAGGTAGTAGTTGTTCGCAGAAATGCAAATAACTTCCGTGGCAGCACTACCGTGTTGTTTAAAAAGATACCGTGAAATAAAAAATGTATGTTTCGACACCTGGACAACGTTGCGGGAATTATGACATCCTCGCCGATATCCTTGAGGGCAAAATCCCTACTGAGGCTAGGAAGTGAGCGATAAAAAAAATGATTTCGATATATTACATCGGAAAAAAACATCGATATTTTTTCAAAATGTACATCCCTACCAGCAACTACTTTAAAAAATTACGAAGGCTTCTTCGAATTCATGTTCTCAGATTTTCTGAAAATTACGCAGAAACATAAATTCGAAACTTTACCACTTAAAGGTAAATCAAATTCTTACAAAAGGTCCTCGTAGAAGTCAATTAGTGTTAAGAATTTGCAATTTTTGTATCCTTAAGATGTTGTGATATCATATCTTGAAAATTTATTAGGATTCGACGAAACGTCAACCTTAATAACGCACCAAAATTTAGTACTACTATCGCCATGGAAACCGAAGTTACGGATATAGAAAATAGATCTTACGTTGTAAAGCGTACGGTAAAAGAATGTACTGCCATACGTTTAAAGTACTCCACACCTTCTCAAGAAAGTATTCTCTTTCCAAATTACCATGTTTAATTAAAAAAAAAACTAATTTGCTTGCACCCAACACAATAATTAATTTTTAGCTAATTATTAAACTTGTTAGCGGGTAATCAACTTTAGTTCCGCGTTAAAAAACTATGTAACTCGCCATTTATTTTTTTTTAGTTCCGGACGGTTCCAGTCATGTCATAAATTAGGTGACTGAATCATGATTTCATCTTATAAAAGAAATTAAAAAATTTCTCCTATTAATTTTTATGATGTAACATGTTTTATGGGAAATTGACGGTTGTCATTACCATAATCTAGCTTAAAAATGCTTTAGTCATAATTACCTGAAGATTTGGCCCTTGCTGTTCCTCTAGGTTTTTGTAATTTGTTTAACTTACCACAAAATGGGATTCCTTCTGGCAACCAAACCCCGTTTTCGCAGACTCTCCTCGATGGTCCTAATAATTCGAAACCTCGTTCACAGGAATACGTTGCTACAGATCCCGGACCTAAAGTTTCATCTGAAAATACTACAGAAGAATGTGCAGGGGAGCCTGGGAATCTACAACTTTCGGCTGGTTCGGACTGTATACCTGAAAAAAAGAACATTTTTTTACACAAATTTTCTGAAGTAAATAATTATATATATATATATATATATATATATATATATATATATATATATATATATATATATACATATATGTAATATATGGAAAATATGTTTTACTGGAGGAGGAATACACAGCCCTGCAAAGGTGGTTCACCAAGCACTAGCCACAACATACAAACTCATAGAAAACACAGATCCCTACTACAAATACACACCAACATCCATACATGAAAATAAAGATTACAAGCTCTACTGAGACATCAGTATCCATACAGATAAAACAGTCTCTGCCAAGAGACCCGATATTATTCAGTGCAAAAAAGGAAAAGTCACCTATTTAATTGACATAGCTGTCCAATGCCCAACGACACAAACATCCAAACGAAATACACAGAAAAAGTCTCCAAATACACAGACCTTGCAATAGAAATAAAAAGGCTATGGAAACAAGAAAAAGTCGTCATTGTCCCCCTCATCATATCAGCCACAGACCTTACACCAATAACATTCACACCACAATTGGGACTCAACACAAACATAGACAGAAACATTCAGAAGTCAGTGATTTTGAAAACATGTAACATTGTCAGGTCATTCCTTATTACACAATGGTAATAGCGTTTGTGCTGACTTGACTTGGGCCCGTCAGCCAAACATGAAACCACATTGACCAAATGTAAGAAAGAAGAACTTCTTTGTGATTATATATATATATATATATATATATATATATATATATATATATATATATATATATAGGGTGATTGGTAATTCAACCCATTTCTTGAAAAATGTTAGACTACAGCTAATTTGTTCCTGTAAACCGGGGGTCTGAAATCAGTGGTTTTTGAGTTATTGCAGTTTTTAGATTTTCTTTTAATTTTCCGATTTTAGACCAAAAACTGCCGAACTACTCCACTCCTCAATAAGACCAGTAAATTGTCAACCCGCAAGAAGTTGACAATCTATAAAATGCTCATCAAAGCTGCCCTGACCTACTCCAGCCCAGCATGGTACCAAATGCCACGTTCTCAAAGATCCACTCTTCAGACCGTCCAAAACAAGACTCTCCGTATCATCGCCAATGCCCCGTGACTACAAAACACACAGCTTCAGATGTAGATGCCGATAATCCGGGAATTCATGACCAACACCAGCTCAAATTCCTTGACAAAGCCACACCCCCACCCCAACCCTACTGTCAGGAATGCTTACCGCCTCCTGACGGCATGCCCGACGCCAATTTCCAGGACCCTCAGACCTCCTACCGCTGGATTAACTGTTTTTTTTTTTTTATTGGTCTAGCACACGTGCTGCAGGGAAGTCCCTAAAGCGCTCCAGGAGCGGCACGAGTGCGGAAAAAAGCGATTCGCGTTGTTCTTGAATCGCTGTAAATTGTACTCGGTGGGAAACACAGCGCTGGGCAAATTATTCCAAAGGGATGACGTTCTCCATATAAAAGATTGCTTGAAAAGCGTCGTACGCGGAGTAACAAGCTGAACCTCATACGGATGCGAAGCACCAGCGCGACGTGTATTTCTAACATGCACCGCTTTGGGAGGAATTAAGCGGGCTACATCCTTCGAACACTTTCCATGAAAATACTTGTAGAACAGACTCAAGTCGCCAACCGTTCTTCGATGTTCCAGCGAATCAAGGCCGCCGGTCAATTCCGTGTCCCCAATCAGACGGACCGCTCTTCTCTGAACAGAATCCAACAAATGCAGTGTATGTTTGGGAGCGGAGCACCAAACGTGGGAGCAGTATTCCATAGTTGGTCGAATTTGGGCTTTGTAAAGAATTAACAGTTGCTGTGGGGTGTAAAGCTTTCTGGTTCTAAATAATATTCCCAATTTTTGAGAAGCTCTCCTTGCTATGCCTGCAACATGTTCATGCCAAGACATATTTGCTCCCAAACTAACGCCCAACAAATTGAGCGACGATGCTAGGGGAATGGAGTGCCCCGACATAGCTACGTCGGGTTCAGCAACGTTAACTTTTTTAGAAAAAACTGCCGCTTGGGTTTTTGTAGCGTTAAATTCCACTTGGTTACTGTCACCCCAAGATAGAATTTCTTCCAGATCTTTGTTAAGTTGAACGACCTCCTGCTGTCTGCGGATATTCGCCTGAGCAGCCGATGTCCGAGCGTTCAAGGTGAATGAAGAGACAAGCGTACTGTCATCTGCAAAGCTATAGATTGGATTCCCGGTCTTTTCCAGCAGATCGTTAATGTAAATGAGAGACAGTATGGAGCCCTGGGGCACACCGGCGTTGATAGTGAGGGTGTTAGAAAGAAATCCGTCAA
>CM032451.1:24865349-24912849 GCA_019049505.1 Pachyrhynchus sulphureomaculatus
GTTGAAATACGTAAGAGGTGTAGCTGCCTTTTACTTTGGACTATTTGCAATTTAGCGTACCTATATTTCAAACAATTTTGTTTCCATGACGTTAACCTACATCAACATTATCGAAAAAAAAACGTGCGTTTTGAAGAGTGCGGCACAAAGTGCAATGTTGATAGATTTGATGCACTTTTTAACAGGCTGCCAATGTCCATGTATCGCCAAATAGGTTGGAAGAAATATACACACTACACTGACCGTCATATACCTACTGTCAATTTAAAAATATCCTAAAGCAGCCAGCATCATGCGTTAATTTTCCTTCAGCTGCGACACTTAAATTGGCGATACACGTCGATCAGCTCTTGAAACTTTAACTTACATAATATTGTGAATATCCAATAAACCTGAAAATTTTAAACAAAGATTATATATATATATATATATATATATATATATATATATATATATATATATATATATATATATATATATATATGTATATATATAGAAAAAGCAATTTTTAAATCTACAGAAATTTTCATTGCAATGCCTGAGTACAAAAAAAAAATTGTATATAATATAGGTTGAAAGAACTTTTTTAAATTTAAACAACTATAACTTTAGACTTTCTTACTTCTTATAGAAATACATATTTTATAGCAAATATGTACGATGACATCGCCATACAAGTGACATTGTGTACTAAATGCACGTTAGTAACTTTATGCTTGACAGTCGAAATAAGAGAGGTAGAAGTTTAATACAAATATACAGTTATATATTTCTAAGGTTTCCAACAAAAATATAGTAAAAATTAGGTATTTTATTATAATTAAGTGTTCTTTTGGTGTCTGTTAATTGTCGAAAACACAATATTGTGAAGATCCTCGTTGGTAAGTGTTTATGCTAGTAAAGGGAGACAACTCAAAGTTATTTTTTGGTAAATTAAAGGAATAAAAATGTATGTACTTTTTGCAGGTCCAATTTTACAACATAATCTAATTCAAATCTGTCTGGGAGCCATGAAACCCACTCCAACTGAAGCACTTTTGGCAGAGGTCCTCGAGCCACTGCTAGATTTCAGAAAGGAATTTATATCCTGCAAATTTATATGCAAACATAAAATTTGATTCCAGTCCACTCGAAACGGAAGATTTCACTAATAACTATAGGGTTCATAAAAACTCCTCACCTTTATGTTTAGCTTTTAGAAAATATATTGAAGAACCAACAAGTATTCGGGATATTTCCCAACTAGAAGTTGATTTCTACAGCTTAGCTCAGAATATGGGGCTGCCAATTCCAACTATCCTAGCATGAATCTCTCTATACTTAAGCTAATTTAGCTATTTTACATACCTATACACAGATGCATCAAAAACGGAGCAAGGTTGTGAGGTAGCTTTCTATATCCCTTCCATTGAAATAGAGTTAAAATACTGCCTTTTTCCATTTTCACTTGTGAAGCCGTTGCGATTCTACAATCGCTTGGTTTTTGCAGAAAATTGAACTGTAATAGGATATTGATATTAACAGATTCTCTCTTAATACTGAGGGCCTTAGAAAATATCATGACTCATAATCCATAGAAAAATGCATTCCCTATATGAAATTAAACAGATAATAAGAAAACTTACAGTTGACATATATTTGTGCTTATTTCATTTTGCACAGGCAAATGTCTATTATTATGGTGACTGTCTTAAGGTAAAGTTACTATATTGCATATCACATATATTCATGTACCCTTACACACAAACTGATATATTAGAGCTTTTTACAGCGGTAAAAATAAATTATTAATTTATTGAGGCGACTTACTTTTTTAGGCATGGAACGGAAGTATTGGTCTGAAAAAAAGTACGGTCTTATATTAGACCGTGTCAAATTGGAGTGTCTTTCCGACATTTCGTTTACTATTATACAAGGCATCTTCAGGGATCTTTACCTTTTGAGCTACAACCCCGAAATGTCATGACCACTCCAATATGATACGGCTTAATCCCATGAACCATAGTTTTTCAGGTTTTAGACGGTGAATTGTTGCTGGGAAAAATATTTTATTGTGGGTTAGTTTGTTATTGTTCAACGAGCCGTAAAGGTTCCAGCATGTTGTGCCAAGCAAGATAAGTCTAATATGTTGGAGCCAAACTGGTAACGTTCAGTAAAAGTATAACATACTGGTCTTATCTACAGGCGTCTCAAGGTGTTGGCTGAACGACCGAACATGCTTACTCAACATGTTGGAACAACTATGGTTCATTTGATGAAGGTGTAATTGATTTATGATTAGTTCCGATATTATCGTTAGGATTAGAGTTGATCAATTCAGGTTAGCTCATCGATCATACCGAACTAAAAGAAAGTGTCACATGTCGGAAACATAAAATTATTACACCAAGATGGCAACCCGAAATTTTGAACAGTCGACTAACCATCTGCCTAGTCATTCATTCTATCGGGCGAGTCGAATAAAAGTCATTAACGTTGATTTTGCGGCCCCCGTGCCCTGGAATGCCCAGATAAGGCCCAAAATACTACATCCAAGAATGGACTGATGTTTAACCACTTGAATCAAGTACAATAACATTTGTTGACACTAAAAAATTCGAGCGGCCCAAAAGGCAGACGTCGCTGAGACCGGACCCAGCTTTAGGGTCCAAAAAAGTCGATCCAAAAATGGACTGTCATTTAACAATATAAAATCAATAAATTTAGTTTGTTCTTGATGAAATAAGAAGGAGCCTGCAAAGGGCAGACGCCGCCAATACCGGAGAACGAAGCTGGATCCGCTTTTTCCAGCCAAAAATGGTCGTTTTTCTAGTTTTTGAATAAATGAGACCGTAAATTCGAAGTTTTGGGTCCTACGCGTCTGCCCAAGTTATTTTTGGAAAATTTAGGGCCTTAATTAATAATATCACGACACCAGACGCCTCGTTTGTACCCGAACAAGCCAACTATTATAGGTTCTACATAATCCGAATTTGCCATTCTCAACGCCCCATAGGGTTCGGGCCTTTCGCCATGGGCACGAAAAAGCATTTCTTTATGCAATTTCTGAGACAGCCTATCTATTGATCATTTTCGTATGTAATAGAATTCGTTTAATTCGGAACAACTAGTCGCAATGAACAAAATCGTTTGGGTCTATTGCTATGGGCTCAATTAAGACCATGACATCAAAATGAAAATTTCCGGATTCTTCAAGTAAAATTATGTTTGAAAAGGGTTAATTTCCTATTTTCTATGAAATATTAGGCCGATAGTCGCAAGAAATTCATAGGGTAAGTACCTACTTTTTAATTTTTTTTTTACATTTTTATTACAGAAAATATGCTGGAAAATATTTATTTTTTTAATACACTGTAAAAAAACTTTAGATGATACCATGATAACAAATTCGGATTCTACCGGTCGAAAAATCTAAAAAAAAATAACAATTTCAGTCATCCGATACGAACCTATAACAGCGTCTATACTATCAGAATTCCGATTTTTTTTTGTGAATTTGAAAATGCTTTGGCTTGTTCGGGTACAAGCGAGGCGTCCGCCCTCGTGATATTTTATAATTAAAGCCTATATTTTCCAAAAATAACTTGGGCAGACGCATAGGACTTAGGGACTTATTTATTCAAGAACTCGAAAAACGACCGTTTTTGGTTGAAAAAACAGGTCCAGCTTCCTCCTCCGGTATTAGCGGCGTCTGCCCTTTGCAGGTTCCCTCTTATTTTATCAAAAACAAACTAAATTTATTGATTTTATATTGTTAAATGACAGTCCATTTTTGGATCGACTTTTTGGACCCTAAAGCTGGGTCCGGTCTCAGCGGCGTCTGCCTTTTGCAGGTCGACAGGTCAAAATTTCGGGTCGCCCTCTTGGTCTATATAGTTTAAATATGACCAAGATGCAGATTTTATTTCTAGAAAAATGTATTTATATCGTAATATTATGTGAGATACAGGAAATGATTGAAGGGTAATTTTCTTTAAAAAATCTAGCAACAAAAATTAAAAACAACATAACAAAAAAGAAGCGATTTTTTTTAGTTGGGATAACACGAGTAAAATTTTTGCAGGTACTACTCCATACCATCTTGAGTATCATCTAATTAGTTATAAGGTATCTTTCATTTACTTTTTTTAAATTAAAAGTTATACCAAAATTGAAGTTAAAGATGCGGGGCGAGCGGTGATATGGAGCTTAACTGTATCGATTTTTTTTCTATATACCGTACAGATGTGTGGTACAAACGTCAAAATAAAAAATGAAATTTTCCCTTCCAATATATACACTTTACACAAACTTTTATAATGGATAATTTTAACCAAATGGCAAGAAAAATAATACTTAATACTAAAGTCAAAGGAAATTAACGACATTTTCTATTTGATATTTGGTACCATTTTATGAAAACGTTTGTACGGGTCATCTAATAGTCAGGATATATAAAAACAATTATGTCAAGTTGTGAACTGATTATAAGAAAAAAAATACTTATTCATTTAGAGGCGCAACTAAAAAGGGTGAGGCAGGCCAGCAATGGTTTTTATTACATATTCTAGTGAGTAAGTGAGGTATGCAAAAAAAAAAACTGATAATACTGTGATTGTAGCATATATGATTAATATAAGCAAATTTAAATTAGTAATCAGGTTTTGACCTCAGGTGACTATTATAATTTTAATTAGAAATAAGGGCGTCATATTGTCAATATGTACGAAAATATAGCTATTATCGCTACACAAAGCCAAACATCTGAAACAAAACGTCGTTGCAAAACGAAGCCGGCTGGCTATCGCCGGATCGTTAAAATGTGTCTCGTTGAGTTTCTCAGAGATGCCGCTTAAGTTGAAGTTGTATTATATATCATAATAATAGGGAAAATACGTGTGATATCTCTGAGAAACACGAGGTACATTTTAACGATCCGATGGTAGCCAGTCGATTTCCTGTTCCACATGTTTGTCTTTCTGTAGCGGTATTTGGTGTGGCCTGTATGTGGTATAACGATGCTTTCGAGTGTGGTCAAAAAGTTAAAATGTCGGATTTCATATATAAATGTAACCTAAACCTGAACAAATTCCTAATTCATATGCTGTTAATAAAATTAATTTAGTTTCGTGGTTTTAAGGCAAAAGATTATTAAATTTCCATTTAAAATACTATTCTGTACCTGCAGCTTCCTCTGATCAAAATAACCCAATAGAGATATCACAGCCTGCGTGAATATCTAGAGAGTTTATTCAATATTTCAATTTTGACAGATGTTAATGTGATTTTTTACGGATTTCAAATCGTCTACTATTCAATTGGATTTTGATAGTTCTCAGTTTTTTAAAGAAAAAAATCTTTCATCTACTTTTCAAATCCCGGAAAAATCAGTTCACAAATAAAGGAGTCATAAACATGAAAATTTTTGGCAGCTGCCAGTGTCAAAATTTATTTAAATTTATATTTACCGCTCGACTTGATCGAAATTAGCCAAAAAAACGAAGATATGGCATATCAATTTTAACAATCAGTATCAAAAAGTCTACGTCCTATCCCGAGTTATAGGCCTATCTATGTGTCAAATTTCAATTTAGATTCGTCAAGCCCTTTCAGCGTAATTGAATAACAAACACACAAACAACCATACGAGTACAGACGCTCATATTTATATATTAATAACAGTGTAACTTATTTTTAAATTTTCACAAAAATAAGGTCAGTTTTTCAACTTGACAAGGCAAGGTTCAAAATCTTTTTGAATTGATGTCATAGTTTTGATGCAGGTTTGTGATTATTGATTTAAAATAACGTTATATATTATGTGTACATAACAATTTAATTAAATTACTTAAAATATTCTATAAAAATAAATAAATCTATATTTGATTACATTATGGTGCGTTGTGTCTAACTGATACCGCTCTCACCCTGTTAGTTATGCCACTCTTGTAATTGGTGATTAAATGTAAGAAAAAAATTTAATGTTTAACCGTTTATTATTTGAAAGTTAAAAATCATAATATATAATAAAAAAAAAGAGCAAACGTTTATATAAATATAACATAAATTACTATTCATTAAACAAGATAATTTATGTTATTTTTTCATTAAAACAACACATTACAAAGTTAACTATGTTAGTCCTGTTTTTTTCTTGATATTGAATTCTCAAACGGTAGTTAGTTTGTAAAAAAGATATTGAAATTATTTATTGTTTATTGCATATTTTTATTCTGTCTCAATGTTCAGGCTGGAGCACAGTAAACCCAATATAGTAGCGAAAGTGAGCTCAAGTTGGTGAGATTTTGACGGCGCGTGCGTCGACGGGTTCCTCTTTCAAAATGACCGCTCACTGTTTACATCTGATCTCGGAATATGTCTTTTAAAATGTATTGTCGATCGTTTCTTGATGTGACTGCAATTTATATGAATTCAAAGATAGAAGGAAGAGAGAGTTTGTATACAAAAAAATTAAAAAAGTGAAGAGAATCGAAAAGGTTGACAAACAATTTATATAACCATGTTTGTTGTTGACAATTTTACGAATAATTCAAAAAGTATGGCGGCAGTAAGCTTTTTCTTCTTCCCCAAAGAAATTGAAAGGTAAATGATTTAATTACAGAATATCAATTGCGTAAGAAATTGTACGCGGTTAAATTGAATAATTCTGAGAAGCTATTTCCCTTATGACATTTTTTTGGTTACAGAGCAAAGATTTGGCTTACAGCAACCAAACGCGTCGTCAATTGTCCAATTGAAAATTTGTGCAAAAATTATACACATTTTTCTAAGAAAATTTTTAAAAGTGATTTGAAAAATCGGTTATTCGACCATGCGTATCCAGACGCTAATATAGGATCAGATAAAGAATACTCCGTGTGTCAAATGCTAATAACAGGTAAAGATCCTTATAAGAGTAGGATTTTATTGTAGTTACAATGAGCCACAATCAGGCTCATTCGGACCTAGAAACATTCAATTTGTATTAGGACATAAAATTCCTTGCTGAATTCAAATATGTATTTAAAAATTTGGGTTCCAGTTTCAGTTTTCATTTTTGGGCCTTATAGAGCCCCAACAAAGCTTTGGGTCTAATATCTGATATGACTATTCAATTCTCTAAAGAAAATGCTAAAACTTTTGTCTGAAAATGCCTTCCTGTTAAGTTTTTCACTTGTATTCATCTCTTTTCTAACAAAGCGCTCCATTTTTTTTATTGTTCTTTTTTATAATACTCATGCTGCATTATCTTCATATTTTATTGAATCAAAAATTTTCAAACATTTGTATAATATCTATAATTTTGAACGATGAAACTTTGTACAGTAACATTATTTAAATTTAAAAATCTCCCGCTGGTCCCCTTTTTAACATGGCGGACTGCCACGTGAGCTTTTGAAAACTGACAGCTGATTTTCCTATACGGTTACGCCTGAGTTTCGTTACTGTATTGGGTTTACTGTGGCTGGAGTTTTGGCAAATGAGAGGAAAATAATAAATGTTTTATACAATTTTGAAAATAAAAGTTTTAATGTGGATAAGCATCAGACTTCACCGCAGGGGAGGGGAAAGTCTCTGAGAATTGAACTGTAAAAATGTCCCAAAATCGTTATTTAGTGAAATATTTAAGTATTAACACTATTTTGAATTCCCTCACTTTTGAAATGCATGCCAAAACTTTTGTTTACTTTTTAGTACTAACATGCTAAATAAGCATTGAAAATTATTATTAATATTTGACAGAACAATTTTCAATTTTATTACAGCTAGGGTACTCCAGGGCGAAAAAAAATCCTCAAATAGTACTTATCGCAGTACTAGCGTAAAGAATAAGTGGCATACAAATAATTCGCACCTCTGGCTGATGTAAGCCTAGTTTTGAAGTCGTACCGGCCCTCTATCGGAGGCTGTTCAAGGCCACAGGCTGATGGAGGAATTATTCAACGAGTTGCTAACAATTACCGCTTCGGATAGAATCCTATAAAGCGCTTCCAAGCGGTCATTGTTAGCAATTCGTTGAACAATTTCTGTATTAGTTTATGGCCTTGAACAGCCCCCTACATAGGGCATGTAAGCATTCAAACCTAGGCTTACATTAAGCAGAGGTGTAAATTATTTGTATTTTATGGTAATTATTTAAAATATTCTTTTGATCATAAAATATGAGCGAATCATATTAGTTTTCTCTGAAATTGGTGAGTCCTGTTTACGACATTAAGCTTGGTTATTTTCAAAATTGTATTAAAATGTCAAATTTTTTTGTTATTTTCACACTTTCGATGGCAAGCACACCTTAAGCAATCCCAAAATGATTTGCACAAACAATTAAAACATATATTAACATTTTATTCCACAGTACTGAGTTTTGAATTGTGTAGCTGCCTGCAAATAATAAACAAAATAAATAGCACGTACAAAAGGTTTGCAAAATATAAGACAGCAAATCAAAAATAATACATCAAAGGCAATAAAGTTAGATAATTAAAAAGAAACTCTTTGCGAAATTTTTAATAGTGAAAGGAATTTAGATTTAAAGCTAGTTGCAGATGAGGCAAAGCATAGATGAAGATGGTAGGTTTTTACAGCAAGTTCGACGGAAGCGGGGTCGGTAGTGAAATTGATTAGTTCGTCACTTCAATTCATTTGCAATCTTTTTTATGAACAACCCGCACTTTGCCATTCTGCTGCCTAATTTAAGACTAATTACTGCGTTTTCTTAAGTGGCGTTCCATTAACTAATCTGGTTCCAAAAGTGACAGTTAAGAATTGTCATTCTTTTTTCGTCTTTTAACCAACTCAATTGGTTAGCGAAACACCACCTTAAACAGGACAGAAATCTACTCGCTTCCTCTTTCTGATTTATTAGGTAAGCTCATACATTGTGCCAGCTTACCTCTAGTCTCGCGCTTAGAGCTCCAGTGCCACTTCCGCACTTACAGATGATTCAACATTGCTGAGTTTGAGACTATCTCCGTAGAAGTTCCGGAGAGTCGGGTAATACTACCGGAAATTCAGAATTTGACAATCACCGTCACTAATATTTGGGCCCAAGGACATTGACAGTACGCGAAGATTCTCTCTTCTGATAGAGATTATGACCTATTCTGTCAGTCACACTTCAGACCCTCGTACCGACACCATCGGGTTTATCCTCTAAAAATCTACCACGCGTAGAACAGTTGCGCAAGCATGAACAGAGAGATTTTTCGCTCTTTCCTCTTGTTTTTAGTATACTATCTTCATAACCGGTTAGGAGAATTACATTTTAATCTATACCACAAAACACTCCTCTTTCTCTTCGATACGAGTGGATCAAACCCAAATATCGACCTTTACCAACGACTGATTCGACAGGATGTGTTTACGGAAAAAGTTAAAACGAAACTACCGACGAAATGCAGCTTCTGATCGTTAAAAGACGAAACTCTGTACACTTTTTTTGTAGAGAAAATACGCTTACGCATTTACAGATGATTTAACATCGTTGAGTTTGAGGGGATTTCCGTAGAAGCTCCGGATAATACTATCGGAAATTTAGAATGTGACAATCACTGTCACTAATATTTGGGTGCATGGCCATTGATAGTGCACGAAGATCCTCTCTTCTGGTAGAGATTATGGCCTATTCTAATAGTCATACTTCAGCCTCTTGCACCGACACCATCGGATTTAACCTCTAAAATCCATCACGTGTAGAAAAGTTGCGTAAGCTTCTAATCTATATTACAAAACACTCCTCTCTCTCTCTTCGCCACGTGTGGATCAAACCCGAAAATCGACCGTTATCAACGACCGATCCGACAGGCTGTTTTTACGGTGAAAGTTAAAAGAAAACTACCGACGAGATGCAGCTTTTCATCTTTAAAAGAGGAAGCTCTGTGCACTTTTTTAGAGGAAATTAAAAAATGCGGTTTGAGGATATTTTTTTCAGCTATTTTTCTGTCGTAATTTTGACCAGTCTTACTAAATAAGCAGTACAGCTCGTCTTTAACAATTTTGGTTTACATTTTAATTAACTTCCCTTTCGTATATGAATATTATATTTCTAATATCTACGTTCATTTATAAAGTAATTCTTTACAAAGAACAAGGCTTGATTTTTTAAAATATAAATCCCAAACAGAAACTCTTACTAACTAAATTACAAGCTATCAATAATAAACAATATCAAAACTCCAATTACTTCTTACTGATGTGATTTTGCAGAATTTTTTTATGAAGTATTTAAAAATTTGCAATAATACTGAAGAATAACTCTAATTACAATATAATGTAAATACGAATTTTTGAAGTTGGCGTTACTACAGGTATATTCGTTTTTTGTCCTTGACTTACGTAGGGATACGAACAACATAAAGTATGTGTATCAACGAACAGTTTTCTTTTTTCAAAAGTTTCACATGAAAAAAGTAACGTAAACATGTCAATACTAGCGAATCAGCAAAAAGAGAAACAAGTACCAACCAAAATAAGATGCTTATAACTAATTGTACCTAATGTCTAATAATAATATTTAAAAATGACTAGAAAAACTCTCACACCTAAGTTTGACTGAATATCTAGACTAATATATTTTTTATTGTCCAAATCCATACTATCCAATATCTATTCCTAAAAGCTTGCCAGCAAAATATAACACTACATAATGTTTGCCCCCACGTCATCATCTATATTTTCACAAAAAGTATCCACAAAGGGTTTAGTATAAATTAAGCGTTTAATTATACAACTTTCATTATGAGATAAAAATTTGAATTATAGTATATATTTGAATATAGTATAGCATATAAATATGCGTTTATTTCAGTGTCCAATATCATTATAAACCTGAACTGGATTCCCTATATATTTTTGATTATTTCGATTGAGCGTAATATGTCACAACGCGGGATAAATCGTGGTACTATTAGGTATGTGTGTGTAATATAGTGGGCGTTCCATAAGCTAAGTAAGTCAGTAACAGTGGAAAACTTTTAGCATGATTTTGTAATGAAATGCTGTATCTAATAGTGATGCTGTATGTATTAGTGAAATACAAAAATGGATGTTTCAGCACTTGGACAACGTTGACAGGTATTACGACATCCTCGCCGATATCCTTAGGATATGGAAAAAGGGTGAACGATAAAGAAAAAAAAAATCTGCTGATTTCGCACCTCTCCGGGGAAACCGGACAGGCTGTTGAAAACGGTCAAAAATACAAGCAATCTACCAAGATTCTAACTAAATCTAATGCAAAAATTCTGCTGTCTTTGTAGGCTGTGTTTGTCTTTTTTTAGTAATGCTGTCCAGTAAACAGTATAAAATAACGGTAAGAGAAAACCAGACAGTCAGTCAATTTAAGCTTATGATATAATAAGATTTTTACACACATTAACAGGTTTTAGGATGACATTATTCAGCTTAATATTTAAAATTGGATTGTCAGAAACTGCATCTTTTCTTACCATTCATCAAGCTGAGTTTTATGTTCGTTAAGCAGTGTATGTATACATATATAGTACAGTAGAGATATTACTAAGAATTATAGATTCAAATTAATGTGACTGAACTGATCTGAAATATCTTAATTAGGAAAAGGGATCTGAATACTAATGAGCAAAGCAGTATTTATAAGCATAATGCCATTATCATCATACTCAGGATGTCATTTTCAATTGAAGTAACCAAACACATACAGGGAGTTTCACCGAAAATTTGAAACTTAGTGTCATTTAGGATACTTCCAGCTGGAAGTATGCTAAATTATTTGAAGCTTTCAATAAATGAAGTTTTTCAATCTTCGGTTCAATTTTTTTAATTTGCATTAGATACTGTTTAAAACACGGTGAAAGTAAAAAATTACTATATTAAATTTACTTATTATAATGAAACAACTATACTAAGGGGAATTGACAGTTTTACTTTTTGAGATTTTGAATTTGAAAAATTTTAATTAACACTCTCAAGGAAATTTTATTTGATGCTATCATAATTGTCATAAAGTGGGCATACATGAGAGGAGTGAGCAACAACTAAGCAGGTTCAGTTTCCAAATGCTTACACTATTTTAGTAGGTTTCGTACAGAGTGAATATCAAAATGCAATTGTGGGTTTTTATCTTTTAGATAATTATCTAAAAATCATTTCATTATCGACATTTGAACTTTCATGTATAACTCACATATCACTTTAAAAAGAATAATAACAGCTAATTTACTACTAGTCAGCCCACCAAAATATTTTAGTGTTATTCTAACTCTAATTTACACTTAAATAGTGTCCAATCAACAAAAAAAGTCTAATACTATGTTTATATTAACTATATATATATATATATATATATATATATATATATATATATATATATATATATATATATATATATATATATATTCTATCTTTACTAAGCACTTGACGTTGCTTGTAGGAGTAGTGTATAACGGAAATCGTTCGCATGAAGATTCAGTTAAGTGTATCAGCATTTAAAACATTACGTTCTTGTACATAAATTATTAAGGAAACTAACAGCAAAACAGAGGCGGACCTTCCTTCCTTCTTTCGTAGGCAATACAAAAACGATCCGGATCGATATGAATGGTGTCGAACTGTTTAAACATTTTTATTCAGAAAGAAGTAAAAAAAAATTGAAAGAGAAAGTGTTAACGATATTTTCGATTTTATTGACCTATTAAAGTAGTTCGTATGTTAAAAGTGTAAGCAAGATCGGAGAAATACTGATGAACGACGTTGGGCAGGACCGCATTTAATATTTGAAATAATTTCAACATTTCCCTAATTATTTAAACTTTTATAAAGATTCTACTTGGCGAATTTATCTTAGTACTAAAATCTGTTAAAAGAAAATGTTCCGATTTAGGAAACATCCTGTAGATTATGACTAGAGTATTTCGGACATCCAGGTCCACGGTTTTCGATAAGATAAGTTGTTTTTGATATACCCTGACATAAAATTTTAAATTTTTACGTATGGAACAGGTAATTTTCATATATAGTATTTTAGAAAGTGGTCATGGTTTTTCTTTTCAAAAAATAATATTTCAGCTTTCAAAATACATTTTTTAATTATGTATTAATAAAACCTTATAGTGCACGTTATTCAGTGTAAGTCAAATGAATCTGACACAACGTGCTACTTTCGAACTGCTTGACGATAATGAGAGAAATGTTAAAAATACAGCTATATTCGAGTTAGACCTTTTATGGTGTCATTTGTTGTCGATGTTTCAAATTTGCAATAACTGGTATTTTTGCACTTGCTTTGAACCTTTACTGAACTTAATTAAGTAATATAAGAATAAATCGACTTTGTTACAAAAACATTATTTAGGTTAATGAATAAAGTCAATAGTTTTGGAAAAATTAAGAAATTTTCTTTGCTATCACTTCCCCTACCTATACTATGTAAGAAATAGCAATGTTTAAATCTATACGTTTTTCTAAAGGCGTTTTTAAAGATTATTCTAACTGATTCTAAAACCATTTTTACCTACTATAGTAAAAGTCTAAAGGCTGATCGAACCTAGTTGTGATTCCAAACACACAAAAAAAAGTTATTGTATCGTATATATTTTTTTTAAATTTTGACATCATCATTTTGGTACTCATCAACACAAAACAAAGTCATCATCGGTATATATACATTTTTTAACTTTGACATCGAAATTTTTGTGTATTCAGAACCTTGGTAGACTACTTACTCAAAAATTAGAAACCTGAGCATTCTAAACATTACCAGTTAATTTTGTTTTCATTTAAATAATTTGAAATTTCATTGCTCGTATAAAAATTTTTGTTCTTTACCCCTAGAATGGAAGAAATGAGTAAATTTTACTCCTGGTCGTATGTTTTAAGGGTTACCCCTAACGCGACAGGGGGTGGGGCGTTCCCTACCTGCTATGCCTCGCATGATTTGCCTTTAGGGGGTTCTTGTCAGTAGGTTGTGGAAAACATTTGACCAGAGTAGATTTCATGATCAAGTTTCATGAACAGTTCACGCGGCAATGGAAGCTTTCTAGGCTAGAAATTAACTCGAAAATGCAGATTGGCCTTCGAAAACCGATATTGCAGACTCTTGGTCAATCAACAAACATTGAACCTTCCCCTGACCACTAGCCAAAAAAAAAGTACTGTTCGTTCTGCAACTACAAATTACGGCGCTACACTACTACTTTTTGCAGTAAGTGCAAGAAACCTATATGTGGGTCTCACCAGATTAAAACTTCTGAAGATTGCTCAATGAAATCCTTCCTATCGTCTCGAGAGATGAGAACATGCGATCAGAAGTAATAAAAGTGCGAAAAAGGCTCATTTTCTGAGTAGTAGGTAAAATTTACTCATTTATTCCGTTTCACCCTTACAATATATCGCTTCCATATAAGGGTTAACTTAGTTGAAATTTACCGTACTGGCAGTAAGCTGTTTGAACACACTGTAACTTGTATTTGAAAACGAACTCACCTGTCATATTTTAAAAATAGATAGATTAGATTAATAAAAACGAATGAAGTCTCAAATTGCTATTTCTTAAGGTAGATCGCTCACCAAGTGCATCCTAGGTTCATTCGATTCGAACATGGCAAGATGATGACAGTTACGGATGAAACAATGACAAGCATCCCTTTTTAGTGTAAAATTTTATATTTCAGCAAGTACAAAGTCGCTCAAGTGAGAACGTGTTCGCGATAATTCATTTTTAGATTTTTAGTAGATGCAATTCTAGCGATTCAACAAAAAAATCGGTAGAGCGAATCTTCGTCTACGATGCATTTTAGTAAAAGTATCAGTCGATTCCGAACTTTCGTCGAAATCATGTAAAATCCAAAATAAATCACTTGCCTGTGCGTCTTTCTTTGTTCCCATCCAAAGGGGCCTAAAATGACACATTCCGCGGCCCCTAAATATATTAAAAAGTTGGTATCGTTTGTGAAGAAGTAGGTAAATCGTTATAACGAGACGAAAAATGTCGACGACTTGCCAAAACGTGGCTTGGTAGGCAAAGTCACTCTGAAAGTCTAAAAACAAATCGTGTCTTTGTTTTCACGGGACCCGAAATTGACACTGCGTCCAGGAGCGGCAAAATTAAGAAAATCAGGTAAGAATGTGTCCCATGACACCATTCGACAACATCTTCGTGCTCATGATGTCAAATTCCGAAGCACGTTGAAGAAATCTTTGCTGGGCGAAAAGCACGTCGCGAAGCGGTTCGCCTGAGCCCACGATAAAATACTAGAGTTGTGTTTACAATCACCGAACGCCAACCCTATTAAAAATGTCTGATCCCTTGTAAAGGGAAAGCTCAGAGGAAAGACTTTGAGGACTCCGACTTAGTTGTCCCATGAGATTCGAAAAATTTTCAGAGTATGCAGAAAATTTCATCGACAGCACGCCTGGAAGATGCCAGGCGATTATTGATGCAGGAGGCGATTGGACAACTTAGGTTTTGGTAATCGCGCCGTTGTTAGCACACCAAATTGATGGTAAAAATTTTTCTCAAAACGCATTTTTTCCAGACGGGCGATCACGTTCTTTCTTAACAGACTATAGTTCTATGAATAAAAACTGTAAGTCCTACGGATATTTACTGATTATCTTTTTGTGCGGATGGTCTTATTTTGAATATTTAAAAGTAATACCCTTGAATGCTTTTTTATGAACAAAACCTACTTCATCCTTGAGAGTCTGGTGTTATAAAACCTAACAGACGGATAAGCTTCAGGTTAACTTGTAACTCAGCTATTTTGATTAACCAATCCAATGCCACATTCATATGTCTGTGACGAATTATCATTAATTTGAACTATTAGTGATACTCTTGTGGACGTACGATTCAATCACGTTAAAAATACCAAATTATATACAATGTTAAATAATAATAATAATAAAATAACACATAATACATCTACTGAGTTTACATTTTTTAATTGAGCACTTCTGAACGACTAGAATGAGTTTAAGATGGTACTTTTAAGTATAACTTTTAATTGTATCTTCGGTAAAACTAGCATTGTCCTTGTGTTTCTAAAAACCAATTTCACAGTTCTAGCGCACTACAGAGAACTTCAGCTTGATTACAAGACTTTGGTTCTTCTATAAATTGATGTCAAATATATTTAGAGCATTTAATATAACTTACCACCACATATATTCCAAAAATATTACTTTTAAGGAATTATGAAGTTAGGTATAGTATGCTTTTCCTACTTTTAACAAAATAAGCATTTTGACATAGATGAAGATTTAAAACTGAATTAAAAAAACGGTCAAGTGCAAGTTGCACTTGTGCAATTAGTGTTCCGTACCATGATTACCTTTAAAATAAAAATTAGCTACCTAACAGCCAATAAATGTATTTAGCTCAATTGTAGTAAAAGTTTAAAACAATATTTCATCATCATCATCATCATCATCATTAGCTTATTCCATCCATAGTCGGATGTAAGTCTCCCCAAGTTGTCTCCAATGAGCTCTGTTGTTTGCTTTTTACATCCATGCTGCTAATCTTTTTATGTCGTCCGTCCATCTTTTCTGTGGTCTACCTCTGCATATTTTGTGTTCTCTAGGCCTCCATTCAACTATACGACATGTATATCTGTTATCATTCATCCTTGCGACATGCCTCGCCCAATTCCACCTTAATATACATATTCGTTGTATTACACCTGTCACTTTTGATCTTCTTCGTATCTCGATGTTAGGATTACGATCTTGGAGTTTAATATTTAGCATTCTTCTCTCCATTACTCTTTGGGTTAGCTGGAGTTTATTTATTATACTTTTATTTAAAGCCCACGTTTCAGTGCCACATGTTAATGCCGGCAGTAAATATTGATCGAATACTCTGGCTGTTATTGTATTTGGGATGTCTAATTTAAATGTAGATTGAAACCTTCCGAACGCAAACCAAGCTCTAAATTATTTTTTGATATTTCGATTTTCTGTCCTAAATATATGTTTGTACCTTTCCTATTCTTTTACCTTCTATTAACAGTTCCTGACTGTTATCTTCACTTTCGTTGTTTAAATAGTTGGTTTTGGTGAAGTTTATTTTTAGACCTATATCGAGACTTGTTCAACTTCATCAGCATTTCTTGCAATTCTTCTTTTGTGTTGGTGATCAGAGTGACATCATTTGCGAACCTTAAGTGATTTAATCGTTCACTGTCCATTAGTATTCCTTTATTTTCCCACTTTAAAGATTTGAATATGTCTTCTAGAGTCGAGGTGAATAGCTTTGGGGATATCGAGTCACCTGGTCTAATTCCTCTTTTAATTTTGATTTTACTTGTTTTTTCTTCAAACATTATTTGTGATCTTGCATTTTTATAGATGTATTCAGGAAGAGTTGTGTATCTTTCATCGACTCTGCTGTTACTTACGGCGTTACGGACTGGCCATATCTCTACCGAATTAAATGCTTTTCGTAGTCAACCATTGCTATCCACAAGGTGACCTTATATTCATTTGCTTTTTCCACTAGTACTCTAATTGTTTGAAGATGGTCCAAAGTGCTGTATCCCCGTCTAAATCCCGCCTGTTCACGTAATTGGTAACTGTCTAATTTGTCCGTTAATCTATGTGTTATGATTCTAATGAGGATTTTATATAGTATCGATAACAGGCTGATAGGTCTGCAATTCTCCAATTTAAATTTGTCCCCTTTTTAAAAATAAGCACAATCGAGACGTTTACCCAAGGTGTTGGTATTTTACTTTCTATTAGACACCTGTTAAATAGAGCTTGAAGAGATTGTATTATCGATGCCTCTCCATACTTTATTATTTCTATAATTATTTCTTCGTCCTCTGGTTCTTTGTTGTTGTGCCTATGTTGCAGGGCGTTCAATATCTCATCCGTCGTTACATCAGGAATTTCTTCAGATCCCATATTTCTTACTATCACTCTATTTCCTTCTTCTTTCCCGGACGATGGCTGTATTTTCGAGTCATATAGTGTTTGTTAATATTTCTCTGTAGTTTCCGTTATCTCTCTGATTTGTAGGAACTCTTGGTTATCGTTATTTATAAGTTTTATTATTTGATGTCTCCCTTCATTTGTTTGTTTAGATGTTTCAAACTTTTCCCTCTTTCAAAGTTTCTTCTATTTTCGAGTTTCTGTACTGTCTGACCTATTCTTTATTTTTTTGTCTATTTCTGCAAATTCTAATCTGCCATTTGTAGGGTCATTTCTTAATAGTCTTCTCTGTTTCGTAAGATTTTGTGTCTCTTTACTTAATTTTTGTGTTTTCTCTTTTTTCGATGTTGCTATTTGTTTTATAGTCATGAGTAGGCTGTTGCTTCTTTACTGCCTAAATATTTGTTTAATTATAAATAAACAAAATAAAATTATTTTAGCTTCGGTACCTACTCGTTGGTCACCACTCATCATGATATTACTGATGGTACCAAACACATTGACATTTCATAGGTCTCAGTCCCGGTTGAATTCTCAACTTTCCAAACCTTCACCATTCTCTCATGCTACAGTTTTTTTTATACCAGAAAAATTATCAAACGTAACGCACTCGTGATAATTTGTGCTCAATTTACACTTTATTTAGACTATTCCAGAATTTTTTCAAAATTTTCGAGATAGGAAGGGGGATAGAGATTTTTGGCCATTTTTTTAAAGACAATACAAAGAAAAGTGTTCGCAAGTATTAAAACATATGTATTTTTGGACTCGTGTTTTCACAAGCTTTCATTTGACACTCCACTTGATAACCTGGTAAAAAATTATTTTTTCACTTCCAGTTTCACCCCCCAAAACTAACCCCTTAAGTCAAAATTTAACTTTCAAAACTATAGGGCTCTGATTGGGCCATCAATTCCTATATTTATGCCATAGTTTTAGAGAAAATCTGGTGTGACAGACAGACAGACAGACATCAAAGTGATCCTATAAGTGTTCCGTACGGAACACTAACAACGTTCAAGGTGACCTATAATCCATTTTCCTATTATCTATATGGTTACAAATTGTATTTTTAATACATTGCTTGGTGTTTTACATCACAATTGTTTTTTGTGTCAACATGTATACCAACAATAACAATGTTGAGATATATTCTAAAGAAATGGGACAATTACAGTGCAAAAAATAGTCATAAGTCTTCTATCTAGTGAATAAAAAACCACAATGGATGATTTTGAGTGCGTCTCAAAGATCTATGATGTTCATTGGACATCCTTTATGTTGCTTTTTTCATATACACAGATACAATTATTTAAACGAAGATTATCAAAACAGTAGTATACTAAAATCTTTGATAACAATACGAGGCAAAAAATTAAACGACTTTATATACATATATCTTGAGCAAAAAAAACATTAACTGAAATCTGTTTTAAAGATTAACATAAAGAACATTTTTACATTGAGTCGGAGTTTTCAACATTTGATGCCCCTAATAACAATATAATGGAACAATCTTTTATCTACCTCTATTTTTCTTATACACTGCATGAATCCAGATATGGTCAACAAATGGACAATTTTCTTATTATTAATTCAATATATGGTAACACCGGTATAATAGCCCGTAAGGTATTAAGTAATTAGAGCCGAGTCGTATACCACGTCATGCTGCATCGCATAAGACCATTTTTCACATACATGTTGTCAGTGGGGGCGGGGCGGGAAAAGATTGACTATATATGCAGTATCTTTCTCGCTCTCGAGTAGGATGTTAGAGAGATGAGGTGCCCCGTTTTGTCAGTACGTTTTAAATTGTCGTTTTAAATTAATTAATCATCATATTCTGGTGGTCAGAATGTTTGCTCGGGGCCGAATTACGAAACTCGACCACTGAATTAATTCGATTGCTGGATGCATTTTTCAATTGCCTTGGTCAGAATACCGAATATGTAAAAAAATATCGCTACGAAAGAAGAATAAACGAGTACACTGGATTAAATATTCTCGTATTCTATCTAGCTAGTAGATAAACATGATGTTAGGTATGGACAAAATATTAAAATTAATTTTTTAAAATTTATTTCAGTTCTCGTAAAGTGGAGCAGCTATTATCAAAAAAAATATAGCTGTCGCTACAGAAAGAGAGACACGTGAAACGAAACGTCGCCGCAAACCGAAGCCGGCTGACTCAAGCCGTTAAAATGCCCTTCGTCGAGTTTTTCAAAGATGTCGCATAAGTAGAAGTTGTGTTATATGTAACAATTCTGAGAAAAATTCGACAACGCAACTTTTAACGCGCCGTCGCACAGTGGGGAAAAACGAAAAATCGTGTTTCAAAATTGTCTAGAGCCTTCAATTTTGGTTCGATTTGGACGATTTTTTTTTTAAATTGAAGCTTATTAAATTCCGAACAAAGTTGTCGGAGCCGATTTTGCAATTAAACTTTTGTTTCAAAATGGCGGACGTCTTCAAAATGGCGGTTTCTGATTATATAGCGACTGAGACACAGAAAACGCTTACAGTTTTAAACCAAGTTGTGCTAAAATGCGTGTATGTATGTTTTTTTTATGTCGCAGATAATATATCTAATATCACAGTTACAAGATTAATAATAATGAACCCAAAATGGCTGCCATGAACAATAAAAGTATTATAAATATGAATAAACGTACCATTATTATTTTATATCCATAACATTTGCATAAATAATTTCTTTAAGGTTGTTAATTATAAATATGTCTCAACAATTGACTTAAAATGACAAATCAAGTATGGCGGATGCCAAAATTGAATCCAGCAAGAAAGTTTCTCTGTGGCATTTAGACTGTGGCAGTCAGATCATTCAAGTTATTCAAGTTTAGTTGCGGGATTTAAATTTTCATGCAGTTATTGCTAGAATATTGCTGCTGTAAATTTTAAGTATCGTAGTAATTTTCTAGCAGATACAAAAAACAGCGATACACGCAGAAAAGGACAGCTCACACAGCTAGAAAATGGCTACAACAGCTAAAACGTTTTGTTAAAATAGGGACAGCTAAATATTTCGCTGCATTAGCTACATTGTTTGCTGTTGTAGCAAAAAAGTGGCTGCTATTGCTAAACAGTGGCACAACTTGGTTTGAAACTGTAAGCGTTTTCTGTGTCTCAGTCGCTATATAATCAGAAACCAACGTCCGCCATTTTGAAACAAAATTTAATTGAAAAATCGGCTCCGACAATTTTGTTCGGAATTTAATAAGCTTCAATTTAACAAAAAAAAATCGTCCAAATCGAACCAAAATTGAAGGCTCTAGACAATTTTGAAACAGGATTTTTCGTTTTTCCTCACTGTGCGTCGTAGGTAGTCGGTTTAGTTTTGTAGCGCCGCGCCGACGTCTTATTCCAAGAGTTTGTCTTACTGTAGCGATAACTATATTTTCTATGCTATTACAGTATAGTTTACGGTATTAATTTTTTAAGTATAATAGTTACTTTACTTGCGGTATAATTTTATTAAAGTCGAGTTTCGAGATTTGGCTATCCCTACATATTATAAAACGCAACGTCATTCTTTATTTTTTTTAAATTTATACATGTCCTCTAGCCAGGTTTTGGAATATATTTTGTTACGTTAGGTAACATAAGGAATAAGTGACGATAATAGAGAATCAAGCCCGAAAAAAGTTTGCCGCCAGCACGCTCTCTTACAAAAAAAAAACCTAAGAAATAATTCTATAGTCCTCGCGAGCGGAGCCGCGGGCACAGCTAATAGGTTATATAAATTGCAGACAGTTGGTATATTCCTGTAGTGTGTATAATAATAGTTTGAAACCCACGGTGTAATAGGTTTCGGGGTGAAGGACTTTGGATCACACGAACAAATCAACCACTTCGTTTACAAATATGGGTTAAATTATGTCCTTTATAAAAATTGTTACAACATGAAGTGTGTGACGAATTAATATTTTCCGCTGAAATATAATACTTATTATATCTATTTAACGATATCTTTTTTGTATTTTACAAGTTTTGCCGTTTCTTCACACTGCACATAGATGTATTTCAGCGTTTCAGGCGGCCATAAATCGATTTCCTAAAACTTGTCCCAGGTACAAAAAAAAAATTGTTACCTAACAATGTTGAATAGGCATAGAACAATAGGCGATTTTCTTTTTTGGAGTTTATCTTGAAGAAAATTGCAATGAATTTTAATATTACAGATAAGAGCGCATACAATATTGATCATTTTTTATGTATTTTTTTAAAATAATTAGTAATGTTTTGAAATTATTGTTACGAAATTATTGTACAAAAACTCGTTTTTTCGGTATTTAAAAAGGTATTTGTTATACATCGTGGGTCCCAGTGATTTTATTGGTTTTAACAGAAAAAAAATAAAATCGAAGTTTATTAGCGTGGTCTTTAAATCAAACAAACGATGAAAACTACGAGGTATTTTGTATTCATTTATTTTTTTATTTTAAGCAGTTTTTATTTTGTTCTAGGATCCGAGGGTATTTCAGGTGCTCGAGTAGTAACGCGTAGACTAATTTTGGACAAAATGCACGAACAAAACTTGCCAAATTTTAAAGAGAAATTGATATATCTTGAGAGTTATATTTTATCGCACGGTGAATATTGTGGTGAGCAAAGGAAGGAAGTGAAGCATAAGTTCTCCTATTTGGAGTCGCAATTCAAGAAAAAGTAGACAGAAGCAGAAGTTTTTCTTAAAAAGAATGACGAGTGGTTACAAGGAACATTTGAAATACCTAGGGTAAAACGCCGTTCTTCTGGTCGACCAACAAAGTCATTTAAAGAATCAAGTGAGAGAGCAAACGTAGAAAAACAGAGGAAGTACGCAAGGCGGTGGATAAAGAAATAATAATGCGTACTGATCAAACATCCCATTCAAACATATAACGCTAACTATGGTCAATGCTACTTCAACAATGAGATGCTACATTTGTGTTGCTAGTTCAAAGCAGTTTCTTGACCTCAATGTAAAAAATAACGTCGACACAGATGTATTATAGTTTGACCTGTCTGTATTGCACGCTAAAATCCGATTATTAGAAAGTATTCTCATTTGTCATATAAGCTTCCTGTACAAAAGTGGCAGCTAAGATTGGACAGTGACAAAAATATCCACTCCAAAAGCTTTCACTGCTATATTTAGAAATAAAACTCGATTTAAAATACCTAAAAACAAAAAAAAATTTTGGACGCATAAAACGCTGAAATACCCCTATGTGCACCGTCTGCTATGATTGTACAGACACGTAAAACAAAAAAATCAAATATTGTTAAAAAATCGACAAGAACCAAATTAAAAAAGAAAATAGTCTCTTGGGTGAAATATCAGGAGACTTTTTTTCAGTAGTTCATCAATCTCATTAAGATCTATCGACAAACTGGAGCTTTCTTAGATGATTTTTTTACTTAACAAGTACACAATTTTTTGAGGAATTAACAAAAATGTTGTCCATTTGGTAACATTAAACTGAATAATCATGGTAAAAGAAAAATATTGCAGATATTGTCGAAATTACCTGAAAAAAACAATTTCGTAATGATTTTTTTCTGTCACTGATCTCTAGGAATAACAGCATGTTACTTCCGAATTTTACATTATTCCGCTATGACTACTGTGCTTATCAATAAAACTGATAATCATAGCAGTTACAATATGTTAAACCTTAGGCATCCTATTGTATAATGAACAACTTTTCGAAACTATCACAAAAATTTTAAGCCTCCTCAGGTTCTAACAGATGTTGAGCCTCAATATAGTTTTGAAACGTTTGTGGAAATCTTTTGTTTAGTGCCGCAGTAGTCGTAATACTTTGTTGCCGTTTTATCATCATTAGAGTGAATACTACCGCTAAGCTTACTAATATTAACGCTAGGAGAACACCACCTACTGCAAAAAAGAGGAACTAGAATTAATGTGTATGTTCTAAGTGTGAAAATTAAGAAAAGAACAAAGAATACATCTTATATTGTAAGAATAAAATTGTAAAGATGTTTTAAATAAATTCAGAGTGCTAGATTTGATTTTTTCGGGTTTTTCGATAATGAATTACAGATCGTTGTTTTTGTTTTGACATTTTATAATTGTAGAGGAAAACTTTCGATACAAAAGTTGTTTTATTGTGTTAAAGTATATTTTTGAATATTTGAAAGTGCTAATTACAAGTAGAAGCATATACTTGTACTCAAAATAGCACTTTCAGCCGTATGCTGCTCTAATCCTACAATTTTATAAACTTTTACCTACTTAAACAAAAAAAGACATCAACGAAGAGAGAGCTTCATCTAATGTTTGTAGACCTATCCAAAGTGTACGATACCGTCCCAGTGAAAAAATTATGGCAAATATTAGAACGATCAACTATAAACCGTACAGCAATCGCCACAGCAAAATAGCTATACGACCAGTCACGTTCCCGAATAAAGTTCGGAAACATGGTCTCTGAAAATTTTTCTGTAATAAAGGGTGTCAGACAGGGCTGCTGTCTGTCTCCTACATTATTCAAAATTTATCTGAATGAGGCATTAGAGAGATGACGAAGAGCATGTGAAGGAATGAGAATACAGCGGACCGACGAAACAACGGTGTATACTCTACATTTCGCCGACGATCAGGTGGTTATTGCTCAGGACAAGGAAGACCTTGAAGTTATGACAAGAAAACTGCTTGAAGATTATAAAAACTGGGGTTTAACAGTTAACTGCAAGAATACCAAATATTTGTGTATAGGAGGAAAACGGGGAAACCTTACTCTAAATACAGGTGAGCTCACTGATGCTTGTGAAGAGTATATATATATATATATATATATATATATATATATATATATATATATATATATATATATATATATATATATATATATATATATATATATATATATATATATATATATATATATATATATATATATATATATATATATATATATATATATATATATATATATATATATATATATATATATATATATATATATATATATATATATATATCTATATATATATATATATATATATATATATATATATATATATATATATATATATATATATATATATATATATATATATATATATATATATATATATTATATATATATATATATATATATCTATATATCTATCGGAACTAACATAAGTAAAGACGTTAGAACGAAAAAAGAAGTGGAGAGTAGAATAAGTAAAGGAAAGGCGGTCATAAGACACCTAAACTGTGTTCTGTGGTCGCAGAACATAACATCACAGAGAAAGCATCTCATTTATAATGCAGTATTTAAGAGTATCGTGTATACGGTTGGAAAACTTGGCAACTGACGAAACGATTGGAACAGAAACTAATAACACTCGAAATGGATTACTGGCGAAGATCGGATGGAATGTCAAGAATGAACAGAGTTAGAAATGAAAGAATAAGGGATGTAATGAAAGCACGATAATTGAGGAAATTCAACACGTGGAGAGAATGGAAGAACACCGAATACCAAAGATGGTGCTAAAGTGGGTATCAAGCGAAAAGAGGAGAAGATGGAGACCAAGAACAACATGGTTTGGAGGTGTACAGAGGGCAATGTCAGAGAGATCTAAGACTTGGAGATTGGGAAGATCGACAAGAATGGAAACTGGGAACTGGAAGGCGACGAACGCTATAAAAAAAACCGGATTGATGATGATCTAAAATGATATTTTTTTATTTTGATCTATCTTATTCTGCTTTCAATTCTTTAAAAATCTATCTACAACAACTGTATATTTATTTACGGAATAACTACAGCTAATATGAACGTTTATATCCACTACTAAAGATGAATAAAGTTCATATTTCAGTACTGATCACTGTTCTTTTATCAGTCAATCCATCTCGGGACGCCTTTCGCCGTATTGTAGCTCATCATCCGAGCTAGGATAGAGAAGCGAGAGAACAAGACTTGAAGTACTCATTACAGTACTAACCAAACATCGATGTAAGATACAACAAATTGCATCAGTGACGATGTTCATTTGTCAATCCATCCCGGGACGGGTATCGCCATATCACGGCCCAGCAGCCGAGCTAGTATCGACGAACAAGAGAATAGAATTCAAAGTACTTATACAGTCTGTCAAGTAAGAACGTGACCGCTCATATTCTTGAAAAAAATGTGTTTCGAGAACATTTTTGCCGTCAATGCATTCTTTGGTGTGCTAACAACGGCGAATTACCTTAGTATATTGTCCAATCGCCCCTTGCACCAATAATCGCCTAGCATCTTCGAGGCATGCTGTCGACGAGATTTTCTACATACTCTGCAAATTTTTCGAATATCACGAGACAACTGAGTCAAAGTCCTTCCTCTGAGCTTTCTCTTTACAAGGGGCCAAACCTTTTCAATATGGTTGGCGTCCGGCGATTGTGAGGGCCACTCTAATATCTTATTGTGGTCCCAAACGAGCAGACCCGCGACGTGATTTTCGGCCAGCAAAGGTTTCTTCAACGTGCTTCAGAATTTGGCATCATCAGCACGAAGATATTGTCGAATGGTCTCATGGGAAACATTCAAACAGGATTTTCTTAATTCTGCCGCTCCTTGACGCAGCGTCAATTTCGAGTCCCGTGAAAACAAAGACACGATTCGTTTTCGACTTTCGAAGTACCGAGCTACGTTTTGGCAAGTCGTCGACATTTTTCGTCTCGTTAAAATGATCTACCCACTTCTTCACAAACGATACCGACTTTTTAATATATTAAGCGGCCGCGGAATGTGTCATTTTAGGTCCTTTGGGTGGGAACAAAGAAAGACTGCCTCGAATCGACGAGCAAATGAGTTACTCATTTTGGGTTTTATGTGATTTCGACGAAAATTCGGAATCGACTGATCATCATCATCATTAGCTTATTCCATCCATAGTCGGATGTAAGCCTCCCCAAGTTGTCTCCAATGAGCTTTGTTGTTTGCTTTTTGTATCCAATCGTGTCCTGCTAATTTTTTATGTTGTCCGTCCATCTTGTCTGTTGTCTACCTCTGCATCTTTTGTGTTCTCTAGACAACTATACGACGTGTCCATCTGTTATCATTCAGATTTGCGATATGCCCCGCCCAATTCCACCTTAATATACATATTCGTTGTATTACATCTGTCACTTCTGATCTTTTTCGTATCTCGATGTTAGGGATGCGATCTTGGAGTCTAATATTCAGCATTATCCTCTTCATTGGTCTTTAGGTTACCTGGAGTTTATTTATTACACTTTTATTTAAAGCCTACGTTTCAGTGTCATATGTTAATACCGGCAGTATATATTGATCGAACACTCTGGCTTTTATTGTATTTGGGATGTCTAATTTAAATGTAGATTCTAACCTTCCGAACGCAGACCAAGCTAACGAGACTTCTATCCGAGTCGGCCTTAAAATTATTTTTTGATAATTCGAGTTTTTGTCCTAAATATATAAATGTTTGTATCTTTTCTATTCTTTCACCATCTATTAATAGTTCCTTGCTGTTATCTTCACTTTCGTTGTTCACATATTTGGTTTTGGTGAAGGTTATTTTTAGGCCGATTTCTCGAGACTTGTTATTTAATTCCATCAGCATTTCTTGTAATTCTTCTTTTGTGTTGGAGAACAGAGTGATATCACCTGCGACCTTAAGTGATTTAATGGTTCATCGTCCATTAGTATTCCTTTATTTTTCTACTTTAACGATTTGAACATGTTTTCTAGAGTCAAAGTGAACAGTTTTGGGGATATCGAGTCGCCTTGTCTAATTCCTCTTTTAATTTTGATTTTATCTATCTTTTCTTCAAGCATTATTTGTGATATGGAAATTTTATATATGTATTCAAGAAGAGTTGTGTTCCTTTCATCGACTCTGTTGTTACTTAAAGCGTTAAGGACTGCTCATATTTCTACCGAATCCAATGCTTTTTCGTAGCCAACCATTGCTATCTACAAGGTGACCTTCGACTGACACGTTTACTAAAATGCCTCGTAGACAAAGATTCCCTCTACCGGTTTTTTATTGAATCACTAGAATCGCCTCTACCAAAAATAAATTCTCGAGGACACGTTCTTACGTAGCAGTACTGGCGAAACCTCTTGGTAAGATGCAATTGTATCTCTAACTTGTCAAAGCCCAAAATTTAAAAGTATACAGCCCCGATGGACAGGTATTGTTTTAAATTTTGGGCTTTCACAAGCAAGAAAAACAACTTGTATCTTATTACGATATGAACACACACATACAAACTTTTGTATTTAAAGTTTCCTCTGTTTATACCATTCTGAAGATATTAAAGGATTACATAGTAAATAAAAGATGTGTGTAGAAGTAGTGTTAGTGAGTCACATATTTTAGTTTTTGATTTTTTTGTTGGTAATTAAAAAAATTAGAAATAAAACTGAAGTGTTGGCACTTAATCTTGTCAATCGTTGAAAAAAATGTATAGGGTTGTTTATAACTTTTAAATATCTTTAGTTTTACCGTCACTTACCTGAAATTAGTATTACAGTCCCAACACTATACTTGCCCCCGCTCCCTACCAGAATCTGCTCGGTTGGCAATATTGTACCGTTGTTTTCAGTTGGATTTAATTCCAAATACCACAAAATAAATTAAACAAGTCCACTGTATGAAACGGAGGAACCTTGGTTCTTGTTTTGATTTTTGGGCCTACCGCCATGAAAAATGGGTGCATTTCTTTTACGGTATAGTCGTAACCGTGGACTCCAAATTCTGATGTATTCGTTACTGGGAAAAAATAAGTTACTAGTGATCTTACAAATGTATTTAATGACTAAATTCCAATATTTAGTTTGATAAGTTAATATCATTGTTGTATGTACCAAATGCCATACCATATAAACTATGTATTCTATAATAGTATGACCTTTAGAAGACGAAGTAAAATTAAAACATACGAACATGAATTGAAAATCGTTTTGTTTTTAATACCTTGACGCTGCTCAGCTGACCGACGAAACAACGTTGTACAGGGTGAGTCAACGATCTCATTTGTTTCGGGAATGACGAAAAAATGTTAAATACAATAGTTAGGGAATGTTAAGGTGCACAGTTTAAAGTTATTTTTGAGTATACAGGGTACTTCAAAAAAGTGTGGCCAAATATAACCTTTGTTTTTTTAAAATGGAACATCCTATTTTCTAATTTATTTTTAAATTCTGCGTAGAATTTTATAACTTTTTTATTAATATGTTATATACCTAAACCTAGTAGTTTTTTTAATATTTCAACTTTTTTTTAAAAAAAAATACTAGTTTTCAGTTTTGTAAAAAATTGCCAGTAGCGCCATTGTTTTTGAGAGTAGAATACACATGTACGAGCGTTCTACAGAGATGAAAAAAAAGATATATGCAAAGAAATTTGAGTTAGTTGCTACAGGGTGATCAAAATAAATTTATACATTTCGACTATTTTAAATTGAAAAATCTCAAATTTTTTAAACGGCACACCCTGTATATTATTATTTTTTCTGATAGATTTTACAAAACCCTCCAACTTTTATTAAGTATGTCATATACCTGTTTCTAATAGTATTCGATTTATTTTGAATTTTTCAATTTTTACCCTTGTTTTTAATACACTTACTTGTGAAAACATAAACAAATAGTTAATAATTTTAATATAGTTTAACTTAGCTAATGATCAATTATTATGACGTAATAAATGTTCAAAAATATGCCCGTCTACTTGAATACACATGTTTAGTCGCTTTACTATATTTTCTTTCACTTTCCTTAGCATAAAGGGCGTTATTATCCTGCACGCGTCCCGTATCCTATTTTCCATATCTACTGGTGTTGTAGGGGGATTCACATAAACACGATCTTTAATGTAGCCCCACAAAAAAAGTCTAAAGGTATTAAGTCACATGATCGAGGGGGCCACTGAATGTTTTGCCATTTTTGTGGGTAACGATCGTTTAAAAATTCCCGAACTTCCCGGTGGTAATGAGCAGGAGCTCCGTCTTGTTGAATCCACATTTGTTCAAAGTTATCAACATCTTCAAGAAGCTGGGGTAATTCGTCTTGCAAAAAATTTAGATATCTATGCCCGTTAAGCGGTTAGCGGAAAAAATATGGACCAATAATTCAAAAATTTAATAATCCACACCATACATTAAACGACCAATGGTTTTGGTTATGAACTTCCCGGACCCAAAATGGATTAACTATTGAATAATAATGCATCTTATGGCGGTTAACTGCTCCATTACTGTGAAAAGTATCTTCATCAGAAAACATTATTTTGGATAAAGAATTTGGATCGGCCTCTATTGCTCCATTTAGTTAAACTAAAACGGTAGTTAAACTATATTAAAATTATTATTAACTATTTGTTTATGTTTTCACAATAGCATAAGTGTTTTAAAAACAAGGGTAAAAATTGAAAAATTTAAAATAAAGTACTCTGTATACTCAAAAATAATTTTAAACTGTGCACCTTAACATTCCCTAAAACTATTGTATTTAACATTTTTTCGTCATTCTCGAAACAAATAAGATCTACTACTCTATCGTTGACTCACCCTGTACAATCTACATTTTGCTCGACGATCAGGTGGTTATTGCTTAGGACAAGGAAGACCTTGAATTTATGACAACAAAGCTGTTTGAGGATTTTAAAAACTAGGGTTTAACAGTTAACTGCAAGAAAACGAAATATTTGTGTATAGGAGGCAAATAGGGAAGCGTTACTCTAAATACCGGTGAGGTCATTTATGTTTGTGAAGAGCATATATATCTCGGAACTAACATAAGTAAAGACGGTAGAACGGAAAAACAAGTGGAAAGTAGAATAAGTAAAGGAAAGGCGGCCATAAGACACCTAAATGGTATTCTGTGGTCGAAGAACAACATCACAGAGAAAGCACCTCATTTAAAATGCAGTATTTAAGAGTATCGTGTTATACAATTGTGAAACTTGGCAACTGACGAAACGATTGGAACAGGAACTAATGGTACTCGAAATGGATTACTGGTGCAGATCGGCTGGACTGTCAAAAATGGATAGAGTTAAAAATGAAAGAATAAGGGATGTAATGAAAGTAAAAAACTACCATTTTGAGGAAATTCAACAACGGCAACTTGTATGGTACGGACAAGGGGAAAGAATAGAAGAATACCAAATACCAAAGATGGTCCTAAAGTGGGTACCAAGTGAAAAGAGGAGAAGAGGGAGATCAAAAGCGACATGGTTTGGAGGTGTTCAGAGGGCAATGTCAGACAGAAATTTAAGACTCGGAGATTGGGAAGATTGAAGAGGATGGAAACTGGGAATCGGAAGGCGAAGAACGCTATAAAAAACCGGACTGATGATGATGACGCTGCTCAACAAATGGAAGAGTGAGATTTTTTTTTCAATAAGTCTGATACTACGGCGACTCTGTAGTAAACACTATCAAAAGCTTTTGAATGGTTAAAACATATGGCTATTACAAACTTCCTCGCATTGGGTGACTCAAGTACTTTGTATAGAGTCTCATAGACTGCTTTTACTGATATTTCCCGCCCGAATTCATTTTGATAACCAGATAACGGGTCCTCTACATCCATGAATGAGATCAGTGTATCATTAATTATTTTTTTTTAAAGATGTTGCTCGTATTATTTAATAAACCATTATTTTTATTAAGTCTTTATCACTTTTTTGACATAACGGTTTAATAAGAGCTGTTTTTAGCATTGATGGAAAAGTACCCATAGTGAACATTACAGTCTGTCAAGTAAGAACGTGTCCGCGATAATTCATTTTTGGTAGATGCGATTCTAGCGATTCAACAAAAAATCGCTAGAGGGAACCTTTGTCTACGACGCATTTTAGTAACAGTATCGGTCGATTTCGAATTTTCGTCGAAATCACGTAAAAATCCAAAATGAGTCACTTGTTTGGGCGTAGGTTAATGGCAGTCTTTCTTTGGGGGCCTAAAATGACACATTCCGCGGCCGCTAAATATATTAAAATGTCGGGATCCGAAATTGACGTTGTGTCAAGGAGCGGTAAAATTAAGAAAATCGGGTTTGAATGTGTTCCATGAGACCATTCGACAATATCTTCGTGCTTATGATGTCAAATTCCAAAGCACAGCCTTCACAATTGTCGGACGGCAACCCTATTGAAAATGTTTGGTCCCTTGTAAAAAGAAAGCTCAGAGGAAAGACTCTGAGGACTTTGATTCAGTTGTCTCGCTAGATTCGAGAAATTTGCAGCATGCCTGGAAGATGCCAGGCGGCGATGGGACAACTTACTAAGGTTATTGCGCCGTTGTTAACACACCAAAAAATACATTAATGGCAAAAAAATGTTCTCGAAAAACATTTTGTCAAGAATACAAGCGGTCACGTTTTTACTTGACAGACTCTAAGTTTACGATATCAGTGAGGTTATTTAGATTCTTTATTGTATCTTAAATTTGCATTGTGTCTACTGGGTGGAGATACAAAGTTTTAATCTGATTTACAATTCTCCCTGAACCTTTATTATAGTTAATGTTAAGGACAAATGTCTAGATAAAAATTATTTATGCTATTTAGGATGCTGCTCTACCAACTAATTAAGTTACCAAGGTTTGCGAGTTTAAGTAGCCAGTCAACAATATCTTTTTTTTAATGTTAGTTTGCACACTCTTACAATGTTGAGCAATTGAGAGCTGAGTGAGAGTGAAAAAACGGAAAGGAATGAACTACAATCAGGCTTATTTGCCCTTTAAGACATATTTTAATAACGGGAAGGCAGTTACGTCTATTATATGAATGATATGTCACGTTGGGCTTACAATAAAAAAAAATCGCATGCTAACGGTAAAAATCTAGTTTTCAAAATACTTACAAGTAAAATTATACTTTTCTGCGTATTTAGGTGCTGCAATAATAAGATCATCCAACGCATAATCTACGTCCGCCATTACTAAAATAGGCGGTGTCCTTGGATTATTTTTATAGTGCCATCTCTCCAAATAATCTGACTTCTTGTAAACTTTAAAATGACCGTTCTTCTTGGCACCCGCTTGCAAGGCGGTATAGATGGAGTCCTCGTATCCTAAAGGAAAAAAAGGGAAAATATAGGGTAAAACTTTCAAGCAAATTGTTGTTTGGCCTGCTGGGTTCCTTAAAATTTTATACTGGTACTAGCGCTCTTGTTTCACATTCTACTGTCGATTTCCACCTACTATTCCCATATTGCAGTCAAGGATGCCCGATGTTGTCTTCAGACAGCGTATCATAAAGCGTATTTTAATGAAGCTAGACACAAAAAAGGCTTCTGGCGCTGACGGGACACTTGCCATAGTACTCAAAAACTGTGCGAGGGAACTAACACCAGTTTTCTGTAGACTTTTCAACCTAACCTACAGAAAGGGAATATTTAGTTCCTACTGGAAATGTGCCACAGTTCAGCCGATACCTAAAAAGGCAAGAAGACCTTGCCAAATAACTACCTACCAGTCGCACTGCTTTTAATAATATCGAAAGTCATGGAAAAGGTTATCAATGAGCATCTTCTAAAATATCTTGAACGATTCAACATTATTAGCGATTACCAATATGGCTTTCGTAAACATAGATCAACAGGAGATCTTCTGACTTATGTAACACATGTTTGGAACAACGCAATTGAATACTTTGGAGAATCTCGAGCGGTTGCTCTTGACATATCCAAGACATTCGACCGTATTTGGCATGATGGACTGTTGGCTAAGGTACGCTCTTATGGTATGTCTGAAAAGTTCTGTTTGTGGCTCTCGTGTTTCCTCAGAGAGCGTTCTTTACGAGTGGCGGTCGACGGATTTCTTGGAATTTAACGCTACAAAAACCCAGGCGGCAGTTTTTTCTAAAAGAGTTAACGTTGCTGAACCCGATATAGTCATGTCGGGGCACTCCATTCCCCTAGCATCGTCACTCAATTTGTTGGGGGTTAATTTGTGAGCAAATATGTCCTGGCATGAACATATTGCAGGTATAGCAAGGAGACCTTCTCAAAAGTTGGGAATATTATTTCGAACCAGAAAGCTTTACACTCCACAACAACTGTTAATTTTTTACAAAGCTCAAATTCGACCAACTATGGAATATTGCTCCCACGTTTGGGGCTCCGCTACCAAACACACACTGCATTTGTTGGATTTTGTTCAGAGAAGAGCTGTTCGTCTGATTGGAGACCCGTCACTGACCGGCGGCTTTGATTCGCTGGAATATCGAAGAACGGTTGGCGATTTGAGTCTGTTCTACAAGTATTTTCATGGAAAGTGTTCGAAGGATGTAGCCCGCTTAATTCCTCCCAGAGCAGTGCATGTTAGAAATACACGTCGCGCTAATACTTCACAGCCGTATGAGGTTCAGCTTGTTACTCCGCGTACGTCTTTGATATGGAGAACATCATCCCTTTGGAATAATTTGCCCAGAGCTGTGTTTCTCACCGAGTACAATTTACAGCGATTCAAGAACAACGTGAATCGCTTTTTCCGCACACATGCCGCTCCTGGAGCACTTTAGGGACTTCCCTGTAGCACGTGTGCTAGACCTATAAAAAAAATCTAATATCTGAACGAGTCCTTTTCTCGATTCGATATTTAACACATGTCACTGGTGACAGTTCACATCTATCAGTTGGATCCTATACATAGGAAATATTATGTAATGGTATTTTAACATTCATGTATTTCGACGTGATTAGTTGCAGCAAATTAGTACTTTAAAAAACAAACCTTTTTTGATCCGTAAAAAATATACAAGATGGACAAAAAAATGTGATCTGGCAAAATCATAAATATCTAAGGCCAACGCTGCAATATCTTAAGGACGTTCCTAAGAAAATAAATTTTCTTACGAATATTTAGAAAATTTGAATATACATACTTATTACGTAGCAAAAATTGCAATACTCCTTATGGCACTAAATTTGCAGATACTGGAAGTTAAAATTTTTAACATTTTTAACATACGAACCCTACCCCGACCTGTAGATACCGAGTTGCGGTCCGCCTAATGGCCTTTAGAAGGTTGTAAATATTTTGACTTGCCTTTCAACCGAGTTAGGGTAATCGACAAATCGGCAGGTAGGTAGGGTTAAATTATCAAATACTAGCCGTGCCCGCGGCTCCGCTCGCGTGGACTTGATTCACCTTTATCGTCATTGCTTATTCGTTATGTTTATATTATTATATAGCTCAAAGGGCCTTAGCATAGCTTCGTTGTATACTTGTCACCACTTATTTTTGTCTCCTGTTAGCTTTTCCCAGTGCGGGATTCCCATCAACTCCGAATCTTGCTTTACTGCCTGAATCCATGTAGATCGAGGTCTACCCTTGCCTCTTCTTCCAACCGCTCCTCTTATTAGGGCTAGCTTTGCCTGTCTTTCTTCCTTCATCCTTGCCACGTGTCCCAACCATCTTAATCGCTGGCTTATTATGATTTGGCTTATAAGAGGTTTCGTATATAGGCATTTTAATTCGTAGTTTGTTCTTCTTTTCCACAGTCCCTCTTCTTTCCTTCCTCCGTAGATTCTTCTCAAAGCTTTTCTTTCCCACACCTCCAACGTCTCCTTTTCTCTTGCGTTCAGTTTCCACGTTTCGCATCCATATGTCACCGTGGGTCTGACAACTGTCGTATACATCCTTTCTTTTGCTTTGCTTGATACATTCTTTGATTTCAATATTAGATTCATTGCCCCCAAACATCTCTGTCCTTTCCCTATTCTTTCTTGTATCTTCGTCCTTTCTTGTCCACTCTCTGTTATTGTTACTCCCAGATAATTGAATTTGTCTACTTTTTCAAACATATATCTTTTCCCTAAGTTGTTTATTACATCTAGACTTTTGTTGTTTCTATTATAATTCTTCTTTGTAATTTCCATGTATTTTATTTTTTCCTCATTTATCTTTAGTCCTCTCATCCTTCCCCTTTCTTCTATCCTACTTATGGCTTTTTTGAGGTTCTCTTTTGCTCTTACAATCACTGCAACATCATCCGCATAGGCCAAGCATTGGTAGGTTCGTTGGTATATCGTTCCATTTGTTTTTATTTCTGACATGTCGACACTGGTTCCCCCTGTCTTAATCCTCTCTTCACCTTAAACTTGTCTGATACTTTGCCCTCAACCAACACTCTATTTTCTGCGTCATTCAGGGTCATTCTCACCATGCGAATCAATTTACTTGGAATTTTTAGTTCTTCCATTATCTTGTAGAGTCCTACTCTATTTACAGAGTCATATGCTTCTCTGAAATCCACAAAGACCAAGTGTAGTGCCAATTTTTGTTCTACGCTATTATCTTGGATTTGCTTAATTGCTGGTCTGTAACCGATCTATTTTTCCTGAATCTATACTGGTACTCTCCCAGAATAGACTCGGCTTTCTTGCTGGTCTGTTTTTGATAGTCAACACTACCATCTTGTACACGACATCCAGTAAGGCTATTGGTCTATAATTAGCACATATAGTTTTTTCTCCTTTTTTTGTATATTGGACAAATGAGCGACTCTCTCCAGCTCACTGGCATCTTTTCTGTGTCCCATATTTCTTGCACCAACCAGCATATTTCATTTTCCAGATCTACTCCTGCTGCTTTTATTAGTTCTGCTGTTATACAATTTCCACCCGGGGCCTTATTTTTTTTGTGTTCTGAATATTTCTCTTATTTCTTCTTTGCAGGGTTTGTTTGTCCCCTCCTGCCCTTCAGTTAATTTTGCTTCCTATTTCCCATTCAACTCATTTTCATCTCCATTTAGTGTTTCTTTAAAGTCTTCCCCCCATCTTTCAGTCTTTCTGCGAAGCTTACTGCTAAACTTCCATCTTTTTTCCTACATATTAGCATTTTGTCTCTGTTTATTCCCTTTGTATTTTATAAAAAAAAAAACACGTAAATCAGATAAGTGGTTCTTGAGTGCTAAGCGCAGTAATGGATAGACAGACAGACAGACAGAGAGACGTTAAGTTTTATATATATTATAGATTTTTTTTGACATATATTAAATTAAGAATTAAACAAAAATCACGTAATTCGGATGAGTGGTTCTCAAATGATAAGCACACTAACGGACAGACAGACAGACAGAGAGACATTGCGTTTTATATATAATATACAGATTATTATTATTTTTATATAACCTGGCCAGAGAACATACAGGTATGTATGAATTAAAAAAAAAACGTAAATCGGATAAGTGGTTCTCGAGTGATAAGCGCACTAACGGACAGACAGAGAGACGTTGCATTTTATATATAACACAGATATTCTTTGCTACATGATATTGTTTCATATTTAATGGTTTAGGCAGTGTGTTGCAAGAGAACGCGCTAGCGGCAAACTTTTTTCCGACTTGATGCACTATTGTCGTCACTGCTTATTCCTTATGTTATCTAGCGTAATAAAATATAGCCTATAACCTGGCCAGAGAACATATGTATGTTTAAAAAAAGCACGTAAATCGGATGAGTGGTTCTCCCGTGATAAGCGCACTAAAGGATGGACAGACAGACAGACAGACAGAGAGACGTTGCATTTTATATATATTATAGATGTAATAAAATCTATAACCTGGTCAGAGAACATATGTATGAATTTAAAAAATCACGTAAATCGGATAAGTGGTTCTCGAGGGATAAGCACACTAACGGACAGACAGACAGAAAGACGTTACATTTTATATATATTATAGATATAGATTATTATTATTACTATATAACCTGGTCAAAGAATATATGTATGAATTTAAAAAAAGACACGTAAATCAGATAAGTGATTCTCGCCTGATAAATGCACTAATGGACAGACAGAGAGAACAGAGAGACATTGCATTTTATATATTAGAGATTATAGATATTCTCTGCTACATAATATTGTTCCAAATTTAATGGTTTAGGCTGTGTACTGCAAGGGAACGCGCTAGCGGCAAACTTTTTTCCGACTTCATTCACTATTATCGTCACTGCTCATTCCCTATGCTACCTATCGTAATAAAATATAGCCTATAACCTGGATGGATGGATGGATGTTATGGGGATAGGGTGCATCAACATCTAAGGTCATTTAGCACCCAGAAGATGTTAGATTGTAGATTACAAATTGATTTTCCTTATATTAAATGATGGTATTTATTTTCTTTTAAATATTCCTCGATATTATTTATATTGAATAGTATTTGTTCTGGACTTAAAATTTGTTTCATGTTCAGAAGCAAGTACTCAGTCACTTGAAAGAATAAACAAGTACAAATCAGATTATTCAATCATTTTCACTGACGGTTCTAAGACCCCACAAGGGACGAGCGCTGCTTTTATCCACAATCACACTATTAAATTATTCAAACTTCCATCTCACTTCTCGATCTTCTCCGCGAAGTTATACGCAATCAAAGAAAGTCTACGATTCGCAACAAATGCAGGGAAATTCAAAAGAATATTAATTGTCTCTGACTCAATGAGTGCCTTAGAATCCATAAAGAATGGAATACTAAATTTGCTTTCTTAAATCAAATCTCCGATCTCTTACATATAGCCAATCACCGCAATATCCATGTAATCTTTCTCTGAATTCCTTCTCATACTGGGATAGTGGGCAACGACAAAGCAGATCTATATGCAAAAAAGGCAGTTCTTCAAGAAGACAACCATCCTAACGATTACTTTAATCGCATCAAACTCATTTGTAGGGATCTTTTTCAACTACAGTGGGATTTTGAGGAATCTTCCAATAAGCTCCGGGACCTAAAACCTATGGTCTACCCCCCTTATCACTCACAAATACTCACAAGAAGACAAAACACAATCTGGAGACGACTAGCTATAGGCCATACATTCCTTACCCACTCCTACCTACAAAAAAAGGATGATGCTCCCATCTGCGCTATATGTCAGACCACGCTTACAGTAAAGCATATTTTTGAATCCTCGCACTTCTCACAATCTAGAGAAAAGCCTATAACCTGGCCAGAGAACATATGTATGTTTTTAAAAAAAAGTACGTAAATCGCATAAGTAGTTCTCCAGTGATAAGCGCACTAACGGACGGACAGACAGACAGACAGACAGAGAGACGTTGCATTTTATATATATTATAGATTATTAATTCTTAAATATTATTATATAAATTAGGGTTAGTTTAGGTTCAGACTGAAACATGGGCGAAAATCAACGCTGTACAAACCAGTGCACCAAAGTGTTCGACTAATAGGTACAATTCAGCATTTTTAAAAAATAAGATAATTCAATATGTACATAAAAAAAAAAATTGATGCTGTAACGTTTGTCAAAAGCATGTCTTACAAATATAGTAATTACTGAAATATGTCTTTTGCTTTAATTTTCACACATAACTTGGATACTTATAGCTCTATACCTGCCTGTGACGGACCGCAACTCGGCCGTCAATTTTGGGTTCGAAAAAAGTCTGTACCGCAACTCGGAACTTTTTATTGCCTTTCACCGACCTTTACCGCAACTCGATATCAACCCCCCGACCTATGTTGAAACGGATGTTTTATTATATAACAGTGGTAATTTTCTTACGATTGTTTTGAAAAACTTAGAATCATTACATAAAATATTTCATATATTTTTCTGTAAAGAAAATTATAGCAAGCGGTATTCGTTTTTTTTATAAAAAAAAAAATGTTGAAACTTTTGATCGTTTTCAGTTTTCCTCGCATAACTTGAAAAATAAAAGTTCGCGACTAGGCAATGCCGCACTGGCGGTAATAAATATTAAATTATATTTAACTGTAAATAAATACCTTGTTAAAAAAAAATTATCAGCTTGGTAGATTTAAATATTTTTTAAAATAAAACAATGCACTCCCAATAGAATAAATTGAATTATTAATTATATTTTTTATTTAATTTGCTTACACATAAATCTGAATATAATTTTAATGAATTATTTAGAATCACGGATGAGTTAATATCAGAGACTTGGTTTCTTATCATTCCAGTATTTCCTAAATTACATTTAGTACTATTGTCACATTTTATTTTGAATTTTGAATGAAGCCTTTCCCTTTTGAAATTACTCAATTTTTCCACAGATAAAAGATTTCTGCAGCTGGTGCATTTCAGATTTCTAGCTAACTCACTCAATGAAACTATACTATTCTCATCAGGAATTTTAGATTGAACTACGTATTTCATTGAATGTTGTTTGAATTTCCTGTTTTTTTGCATCAGACATACTTGCTAATGCTATATTCATTTTTTTTTTTAACAAATCTACCATTCTTTAATTAATTGCGAACGATATTATTTATGCACTATTAAAAATCTCCAGTATAAACATAACCTCGAAAAATACTCCAAAACATTAAAACCGAACATAAACAACTCATGTCTCGATCAGAGTAAGAATGTAACGTTGCCAGATCAGAAAAACTACGCAGTGGGATTATTTTTGTATTTCTGCGCATATGGGATGGGGTGAAAGAGCGCACTGCGCCTCAACTATTTTTTATTATACGCATGATAGTTTACATAGGAGGGATTTTTCTGTAAGTTGAGGACGACTGCTCCTTAGGAACATCCTTAAGCATTGAAATAGCAGAATTAAAGCCCCAAAAATCCAAATTAAAAAATTTTAATAATATTTTTTATAGGAGTTACAGCTACTATATTAGGGTATATGAAAAAAATACATTTTTTTTACGCCTATCCTTATGGCCTTTAATTTACGAGGATAAATCAATATTGAAAAAATTAAAAATAACCTTATTTTTCTACGTAGTCTCCCCTGTTCAAAACACATTTTTCTCACCGTCATCGTAAAATAAACTAGGTCGTGTCAGGAGCCAATTGCGCACGAACGATTCTACACCTTCGTTATTTATGAAAAGCCTTCCTCCCAAGGCGTCTTTCAAAGGGCCAAACAAATAAAAGTACTGTAACTGTAGGGCTGTTTCCAGTGCATTTATTCCAATTTCTGTTGAATCAATGGCGCTGTGTGGGGCCGAGCGTTGTCTTAAAGAAGTTCTACATTCCAAATGGGCATGTCTCGCCTTTTTTATGAGCGATTCCAACTTGATCGAGGAGTTGGCAGTAGTAGGCAGCGTTAATGGTACGTCGCTCATGGAGTAAATCAATGAGTAATATGCCCCTGTAATCCCAAAAGACGGTCACGCAAACTCCTTTTTTGCTCCGTCGGCCTGATATCGTGCCAAAAGCCTTTCGCAAGTTCCGAGACGAGTTTCTTTCTGTGCGTCTGATAGTAAGCGAGGAACCCACTTTGCTGACACTTTCCGTCAACCTAAGTCATCCTTGATCACTTTTTGTGTACTTCTAAACGATACTCCAACCTCCGAAATGATTTCAGATATTGTCAGGCGTTTGTCACCATCAATAAGCTCGTGTAACGCATTAATGTTCGAATCTGTGATGCTGATCTGAGGTCAACGAGAATGACAGTTTTCCGGCCATAGGAAAATTTCTTGTGGCAGTCGTAGACTTGAGTTTTCGAAAGCATCTTTTTACTGAACTGTCACTCTTTGCACAATTTCAAAAACTTGATAATAATGCTCTCCATAAAAAATCTTCTTCATACACCAACTTTTAACAAACAAAATCGAAGTTTTAAAGACGAATTTTTGTGAACACTACAGAGAAACTTATGTAAACAACATAACATGAAAAAATATTTTACCTTGGTGGGGAATAATCTGAATAGAAGGACTTGTACCAACCCATTCGTAAGTCCCATTGGCGATATATTGTGTTATATTCACAAAACGTGGTGGTGTGACTGCTGTCATACCATGATCACTAAGATGTATGACGTTTACTTTGTCTGATAGGCCATGACTGGAAAGTTGTTCCTATAAAAGAAAGATGAAGAAATATTATGATAACAGAAACGGAACTGGATTTAGTGCATTATTAAATTATTATAAAAAATATTTTTCATCATTTTTTAAAACTTTTTTGGGATATTCTGTATGTTATTCTTTTAACGAATAGGAGTTTTCAATACGAATCCAACAATATACAGTTTTAAAGGTTTATCATTTATGGTTTTATTACAATTAACAAAAACTGTACCCTAAGTCGAACGTTGTGAGGCAGATAGGATCACAAAAAAGGATAAAATCAATACATATTGATCTCTATTTATCCAAATACTGGATTTGTGGTAAAGTATTTTTGATTGTGAGGGAACCACAAAAGATAAATCCATAAACCTTTATATCTATTGTTAAATTGAAAAACGAAACTATGACTAAATGTAAAATATTGTCATAACTTCATTATTTGTAATTTAAACCAGTGGTGCAGTGATGATGAAGATGATTTGCAACCGTTTTTTTTTATGGGCATAGGCCACGCGCTGCAGCGAAAATCCTAGAGGAATGGAATGTCCCGACATAACTATGTTGGATTTAGGAACGTTTTATAAAGAAAGAGTACCCCATTTAAAAAAGTATATTTTTTAAAATAATTTTAAAACTTAACTAAAATAATAAACAAGGTAGTAGGACAAAGTGATTTACTGCACTTTTCTTTCAAACATGCAGTTCTGAAATGACTACCGGATTTGACTATTTTAAACTACGGTATAATTTAATCTAATTTATATTTTGAAAAATAAGTACTTATAGAGAAAGTCATCATAAAAAAAGAAGGGCTGTAGAGATATTTACAACCGAAACCTGACATTTTTCTGTTAAAACTGAGAATAATGAAAAAATAATATAATTTCCAGATTCCACAATTTCAAGAACCCCGAAAAGGGCATATAACAGGATATATTGGAAACGACCTCCTATCCTCCTACCTCACCCTTTTAGCCATTAATATATTTGGCTATATATAGTTATGTTTAAAATTTGTCCATTACATCCACCAAAAACAGACAAAATTCTCATGATACTATTTAAGTTATATAAAATTTAACTATTATTAATCCTTTCCTCTTCTTCTGAAGCGACATTGGTGTCTTTTCATATATGTATTGTAGGTGTACCATATTATTATACCTTGATAGACAGTCAGACTGAAGGAAACGGAAAATTATATTTTTCATTATACAGGGACCCTGAAATATGAAGAAAAGCAAAAATCTCAGTGGGTCTTTTTTTGATGAATACAATACCAGTAAATTTAATGAATAATAAAAGTATTATTGTGCTTTAAAGTATAAAACCATAACAAATAGAAAAATTGGTAAAGGTATTTACTCAGAACTTACCCAAATAAAAATTATTCATATTCGATTATCCTCTGCAAATTGCTATACCTGAGATCGGAAATATAAAAAAAAATCCTAAAGACTTGATATTGTATGCTCAAAATTATTCCCTCCCACCACACCCTGCCACATCTTTTGTTAAGATAGCAACAACAGATTATTCTCAAATAAATTGTTATCCATAAACAAGGCAAAGTGAAATAATATCAACGATGTCTCATAAAACATATTTACTCTTATTCCTTTTATCCCCATCCCTTAAGTAATACCGCTCGAAAGCTATAGATTCCTTTCTTAAGTACTGCAAGGGCCGTCTGTTAAGATTTTACAAACGATCACTAGCTGGCACCATTGAGATGTGTCATTATCATTGTTGTACAATTTGACACTTGTTATTGGTAAAATAGTAGTAGCTCAGAAATTGGCCGAGTAATTTGTTTACAGTGAACATTTAAAAAAAACAGTTTTGTGAATAACAAGTGAAGATTTTCATTGGATGATTTTTTACGATGCCTCAAATCGCTTCGTTCAACTTTTGGTAATGAATCACCCTCAAAAAACATTGTTTACAACTGGTTTGCAGAATTTTGTGAAGATAGACCGAATCGGTTATTTTAAAAAACATCGATGCTGTGCGCAACATGAGTAAAGAGGATTGGCATGTGACTTATCGTGAGATAGAGACATCCTTAAGCATATTGAAGACTGCAGTACATTTGATTTTGTATGAACATTTAGGTGTGAAAAAGATCTGTTCTGTGACCGAAATTCAAAAACAGGCTCGGGTCAATTGGTGTAAGGAAATGCTTAAAAAATCTGACCGAGGATATGCAAAATCCGTATACAACATTGTAACAGAAAGAAGACGAAACTTGGATATATTCGTACGAGCCCGAAACGAAGCAATAATCAACTATTTGGGTGTTTCAAGATGAACCGAATCCAACAGAAGTGGTCCATTCGTGAAGCACTTCCAAGAAAATGATCGCTTGTTTCTTTGATTACACTAGACATGTTGTAACCATTGCTTTAGAGGATCAAAGAACCTTTAAAGCTGAATGGTATACAATAATTTGTTTGCCAGAAGTCATCGATGAAATCAGGAATAACAACCGAAAACGTCGCATCATTCTTCATCATGACAATGCCAGCTCTCACACAGCATGTCAAACAATTGATTATTTGACGGAGAAAACATCCAATTAATGTTTCATTGCCCGTATTAATCTGATTTATCGTTTAACGACTTTTTTTTGTTCCCGAATGTCAAAAAAAAAATGCGTTGACAGCGATTTTCATCACCTCAAGAAGTTGTTGAATCCTTTCAAAACCATGTTTTTGCGGTACCAACTTGAGAGTGGAAAAAATGTTTCGAGAACTGGTTCAAAAGCATGCAAAAGTGAATATTTTGAGAAACAATAAAACGATTTGTACCAAAATTTTTTTTTCTTATGTTGTTTTTGTAAAAACTTAAAAGGTAGCCCTTGTATATGTTTACTATATTCAAAAATTCATGTGAAACGGATGTTATCGCGGTAACAGCTGACTGACGACCAATTATAAATAAAGTTGACGGAAATATGAAAATATATTGTTCATAATTAAGGACACCAAAAAAGTGATGAAGTACTTTTCTCAGCGAGGAAACTAAAACCAGTTTTTAAGTCTGTCCCAGACAGCTAATTAAATCACACCATTATAATATAATCAATATCCCATTTTGTTCGAAAGTTATCGCGCTACAGACTGATGAATATGAGAATCCATGTTTTCGTGATCAGGAAATGTAAAGAAATGCAAATACTTGCAGTAAAAACTGAGTTCACTAATCAGTTTTCAGCCCTGCAATAACATAAACTTAATTTGAGACAGCAAGTTAGAACAGAATAAACTAAGCAAAATGTAATATTAAATATACTATTACATGTAAATATCCAGTAATATTGTCCAGCTTGTGAATTAGGTCTTTAACAGTATTAGAGTTAGGTCCAAAGGCATGTCCGTGAGTATCTGGCTCTTCAAAATATAACATTACTAAGTTTGCTGGTCTCTCGGGATCAGTTATCCAGGAAATTACCTAAAAAAAATAAAACTGTTTAAGCTATTGACCAACGCCAGTACTTAAACAATTCACGCAATTTAGTTTTGAAAATACTGCACTTTCCATTAAATACATCTACACTATTTTGGATTCCATTGTATAGCATGCAAGCATTATACAACGGCGATCCCAGGTGATGGTTATTATGGGCTGCATCTGGTATATAGAAAGTGCTATGATTTCTTGTGGTGTACTTTGGTACAATGAAATATAAGTTGGATAGAAATGCCAGGTCATCAATGAGACCATTCACTACTTTGTACAAGTAGAGCATGTAATATTGTTTTATACATTTCCCTAAGGTTATCATCCCATAGCATTCATGCAACAGTGTAAAAGAGATCATAGAGTTACATAAACCGGTTTTTTTATAATGCATGTAACGCATCATTTTATTCTGTATCAATGAAGTGTTCGCTTGTGACAACTATAAAAGGGTGATCATACTATACTCGCATATTCTAATATACTTCTAACATAGGATATGTATAGCTGTTTTATGCAATTTGTACTTCTAAAAGCTTTTGTGCTTCTGACAATTAAGCCATACAATTTGGAATCAAAAATCACCCCTAAGTCCTTTATCTTATCCTCATACAAGAGTGGGACATTCTCAATACTATGTGTAAACTTTATCAGCTTCAGTTTTCTAGTATAAGAAACAACAGTACACTTAGTTACACTAAAATAAATCTTATTTTCAATTGCCCATTTTGCAATGTTGTCTATATCATTCTGCAAAATCCGGCAGTCAGCAGGCGAAAGTTTTTAGTCATCAGCAAATAACAGGCATGATGCATTTTTAACCACACCAGTGATGCTGTTGATATAGAATAAAAAGAGCAGAGGTCCTAGATTGGACCCCTGCAGAATCCCGGATGTAGGTGTAAAAGGTTTGGACTCATACCCCTTTATCTTTACTACATGTTCACGATTATAAAGGTAAGATTTTAAAAACTCAAACTCAAACATAAAATAAACTTACCTGATCGACTCTTTTATGCCAATCATAGCCACTCTGATAAGGCAAAGCATAAGTAATATTCTTGTCTTGATATGAAAAGTCACCTCCTGGCCACATTAATGATCCAGAATATCTTTCATCCCCAAGATCTTCATTCAATCTCTATAGAATATTAATAATAATAATGATGGTAAAAAGATGTTTACATGAATTATTGGGTGGGTGAATTAATTTTGAAAGATATCGCTTTATTGAAAAAAAAAATGGTTACAAACTGATTATCCAAAGTATTGTCCATCGCTAGCCACTATTTTCTTCCATCCTTGTGGCCGCATATGAGTACTACATTGAAAGAATTACTCATCTTTTAAGGCTATCCACGAATCGACCCATTTTTTGGTATTCTTATAAGAATGACAGCGCTGTTTAGACATGTCGTGCGTTATTGAATAAAACGAGTGATAATCAGAAGGAGCAATGTCTCGTCAGTACGGAGAGTGAGGTAGGACATCCTCAAGCGGTTCTACCTTGACGGGATTTGCAACATGTGGCCGAGCGTTGTCATGTTGAAAAATCACTTTTTCGTGTCTTCTGGCACATTGCGGACGTTTTTCCTTCAACGGTTCAATTGCATCAATTGTCGTCGGTAACGTTCCTCAGTAATAGTTTCGTTGGGTCGGAGCAGCTCATAATACACTACACTCAGAGGATCCCATCAAATATATAACATAAGCTTGGAATCAGAATACTCTCTATGGCAAGGATGTTGATGGTTCACTGGCCTTCACTCATGATTTTTTGCGTAGCGTATCTATTTTTCATCACCAGTTACGATACGATGCAAAAAACCTTTCCGATTTTGCCGTTGAAGCAGTTGTTCATAGGTGAAAAATCGCCCTTCAACGTCTCTCGGTTTCAATTCGTAAGGCATCCAATTTCCTCGCTTTTGAAATATTCCCAGTGCATATAAGCGCTTGGAAATGGTTGTATGATCAACTAATGATTCTGCAAGTTCTTTTTTCATTTGGCATTGGTCTTTATCGAATAATGCCTCTAATTCTTCATCTTTAAACTTTTTCAGCTAGCTTGGATGTTTCTTTGTCTTCCGTGTCGAAATCACCACTTTTGAAGCGTCGAAACCAGTACTCACATGTTTTTATTGATAGAATATAATCACCATAGGTTTCTGACAGCAAGCAATGACTTTCAGCAGTGCTTTTTTTCGAATTAATCAAGAAAAGTAACGCTAAATGGTGTTTTGTTGGCACGTAATTTGACATGTTCAATGCTCAAAAAAATATGCTGTTTACACTTCGGCAAAATAACATATACTAAAAATTAAAGTCTAATGATGGTGCTTCACCATAAA
>CM032451.1:24917849-25258450 GCA_019049505.1 Pachyrhynchus sulphureomaculatus
AATTGCTCAAATCTGGTAAAAGCGTGCCATTTACGAAAAGTTTTTCCTTTGGACCTTCTAATAATACTTTTGGCTACAAAAACTACTCAAGTTTCTGTGTAAATTCAGCGCCTACCAAAAGAGAAGCATTAGAAAGGTTATGCGATTGTAGAAGACTACATTTTACAAAAGAGACTACCAGATCAGTGTTGACGAAATTATCGCCACAGGAGGTAAGTATTTAGTATTTTAATCATTGTATTTTTGTCTGAATATTAATTATTAAATATCTAACTAAAGAGGTTGGCAGTTGTTTTTATCATGCCATGTAAAGTCCTATCAATTTGGCCGTTCGGAACCGGCATTAAACTGTAAGTCCCCTTTATCTGTGGAACATTTAGAAAGGCACCAACCACAGGCGAGGGGGTCGCCTACGTCTGTATTGGATATTGTACTTCAAAAAGAAGTTGTATTTTTGTAGGCCCCCAATTTTTCTTTAGCTACTTCATATCATCTTCTACCCTCATGATGTTTTAATGATAATTTTTATATTCTATGCCTATTTTTATCACTGACCGTCTGCAATAAAAAAGTACTTAAATGATAAGTAAACAGAATTATAAGTACTACCTCATTATGATTGCCATTGAAATGGTTTTTTATTCATTTTGTCTAGTAGGTAGACTGATAAATACAACAGTCATGATGTATTAACAATTGTAATAACATTGTTACAATTCATCATTAAATAATTAAAAGATAATAAAAAAAAGCAATCATAACATATATTAAACATAAACAAAATTTTATAATTATATTTTTATTAGATATTTTAACAACCGAAAGAGTAAAATAAAAATAAAAGATTAAGTTTTAAATAAACTTCTTAGAAGGGTTAGGCAAACAACTTTAGTTTTTGTGAAATAAAATAAAAATGAAACATTTTAATACTGTTTGGTTGGTTGACTGTAGGCAGGGTGGGTGATTGTTCCTGTTTGTGCACCGCAGCCTCTTGCTTATTGTGCTCTCTTCTCATAATTATATCCAGATCATTCCTTTAAAGAGGTTTATTACCTTCCTTCTAAGCCCTTCACGTGGCAGTTAATTGCCATGGTGTGGATCTCCAAATAGTTTATGTCTGTTCTGGGTTAAAGCTGCACATTCATTAGAATGTACATAGAGGTTCCTTCTTCTTCACCACTTAGTCTGCATGTCTTGGGACCATTTTCTGTAAATATTTCCTCAGGTGACAATGGCCGCTAAGCAGTTCCACAACTAGTTTCCCCTGGGCCCATGTTAGCCAAAGGAAGTCAGTTGTTAGTTTCTTTGAGGGGCTGCCAATTTTGTCCCTCACCTGTCTTTGGCCAGATGTTGCGAGCCAATAATCTAGATGTTGCTGATATGACCATCTGATGATTGTCATTTTTACTACCTATTTTGGTATAGCAAACACTGGTTCTGGGTGACTGTATCGTTTTGTAGCTTCTAATCTTGTTAATTTGTGTGCTTTTTCATTATCTTTTGTCCTCGCATGTCCTAGAACCCCCAGTAGTTTATCCTTATTCCTGGAGGATACTTCTAACAGGTCACATCTACACTAAATGTTGATTTTGGACTTGACCTGATAGGCATCTAAAGCCTATGCTGTTTACTTGGTTGTCTGATTTATATTTTGTCTAATATTTATTAATTTAGTTTATTTAATATTTTGATTTATTATTTTTGAATATGGTACTAAAATATTAAAATTCCGGTTTGTAATTAAGAGGAACACCACTTTACAATACTGTAAATAAAAGGGCACAGGTTTCTGATTGATGTGATGAACACTGATAATGAACATATTTTAAACAAAATTATTTATAGTTGAATATATTATGTCATATCAATTTTAGGATTCTTGAAACAGTATGTAGAGGGAAGTCTCAGTTTGTAGTTCTAAATATCTCTGGTGCCATTTTTCTTCTCAATCATAAAATATAGATCATTTAAAATATTGACTTGTAATCCGTGGGTTTAGTTATTTTTGAGTGTGACAAAGTCAAATTCAGTAGTTATTTGGAACTGTATGTTTGCGAGGATAGAACTGTGTAAATCACTTTATTGATATTTTTAAGATATTTTAAATTATTTTAAAGTAATTTATATACAGCAGAAATGGTAAAGAAATTAAGGTAGAGACAGTATCGGAAAATTAACTGACCCCCTGATCTCAGAAACAAGCAAAGTAATAAGAAAAAGTTCAATACAGGTGAAAACTATCAATTATCAAAAACTAAGTGTTCACTCATTAATGCTACTTGACGCTGGTAGTTGTCACAAATTTTCAGGTAGCTATTAGAAATTCTGAACATGTAAACCATTATTAAGTCATTTTCTATATTTGTTAGCAGATAACTAGTACAGCAGTTTTGTTAAAATGGGGAATTACTTAAAAGTGAATTAATAATATTTGTAAAGAAGATAAGGCAACAAATAATAATATATAATACATGTTAATTATATATGTATAAATTTCGATTTTTCAGTTTATCATCTTAAAATTAGATATAATAACTTGTTAATGTTAAACATAATATAAAATTTGTAAGTTTTTTTCACTAGTTTACATAGCTTTTAAATGTATATTTTATGGTTTCAAAAGACATCAATAATCTTCCGATGAGTTTGATAGTTATACATGGAAAACCGAGTTCAATTTAGCAGGCACAAAGCATTCAAAATAAATGAAGAAATAAGCGTACTGTCATCTGCGACGCTGTAGATTGGATTCTTGGTGCTTTCCAGCAGATTAATGTAAGGAAGAAAAGGAGTAGGAGATAGTATGGAGCCTCGGGGTACACCAGTGTTGATAGTGAAGGTATTAGAAAAAAAAACCGTCAACTGCCATTCATAAAGAACGCTCTCTGAGGAAACACGAACCCCATAAACAAAACCGTTCAGACATACCGTAAGAGCATAGCTTAACTAACAATCCGTCATGCCAAGCACAGCCAAATGCCTTGGATATATCATGTGCAACTGCTCTAGATTCTTCATAATGTTCAATTGTGTTGTTCCAACGATGTGTGACATAAGTTCGAAGGTCTCCTGTTGTTCCTGGCTTATGAAAGCCATATTGATGGTTGCCAATAATATTGAAGCCTTCCAGATACTTTAGAAGATGCTGATTGATAGCCTTTTCCGTAACTTTCGATATTATTAAAAGCAGTGCGAGTGGTCGCTAGTTGCTTGCCTTTTTTGGGTATTGGCTGAACTGTAGCGCATTTCCAGCTGGAGGGAAATATCTCCTTTCTGTAGGATAGGTGAAAAAGTCTACAGAAGAGTGGTGTTAGTTCACCCGCGCATTTCTGGAGTACTATGGCAGGTATTCTATGAGCTCCAGAAGCTTTTTTGGTGTCTAACCGCATAGAAATACCTTTTATGATACGCTGTTTGAAGATCAGGCGTCATTAATTGCACATTGGGAATAGCAAGCGGTGTTCTTTCTTGGAAATCGATAGTAGAATGTGAGGTAAATAGTTCAGCTTAACAAGTTGACTTTCTCGATAGGTGTTATTTCAATGGTATTATCTGTCCCTGTAAGTGGTGGTATAGTGGGTTTAGTGAAATTTGAACGAATTACTTTTGCGAGCGACCAGAAGGACCTGGAATTGTTGGGGCAGGCAAGAAGTTTATTTTTAATACTTTGATTGTGCACCCCTTGGTTTCATTGTTTCTTCGTCGTTTCGAGAGTTTAAGATTTTTGTACACCAAACTTCCATATTTTCTCATACCTGCTTAATTTTTGAACTCAACTCATTCAAGTTATCAGCGCATACAGCAATTGGGGTGTCATTAGCATACATTGTTATGTGGTCAGTTTCTACGTTGAACGTTAAGTTATTTATATTTAACATGAATAGGGGCGCTTCCAAGTCAGAGTGCCATGAGACACCTGCATTAACAGTGCTAAAACTTGAGAAACTATCTTTGTATTTTACTACAATTTCTCTGCCGGTCATGTAGGACTTTATCCAGTTTAGGAGCATGCAATGGATATCTAAGTTGTATAGTTTAGAGAGCTTGCTTGTTCACAGTAACAAGAAAAATTGATAAATTAAAAAATAAAGAAACTATATATTTTCCTCTATGAATATTCATCATCATCATTAGCTTATTCTATCCATAGTCGGATGTGAGCCTCCCCAAGTTGTCTACAATAAGCTTTGTTGTTTGCTTTTTACATTCAGTCGTGTCTGGCTAATTTTTTTACGTCGTTCGTCCATCTTGTCTGTGGTTTACCTCTGCATCTTTTGTGTTCTCTAGGCCTCCATTCAACTATACGGCGTATCCATTTGTTATCATTCATCCTGGCGATATGCCTCGCCCAATTCCACATTAATATACATATTTGTTGTATTATACCTGTCACTTTTGATCTTCTTTGAATCTCCATGTAAGGAATACGATCTTGTAGTCTAGCATTCTCCTCTCCTTTGCTCTTTGGATTACTTGGAGTTTATTATACTTTTATTTAAAGCCCATGTTTCAGTGCTATATATTAATACCGGCAGTACATATTGATCGAATATTTTGGCTTTTATTGTATTTGGGATGGTCTAATTTAAATGTAGATTATAGGCTCTTCTATCCAAGTTAGCCTTTAAATTATTTTTTGATATTTTGATTTTTTGTCCTAAATATATACCTTTCCTATTAATTCACCTTCTCTTAATAGTTCCTGGATGTTGTTAAATTTATTTTTAGACCTATTTTTCAAGACTTGTTATTTAATTCCATCAGCATTTCTTGTAATTCTTCTTTTGTGTTGGCGATCAAAGTAACATCATCTGCCAACCTTAAGTAATTTAGTCGTTTACCGTTCATTAGTATTCCTTTATTTTCCCACTTCAACGATTTGAACATGTCTTCTAGAGTCAACGTGTACAGCTTTGGGAATATCGAGTCGCCTTGTCTAATTCCTCTTTTAATTTTATTTGTTTTTTCTTCAAGCATTATTTGTGAAGTGGCATTTATATATATATATATATATATATATATATATATATATATATATATATATATATATATAAAAATATATATAAATATATATATTCAAAAGGAGTTCTGTATCTTTCATTGACTCTGCTGCTACTTAAGGCGTTAAGGACTGCCCATATATCTACCGAATCAAATGCTTTTTCGTAGTCAACCATCGCTATCCACAAGGTGACCTTATATTCATTTGCTTTTTCACTAATAATCTAATTGTTTGAGGATGGTCCAAAGTGCTGTATCCCTGTCTAAATCTCGCTTATTCACGTAGTTGATATTTGTCTAATTTGTTCGTTCTATCTTATATGTTATAATTCTAGTATCTGGTCTATTAATATTACTTTAACAAAATTACGAAAATGAAAAGGTGCTGTTTTTATGGGTCTTTTTGGAAAATATATTTAGAATATTAACTTTCATGATATAATTAATTGCCTCATTATAAACACTCTTTTAAAAACTTTAGAGTCTTTCTGGATATGATTATGTTCATTTTCTTTCTGAAATATTGGCAAACCAATCTTAGTTTTGAAAATTTTTGGAAATGTATTCTTACCTAAAGTTTATAAAATCAGTCAGTGGCTAACCTATAAAATTTTTAATGATTTTGCTTACTTTGAGTCATCAAAACTTGATCCTTTCGAATTTTTAAGATTAGTTATATTCTTTATAACTTGCTCCAATGTAACTTCATCGACAGCAACCAGACAAAATTGTACTTAAAATTTAAAGGAGATACTGTACAATGGTGTATATTTATTCAATTTTTTTTTACCAGGTATAGTACGAAGTATCCAGCAAATACTTCAGCTACTTTTCTAGGTTCAGAAATTGTCCCATCATTAATGTTCAGAATAATGTTTTAAGTACTTTTCTGTTCCCTATTTAACTTAGTATTAACGATATTTCAAATAGTCTTAATTTTATTTAATGAGTTATCAACTTGATTGGTAGTTTTTAGTGTTCCATACGGAATACTTATTAGATTACTTCGGTGTCTGCCTGTCTGTCTGTCATACCCGATTTTTTCCCAAATTATTTGACATAGAAAGTTGAAATTTAGCAGTAATATAGGAATTGATGGCCTCATCAGAGTCGGTTAGTTTTGATAATTCAATTTTGACTTAAGGGGTTAGTGTTGGGGGGTGAAATTAGAGGTGAAAAAAAAATTTTTTTATCAGGTCATTGAGTGGGATGTCAAATGAAAGCTTCTAAAAACATGAGTTCAAAAATATATATAATGTAATACCTGCGCACACTTTTCTTTGTATTATTTTTGAAAAATTGCCAAAAATCGCAGTTCACAAGGTGTAGATTGAACGAAAATTATCACGAGTGCATTACCTTTAATAATTTATCTGGTATATATAAAAAAAAGCAAAAATTTCAAGGTCATCAGTTTTCAGTAAAAATCGGAAAAAAACTTTGTTGTAAACACATTTGGGGTGTGTTTTTTAAAGTCATTGATTATTTTATATCTCCGTAACAAAAATTTTGATTATAAAAGCAATTAACGTACGGAACACTAATTGCGTAAAAAAAAAATCGAAGGAGGGGTCCCACCTCCCACATACCACCGCCGGTTCCTGAAGGGAGCTCGACGGTGCCCTTTCTTCTTAGTACATAATTTTAATCAAAACTTATAATTTTATTCCTCATTCGATTTTATTCGATTTAGTTTACATATTCATGAATTTATTTGATGATATGGCGAGGTGCCCTTCCTCAATGTGGGACATTGTCCCAGGGTACCTACAACCCCCACCACTAATTGCGTAAGTCCGACTTGCACTTGGCCAGTTATTTTTTAGTTAGTTTAACATATAATTTGTATATGTTTTTTGTAATATAATTATTCAATATTGCAGTATAAGTATTAGCTTAAATGGCTTGACTGTGTTAAAATAATAATAATAATAATAACTATTTTAATAGCATCCAAGTAAAACCAATTTATGTCTGTTCAGATTGCGCGACAAGAATGATGAATGTATGTCTAAAGACTTCCCTTCTGGATCCATTTTTAAGTATGATTGTAATTTATGAATTAGTGAGAGCTTTTCTGAACCTGAAGATTTTATAAAAATAACTTGTTCATTAACATTGGTAATACTCAATTTATAAATCTTAACAGAAAAAATAAAATCAATAAGTTTGGTTTCAAATACGAAGACAAAAAAAGTACCAGCAATCAGCTCTGTATGTTTTCTAAGAGTAACAATTGACAGCAGATTAGATTGGTGGAAGCATATGAAGCAACTGTGGGTATCTCATACAAATTACAATTATGCTGTAAAGTGTTTGTTTTTCTGTGTCAGTGGAGATCTCTTCATGGCATGTCATCCCTTTGTGCAATCTTACATCTCGTATCTGTGTATATTTGGGGTTAACGCATCTTATATAATTTTTTTTTATGGGTCTAGCACACGTGCTGCAGGGAAGTCCCTAAAGCGCTACAGGAGCGACATGTGTGCGGAAAAAGCGATTCACGTTGTTCTTGATTCGCTGTAAATTGTACTCGGTGGGAAACACAGTCCTAGGCAAATTATTCCAAAGGGATGATGTTCTCCATATAAAAAATTGCTTGAAAAGCGTTGTACAAGGAGTAACAAGCTGAACCTCATACGGATGTGAAGTATTAGTGCGACGTGTATGGTATTTCTGACATGCACCGCTCTGGGAGGAATTATGCCAGCTACATCCTTCGAACCCTTTCCATAAAAATACTTGTAGAATAGGCTCAAGTCGCCAACCGTTCTTCGATGTTCCAGCGAATCAAGGCCGATGGTGAGTTCCGGGTCTCCAATCAGACGAACAGCTCTTCTCTGAATAGAATCCAACAAATGCACTGTATGTTTGGGAGCGGAGCCCCAAACATGGGAGCAGTATTCCGTCGTTGGTCGAATTCGAACTTTGTAAAGAATTAACAGCTGATGTGGAGTGTAAAGCTTTCTGATTCGAAATAATAATCCCAACTTTTGAGAAACTCTCCTTGCTATACCTGCAACATGTTCATGCCAGGACATATTTGCTCCTAAATTAATGTTCAACGTTAACTTTTTTAGAAAAAAAACTGCCGCCTGGGTTTTTGTAGCGTTAAATTCCACTTGGTTACTGTCGCCCCAAGACACAATTTCTTCCAGGTCTTTGTTAAGTTGAATAACTTCCTGTTATCTGCGGATATTCGTCTGTGTAGCCGATGTCTGAGCGTTCAAAGTAAATGAAGAGAGAAGCGTACTCTCATCTGCAAAGCTGTAGATTGGATTCCCGGTCTTTTCCAGCACATCGTCAATGTAAATGGGAAAGAGAGTGGGTGACAGTATGGAGCCTTGGGGCACACCGGCGTTGATAGTGAAGGTGTTAGAAAGAAATCCGTCGACTGCCACTCGTAAAGAACGCTCTCTGAGGAAACATGAGAGTCACAAACAGAACTTTTCAGAAATACCATAAGAGCGTAGTTTAGCCAACAGTCCATTGTGCCAAACACGGTCAAATGCCTTGGATATGTCGAGAGCAACCGCTCGAGATTCTCCAAAGTGTTCAATTGCGTTGTTCCAAACGTGTGTTACATAAGTCAGAAGATCTCCTGTTGATCTATGTTTACGAAAGCCATAGTGGTGATCGCTAATAATGTTGAATCCTTCAAGACATTTTAGAAGATGCTGATTGATAGTCTTTTCCATGACTTTCGGTATTATTGAAAGCAGTGTGACTGGTCGGTAGTTATTTGGCAAGTCTTCTTGTATTTTTTAGGTAAAATTGGGGCTTAATACTAAAGAAAATATGTCTACGTTCTAGAAAAAGTTGTAAACTAGTATTAATAGGAAATCAGGTTTTGACAGTTGCGAGCTTATATATTTTGGAATTGGGTTTATTTAAAACAGAAGATTTATTGGTAGATTAGATCACAGTCATAAGACCAGGAATTAAGTAAAGTAGTTTAGTGTTAAGGCGGGTTAATCTCGGTAGGTTCAGTTGGGTTAAAAAAAAAATAAATAAATAAATAAAAAAAATAATAATAACAAGAGAGATGCTGGCCAGTTGGTTATGCCAGAGCCATAAAACTTACTCACACACACACACACACATATACACAAGACCAGGAATAAATATAATCATCGACAATCAGTTAATAAATATTAATACATCCAAAAAATGTGAACAAACTATAAACACGATTACATTGCCTTTAAATTTGATTGAATCTCACACACTAAAGAAATTTTATGATATTGTAATAGCATATTCTGTTGGTATGTTAGATACTTACTTTTAATTGTGGTATGTTTATGAACATGTTATATATACACTCGTGTCTATTTTTATATATTTAATCATTTAATATTATTGTATTATATTTTATCAGTAATTTTGTGAAATGTTATATATCCAGCACTTTTTTTATTGGCCAGGTTTTCACCTCAGTCGAGATTATTATTTTCTATATTTTGAATATATCGGTGGGGATGTTGTTATATTCGTCAACAGGTATTATAATTGTTAAAATTGTTTAACATGTCAACAGTTAATATTTACTTTAACTTATTTTTATTTTTGCAACAATTAAGCGTTGTTCTGTTTAATTGAGGTTCTAGGTAATATTATTTTCTTTATTCTTATTTAATCCTACCTTATACAATAACGTAACGCCAGGTAATACTATTGCAACAACATCAGTTGAGAAAGCCATCTTGTTAGTTGAAGTTTTTGCTTAACATTCTACTTTCAATTTCTAAGGAAAAACACCACCAACTATTCCCTTAGTGACGTTACAGATGCCCGATATTGTCTTAAGACGGCGTATTGTAAAAGGTATTTTAATGAAGCTAGACATCCAAAAAAAGCTTCTGGCGTTGAGGGAATACCTGCCATAGTACTCAAAAAAATGCACGAGAGAACTAACCCCACTTGTCTGTAGACTTTTTAACCTATCCTACAGAAAGGGAATATTTTCTTCTTGTTGGAAATGCACTACGGTTCAGCTGATACCTAAAAAAGGCAAGAAGACTTGCCAAACAACTACCGACCAGTCGCACTGCTTTCAATAATATCACAAGTCATTTAAAAGGCTATCAATAAGCATCTTCTAAAATATCTTGAAGGACTAAAGGCTATTAGCTACCCTCAATATAGCTTTCATAACCAAAAATCAACAGGAGATCTTCTAACTTATGTCACACATATTTGGAACATCGGCTACTCATACAAACTTCACTATCGACGCTGGTGTGTCCAAGGCTTCGTACTGTCTCCTACTCTCTTTCTCATTTACATTAACGATCTGCTGGAAAAGACCGGGAATCCACTCTATAGCTTTGCAGATGACAGTACGCTTATTTCTTCATTCAGTTTGAATGCTCGAACATCGGCTACTCAAGCAAATATCCGCAGACAACAGGAAGTCGTTCAACTTAACAAAGACTTGGAAGAAATTCTATCTTGGGATGACAGTAACAAAGTAGAATTAAACGATACAAAAATCCATGCGGTAGTTTTTTCTAATAAGTTAACGTTGCTGAACCCGACATAGCTATATAGAGACACTCTATTCTGCTAGTATTGTCACTTAATTTGTTGGGCGTTAATTTGGGAGCAAATATGTCTTGGCATGAACATGTTGCCAGCATAGCAAAGAGAGCTTCTCAAAAGCTGGGAATATTATTTCGAACTAGAAAGGTATATACTTTACAACAGCTGTGAATTCTGTACAAAACTCAAATTTGATTAATGATGGAATACTGCTCCCATGTTTGGGGGGTCTGCATTTGTTGGATTCTATTCAGACGAGAGCTGTTCGCCTGATTGGAGACCCAGAATTGACCAACAACCTTGGTTCTGTGGAACATCGAAGAACGGTTGGTGACTTAAGTTTATTATACAAGTATTTTCATGGAAAGTAATGGATGAATGTCGTTCGTATGAGGTTCAGCTTGTCACTCCTTGTACACCCTTTCCAAGCGGTTTTTTATATGGAGAACCTCATCCCTTTGGAATGATTTGCCCAGGACTGTGTTTCCAACTAAAAAAACGCTTAGGAATTAATCGATCAATTTTTTAAAATGTCTTCTTCATTAGCAAAACATGTGTTCTTTGGTAAAAAATCCGCTTGGCATCTAGTAAAACTGTATTTTAGTTCAGTTAACTAGTCGGTTGGTTGGTCAATCACAACCGTATCGTTGGGATTGGCCAATTAACAAATACGAGTATTTAAATAAAAAATTACCCAACTCTGAGAATTAAATTAATTGCTTACCGACTTATCTTAATTACGTTAATTTCACTTAATATAAATATGACTTAGATAATCAATCAATTATTGTATATATATTTTTAAGTTGATAGTCGGATTACTGATTATTCTTGATTCAAAATAGCATACTATACTACTTTAAAGCAGTAAACCCACATATTTTATAATAATTAAGCTTTATTCGAAGTAGTAAAACACCGAGCTAAAAATTGAACAAAACCGCGGCGCCGCGCCGCCAGCGTTGAAGTGTTGACTTTGTCAACTACTCTGTCGGCTTGTGGCTGCGGTGTCAGCCTACGATGGAATATTAGGTGTGCGTACTTGGTACAATTCGTCGTATTTTATTATTACGTTCCGCAAGTTCCTGGATAAAGACTAGTAAATTCCGTTCTATTGTTTGTCGATTCTAGCCTGACTGATGAGCGGTGATACGGTGATACAGTGAAACGCGGCTCAGGATGGATTGACTAATAAGAGAACAGTGTACTGCTGAAGTATGGACTTTGTTTTCAGTAGTTCTACATTAAACCACATATGCCTGAGGGGGAACCCTCTACTTGGGACTTGCCTTTCGTTTTTCGATACCAAGCTCACTTTTCTTAGGCATTTCCCAAATATAAGAATGTCCATGTTCACAAATAAAACACGCACGGAGCCCAAGCTTCTTGACACTACAAGTAGTAAAAAGAGACTGATAAAACATTAAAAATATTTTGCAAAAAATCTATTATCGCAATTTTGTGGGCCAGGTGTTTTATGGACCTGTAAAAGAGATTGTCTATTGTTTAAGTTAGCTTTTGACAGCGCCGCCTATAGTACTGTTAAAACAATTAGTCTTTTTTTAAAATATTTTATGAGTTTCACGTGTTTATTAGGGGTGCCTAATACTTTTGGCCAAGGCTGTACATTGACATTTAGTTGAACTGCTTCCCACTCTGGATGAAAACAAAGGAAATCAAAATATATGTAAAAAATTACAATATTTTTTCAAAATCTTATTTAAGGAGATAAGTATATTGAAACAGGAATTATCCATGTAATTAAAATACAAATCTAAAAAAATATTTAATTTAATAGTAGGAATTTTTGTATCTAGTCTTTTATATGAACCTCATCCTTTTGGAATAATTTGCCCAGGACTGTGTTTCCCGTACAATTTTTTCCACAGACGCGCCGTTCCCGTAGCGCTTTAGGGATTTCCCTGCAGCAGAGTGCTGGGTCCCTAAAAAATAAGACCGGCCAAGTGTAAGTCGGACTTTCGCAATTACTGTTCCTTCCGCACCGTGATTGCTGAAGTATGCTATGAAATTCATCACACACATTCATCTTCAATATAAGAATTGCCAAGAATATATAAAAAGCGCAACATCTTTGTAGCCAAAGTTTAGAGCAAATAATTACTACCTAAATATTTGTTTAATTATAGACAAATAAAATAAAATTATTTTGTCAAGGTACCTATCCGTTGGTCAGCAGTATACGTGTATGTATTAATCTTTCTCAAGTGTTAATCCTGGTTAAATTCACAACTTTCCACGAAAACAATCTACCACCATATTGTGAAGCTAAATATAATTTTTTTTATGCCGGATAAAATTATGAAAGGTAATGCACGTGTGATAATTTTCGTTCAATCTACATCTTATGGAGAATATTCTAGGATTTTTTCAAAATTTTTTGATCAGTGCTCTTTGAGATAGGGGGGGGGGGGGCAGCGATTTTTGACAATTTTTTAAAAAGTAATACGAGGAAAAGTTTGCGCGAGTGTTACATCTATAATATATATAAAATGCAACGTCTCTCTGTCTGTCTGTCCGTTAGTGCGCTTATCACTGGAGAACCACTTATCCGATTTACGTACTTTTTTTTTTTTAAAACATACATAGGCTATATTTTATTACGATAGGTGGCATAAGGAATGAGCAGTGACGTAAAATAGTGAATGAAGTAGGAAAAAAGTTTGCCGCTAACGCGTTCCCTTACAAGCACAGCCTAAACTATTAAATATGGAACAATATTATGTAGCAGAGAATATCTATAATCTATAATATATATAAAATGGAATGTCTCTCTGTCTGTCTGTCTGTCCATTAGTGCGTTTATCAGGCGAGAACCACTTATCCGATTTACGTGTCTTTTTTTTAATTCATACATATATTCTTTGGCCAGGTTATATAATAATAATAATTTTATATCTATAATATGTATAAAATGCAACGTATCTCTGTCTGTCTGTCTGTCCGTTAGTGCGCTTATCCCTCGAGAACCACTTATCCGATTTACGTGTTTTTTTTTTTAATTCATATATTTTAGATTACGTAATTTTTTAAATTCATACATATGTTCTCTGACCAGGTTATAGATATATATTTTATTACATCTATAATATATATAAAATGCAACGTATTTCTGTCTGTCTGTCTGTCTGTCCGTTAGTGCGCTTATCACTGGAGAACCACTTATCAGATTTACGTGCTTTTTTTTAAACATGCTAAACCATTAACAATATCATGTAACAAAGAATATCTATAATATATATAAAATGTAACATCTCTCTGTCTGTCTGTCTGTCCATCAGTGCGTTTATCACTGGAGAACCACTTATCCGATTTTCGTACTTTTCTTTTAAATATACATATGTTCTCTGGCCAGGTTATAGGATATATTTTATTACGTTAGGTGACATAAGGAATAAGCAGTGACGTGACGAGAATAGTGAATCAAGTCGGAGAAAAGTTTGCTGCTAGCGCGTTCTCTTGCAATACACTGCTTTAAGCATTAAATATGGAACAATATCATGTAGCAAAGAAAAGAATATATATATATATAAAATGCAACGTCTCTCTGTCTGTCTGTCTGTCCGTTAGTGCCCTAATCACTCGAGAACCACTTATCCGATTTACGTGTTTTTTTTTTTAATTCATATATTTGTTCTCTGGCCAGGTTATCAATAATCTCCTACCTAGAATATATATAAAATGCAACATCTCTCTGTCTATCTGCCTGTCTCTCTGCCTGTCTGTCTGTCTGTCCGTTAGTGAGCTTATCACTTGAGAACCACTTATCCGATTTACGTGTTTTTATAAATTTATTCATATGTTGTATATAATTCAATATAAACCTAGATAATGGGAGATAAGATGAGATAATGGGAGATAAGGAGAAATAATGGGAGATAAGTCCAGATAAGCCTCGATAACGGGAGATAAGGTGAGATAATTAGAGATAAGTATAAATAATGGGAGATAAGGAGAAATAATGGGAGATAAGCAGAGATAAATCTAGATAATGGGAGTTATGGCGAGATAATGGGAGATAAGGAGAAATATTGCGAGATAAGTCGAGATAAGCCTAGATAAGTCGAGATAAGTCTAGATAATGGGAGAAAAGGTAAAATAATGGGAGCTAAGGAGAAATAATGGGTGGTGAATCAAGTCCACGCGAGCGGAGCCGCGAGCCCAGCCAGTCATATAAATTTTTGAACTCGTATTTTCACAAGCTTTCATTTGACACCCCACACAATTTAACTTTAAAAACTACATGGCTCTGATTGAGCTATCAATTTCTATATTTGTCCCACACGGCTCTGATTGAGCTATCAATTTCTATATTTGTCCCAAATTTCAACTTTCTATGTCAAATAGTTTCGGAGAAAATCGGGTGGGGCAGACAGACGGACAGACGGATTTTTTTTAAAAATTATACTAATAAAAGTGCGCGCAAGTATTACATTATATATATATTTTTTACTCGTGTTTTCACAAGCTTTCATTTGACACCACACTCGACTACCTAGTAAAAAAATTTTTTTTTCACTTCCGATTTCACTCCCCAAAACTAACCCCTTAAGTCAAAATTTAACTTTCAAAACTACATGGCTCTGATCAGGCCATCAATTCCTATATTATTACCAAATTTCAACTTTCTATGACAAATAGTTTCGTACAAAGTCGGGTGTGACAGACAGACGGACAGACAGACACCGAAGTCATCTTATAAGTGTTCCGTCCGGAACACTAAAAAGAACCAAACTCTTCGTAATAAAATTTTCAATAAATCCTCGTTAGTTTTAAGTTGTTCAAATGTGTACATAACGAACAAAATTGAATTATTTTATTTATTTATTTATTTATTTATTTATTTACGGGCAGACCCATTTTATACATAGTTTCTACAGAAATTATAATAATACAACAATATAACAATACAACAATAACACCAGCAAATATCCTCACAGAACTCGGTGGATTGTCAACAGTTCTTTTTTTTAAGTTTTAAAGAGAGATTAAAAAAATCAAGTTCCGTTTCACCGGCGCCATTAGTGATTCCAGTGATCGGCGAGAATAGGCCATAGTTACATCTATGGTAGTTCGGGGCGAAGAGTAAGTGGTCCCTTGGTGCTCTTGGTGGAACACGGAAATTTATCGAACTCAGAAGATCGGAGCATCCTACTTTGTGTTATTTTCTTCGCGTGTAAAAATGTCTCCATACCATATAATCCGAAATATAGCAAGGGTCTCAATAAGGTATTTAATAAGGTAGGCCTCACCTTAGTCTATAAGTCATCAGATAATTTGAGCAATATCTTAGGAATGCCCAAAGATAAGATTCCTAATTGTGAGAAAAGTGGTATTTATGAAATTAGTTGTAATGATTGTGACAAAAAGTATGTTGGGCAAACTGAAAGGTCAATTAAAACACGATTTAAAGAACATTTAGCACACTTAAAATACAGTAGAACAGAAAAGTCTAGCGTTGCCGAACATGCCCTTGAAGCTGATCATAATGTAACACTAGATAATCTAAGATTAATAAAAAATGTATCCGATAGGAGATTGTTGAACGCATACGAAAGTATAGAAATTATAAAATGTAAAATTAGTTTAAATAAAGACAGGGGGCCTATTCCTTATAGTCCCCTCTACTGGTTACTTGACCGGAACTGATGGCCTTAGTTCCGCCTGAATAATTCAAGGGTTAGGCTAAGTATAAATAGGGTAGATTTGTAGTTTAGCTTTAGTCAATCATCGCTCCTGATGAAGCTAACGTGGTGTTAGGTGTAGTGGTGATATATACTGAGTAGTGTAATTGTGCCAAAGATTCCACATTTCCAACTTAGTTTTGGATATATGGTTAAATACTTCCCCCAGGGAGACGTCAACAAAGGAGAATGATTATATAATATAGCTTAGAATACATTTTGTGAAATTTTAATTAAGTAAAAAAATGGCGTAGCTGCACGCGTTCTCCTGCGACCCTTTTTTTTAAAGAACATTGCGGTGTGCACGATTACTGGGAGCCGGATCATCTGAAAACAAAATTTCCAAAGAAATTAGTTTACTAGAATCTTGTCTTTGAATGAAGAAATTTTGATTTTATCAAGAACTTTATTTTTAATTAGTAAAAATGTAAAACGCGGTAACGTCATTTTTTCGCATTTTTGTTTGAACCAATGCCATTTGACGAATTTTTTTTTTTAATCCTTAGATGAGGCAACTCCCAGTAATCGTGCACACCGCAATACTCCTTACTACTAATTTGAACAAGATTCTGTCTGCCCTTTAATATTCCTCGTTTTGTAATAATTTTAAAATGTTCGTAATGGATGGTAGAATGTACCTGCAAGTTTTTTAATTTTTTTTTTAATAAAAATTATAAATTTTTTGTAAAATAAATATTTGGATAATTACGGATCCTGTACATTTACGTGGACATGAATTTTTCAAGGTTATAATAGGTTTTTGGGGTCGCAGATTACGATAAAAATAATCTTTTTTTTTTAAATATCTAAGATTTAAATGTTTACCAATTTTAGCCTTTTTCGCCTTTTTCGAGATTTTTTAGTGAATATGAAAATAAACTTTACATTTGAGATGTTTGACAATTATTTAGAGTTTAAAAATCACCAACTCTGCCATAAAGGTAAACTCAAAATGGTCCATTTTGAGTTTAGATTTATGTAGAGTTAAATAATTGTCTAACATCTCAAATGTAATGTTCATTCTCATAATCACTAAACAATCTTGAAAAAGGTGAAAAATGGCCAGAATTGATAAATACTTGAAAATCCTACACATTAAAAAAATAGTTACTTTTATCATAATTTGCGACACCAAAAACCTATTATAACGTTGGAAAAACTTTCAAGTCCAAGTAAATGTACAGGATCCATATCTATCCAAATATCTATTTTACGGAAAATTTATAATTTTATAAAAAATCGATTTTTATTAAAAAATTAATAAAAAATCGAAAAACTTGCGGGTACATTTTAAAGTACCATTCATTACGAGAATTAAAAAAAAATTGAAGGGCATAGAGAATTTTATCCAAGTTAGTAGTACTTCATCCGACTGTGCGCCTGTGCGCCACCATTTTTTTTAATTTCAAAAATTATATTTTAAGCTATGTATTATTATATAAAATAAAAACCTGATTTATATAGTGAATAGTTTCACTAAAAAAAGCTTTTTTTGTCTCCATGACTAGGTATATGCCCTTAAACCTGATATTTTTTAGCATATTTTCTTGAAATTGTCAAGTTCTGTTCCTAAAAACATAATTAAATTAAAAAAATAAAATGTTTTATCTTTTGACAAATATAATTACCTAGTTTATAAAGTAAAACTATCATACAATCTAAACATAGCGTTGCTAATAGTTTCTAATGCTCTAGACATTTCCCTAGTTATAACAAAGTTTATAGTACCATTGGCAACAGCTAAAATGGTTCTTAAAACTAACAGAAATATAAATAAAATAGGATTCGATGAAATAGATGGAACTCTTATTAGAGCGTCCAATAATGACAGCAAGGGACTACGACACTTTGTTGGGTGAAGGTTAAAGTGTCATTATTTAACGTCGTGCTTGTATTTACTGATTTCGGAGTATCTTGATCTTTCGAATTAATTTTTGGTTCAGGTATGATCGGCTGGACGAGGCTGACATCTCTTTTTTTCCATATTTGTGGTTGGTCGGTTAGAGGTGTAGCCAAGACAGTTTCTTTTAATAGAAGCTGAAATATCGGAATTATGTAAAGTAAAGACAACTAAATAAACATTTTAAACTGACTTTGAACGAATGCAGGGATATATAAAAGTTGTATTTGAAAACATTAGAACTCTTATATTTTCTGTCTTCAAATTATCAAATGTATTTAATTTTTTAGCAACAGTTTCGATACGTTATTCAGTTCATAAATTGACTAGAATGAATATATTAAAATTTAATATACAGTGAAAATTATTCATTTATCTCAGTTGGTAAATCTGCTGGAGCTAGTAATAAAGGTTCCAGGGGAGATAGTGCTTCCTGGCTACCTCTCAGATTAACACTTGAAGTCAGATTCACTAAAAGCGTTTAAAAGACTTGATCAAGTTATCGTAGAATTTAGAACTTCTAGCTATATAGTTGACTTTTATTTTTTACAATGTAAAGGCAGGAAATATAAGAGTTTTTAGAATTTTAACTCAACACATCATTTTTATCGGTTTAATCATACATAAGATCAAATTTTTTTGTCTTATACTGCACGGCCTTATACCTTTAGGCCATAACCGGAGCTTTTGTCAATGTAAACCTCTAATTGCTAAATTAGACCTTTTCAGTAAATCAAGCAGTTGATGTTTTATTTAAAATATTGTAACAATTTGATAGGTAAACTTACCGAATATGTAAATAGTATCCAAGTAACAGAAACCATTTTTATTAATTTTATTCTAAGAAAATCACCAAAAGTTATTTTTACAGGATTTGTGGCAGTGTACTTAAATTCGTTCTGCAGAAATGTGAAATACAATATTTGTTTATTTTTTTAATCTTCAAGGATTTAGTTAGGTACCAGTACCAATTTTTATGGTACGAAAAAAACTAAGCATTAAAAAGGTAAATGCAATAATCTGTGAAAAGGTTAAATAATATCAAATAATTGGGGTTTGTGACTTACCGGTAGAATTAAAATTTTACGGGCAAAAAGATTTGCGTTGCTACTCTAAGATGAAGGTTCCTGCATTCTTCCGATTTATTCGTTACTATTTGAAAAAAAAACTACAGTGAGACTCTTATAAGGACAAATTATAAATTTTAACAAGAAAAATATCTAAAAATACATAAATTGTAATTCAAGACAACGATAAGTGAAAATACACTCATAAAATGTAAAATTTATCGATTTTTTAGTGTTCCGTACGGAACACTTATAAGATCACTATGGTGTCTGTCCGTCTGTCTGCCCGTCTGTCACACCCGATTTTCTCCGAAACTATTTGTCATAGAAAGTTGAAATTTGGTAATAATATAGGAATTGATGGCCTCATCAGAGCCATGTAGTTTTGAAAGTTAAATTTTGACTTAAGGGGTTAGTTTTGAGGGGTGAAATCGGAAGTGAAAAAAAAAAAATTTTTACTAGGTAATCGAGTGTTTGTGTCAAATGAAAGCTTGTGAAAACACGAGTAAAAAATATATATATAATGTAATACTTGCGCGCACTTTTTTTTGTATTATTTTTAAAAAATCGCGAAAAATCGCTGTCCACCCGCTTTATCTCGAAAAGTACTTACCAAAAAATTTTGAAAAAATTCTGGAATATTCTCCACGGGGTGTAGATTGAACGAAAATTATCACGAGTGCATTACCTGTAATAATTTATCTGGTATATAAAAAAAAACAGAAATTTCAAGGTCATCAATTTTCAGTAAAGATTGGAAATAAACTTTGTTGAAAACTCATTTGGGGTGTGTTTTTTGTGAAGTCACTGATCATTTTATACTTCCGTTACAACATTTTTTATTCTAAAAGCAATCAACGTACGGAACACTAATTGCTTAAGTTCAACTTGCACTTGACCGGTTATTTAACTATTTGCTCTGGTTTTTTTTATTCCAAAATTTTACCGATAACGTTAGCGGTAAAACTATCTCATTAAAAATCTTCCTGGTTGCTTTATTGGTAAGATTTTTTTTAATGTCAAAGTTAGACGGGATATTTTGGGAGTTTTTTGGCAACTAGTAATTTTCTTTTTGGTAGTATGAATTTACCTTGTTTAAAATAAAAGGACGTAAGTCTAATTTACTTATATTATTTTGATAAATATAAATAAATATCCATAAAATATTATTGGTGTTCCGTGTCCTAACAGGACATGTAAATATTTATTACATACCAGTTTTTAAGTAAAACATATTTTTCAAAATATTTAATACAATTTTACATATTTTTTACAATATTATATTATAAACGTGTTTATAAATATATGTTTTCAATTAAGTCTAAGTGTGTGTACATATGTTACAATAGTTTTATGCCTAAACAATTTTGTCCTCGTGTTGGGTCAGCTGGTAGGAGGTATGGTACATCTCTCGTAGGGGTGCTGTCCTAGCGTATGTAGGTCTAAAAAACGAGTTTAGTGGGTTGACGCTTGTGTAGGAACACTCGCTGTTGTTCTAATGAATTGTTTGATTGTGGGAATTTTGAGCCCTGTGTGCTTCTCTGAACGATGGAGCGATTGTCTTCAGGATCATGTTTTAGATGACTTGTTGCTTTTTATTGTTGGTTTCGCTCGAGTGTGTCCAGGTCCGGCAGTGGCAGAGGAGAGCGGGCTTAATGATTCCCTTGTATATTGTCAAATTATTTTTAGTAAATAGTTTGCCATATCTTTACGGTAGGGCCTAGAGCATTGCAGTTAGCTTCTGTTCCTTGGAGGATATTGCTGCCAGGTCATCCCAGCGAGATTAGCTCGCTCGACATCGTAAACAAGTTATATTATATTTCGTCGGAGTGTAATTACACACCTTTGTATCCTATCTAGGTGATTTTGAAGTCTGGTTGTGATTACTCTCAAACTATTTCGTTCTGAGATGATGGCTGTTTTATCGTCATCCAACGATGGGCTGAAATAATCTATTTTTGGGATGTCTGCTGTTTAGAAACAATACAGCAGGGACAAGAGTGGCGACATACTTTGACGACGAAATTTGTTTGAAATAGAGCTTTGTATTTTCTGATAAAGTTAGTGGAATAATTTAATTTGATGATGGGTTCGTCACTCCAGACTTGTGGCCTTTCGTGTGGATGTCCTGCCCGAGCTTTACGGCTTGATGGGTGGTGGAATAATTAAGCCGAAATCCGAATTGCGCTGTGGCATCCTTAGTTCTTGTGTTTTAGCTTTAGTCAAGAATGACATCTACTCTTTTTTAGAAATTTGGAATGTTTGGAAGATCTGGTGATTGATTGCGTTTGAAAGCTTGCCGAACTTACTTTAGTAAGTTCGGCAAGCTGTTTTGATACGAGCTTTTTGACTGCAGAGTTTTAGATATTGCCTTGGCCAGGTACTTTGCAAATGGCTAAGTTGTCAAATTAGTCACGATTGAGGTTGTGTAAATGGTGTATGATGTAGGTTATGTGGTTGTGTCAGCCGGGGATTGCTTGTTACCCTTGCTGTCGTGGGCAAACGGTTTTTCTCCCAGAAGTTGTGCGTTCTCATTTAGGAGCTTCGTTATGGTTATAGTTGACTGTTGAATCGCGTATGTCAGTGATGATTTTGTAAATATTTGTTCCAGGTTTTCAACTAAGGAGTATTATATTAGTTTATAGACATTTTTAATTTTCAAAATAATTTTGTTTCTAGGCTTATAAATTTGTGTCTTTTTTTGTTCGTTTTCCGCTATGGATTACACCACATATTAAGTAGCTTTTTTCCGGATATTCTTCAGTGTATGATGGAAAAAGGGAGGCTCAATATGTTATTTGTGTTTGTTTTTATATTTCATGTTACGAAAAATCCGGTAATTCCACATAATCAGTCTTTGGGTCCCCTTTTGGTTTTTTTACGGTCACCCCAGTTTGAAAGGGTTTACTCTCACGAACAATAATTTCTAATTATTATCTTGATTTATAATATGTACACTTACCAAAAATAGAGGAAATCAAATTGTCTCTTTCAAATATTTTAAATGCTGACATGATGATGATATTGAAGAAGGCCAGGATATACGAGGGCTACCTTTTTAAGTTTTTACAAACGACCATTAGATGGCGTTATTGAGATGTGATATTACCATTGTTGTAAAATTTGACATTTTTTATTGTTAAAACAGTGGCAGCTCAAAAATTATGTTTGTTACAGTGAGCGTTTAAAAAAAAAAAACAGTTTGGTGAGCAAATGAAAATTTCACGTGAAGGTTTTCGTTGGATGATTTTTTACGTTTTTAGTAAAGGCCTAAGTCAATACCTCGAATCGCTTCGTTCAACTTTTGGTAATGAATCACCATCAGAAAAGACTGTTTACAATTGGTTTGCAGAATTGCCTCATGGTCGTGTTTCCGTCTGCGATCAATTTCGTGAAGGTCGACCAAAATTGGTTGTTGTTGGATAGAGGCATCCTTAGGCATAGCGAAGACTGCAGTACAATCGATTTTGCATAAACATTTAGCTGTGAAAAAGATCTGTTCCCGATGGATTCCGCAAAACTCAAAAACAGGCTGGTGCCAATAGGTGTAAGGACAAAAATTCGACAAAGGATATGCAAAATCCATATACAACATCGTAACAGGAGACGAAGCTTGGATATATTCTTACGAACCTGAAACTAAGCAATAATCAACTGTTTGGGTGTTCCAAGATGAACCGAATCCAACAAAAGTGGTTCGTTCGCGAAGCACTTCCAAGAAACACGATCGATTGATTCTTTGGTTATACTGGACATGTTGCAATCATTGCATTAGAGCAGGGGTGCTCAAACTTGAACTGCTGGCGATCTACCTCAATATTGTTAGACTACGATCGATCGACTCTGAGAGGCTGCAAGTAAGTGTGATGCAGGATTGTCGTCTAGGTAGGGTGTATCGTGGTATAGATGTTAGTTTTCCGCACAATATGCATTTTTTTAGTCAAGGTAAGTGTAGGTCTGCTCTAAAATGTCAGTGAAAAAACTCATAATTATTCAAAATTGCGAGTTTATTGGTTCTTACAAAACAAACGAGTTCTAGTGTCTAAACTTAACTAAAGAGTGACTTCGGATGTTGAAGCGTGGCACTGCATGTCCTTAGTATACTTTTCATAAGATGGTACGTAATTACCGAGTGCTAATCGCAAGCATGATGACATATGTTCGTCAGTTAGTGGATTGCGATATTTTGACTTAATTATCTTCATTTCAGAAAATGCAGACTCGCACAAGTAAGTTGACCCAAACATTGCCGTCAGTTGAAGGGCGATTTGCCTTAGATTCGGATATTTATCTTCAGATATAAAACACCAGAATTTTGTATCAGATGCTGTGGCTTTGAGATGTATATCTGATATAATCTGCACTAACTCATTTTCCACAGAACATGAGTCCATGTTAAACTGACTTGCTATTTCAGTAGCTAATTCCTCAATGTTTTTTACATGAAAAAGGATAACTCATAAATGATGCGATATTTGCCAATTTACTGAAATCATAAAAACGTATTTCGAATTGGCCCAAAATATTTGATAATTCTGCCTCATAAATATCATAATTCAACTGAGGAATCCTTGCTTTCAAAGACGGAAAATTTTTCAGATCCTTTCTTTTCAGTTGATGATCTTTTTATTGCCACCATCTCAATAATAGTTTTTCCTTTACCTGGAAGCTCCAAATTAATGGTGTTTAAATGCATTGTGATGTCTGTCAAAAATGCCAAATCAGTCAGCCATTTTCCGTTTTTCAGCATCTGAGTGTCATCACCTCTTTCGTCCAGAAAAGCTGTTATTTCGGGCAATAATTCTTGAAACCTTTCTAGGAATTTTCCGCGACTCGACCACCTGACGTCCGTGTGAAGAACTAAATCAGTGTGTTCACTATCTTCCAACTGCAATTTAAAGAGCCGTCGTTGCAAGCTACGTGCACGGATCGAATTCACAATTTTTATTGCAATGCCCATAATCTTCTCCATGTTTAGAACTTTTGAACACAAAACTTGTTGATGTATAATGCAATGGAAGGAGAAAAATGAAGGGAAATCATCATTAGCTCAACACAATGCCACAAAACCGTTTTCGTTTCCAGTCATTGCTGGTGCTCCATCGGTTGTAATGCACACTAGTTTATATATTGGTAGCTTGTAGTTTGTTACAAAATTGAAGAAAACGTCATATATATCTTCGCCACGGGTCTTTCCTTTCAGAGGAATCATTGTCAAAAACTCTTCCTTAGCCGACATGTCATTGAATACCATTCGAACAAAAATACACAGCTGGGCAGTGTCTGTCATATCGGTGGATTCGTCGAACTGTAAAGAAAAGTATGTACATTCCATGATATCATGTTTTAGTTTATCTGCCATGTCCTGACTCATGACTTCAACACGCCTTGTGACAGTCGGACGAGATAACTGAAGTTCTCTAATAGCAGACATAATCTCGGTTTTATTTTTAACATCTCCAAATAAAATCTCACCCGCTTCAATAAATGCTTCCTTCACAACCAATCCATCATCAAATGGTTTCTTGTGTTTCGCCAATATATGAGATATTTTAAACGACGCGATCGTTGCAGCTTTTGATTGTTTGGCTGGTCTTGTGAACATGGTTTGTTCTTTTTTCAAACAAGTTATCAAATCACGTACTTTTCGTTTTCTTAATTCACTCTGTGACGGAAAATCCTTTTCATAGTTTTTATGAACCGTTTTAGGATGCCTCTCTAAGTTCCCACGCTTAGGTATTGCAACTGACGCACGGCAAATGAGACAAATGCACTTATCCTTTACCATACAAAAGAAAAATTCTTCCTCCCAATCGTTATTAAAATGATAAGTTTTACTTTTCTTCGCCGCACTCATTTTGGACTATTTATTAATAAACTTTGTATCGATGTATCGCCTTCAAGTTACAACTCAGACTGACTCCTATTCCTGCAGGCGCAACATTTATATCGGCGCGAACGAAGTCTCGAATGTTCCCGTCAAACACGCCGCCCGAAGTTTCTAGAAAAATCGGCGGGAATCAAAAACGCGGCTTTTCTTTGACAAGTACCTCGCGTTCCTTTGACAAAGCCGCCTTTTGCCGCTAGCAGGGGGTTATTACGATAAAAGAAAGTGGTGAGGGGGTTATTCTGGCCTAATTGTGGATCGAATAAATTTTAGTAGTTTATTCATTACATTTTGTTTTAGTTACCTAAAACAAAATCTGTGAATAGTTCTCTATCGGAATTTTTTTCTCGAGATTGACTCAAAAAGCACTCGCGATCGACTTGTCGATCGCGATCGACCGTTTGAGCACCTCTGCTTTAGAGGATCGAAGAACAGTTAATGCTGAATGGTATACAACAATTTGTTTGCCAGAAGTCATCGATGAAATCAGGAAAAACAACCGAAAACGTTATTTTTCAACATGACAATGCCAGCTCTCACACAGCACCTCAATCAATTGATTATTTGACGGAGAAAAACTTCGAATTAATGTGTTATTGCCGTATTCACCTTATTTATCGCCTAACGAGTTCTTTTTGTTCCCGAATGTCAAAAAAATGCGTTGACAGCGATTTTCATCACCTAAAGAAACTGTTGAATCCTTCCAAAGCCATGTTTTTGAGGTACCAACTTCGGAGTGGAAAAAATTTTTCAAGAATTGATTCGAACGCATGGAAAAGTGTATAAATGTTAAGGACAAATGTTTTGAGAGACAATAAAACGATTTGTAACAATTTTTTTTTTCTTTCATTGTTTTTGTAAAAGTTTATTAAAGAAATATTTAAATAGAAATAAATTTACTGAAATTAATGAACTGCTTATTGCAGTGCAGTTAGTAATATTACAAAAAACATTTTTTTACTAGAATTACTCTATTAAGTAGGTAAATAAGTTGAAATTATCAGCATTAACTAATTTATGGCGTATTATTGCATTATTTTTTAAAACGAAAGTCAAGGTCTTCCTATATTAAGGAAATACTATATAAGGAGTCATAATTCGTGATATCAATCAAATTTTAATTTTTAATTAGTATTTTGTTATGTGGCTTTCTGAATATGAATATTATTGATAGCATTTTATATGAATGAAAATAATACTAGTTGTAATAAATACCATACCACCAAAGATTGATAAAATGTTACACATGTCGATATGTGGACATTATACATTTCGTATTTTAAGGGAATATTGTCATGGCAAGATCATCATTATCATCATAAGCTTATTCCATCCATATTCGGATGTAAACCTCCCCAAGTTGTCTGTAATGAGCTCTGTTGTTTGCTTTTTGCATCCAATCATGTTCCGCTAATCTTTTTATGTCGTCCGTCTGTGATCTACCTCTGCATCTTTTGTGTTCTCTAAGCCTCCATTCAACTATACGGCGTGTCCATCTGTTATCAGTCATCCTTGCGATATGCCCCACCCAATTCCACCTTAATATACATATTCGTTGTATTATATCTGGCACTTTTGTTCTTCTTCGAATCTCGATGTTAGGAATACGATCTTGGAGTCTAATATTTAGCATTCTCCTCTTCATTGCTCTTTGGGTTACCTGGACTTTATTTATTATATTTTTATTTAAAGACTATGTTTTAGTTCCATATGTTAATACCGGCAGTACATATTGATCGAATACTCACTTTTATTGTATTTGGGATATCAAATTTAAATGTGGATTGTAACCTTCCGAACGCAGACCAATCTAATGAGGCTCTTCTATCCAAGTCAGCCTTTAAATTATTTTTTGATATTTTGATTTTTGTCCTAAATATATGAACGTTTGTACCTTTCCCATTCTTTCGCCTTCTATTAATAGTTCCTGGCTGTTATCTTCACCTTCGTTGTTCAAATATTTGGTTTAGGTGAAATTTATTTTTAGACCTATTTCTCGAGACTTGTTATTTAATTCCATCAGCATTTCTTGTAATTCTTCTTTTGTGTTGGCGATCAAAGTGACATCATCTGCGAAGCTTTAGTGATTTATTTGTTTAGCATCCATCAGTATTCCTTTATTTTCCCACTTTAACGATTTGAACATGTCTTCTAAAGTCAACGTGAACAGCTTTGGGAATATCGAGTCGCCTTGTCTAATTCATTTTTTAATTTTAATTTTATTCGTTTTTTCTTCAAGCATTATTTGGGCAGTGGCATTTTTATATATGTATTCAAGAAAGGTTGTGTATCTTTCATCGAATTTGCTGTTACTTAAGGCGTTAAGGACTGCCCATATCTCTACCGAATCAAATGCTTTTTCGTAGTCAACTATCGCGCTCCACAAGGTGTGCTTTTTCACTAGTAATCTAATTGTTTGAAGATGGTCCAAAATGCTGTATCCCTGTCTAAATCTCGCTTGTTCACGTGGTTGATAATTGTCTAATTTGTTCGTTCTATCTTTTTTCTTTGTGTTCTATGGGGTTGGTGTATACCAAATAGCCAGCTTCTCACTTTATTTTTCATACACACAAATCTACACATACATACATGGAACAAATCACAAACACCCAGCCGACACACGGAATCGAACTTCTGACCTCTTGATTCACAGCAGACACCTTAACCCAATTTGCTAATCGTTTTATCTATATTTTTATTTTATTTTCATTTATTTATTTTATTTATTTATTTACTGTTACAAACCCAACAAAATAATTAATTAATAGGGCCGATCATACAATCATTAAACAATACTAATACATATCACAAAATGCTTAATTATACAAACAATAAAATGCTTAATTATACAAACAATAAACAAACTACAATTCACATATGCTTACAGCTATTAAAATAACAGATACAGAAGAATTCCCTCTGAGACATGGACAGATCACATGCTCTAGATACCTTATTATAAGCAGCGCATATCTTATCAACGGGTGAAGTATACAATATATTTGTGTGAGCAGTAGGAAGATAGAAGTTCCAGTCCGATGAGCTAGTCTGGGCACAACAAAATTCAGTTCCTCCAGCAACAGTGGACATTGAATCACACCATTTACAAGTTTATACAGAAACATCACCATACCCATATTTCTACGTTTCTCTCTAAAGTCATATAAGTAAATCTCTCTAACAAAATATCATTCTCTATACCTACCGGTGGATACACCCTATCAACTTTCCTAGCCAAAACTTTAAAAACCTCCTCTGAACCCTTTCCAAAGCCACAACCCACCTATTATACAATGGTGCCCAGATAATAGACCCATACTCAAGCCTATTTCTGACCAATGTATTGTACAATGTTGAAAAAGTTTCAATATTTTGAAAATACCCACCATTTCTAATTATGAACCTCATCATTTTCATCGCTTCTGAAACCACCTTGCCAATGTGCTGATTGAAGGTCAACCTAGAGTCCAGAACAATGCCCAGGTCTTTGACTGTCTCCGCTCTCTGCAACTCTACATATATTACCTATACTGTAATTATAGTTTACTGGAGATACTTTACGGCTCACTGTCATTACAGAACATTTGTTTGCATTATATGTTATAATTCTACTGTCTAGTCTATTAATATCACTTAACAAAAAAAGTTGTTGTTTTAATGGATTTTTCTGGGGAGTATATTTAGAATATTATCTTTAATGATATATTTTTAATTACCTTATTATAAACTCTCTTTTAAAAACTTTCTGCGCACACATCTGCGAACCTTAAGTGATTTAATCGTTCACCATCCATTAGTATTCCTTATTTTCGTTAAAGTGGAAAAATCAAGGAATACGTGATAAGGTAGTTGTAATAAAATCTATGAAAATTGTAGGTCAACATATTGTTACAAAAGTACCGATTTTTTTGCATTTGATAAATCATTTCTTTGTCAGTTCGAGGTTGGGTGTATGGTTATATAAAATTAAACAGTATCACATCAGATTAACTAAATACTATTTTAATTTTTGGCAATGGGAAGATATTGAAAATTGGTTTTCACCAGAGTACTGCTTTCTGATCGATCTTCATACTACTTACAAATGTAACTCCGCCCTAGGAGAGCTAAAGTATTACATTTATCCAAAAATTTGACTGAGATATTCATAAATCTGATTGTATTATGACTCCTAGCACAGAAAATATAGCTATCAATACAGAAAGACAAACACGTGGAACAAGACGAGACCGACACTTTAAAATATGCCTTTTCCAGTTTCTCAGAGATGCCGCGCATGTTTTCCCTATTATTGTTACGTGCAGTACAGCTTCTTCTTGCGCGATATTTCTGTTAAACTCGACGAGGAACACTTTAGCGTGCTGTAGTAGCGGCTTCGTTTTGCGGAGACGTTTTATTTTAAGTGTTTGTCTTTCTGTAGCGATAGCTATATTTGGAAATTTATTGTTCGGCAATATTTTTAACTGCTGCAAAAATCTAAATTCAAGTTCTCTTAAGGTTCGTTTTTGCTTTCCTTGCGAAAAGAAAGAATTGTATTCGTGAAAAAATAACCCTCTGAAATGTATCCTTTAAATCACTTTTCTGGATCCCTAGATAACGAAAAACTTAGTCTCCAGTTTTGTCGGTCTGTTTGTTTCTGTCTCGGTCGGTTAGCCTGTCTGGCTGATACGATAACACTTGAACGCATTGAGATATTTTGATGGGTAAATAAATTTATTTTATTTGTATATCGGTTGTTGTTGGAAATTTCTTTTTTTATGGATATTGCACACGAGTTGCCGGAAAATCCCCAAAGCACTACAGGAGCGACGCGTATGCGGAAAAACCAGTTCACGTTAGTTTTGAATTGTGAAGTTGAATTCTGTGGGAAACATAGTTCTGAGCAAATCATTTCAAATTATTGAGGTTTTCCATATAAAAAAAATTTTTGGTGATACGACGAAGTACAAGCTGAAGATCATGACGATCTGATGTATTAGCGCAACGTGTGTTCCTTGCATGCACCACTCTGGGAGAAATTAAACAGGGTAGAGATCAAAAACTTTCCATGAAAGCACTCATAGAATAGGCGTTCACAGCAATTGAGTGTATCTACAGCCAGCCTGCACCGTATTTTGTACAAAGATCTCGGCCTAAAGGCTTACAAAGTCCAGCTGACATAAGAATTAAAACCGGCAGATTATGGACAACGCCGAACGTTTGTTAATTTGGTGTTGGAAATGCAAGAAAATGACCCCAATTTTTTCAAGAAAATCATTCTGAGTGACGAGGCTCATTTTCATCTGTCTGGCTACGTAAATAAGCAAAACTGTCGCATCTGGGGCTCCGAAGACCCAAGAGAAATGGTTGAACAACCTGGTTTTTGGGCTGGCGGTGTCATTGGACCGTATTTTTTTCAAAATGAAGCTGGTGCGACCGTTTCTGTGAATGGTGTGCGTTACAGTGAGATGCTCACTGACTTTTTTTGGCCTGAAGTGGATGCTTTAGATGGGCCTTTATTTTCAACAGGATGGCGTTACATGCCACACGAGTGGTGAAACAATCGGATTATTACGCGAAAAGTTTCCTGGTCGTGTAATTTCTCGAAATGACTTCAACTGGCTACCCAGATCGTGCGATTTAATACCCTTAGACTTTTTCCTTTGGGGTTATATTCAAGATAAATTCTACCTCAATGCTCCAGCAATGATTGAAGCAGAGATCGGAGCAGAAATTCGCGAAATAAAGCCACAGTTGTGCGAAAATGTGATGGAAAATTTCCTCAAAAGAATGACTACCTGTAAGAAGAGCTGAGGCGGCCATTTGGCAGTAGTGTATTCCGTCATTAATCCCATAGTTTGTACTTTGGATTTAAATAAAAATATTACTAAAATTTCATTTTTCCCATAATTTAAAATGAAACCTCTTGTTGAAACATTCTGTACAGAAATAAAAGCTGTTGTGTGTCTAGGACTGAATAATATTCCTAGGTTTTCTGAAGTTCCCTTTGCTATGCATCTAACATGTTCATACTAAGACGTTTACTCCCAAGATAACGCTCAGCAGGTTGAGTAACGATGCCAGAGGAACTCAATGTTCGGACAAAAACATGTCGGGGATCTACAACGTTAACTTTTTCAGAAAAAATTGCCGCCTGAGTTTTTGTAGTGTTAAATTCTACTTGGTGACTGTTACCCCAAGGTAGAATTTTTTTCAGGTCTTTCTTAAGTCGAATAACTATCTGCTGTCTGTGGATATTTGTATGTTATCCTTGTATATTGTCAGGTTATTTTTGGTAAATGGTTTGCCATATCTCTACAGTAGGGCCTTAAGCATTGCAGTTAGCTTCTGTGCCTTGGGGGATATTGCTGCCAGGTTATCCCAGCGAGATTAGCTCGCTCGATATCGTAAACAAGTTACATTATATTTCGTCGGAGTGTAAATACACACCTTTGGGTATCCTATCTAGGTGATTTTGAAGGCTGATTGTGATTAGTCTCAGATTATTTCGTTCTGAGATGATGGCTGTTTTATCGTCATCCAGCGATGGGCTGAAATAATCTATTTTCGGGATGTCTGCTGTTTAGAAGCAATATAGCAGGGACGAGAGTGGCGACTTTTGGATATTGCCTTGGCCCGGTGTTTTGCAAATGGCTGAGTTGTCGATTAGATTTTTAATCATGATTGGAATTGTGTAGATGATGTATGATATAGGTTATCTGGTTGTCTCAGCCAGTTCCAATTAATTGATGTCAAAAAAATAATTAAGTTAGATAAAGAAAATGTTTTCTAGTGTAGAATTACATAGTTTATTCAACAGCACTATTGTAAAATCTAAACATTAACATGGCTAATCTGTTGTAATGCTATTGAGGTTTTTCTAGATCTAATAACGGCTACAGTACAATTAGAAAATAGCTAATATGATTTTGAAAATTAATGCACATACATATATAATACCATTCAATGATGGAATTAACGAAATTCCTCCCGGAGCATCCAGCGAGGAGGGTGTGACATTTTCTTGTCTTAACGGTAATATATTGCCTGTAGTTGTATTCACCGATGTCATCACTTCTAGCTCTGGTAAGTTAACTTTGGGTTCAATTCTGATTGGCCAAACAAATCTTTTTGTCCGTGTTTTTGGTTGGTCGGTTGAAGTGGTTGCAAGGAAAGTTTCTGATAGTAGAAGCTGAAAAAGTAAAATTGAAGTTGTGAAAAACTATGGAACTGAAGTAAGCTACGAGGGTTGTATGATAAGTACCTGACCTCGGCCAGAGCTGGCGCTACTACTAGTTAAAAAAATATTTGTAAACACACAAGAATCTTGTCAAAATTTTCAAGTCGCTGCGTGATTTAGTTTGTGAGTGGCAGCCATTTAAATAGAACAAGTTTTGTGATTTTACAGCACTGGAAAAAATGGAATTTCGAACAGTGATAAAATATTTGTTTTTGAAAAAGAAAACGAATGATGAGATAAAAGCGGAACACAGCGAACTTTATGGCGACTCTGCATCTTCGTTATCGACCATAAAATATTTGACAGCTGAATTCAAACGCGACCGTATAAGCATTTTTGATGAAGAACATCCAGGTCGTCCAAATGAGGTCACCACATCAAAAATGAGTGAAAAAATCTACGATATAGTGATAAATGATCGGAGTATGAAAGTGCGTGAGATTGCTGAGCCTGTGGGAGTCTCCATTAAAAGGGTGCAGAACATTTTAACAACTCATTTGGATATGAGAAAGCTTTCCACAAGATGGGTGCCTGGATTGCTCAGAATTGATAATAAACACGCACGTATGTTAACTTCAAAAGAATGTTTGGCGATGTTAAAGTGCAATCGGAATGATTTGGGCGTCGATTCATAATTGTTGACGAAACATGGATTTATCACAGCACACCAGAGACCAAAGGACAGTCCAATCATTGGGTTTTCTGTGGCAAACCGGTACCAAAGAAGGCCAAGGTGACTTTATCGGCCAACAAAGTCATGGCCACAGTGTTTTGGGATACAGGCGGTATAATCCGCATCGATTACCTTGAAAAGAGCAAAACGATTAATGGAGAATATTATGTCAACTTATTGGATCGTTTCCACCATCCTGTGAAAGAAAAACGTCCGCATTTGGCGAAGAAAAAAATATCTTTCATCAAGACAATGCACACGTGCACACTTGTGTCATCGCCGTTACAAAATTTTATGAGTTAGGATACGAATTGCTTCCGTATCGACCATATTCGCCAGATTTAGCCCTTGGCGATTATTCTCTATTTCCGAATATGAAAAAATGGCAAAAAAAATTTAGCTCAAACGATGCGGTGATTGCTGAAACAAACAAATTTGAAGGGTTGGGGAAATCATATTTTTTTAGATGGGATACAAAAGATAGGAAAACGTTGGACTATGTGTATCGAGCTAAAAGGAGACTATTTGAAAAATAAAATAAATTTTGCACATAAATATGTTTTTTTCTTGTCAAGGCCATCATACAACCCTCGTATTATTAAAATGTTTTCTTAATATAGAGATAAATATTTTTTGAAGTCTCTCAAACACTAAAAGTTTTGTAAACACAGCTCCGATGGAGAGATACTAGCATTAGCCTATCATATCATCTTAAGGGGTGATTCATTAGTCTTGAGACTAATTTCAGGCGCATGTATAAGTGAAACCATGAAAAATATTTCAAATGCAGTTGCCTATATTGTATAAATTTACTCAAAATCTATCAAATAGCACGTTTACATTGCAGCGAATGTACCATTATTTTCGATTTACGCAGCTTGCTTGGAACGCCATCGATCAGGCGTTGGACGGCCTCTTTATTCTGCCAATCAAGTGCCGGTGGTTCTGTGCTTCCCAACCATTTTCATAAACTTTACGTGAAAGTATTGCCCAAAACCTATTAATTAGTCGTGCCTGTGGAACATTTGGTGGATTGTCATTTTGCGGTACAAATTCGATTTTTTGGCTTTTGAGCCATTCTTGTGTGTTTTTGCATAATGACAGTGTGCAAGGTCTGGCCAGAAGATTTTTTTGTCGCGCGCATGATTTTCTTCGATAAACTGCTTCAATTTAGTCAAGCATTTATTGATATACCCATCAGAATTACCTGCAACAGCACTGCTTGGTTGGAAATATAGAGCTGAAATATCTTTCGATGAAATGGCAATCCATATCAACACTTTTAGTTAAAATTTCATTTTGCCGGCGTATTTGACGTCGTCTGGTGCTGCTTTATAAAGAAAAGAACTGTTCGAAAATGCGAAGTATATTTCATCATCTATAACGATGAATTTCCCATGCATCAAATGCTTAACACGAAGTATACGCAACATTTTCGTATTTTTTCAAGCTGTCGTGCGGTGTATTTCGGTGCCTTTTTACGTTTTCGAACTTGCATATTATTTGTCTTCAAAATTCGATGCATAGTTGATTGCAAAACACCATGTTTTTTGTCGACAATGTTCTTTGCGACTACCCAACTTTGCCTTTTGTGCTTGACAGAAGATTTTTCGTTGGTGGCCGACCGGATTTTTTTTATTTTTCTGGTTCTTTGCCTTCATAGCAATCACGCAAAACACGAAATATGGTGCGCGAGATATTGGCTTATCTTCAAACGCTTCGAGAAGTTGCTTCATAGACAGTTGTCCAAACGAGGAAGCAACTCAAACTTTCGTATATCCAGCTTGTATGACGTTTCCGGTGCGAATAATCAAATGTGCAGATTCTGAAATCAGAGTAGAGATACCGTTACACCTTCAGCGTAAAGAACATTGTTATCTGTGAATTGTTCAGCATTTACCCAAAAACCTAAAATTAGTCTCAAGACCAATGAATCACCCTTTATTACTCCGAAATCTCAAAATGCATCATTTTGAGAGAGGGAGAAAAAATAAGTTTTAAATTATTAAATAAGTTGATTAAGTCTTTACTGCCCAAGACATTAAAACATTATTCATGTATCAACATTTAAAGTAGTACAACTAATTTTTGGTGTTATGTACCAAAATTTAAATAACCAGCCAAGTGCAAGTCGGACTTGCGCAATTAGTGTTCCTTACGGTGATTGCTTTTAAAATAAAATTTTTTGTTACGCAGGTATAAAATGATCAGTGACTTCACAAAACACACCTCAAATGAGTTTTCGACAAAGTTTGTTTCCGATCTTTGTTGAAAACTGACGACCTTGAAATTTTTGTTTTTTTGTATACCAGATCAATTATTAAGCATTCGTGATAATTTTCGTTCCATCTACACCCTGTGGAGAATAATCCAGAGTTATTTCAAAATTTTTTTTTACCAATACTTTTGAAGATACCGGGGAGGGGACAGCGATTTTTGGCAATTTTTTAAAAATAATACAAAGAAAAGTGTGCGCAAATATTACATTAGATATATTTTTGAACTCGTGTTTTCATAAGCTTTCATTTGACATCCCACTCGATGACCTGATAATTTTTTTTTTCACTTCCGATTTCATCCCCAAAACTAACCCTTTAAGTCAAAATTTAACTTTCAAAACTACACGGCTCTGATTGGGCCATCAATTCCTTTATTAGTGCCAATTTTCAATTTTCTATGTCAAATAGTTTCAGAGACAATCGAGTGTGACAGACGGACAGATACCGAAGTGATCTTATAAGTGTTCCGTACGGAATACGGAAAACTAAACACTAGTAGAATCAGCTCGGTGTTTGTCTGTTAGTAAAGATTAGATTGTTAGTAGGTAAAGCACTGATTGATCATATACATATATATATATATATATATATATATATATATATATATATATATATATATATATATATATATACTAACAGGGCCCACGTGGATTTGATTCACTACTATCGTCACTGCTTATTCCTTATGTTACCCAACGTAATAAAATATCTTCCATTATTTCCCGTTATTTCCCAATATTTCTCCTTATCTCCCATTATCTCTACATAATTTCCATTATCTAGGCTTATCTCTGCTCATCTGCCATTATTTCTCCTTATCTCCCATTATTTCTCCTTATCTCCCATTATCTCACCTTATCTCCCATTATCTAGGCTTATCTCGACTTATGTCGCAATATTTATCCTTATCTTCCATTATTTCTCCTTATCTTCCATTATTTCTCCTTATCTCCCATTATCTCACTTTAACTCCCATTATCTAGACGTATCTCTACTTATCTCCCATTATTTCTCCTTATCTCCCATTATTTATACTTATCTCTCATTATCTCACCTTATCTCCCATTATAGAGGCTTATCTCGACTCATTTCCCATTATTTTTCCTTATCTCCCATTATCTCAACTTATCTCCCATTATCTAGGCTTATATCGAATTATAAAGAACATATGTATAAATTTATAAAAACACGTAAATCGGACAAGTGATAAGCGCACTAACGGACAGACAGACAGACAGGCAGAGAGACAGGCAGACAGACAGGCAGAGAGACGTTGCATTTTATATATATTCTAGATAGAAGGGTAAAAAAAAAAAAAACGTAAATCGGATAAGTGGTTCTTCAGTGATAAGCGCACAAACGGACAAACAGACAGAGATACGTTGCATTTTATATATATTATAGATGTAATAAAATATATATCTATAATCTAGTCAGAGAACATATGTATGAATCTAAAAAATAACTTAAATCGGATAAGTAGTTCGCGAGGGATAAGCGCACTAACGGACAGACAAAGAGAGACGTTGCATTTTATATATATTATAGATATAGATTATTATTATTGTTATATAACCTGGCTAAAGAATATATGTATGAATTTAAAAAAAGACACTAAATCGGATAAGTGGTTCTCGCGTGATAAACGCACTAATAGACAGACAGACAGAGAGACATTGCATTTTATATATATATTATAGATTATAGATATTCTCTGCTACATAATATTGTTCCATATTTAATGGTTTAGGCTGTGTATTTCAAGGAAACGCGCTAGCGGCAAACTTTTTTCCGACATCATTCACTATTTTACGTCACTGCTCATTCCTTATGCTACCTATCGTAATAAAATATAGCCTACCCCCTGGCCAGAGAACATATGTATGTTTAAAAAAAAAAAGTACGTAAAACGGATAAGTGGTTCTCCAGTGATAAGCGCACTAACGGACGGACAGACAGTCAGACAGAGAGATAGAGAGAGAGACGATGCATTTTATATATATTATAGATATATAAATATATATATATATATATATATATATATATATATATATATATATATATATATATACAGTAATACCCCGCTTTACGCGAGGGATACGTTCCGAAAAAAATCGCGTTAACTGAAATTCGCGTATATCGAGGTTTATGATTAAACATAGTCAAAATTTAATACAAAAAAATACAAATCATTTTAATCAATCACTTTAATTCTAAGAACACTTTATGCAATACATACTCTTATTTTTTACGGAAAAATACATCTATTGTCTTTTGGGTAACGTTTTGTTTACGTTCTTGTAAAATACGTTCATAACACCCAACACTGTTTTTAATTGTTTGACACACGGTCAAGACACGGTCATCATTATTGTCTATACTCTGCAATATGTCCAAACCTGAATAAATTTTTGAAAGTGCATTTTGTATTTCCCCTGAAGATAAAACTTTCTCTTCTACTTGTTCTTCCTCATCGTAGATAGGATTATTCTGTAACTCGATCAGATCTTCATTGCTAATAGGATCGTCGTGCGTTGCTACAAGTTCTACGAGATCTTCTACCGTGACATCTTCAAGTTCAGACCCCTCAATCATTGCAGCAATGTCTTCAAGCACTTGTCTCTGCATCTGGACAATTCTTCTAGCGCGAAATTTGAAATTCGCGTTATAGTGAAACCGCGCGTAACGGGGGGTCGCGCTAAGCGGGGTATTACTGTATATATATATATATATATATATATATATATATATATATATATATATATATATATATAAGTTGTACACCAAATTTGGCAGTAGGGTATAAAAATTGTATTTTGTAATAAGTCAACACTAAATTTTGTGAACAAAATTTTTTTGTTGACAAATCTGTCATGGGAGGTACTAAATAAAAATATAGCTGTTATTTTGTAAGTATTAGTTGAGAAAAAAAAAATCAAAAAAAACAGGAACAGCCTTGGATCTTATGAAATAGAGTAAGAATAATTTGAACAAGAGTGTTTGGGAAAAGGTCAACATTAAAAAATATTTGTCAGATATCGCAGGCGTTTACAATAAATGTTTTCTTTTAGTTAAAAGCCTAGTGATTTAGGTAAACGCGGACTATTAGAACGACGTTCCAGTATTATTTGACTGAAAGGTTATTTAACTTAAAAACTCTGTTCCTTAGGTTATTAGAAATTAGAACTATCATGTTATATGTCCTTTTTAGTATTCCATACGGAACACTTATAGGATCACTTCGGTGTCCGTCTATCACACCCGAAACTATTTGACATAGAAAGTTGAAATTTTGGCAAAAATATAGGAATTGATGGTCCAGTCAGAGCCATTCAGTTTTGAAAGTTAAATTTTGACTTAAGGGGTTAGATTTGGGGGTGAAATCCTAAATGAAAATTTTTTTTACCAGGTCATCGAGTAGTATGTCAAACGAAAGCTTGTGAAGTTGTGAGTGTGTGAGTTCAAAAATATATATGATGTAATACTTGCACACACTTTTTTGTGTATTATTTTTAAAAAATTGCCCAAAATCTCTTCCTCCTTATCTTGAAAAGTACTGATTAAAAAATTTTGAAAAAATTCTGGAATAATCTCCATAAAGTGTAGATTAAGCGAAAATTATCACAAGTGCCTTATGTTTGATAATTTATCTGGTATAAAAAAAGCTATGAGAACTATGTGACTTTACCATATGGTGGAGCTTTTTTTAATATACCTTTCACTACATTACTGTCGCGCGTCGCATACCAAGACAATTTTATTTTATTTTTTTATAATTAAACAAATACTTAGGTAGTAAATATTTGTTTTACACTTTTACTAGACTGAGCTGGATTAATTTATTGGTTATTAAGTAGTTAAGATGCTATAACTAACACGTAGGCTGAACAGTTTTTGGTCTAGCTATTTAAAACACATTTTTTTTTTTGCAAAATTCGACTTTATTGATCAACATAGTCTCCTTCAAGAGCGATGCAATCAGTCCAACGCTTTTTTAACATTTCTATACCTTTCTTGTAGAATAATTTGTCTTTGCCTTCAAAATAGGCCTCAGTTTCAGCGATAACTTCTCCACTGGAACCAAATCTCTTTCCTGCGAGCATTTTTTTGAGGTCTGCGAATGGATAATAGTTGCTAGGGGCCAAATCTGGAGAACACGGTGGATGAGGAAGCAATTCGAACTTCAATTCATGCACTTTTGCATCGTAACTGTTGACTTGTGACACGGTGTTTTTTCTTGCTCATTTGAGGTCGATTTCTAAATAATATTCGCTGTTGATGATTTTTCTCTTCTCAGCATAGTCGTTGAAAATTATTCCATGCGCATCCCAAAATATACAGGCCAAAACCTTCCCAACCGACTGTTGTGTCTTTGGTTGCTTTGGGCGGCTTTCACCGGTTGTTGTCCGCTCAGCTTGATTCCGGTGTGTAGTGGGGGATTCATGTTTCATCCATTGTGACATATCGCATGAAAAAATCCTTTTTATTGCGCTTAAATAGGTCCAAACAACGCTCAGAATCATCAACACGTTGTTATTTTTGGTCCACTGTGAGCAAACGCGGTACCCATTTCGAACAGAGCTTTCTCATACCATGTTCATGCAAAATATGACCAACACGCTCTTTTGATATCTTTAGGGTGCCAACTATCTCACGCAATTTCACTTTACGGTCATCCGAAACAATTTTGTGGATTTTTGTGATGTTTTCCGGTGTCATCCAGAGCGTTCAGCATCATTTGTGTTTATACCACCGCGTTTAAATTCAGCATACCAGTAAATGATGAGTGATTTTCCAGGGACAGAGTCATCGTAACACTTATCAAGTCATTGTTTTGCTTGAACGGTATTTTTCCCATCAGAAAACACTGTTTAATCAACATACGAAATTCGATTTTTTCCATTGTTTTGAAAATATCAAAAGTAGCGTCATTAAAACCACTGCAACTTGTAAACTAATCGTCGAAATGTCATGAAATCTTGATAGGTATTGTTTGAAGGTTGGCCCTTCCTAAAAATCATATGGATTTTTTGAAAAGGGCCACGTCTATGTGCCAGACCTAAAACTTTGCAGCCTACGTCTTATTATACATTTGTGACTAAGAAAAAACGTGAAAATACATATTGGATCTTAAGATGTCAGGGACCGGTTTTTTGTTATAAATTGTTGGGGTTAAGAAATCTAAAAATTGTGTTGTTTTTAAATTCATTTCAAATTCTAATGGAAATAGTATGCAAAGAGATGTGATTATAGAGCAACCTCAAAGCAAGAATATTTATTTTTAATATTCATGGTGAAATCAATAGGGAATCAATGAGTTGAGGATGACGGTTAGAAGGGCTGCTTGGTATATATATGGTGTTATACAGGTACGTCCTTGACGAAGTTGTTGAAGTCGAAGTATCTAGAAATTGTGTAATTTTATAAGTATTTTCGATTTTTTTTTTTTTTTTTTTTTTTTATGGGTCTAGCACACGTGTTACAGGGAAGTCCCTAAAGCGCTACAGGAGCGACACGTGTGCGGAGAAAGCGATTCACGTTCTTCTTGAATCGCTGTAGATTGTACTCGATGGGAAACACAGTCCTGGGCAAACCATTCCAAAGGTATGATGTTCTCCATATAAAAGACTGCTTGAAAAGCGTTGTACGAGGAGTAACAAGCTGAACCTCATACGGATGTAAAGTATTAGCGCGACGTGTACTTCTAATATGCACCGCTCTGGGAGGAATTAAACGGGCCACATCCTTCGAACACTTTCCATGAAAGTACTTGTAGAATAGGCTCAAGTCGCCAACCGTTCTTCGATGTTCCAGCGAATCAAGGCCGTCGGTCAGTTCCGGGTGTCCAATCAGACGAACAGCTCTTCTCTGGATAGAATCCAACAAATGCAGTGTATGTTTGGGAGCGGAGCTCCAAACATGGGAGCAGTATTTCCATAGTTGGTCGAATTTGAGCTTTGTAAAGAATTAACAGTTGTTGTGGAGTGTAAAGCTTTCTGGTTCGAAACAATATTCCCAACTTTTGAGAAGCTCTTCTTGCTATGCCTGCAACATGTTCATGCCAGGACATATTTGCTCCCAAGTTAATGCCTAACAGATTGAGTGACGATGTTAGAGGGATGGAGTGCCCCGACATAACTATGTCGGGTTCTGCAACATTAACTTTTTTAGAAAAAACTGCCGCCTGGGTTTTTGTAGCGTTAAATTCCACTTGGTTACTGTCACCCCAAGATAGAATTTCTTCCAGGTCTTTGTTAAGTTGAATGACTTCCTGCTGTCTGCGGATATTCGTCTGAGTAGTCGATGTCCGAGCGTTCAGAGTGAATGAAGAGATAAGGGTACTGTCATCTGCAAAGCTGTAGATTGGATTCTCGGTCTTTTCCAGCAGATCGTTAATATAAATGAGGAAGAGAGTAGGAGACAGTATGGAACCTTGGGGCACACCGGCGTTGATAGTGAAGGTGTTAGAAAGAAATCCGTCGACTGCCACTCGTAAAGAACGCTCTCTGAGGAAACATGAGAGCCACAAACAGAACTTTTCAGACATACCATAAGAACGTAGCTTAGCCAACAGCCCATCGTGCCAAACACGGTCAAATGCCTTGGATATGTCAAGAGCAACCGCTCGAGATTCTCCAAAGTGTTCAATTGCGTTGTTCCAAACATGTGTTACATAAGTCAGAAGATCTCCTGTTGATCTATTTTTACGAAAGCCATATTGGTGATCACTAATAATGTTGAATCCTTCAAGATATTTTAGGAGATGCTGATTGATAGCCTTTTCCATGACTTTCGATATTATTGAGAGTAGTGCGATTGGTCGGTAGTTATTTGGCAAGGTCTTCTTGCCTTTTTTAGGTATCGGCTGAACTGTGGCACATTTCCAGCAGGAAGGAAATATTCCCTTTCTGTAGGATAGGTTGAAAAGTCTACAGAAAACTGGTGTTAGTTCCCTCGCACAGTTCTTGAGAACTATGGCAGGTATTCCGTCAGCGCCTGAAGCCTTTTTGGTGTCTAGCTTCATCAAAATACGTTTTATGATACGCTGTCTGAAGACAATATCGGGCATCCTTGACTGCACTATGGGAATAGTAGGTGGTGTTTTCCCTTGGAAATTGACAGTAGAATGTGAAGCAAAGAGTTCAGCCAACAAGTTCGCTTTCTCAACAGGTGTCGTTGCAATAGAATTATCTGGCCGTGTGAGTGGTGGTATGGTGGATTTGGTGAAATTTTGACTAACTGCCTTAGCGACTGACCAAAAGGACCTGGAATTGCCGGGACAAGCGAGAAGTTTGTTTCTAATCCGTTGATTGTGTACCTCCTTGGTTTCGTCAATAATTTCTTTGCATCTGTTCCTGGCACGAACAAAGATGTTACGATTTAAGGTGTTAGGATCTTCACGCCACTGTCGGTATGCAAGATGTTTAGAAGCAACAGCTTCTTTGCATTTTAGGTCAAACCAAGGCTTGCCGTTGGAAGGGCATTTCTTCGAGAAAGGGATGTAAGCCTCCATACCGGCCAAAATAACATCGGAAACCTCCCTGGCGCAGTCAGATGGGTCGTCGGATCGAAAACAAACGTCCAACCAAGGGAAAGTTCGAAAATATTCCATGAGATCTTCCCATTTAGCAGATTTGTAGTGCCAAATCTTGCGCGGTTTGGGCGCCTCTCTGTCACTGATTGGTAGAATACTCGATGTCGAAAGTAGTTTATGGTCGGAAGAACCTAACGGCGGATTTACGCTGACCGTGTAAATCTCCGGATTGGTGGTTAAAAACAGATCAAGAAGACTGGCGAACTCTCCCTCTCGATCAGGGATCCGTGTTGGTTCATCAATAAGCTGAGTCAAGCCACAACTGATTGAAAATGATTCGGCTTCACGACCTTGTTCGTCGGTAGTATTTGAATATTTAAGCCAGTTGATGTTGTGGACATTAAAGTCGCCCAGGATGGCAATTTCGGCATTTGGATAGTTAATTTGTAAATGATCTATGGTGTCTGCAAGAGAAGCGAAAAGTGTTCTAAAGTTTGTATCACTTGGTGGTCGATAGAGGATACAGACGAACCTTGTGGTTGGTTGAGTCGTTATTTTTAACCACATAACATCAAAGTTTGGGGGCTCCAGAGCCTCTTCTCGTTGGCAAGAGAGGTCGCTTCTGACATAAAGACAGATTCCAAAGTTACGCCTAAATCGGGAATAGAAATCGTACCCAGGATAATGATAGTTTACTGTGCTGGTCGATGAACCGACCTTAGTTTCACAAAGAGCGAGTACATGAGGTTTATTTAATTGCAGGTGTTGGTGCACTGAATTTATGTTCGAATTTAAACCTCGTATGTTGCAAAAATCCATTTTGAAATTCTGTTCTCTGCATGTCGACGCCCCTGAACCAGCCCCCACCCGGAGATCCGAACGGGGGGCTATTTTACCTCCGGAATTTTTTGTATCCAGGTGCCTCATCATGCTATTTGGTCCCACAGTCCGGGACATCGGCACAGCCACGAAACGTTAAGCAACTTCACGCAGCCTAAGCCGATGCGATGGTATCACACCGGGCGATGCTGGTGGGATCTGGGCATCTACCATCTAGATTGTTCTTTAAGTCGCCTCCTACGACAGGCAGAACATACCGGGGGAGATATTCTATCCCGCCCCCCACGGGATTTTCGATTTAAATGTATGTACTAATAAACTTACCGAACATATAAACAATATTCGAGCAACAGGAACCATTTTTTTTAAATTAAAAATAAGCAGTTGTGACTAAGAAAAAACGTGAAAATACATATTGGATCTTAAGATGTCAGGGACCGGTTTTTTTGTTATAAATTGTTGGAGTTAAGAAATCTAAAAATTTTGTTGTTTTTAAATTCATTTCAAATTCTAATGGAAATAGTATGCAAAGAAATGTGATTACAGAGTAACCTCAAAGCAAGAATATTTATTTTTAATATTCATGGTGAAATCAATAGGGAATCAATGAGTTGAGGATGACGGTTAGAAGGGCTGCTTGGTATATATATGGTGTTATACAGGTACGTCCTTGACGGAGTTGTTGAAGTCGAAGTATCTAGAAATTGTGTAATTTTATAAGTATTTTCGATTTAAATGTATGTACTAATAAACTTACCGAACATATAAACAATATTCGAGCAACAGAAACCATTTTTTTAAAATTAAAAATAAGCAGTCATCAAAAAAAACTCTTACGACTGGATTTTGTTTGCAATTTTGCTATAAAATCGACCAAAGTATTTGTTTGTTGTGAAATTTTTTAACTTTTATATCGGACCATAAAATAGTAATTGTTAGTATCAATATTGTAAATTATTATTATTTTATTTCATACACATAATTTTTTATAGTTGAAATTATTACTGAAACATGGTTTAACAATAAAATTGAAAAAAAAAAAATAAATCCGATAATATTCATCTGTTATCAGACAAAGCTAAAAGACCAAGCACACGCGCTGCAGCGAAATCCTAGCTGTCCCTTCAAGAGCGGTGTTTGCGTGAAAGTCGTGTTTCCAGATGGTCTTGATTCGCGGCAACGTGTACTGGAAGAAACGCAGTCTTGGGAGTTCATTCCAACGAAATGAGATTTTCTATATAAAAGAGTTCTTAAAGAAGTGGTGCTACGGGGTGTAATATAACACGTAGGCTGAAAAGTTCGGCGATAACTTCTTCATTGGAGCCAAATCACTTTCCCGCGAGCAGTTTTTTGAGGTCTGCGAATAGGTAATAGTCGCCGGGGGCCAAATCTGAAGAATCCGGTGAATGAGGAAGCAATTTGAACTTCAATTCATGCAATTTTGCCATCGTAACCATTGACTTGTGACACGGTGCATGGTCTTGATGAAAGAGCACTTTTTTCTTGTTCATTTGGGGCCGTTTCATTGCGATTTCTGCCTTCAAACGCACCAATAACTTTATATAATATTTGCTTTTGATAGTTTTTCACTTCTCAGTATAGTCGATGAAAATTATTCCATGCGCATCCCAAAATACAAAGGGCAAAACCTTCCCAGCCGACAGTTGTGTCTTTGGCCGCTTCGGGCGGTTTTCATCGGCTGCTGTCCCCTCAGCTGACTGCCGATTTGATTTCGGTGTGTAGTGGTGGATCCATGTTTCATCCATTGTCACATATCGCATGAAAAAATCCTTTTTATTGCGCTTAAACAGATCCAAACAGCGCTCAGATTCATCAGTACGTTGTTGTTTTTGGTCCACTATGAGCAGTCGTGGCACCCATTTCCAGCAGAGCTTTCTCAGGCTCAAATGTTCGTGCAAAATATGACCAACACGTTCTTTTAATATCTTTAGGGTGTCGGCTATCTCACGCAATTTCACTTTACGGTCATCCAAAACAATTTTGTGAATTTTTTTGATGGTCTCCGGTGTAACCACCTCATTTGGGCGTCCAGAGCCTTCAGGATCATTTGTGTCTGTACGACTGCGTTTAGATTCAGCATACCAGTAAATGGTGAGTGACTTTCCAGGAACAGAGTCTCCGTAACACTTATCAAGCCATTGCTTTGCTTGAACGGTATTTTTTTTCCATCAAAAAACAGTGTTTAAACAACACATGAAATTCGATTTTTTCCATTGTTTTGAAAATTTCAAAAGTAGCGTCACTAAAACCACTGTAACTTTTAAACTAATCGTCGAAATATCATGAAATTTTGACACGTATCGTTTGAAGGTTGGTACTGCCTAAAAATCATATGGATTTTTTGGAAAGGGCGACGTCTATGTATCAGAGGAAAAACTTTTCAGCCTACGTGTTAACTCTGTTGGATTCTTAACGTTTTTTAGATTTTTTTTATCGTTCACCCCTCCTCCCCCCGTCTGAGTAGGAATTTTACCCTTTTTTTTATATCCTAAGGATATCGGCGAGGATGTCATAATACCCGTCAACGTTGTCTAAGTACATTTTTGTATTTCACAGCACCTTTTTAGACAACTCGGTAGTGCTGCCACGGACGACTACTAACTATGTTTATAGTCAAGTCAAGTGTACTAAAATAAATTAATAAATAAGTATGCCGACTTGCCGGGATTGAACCCGAGACCTTCTGCACCGCAAGCAAGTACTATACCACGGAGCCACGGGCCGCCATCCGATAAAATGCAGCCCAGATTTGTTTAGCTTTAAATTCTACCTGGTTACTGTATGAAGTGCCGGTTATAAAGAACGACATCAAAGAAAACTCGGAACCCATAAAAAAACTTTCAAACATATCATAAGAGTGCAGCTTAGGCAACAGTCCGTCATACCAAACACGATCGAATGCCTTAGATATATTAAATGCAACAAGTCTCCATGATGTTCAATTGCATCGTTCCAGAGATGTGTAACATAGGTTAGCAGATCGCATGTTGATCTTTGCTTACCAAAGCCATATTGGTCGCTAGTAATAATAAAACCTCGAATTGTAACATAAAGGGCGTCTCAAAATGACACATTTTAATTTATTAATAAAACGTATTATTTAATTGAAAAGTACGAATGTTTTTATTTTAACATAAGGTACAAACATGGAGGTTATGTGTGGAACACAATATTCGATAAATAGCCGCCTCTACCCTATTTGCCAACGTTCACTCTTTTGACGAAATTTTCAATAACATTTTGGCATAATTACGGACTAATTTCATTATAGTGCGTCTAATTTCTTCCTTGAGCTCCGGAATGGCCTGTGGACCATTGGCATACACTTTTCCTTTCAGAAAACCGGAAAAAGAGAAGTCCAATGGCGTTAAATTGCACGATCTTGGTGGCCAATTCACATCTCCGCGGCACGAGATAACACGATCATGAAACTTCGCCTGCAATAACTGCATTGTTTCGCCCGCAGTGTGGCAGGTTGCGCCATCCTGTTGAAAGAATATGTCTTCCAATTCATTCCATAGGAAGTTGGTTATCATGTCACGATAACGAACACCATTGACGGTAACCGCATTTCCAGCAGCATTCTCGAAAAAGTACGGCCAAATCACTCCTCACTCTGCACCAAACAGTGACTCGTGGTGGAAATATCGGAAGCTGTTGGATCACTTGTGGATTTTCGGTCACTCAAATTTGACAGTTTTGTTTATTTACGTAGCCACTAAGTTGAAAATGCGCCTCATCGCTGAAGATGATTTTCTTCGAAAAATCACCATCGATTCGTTGATGCTTCAATATCCAATTGGCGAATGTATGGCGCTGCGCATGGTCTGCTAGCTGCAAATCTGGGGTCAATTAGATCTTGTAAGCATGCAGATGCAGATCTTTCGTCAAAATTCGCTGCACAGAGAATCTTGAAATGTTTAATTGTTGAGCACGATGGCGAATCGAGGTGGAAGGACTTTAGTTAACACTCGCACTCACTGCGGCTATGTTTTCATTCGACCGGCCGTGCGAGGACGGCCACTGCTTTTCGCGATCAGAATTGAACCACTAACCTCATATTTTTTGATTAACTGCACCACAGTGTTGCGAGATGGTGCGTTATGATGACGAAAAGACGTGGTGCGGACTTTTCGGACCGTCTCTGCAAAATTTTCACCATTTTTGTAGTAAATTTTCACAATTTCTATGCATTGCTCAATCGTATAATTCTCTATGACTAAACCTCAATACTTCCTGATGCCAGTTGTCAAATTGTTCGCCACAAAAAAAATGGCGCGCAATTTAAAATATCAGCTCATTTTGAGCCACCCTTTACCTGGACATACATACATGTAGACGTTGAGTTTGAGCTGTGTATTTAAGGTGTTGGTTGTATTTTTGACATAGTTCTGATATGTTTCTAGTTATAATAGTATTTGTTGTGGATTTAAATTTCGAATAAACTGAATAGTTGCAAAATATTTATATTATATATCTTACATATTTGGCTAAGACTTAAGGTAATTCTGGGAAAGCGGGGGAAGTGGCGCTTCACAGTGCACGTAATATTATTTTTTATATTTAACTAAGATTTTTTGCTTGGTCATTGCTGCTAGATCATACGAGTGTAGTCTTCAACTTAAATTTTTAGGCTGCCCTTAAACATTTCTGTTCTCTGCATTAATAAAGCATATGCACGAGGAAATGTTAGAGATATGTAAATGCACGCAAATAACAAAGATGCTATTTTAACAGCTTTAAAAGAGAGATAAAGAGATAAAATGTACGAAATAAGACACCGTGTAATGTACAGTCTGTCAAATAAGAACATATCCACGGTAATTCATTTTTGATAGATGCGATTCTAGCGATTCAACAAAAAATCGGTAGAGAGAATCTTGGTCTACAACGCATTTTAGTATCAGTCGAAAATGAGACACTTGTTTGCGCGTCAGTTCGAGGCAGTCTTTCTTTGTTCCCATCTAAAGGGGCCTAAAATGACACATTCCGCAGCTGCTAAATATGTTAAAAAGTTGGTATCGTTTGTGAAGATTAATTAGGTCTCTGACATGTATATATCTTGAGATCCAATTTGTATTTTCACGTTTTTTATTAGTTAAAAATGTATAATATTTATAGCATCTTAGCTATTTAATAGCCAATAAATCAATCTAGCTCAGAATCAGTTAGAATATAGTAATAAAAATGTAAAAAAATATTTAGTACCTAAATATTTGGTTAATTAAATTTAAAAAAATTAAACAAAATTCTCTGTACATATGCGCGAAAAATAAACTGTAAAGTATATTAACAAAATCTCCGCCATATTGTCAAGCAAAACTCTGAAAACTATGTTTTCACAGTTTTTTTTTTATACCAGATACATTATCAAACGTAAATGATAATTTTCGCTCAATCTACACTTTATGGAGACTATTCCAGAATTTTTTCAAAATTTTTGATCCGTACTTTTCTAGATAGACTAAGTGGATAGAGGGTTTTTGGCCATTTTTTTTTTTAAATAATCATAAGAAAAGTGTGCGCAAGTATTATATCATAAATATTTTTGAACTCGTGTTTTCACAAGTTTTCATTTGACTTCCCACTTGATGACCTGGTAAATTTTTTTTCACTTCGGATTTCACCCCCCAAAACCTTTTAAGTCAAAATTTAACTTTCAGGACGCCACAGTTCTGATTGGGCCATCAATTCCTATATTTGTGCCAAATTTCAACTTTCTATGTCAAAAAGTCTCGGAGAAAATCGGGTGTAACAGACGGACGGACAGACGGACACCAAAGTGCTCCGTACGGTACACTAATACAGAGTAAATTGAAAGAAGTTATATTTTTTTTTTGTTTGAGGCACTCTTTGCTTTCCAAGTGCTATAAAATGCAGGTGAGGTAACTTGAGAATGAGAGACATCTATTTTACGCAGCTATTTGATTAAAAATACTTATTTTGTTTAATTAAAAATGGATATAGCTGTGAACCTAAAATTGAGTAAACTAACCATGGAAAATAATTTTTGTTCGTGTCTTTTAGCTCTCATTATTCTCACATTATTTTTATTTTGATAGAAATATGCAGTGTCTACTATGAAGCTTACAACATATGTCGCAATTTTTGTTATTAAGTACTCAAAACCCTTTTAGATGCTAGAAGTATCTGTACATTACTAAACCTAAGTTGCTAACATGAAATTTGAAATAAATTTGAACAAAAAACAAACTAAAAATAGATTTTCAATTTTTGACATGTCATGTTATAAAACAAAATCCCCCGCCGTGTCTGTCTGTCTATATGCGATTTTTTCAGTAATTACTTAACGGATCTTATTTTGGTTTTCACTAATGGATCGAGTGTTTCACGTGGATGGTTGAGGTGTATAATTTATGGATATTTTTTCTAAATTAACCGACCTATGTTGATGAATGTCGGATGAAGTCGGAAAAAATCAATCGCCGAAGAGATATTTTCGCGTATGCTGTGTAAATAGTTAGAGATATGTTTAGACAATATAAGGCAATATTATTCGCCTCAAATAGTTCTACAAAAGTCCGCGACAGCATATGTCTATTTACAAAGGTTAACCCAAATTATCGAACTAAAGATATTAAAAATAGACTTAATTAAAATACTTCAACTAAAGAGAATAATTTAGGTAGGAAAACATAAATCCTTATTAAATTAAATGCGGTCTTTGTATTAACAAAGATAAAAACTATCCTTAAATTGTAACATTTGGATTAATAGTTTAGATTTTACAAGGGTGTTTCTGAAGTCGCGCCGCCCACAAACTGATATTAAAAGTAGGGGCTCCTGTAATATTGCTGAGTAATTTAAATCCACCAAAATTATGTTTTGCCGCAATATCCCATTTATTTTTTATGACCCTGAACTCTGCATGACTCCACTGAGAGAAGTATTTTTCGGCTGTCTAGGTATTGTTGGTGTGTAATGGAGTTAGGTTAGATGTCAAAAGAGCGTTATAAGACAATATTGCCAACTTTATGTGAAGTAGTATTTTTTCGGATGAAGATATTCATCATCGTCGAGGTGTGTGTGTGTGTGATGTTAGTTATAGGCGTTAATGAAAATAGCGATGAAGAGTTGGTTGAGCAAAAGGTCCCTATTATGGTGATGAGGGGTATGCTAGACTCGGTTAAAAAATCTTTATTATGGCGATGAGATTTATTGTTAGAATTGTCTTGGTTATTTTTAGTGTGTAATAGGGGTAGGTTAGATGTGAAAAAGGCGTTAATGAAGTTAGTAGTTTTTTTTTTGACAAAAAATTGACCACAAAAAGATCGTTTTCTTTGATAAAAAGGTTGTTAGAAAGGCATAAGAGAATTGATATGTGCGTGTGTAGGTGTGAAAAAGGCCTTAATGAAGTTAGTGGGATTGTTTTTTTGATATAAAGTTGATGAAAGAGGCTAATATAAGGTATTTTTTGTTAAAAAAGGTTGTCAAACATATCTAATATGGGTTGTTTTTTGTTAAAAAGTAGTTGGGAACGGCCTTATATGAGGGTAGAAGAGGGTACGATCGTCGGATCAAAAGTCCTTATGTGTTTTTTTTATTTAAAAGATGTTGAAAAAGGAGTTAAGGGGTTAGAAGAGAGCTGACTTAGGGTAGAAAAGGGTAAGCCAGAAAGTCCTTATTATGACAATTATGACGGCTGACCAAAAAGACATTGAGGGATATGCTAAAAATAATTTTTTATCAGGATAATTTACCCTCATTTTTGGATGACATTAAATATCAAGACATAGTATTAAACAAAGCCCGCCGCGTCTGCCTGCCTATTTGTCGATACTCTTAGTAACTACTGAACGGATTTTATTTCGTTTTCACTAATGGATAGAATGTTTCATGAAGACTGTTTGTTCTCGCACCCGGGGGAGAGACACTTTATGTAGTGTATAAAGAAATATTTTAAACTATCTTAAAAAAATATTTTAGCTATTTTTGTCTACACTAAATTAATGTGAAGAGTTAAACAGTAACATAACAATAACACTCAATGCGAAGCCGGGACGGGTCGCTAGTATAGAATAAAGTACTGCCTAAATGAAGTCAAAAAGTACAGATGTGGTATAATTAAGAATCGAAAAATTTGGCTAAGATTGCAATTTCCAACTTTGGAATCTTAATTATTTCGGCGACGGTACATTTTAGAAAAAAGAATGTAGCCTTTGTACTTGATACCTTTTACGAATATCAAAGGACATATTTATATCGCGACATATACTACAAACTATGTAGTCACATGTCACGGCACACAGAATTTTAAGACATAGATAATATTATTTACCTAGCTAAAAAAATTCTTGAAAAAAGTGATTTCTGGTTAGAAGTGAAGTGTTAATCTTCGTCGCCATTGTCCTGGTATTACGCGCATTGTTTTTACAAAAAGTAAATAGACACACTTATAAAAGGAAAAAGTTTTTTTAAAAATTAACATCGTTGGAGTAGTTTTTCATTTGTCGCGCTGGGGATAGGTGAAAAGTATCAAGATGATGGTGAAACTATTTTTGGTCGCGCTGGTAAGTTTTAGATTTGTTTGATAAATTTTGACAGGTCTATCTTAATAGTTTTGTATCAGAATTTACCCTTTCACGTCAACCCTTCATTTACTTCATTTAGTTGGATCTCATGCTTGATATTTAATGTATTTTTTTAAAGAAAATTAGAGTAGTAAGTAAATTTTCTTTCTTATTTTCTATTTTTTGGTTTTAACATATGGATAAGGATGTTCTTCTCTATTTTGTACCATATTTTGAAGCTTAATTGGAAAAATGATAAAAATAATGCTGAAATTTTAAAAATAATTCGAACTTTAAAGTCGGCAATGTAATAATAAAACTTCATTTCATTCGGAGACCTTTTTATAGCAGAACTTTATACGAATAATCTAAAATCCTTCGTTGGTGTTCGTGATTTCTAGTTTTAATTACAAGTTTTGTTGTGTTGTTATAAACGAGCAAAATTAAAAAGCTCTTTGAGAATATTTCCACTGAAAGTAGTTAATTAATTAAAAAAATCTTTAACTGTAATCAACGTTGCCCAATTCATTATAAACTGTTAAACTCTAGTTAATTTCAAAATTAGGTTGAAACTGCGCATCCCTTTCGTATTCAAAAGCAAATGTACACCTGAAATAAAAAAGAATAGGTTTCATCTACGAAATCTTTAAAAAAATATCAGAAGACTATCGAAGGCTTCATACGGGGTACCGCGAACTAAGGGATAGGACCTTTCAATGTGAATCCAACCATATAGTTGTTTTACATCTAATAAACAATTCTCGGCCGAACGTAAAGTATAAAAATACTGAACCAATTTCTGTTCATGAGAATATTAGGTTTATGGCAGAATTTGTGCAATTTTCTCTAACAAAAGCAGTTTGACATTTATCATTTCATGAGATTAAAAAAACCAAATATTTCTAGAATTATGTATTGCTACAGTCTAAGTCAAATGAATATTTTTACTTAGAACCCACCCTACTGTTTACTCCCATTCTGATAATTTAAATTGTGATTTGAAGACCGCATCATATTCTTGGCTAATCAAGGTGTATAATTTAAGTCATTCTTCAGAGGATCAATCCCTGTTTTAACACGCTTTACGCGATAAAATTAAATAAACTAACCAACGATTGTGAACTAAATTTTAAACCATATTATAATTAAAATTACGTCCTAACCAAGTTTCTAAACTATCTAGTGAATATTTTTCCTTCTAAAATGGTTAGAGCGCTAAAAATAATTAGATTTTCCATAACAGGTGACCTCACATGAAAAAGAAGTTGAGGAATCAAGATATATTTAGATTCATGCTAAATTTTAATAAAATGTTGAAGCATTATCACAAAAAAATAACAAAGAAGTTATATTTAATATTTAAAAAACCCGGTCAGGTGCAAGTTGGACTTGCGCAAATAGTGTTCCGGACCTTGATTACCTTTAAAATCAAAATAAAATTATATATCGGTACAAGAACGACTCGTCACTCGGTAACAGTAATGTACTTAAAAGTAGGTTACAAAAACCTTCAGCATACGTCAAGGAACATAGTTTTCATAGTAGTTTTTTTCTTATACGAGATAAATTATCAAACGTAATTCACTCGTGATAATTTTCGCTTAATCTACACCTTTTGGATAATATTCCAGAATTTTTTCAACATAATCAGTATTTTTCGGGATACGTGGACATCGTTTTTGCAATTTTTTTAAAATAATACAAAGAAAAGTGTGCACAAGTTTTACATCATAAATATTTTTGAATTCGTATTTTCACAAGCTTTTATTTGACACCCCACTCAGTGAACTTAGAAACTTTTTTTTCACTTGCCCCACAATCTAACAACTTAAGTCAAAATTTAACTTTCAAAACTACACAGCTCTGATTGGGTCATCAGTTCCCATATTTGTGCAGAATTTCAATTTTCTATCTCAATAAGTGTTCCGTGTGGAACACTAAAAACTAGGTATTTCTAGAATTATGTATTGCTACAGTCTAAAATCAAAGGAATATTTATACTTAGAACCCACACAGCCATGTACTCCCAATGTGCTAATTTAAATTGTGGTTTAAGGACCGCGAAAATATCACATTTTACGCAATAAAATTAAATAAACCAACCAAATGTTTATCGATTGACGATTGGGAACTAAATTTTGAAACATGTTGTAAGTAAAATTACGTCCTAACCAAGTTTCTAAACTATCTAGTAAATATTTTTTACTTAAAAAATTATTAGAGCTCAAAAAATGTTCAGGTTTTCCATAGTAGATGACCTCACATGAAAAAGATGCACTAGTTTTAAGGAGTTGAGGAATCAAAATATATTTAGATCTATGCTAAATTTTAATAAAACGTTAGGGATTAGATAAACAAAAAATAACAGAATACTATTCGATAATATTAATATTTAAAAACCCGAATTGGTCCATAAATCTAAAAAGAACATAAAAGATACAAAATTAAGATTTCATGCCTTCTTAAAATATCCAAAGTATGACACATTGGTTTAGTTTTATTTTTTTTTTTTTACTAAAAATCGACTATCATAAGGAAAATACAAATGTTGAAGTGAAAGAAATCCTACAACATTGTGACAGATGCATGACACTGACAGTTCGGTAGACAGCCTAAGAAAGCCACGTAGGCTGAAGTATTATCGGCTAGGTTCGAACCTCGATAGTTATACAAACCCTTGTTTGATTTTTTTTTTGCAAGAAAGTAAGACAGTAACTTAAGATGTTAGTGGATTCGTAAAGATTAAAAGTGAGTTTTAGTGATGAAATCCAGTGTGGATTAGGAAAACGAGCTCTTTGAAAGAATAATAGTGAAATAATAATTGTTAGGGTAAGTTCAGACTGGGTAAGTACTGTATAATCTATATTTTTTACGATAATGCTGTAACTTCAAGTGTGTGTTTTTATTACACAAGGAGCGAATCAGATATGCAAGTCAGCAATTTTGCTTTAGCACGCTAGCTTGGAACATTGATAACAGAGAATAATATTAGGCAGCTGAAGTTACGTTAAAGACCTAGGCATATACGTTGTTTTAGGTAATTGAATGTGCATACTTTGGAATTATCCGCCGTTAGGTTCGTCCATTAATATAAATGACTCGGGAGAAAAATACAATAAAATTTAATCTTATTTCAAAAACAGTGGTAATTTAAAGAAAACGGGACTTGTACTTTATAGGTTATATAACTTGGATGATATACAGTCTGTCAAGTAAGAACGTGTCCGCGATAATTCATTTTTGCTAGATGCGATTCTAGCGATTCAACAAAAAATCGGTAGAGGGAACCTTTGTCTACGACGTATTTTAGTATCAGTCAATTCCGATGTTTCGTCGAAATCACGTAAAATCCAAAATGAGTCACTTGTTCGCACGTCGATTCAAAGCAGTCTTTCTTTGTTCCCATCCAAAGGGACCTAAAATGACACATTACACGGGCGCTTAATATATTAAAAAGTCGGTGTCGTTCGTGAAGAAGTGGGTAAATCAGTTTAACCAGACGAAAAATGTCGACGACTTGCCAAAACGTGGCGCGCGGGTTTTTGTTATCACGGACCCGAATTGACGCGGCCGCAAGGAGCGGCGGTTTGAATGTGTTCCATGAGACTATTCGACAACAGCTTCATGATCATGATATCAAATTCCGAAGCACCTTTTCGGGGCGAAAATCACGTCACGAAGCGGCTCGCTCGAGTCCACGAAAAGATACTAGAGTGGCCCTCACAGTCGCCGGACGCCAAGCTTATTGAAAACGTTTGGTTCCTTGTAAAGAGAAAGCTCAGAGGAAAGACTCTGAGGACTTGCCAGATTGCAGTGTATGCAGGAAATCTCGTCGACAGGATGCCTTGAAGATGCCAGGCGATTATTGATGCAGGAGGCGATTGGACAACTTACTGAGGTAATTGCGCCGTTGTTAGCGCACCAAAGAACACAATGATGGCAAAAAAATGTTCTCGAAACACATTTTTTCAAGCATACGAGCGGTCACATTGTTACTTGACAGACTATATCTATGATCTTGAGACTTCAACTTTATTATTTGAATCATACATAAAGGTATAGTTTCTACGTTAATGTGCCTCTTTTCATTTACTTGTCGTGTCCAAATTCAACTGCCTATTGCCAATTCCAGAACAAACGTATGTAGCATCAAAATCCACAAGCTTAACATATACCTGTTACTTCACAGTTCGTAAAACTGATTGTTGTGCACTTGTCAAAAGCAAGAAGTTTTAAAAGATACGCTTGTTCTCGAGTTTATATTTAGGTTACTTACCGTAAAACCAGGTTCAAAGTTTCAGGAAAATTCTGGATTCTTTGACTCGCTTTTTGTTAGTAATTTCTGGTTTAATTTCAGACCTGTCAAAATTTAAGCTCGTTCAAGTTTAATATTACAAACAAACCTTATGTTCTGGTTATTTTTTTTTCAGAGCGTATTGGCTACATTGCACCAAGTATCTTCCAGCACTCTCCAAAGAGACTTTAGTGTGGACCAATCGCCACAATTAGAATTCCAAGATGTCCTTACGCAAATTAGGAACACCGACATACGAGGCGAAACTGTGAAGTTAGTTTTCAGAAGTTCCGACGAAACCGTTTCAGACTTGGCAACCCTGTTGGAAACCAAGAGCATTCCAGAAGTTGCCGAAATTCTGGATATTTTCAATCAAAAATTTCGGAACAAAACTGCTAGTTATTAATGGAGAGAATGTTCAAATAAATCCCAGTAACTACCAAAGATTTTTGCAGAATCAAGCACGGTCCTTAGTTAGAACTGTTTTTCCCACAAATGTAATGCAACAAATTTTAGTTTACAGTGTCCTACAACAGGAAATACAACGTGTTGTTAAAGATGTACGTCCGGACATTGAAAGCAGAAAGATACCCGTAGAACAAATGACAGCTCTTATCGTGTCAAACGGACATCAAATTTCCAAACGGAGCCTAATCGATGACGTGCTTTCCGCTGCAGGCACAGCTGTATGTAACACTATTGTCAACGCTGCTTATTCAACTCTGAATAGCTCCCTAACATCAGTAATCACCTTTCTAGATACAATTACAGTTGATGGTGACAGCAATATTCTGACATACCTAGTATCTTTCCTAGTAGATTTGGCAAGGACAGCTGTTGAAGGCTTAAGAGAAGTAGCTGAATCATTCACAGAAAGTATTTGCAGCGACATATTTAGTTCATCGAGAAAACGTCGTGACCTAGCTGATACTGCTGCTTTAGCCGAGTTTGGAACCCGCGATATTCTTACTAGAAGTATTTTCTCTAGTTTATTTGATATTATATGGAGCCTGCTTTCTCCAATTTTAAATAGTACCGTAAAGTCTATTGCTGCAAGTTTAATTTCTTATCTAGTTACTCTTGTTACAGACTTCCTGGAAGGTACCGTAACAGACTGGGTTGATAGTTTGATTGACTCCATATTTTCGTAAATAATTTAACAATTGTACATTAAAATTAGTAATAGCATAGCATATAAATATATGTATATATTGTTTAATAATAATGGAGTACTATAATTAATTTTCGTTTTACGAATTTTATGTTAGTATGTATATGTACTATATGTTTTCTGTAAACTGGACTAGCTTCTACAAAGCACTGCCTAAATTACTGAAATATACACCTAATTATAAATACAAGTGAAGCTTATTGATGCATTATAGCGAAGAATATTTAAAAAACCTGTTGTTCCTTAAATGCTTGAACTTTTTAAAGAGTGTAAAGGCGTCCTATCTCACTTATGATTCGATTCAGCTGTCTCTGTAGACTAGTTGATTTGGTAGGCGTGTTGCTTAGCATGAACGCTTTGCACTTACAGAATCCTAGCCTAATTTATCTCTCTACTAGCTTTCCTAGAGCTTCAAGCTGGTCGGAATACTCAAGGATTTGTACTATATAGTCGTCCCCAACCGATTTAAGAATGAAGAAACCTTAGTTGGTCATCAGTATTCAGGGATGTAACTCTGAAACAAAATATGCTCTAAATATTGTAAGATGAACATTTCAAGTCCCTGCTGTAGTAGAACGGAAATTGTCTGGTTCTCACCCGATGATTTACAAGTACCTAATGTTTCTATAGATCATTCCACTCCCTATTCTTATCTTGTTGACAGTGTTACGTTCTTCTGCTTTGAGATCGAGCTTACAACACCCCCATTCAGTAGGCTTTCGCTAAAACTGGAGCTAGGGAAATGGGTTGAGACTACATAGTTACTTTCTCCAGTGTAAAGGTAAAACCAGTTCTCAGTGGTCTCTTGATCTGGACCAAGAGGTTTGTAGTCTTGCTAGAAATTGAGAAATTCCATCAGCGCTTGCCCTAGATTAATATTCTCTTCATAGAGAAAGTGTACCGACATCTACAACTTCCCTGGTGTTAGATTTGCTGTTTAGTACTAACGTTATACCTATGGGATCTCTTGTGTAGCACCCTTTTACGGGATAAACCCTAATATTGTTGTTGTTACTTTCTCTGAATCAATACCCTTCTGATTCGATTTTTATAGAACCAAAGTTCTTGAATTCAGGCTACATTTATATCAGACTCTTTAATACGCCTACATTGGAAGCCTGTGGATGGCTTCTAGTGTTGTGTATTCTCTTGCAGAAAATTGCGGTTATAGATTTCGTTGCATCTACCCCCTTTTTCTCTATTGCTGTTATTGGCAGTTGCAAACTTTTGCATTGGACTCTCCAGGAGGCATGGAGGTTCTCATTAGAATTCCTCTAGAAAACTTTGTGAGGGCTAGCCTAAAGCGCCCTAATTAAATATCAGAAGCCTATGATTTATCTTCATGTTCACCATTAATAATTTCAGGCCCATGAGACCCCCCAAGAGTAGTCAACCACAATAGAGCCTTACTCTATGCCCAGGCTAATTGCTTTAGGAGGGCATCTGGTATTTTGGCAGCACAATACCTTGAGTTTTGAGGGCAGAAATAGGAAGAGAGCGACAGAAAAGAAAAAAGAGGACCTAAACTCTAAATATTCAAAGCATTAGGGCTTGAAGGAAGAGCGAGTTAGTTAAGGGAAACCGACAGGACATACTCAAGGGGTAGATCCGTCAGATTTAGTTTCAATGGTGCCAATAGTATTGTTCATTTCATTGTTATTTTTGGGGGTGTCTAAGAGTCGCTTGCTGTTTAAGATTGCAGATATGCAATGCCCTAAGACTCTCCACACTAAATCCGTACCTTTCCCTCTGAAAACCATACTGCTCTCGTTCAGTATTACCTCGATTAGAAAATGTCGATATTTTGTTAAGTATTATGAATAACATAAATATTGACAGTTATAATTTTCCGGAAGAACGCTCAATACAGTTGTTGACGTGGTATTTAGCAGAATAAATCGGTAAGTTTTATTAAGAAACCGTAGGCGGAAACATGAAAGCATTCAAATCCTACTATTGCGGACATTAAGCATAATTTTCATAAAAAAATGATAAATATTGATTTGTCAAAATATGTAGATAGATACGAAATATAGACGAGCATATTTTGAGGTCTGCTTTTGTCTGGTGAAAAAAAAATTCGACTAGAAAGTTTGTGTAAATCTTTTTCCGAATCTCAGGGAATAAAATTAAGTTTCTAATTTTATTAGTTTTGGAATATTTTAAACAAAATTCATTGTAGTTAGCCTGATAATTTTTAGTTAAATTGAATATGAAGGGTTTTAGTTCAATAACAAATCAACAAGTAATGTTTGTTTCAAAAAATATATATAATTAGAAAATGTACGAAGACGAAGATCTACGAAATATCAATATGTATTCAATGTAATCAGTAATATACTCATATACTTTTCAGTACATTGCTGCGTTTGACCAATCACAGATAAAATAAATTTCGAGGTATCGAGACAAAATAATTTTATTTTATTTGTTTAGAATTAAACAAATGTTTAGGTAGTAAATATTTGTTTTAAACTACTAGATTCTAGATTGAGCTAGATTAATTTATTGGCTATTAGGTAACTAAGAAGCTATAACTGTTATTCATTATTGGCTAAGAAGAAACCTGAAATTACATATCGAATGTTAAGATATATACATGTCAGGGACCTAATTAACTAGCCTAGGTAAGGATCTCATTGTATTTTAAAGGCAATCACTGTACGGAACACTAATTGTGCAAGTCCGACTTGCATTTGGCCGGTTTTTTTCTTGCTTGCATTAATAATATGCATCTTTTATAAGTAATTAATTTTTATGGGTAAACAATAAGACAGGGGAGATATCTTTATGTATTTTAGAATTAAAGCTTTAATATAAAACGTATTAATTCAAGGTACTTGCAATGAATTAGCAAAAATAGAACAATAGAATGATTGATTTATTTATGTTTGCAAAGATTCACAGGAATTTTGCAAAATATTTTGGAGCTGGCATTAGTTATTAAAGGTCTTGTTTATTTTAAGATTTTGTATTTAAGAAAATACTTTTGAAATATGTTTGACTGACATGAGGTGGAGTTAAATATGATCTTGAATTTTTATCCTTATTCTTACATTCACCTTAAATATTATAACCTAGTGTTTTTAAAATCATTGATGTACTTAAGTACTAAAAATACAGGATGTTTTTAAAGTTGGGACATTATTTCTACTCAACTTAGTTTTCAAGTTTGTAAAAACTGTTTTAACCATAAAGTTGTATATAATTGTATCTAATTTGGCCGAGATAAGTTGTGTACATTCATCCCTTCGACCTGAATACCATTAGAATCTTTACGACTCGATAATATTTATACTATTTGTTGGACAAAAATCTAAATTTTATTCAGTAAATTAAACTATGAATAAGGGTCTGCGAATTTAAAAGTTGTTGACGTGTTAAAATGGTAGCGAAACGGGGATTTATTTAGGTCTACGCTTACCATTTTATATAATATTAAGGTCTTTTAGTTGGGCTATGTTGGGCGAACTGGTTTATTTAGGTAAATACTATAGTTACTGGCACTTTTATCATCTAGTTGAGGATTTAGTTGGCCAAAAAAGCAGTACGGACCTAGGGAAATCTGGGATCTGGACTCCTTATACACTTCAGTTTTTTGTACTACTTTTGGGGATTGGTTTTGTTTTTGTAAAATTATTTTTAAACAACTATGATCTTTTTTAGTGTTCCGTACGAAACAAATATGGGATCACTTTGGTGTCTGTCCGTCCGTCTATCACACCCGATTTTCTTCGAAACTATTTGACATGGAAAGTTGGAATTTGGTACAAATATAGAAATTAATGACCGCAGCAGAGCCGTGTAGTTTTGAAAGTTAAATTTTGACTTAAGGGGTTAGTTTTGGGGGGTAAAATCGGAAGTGAAAAAAAAAAATACCAGTCATCGAAAATGAAAGCTTGTGAAAATACGTGTTCAAAAATATATATGATGTAATCGTTTCGCGCACTTTTCTTTGTGTTATTTTTTAAAAAAATGCCAAAAATTGATGTCCCTCAGTATCTCAAAAAATACTGATCAAAAAATTTTGAAAAAAACCTGAATATTCTCCATAGATTGTAGATTGACCGAAAATTATTACGAGTGCATTACATTTGATAATTTATCTGATATAAAAAAAAACTATGGAAACTATCTTTCTTGACGTATGGTGGAGGTAACCGTAACCGAGTGGCGAGCCGCTCTTATACCGAGATTATTTTATTTTATTTTAGAAGCAATCACCGTACGGAAGACTATTAGCGCAAGTTCGACTTGCACTTGGCCGTTTTTTTTTTTTTTTTTTAAATTTGAAGATTCATGCATTTCATTAAGTTCAGGTTTTACATAGGTGCTTGATTAGGTACACAGAAAACCTCGGGGATTCTTTGATGAATTTTAAGGCAAGTTATTCATAAGACATGTCCTAAATCGTTTCCAATTGGTGTTGGAGATCTTTATTTTTTAAAAAAGCCGAAATATGCATTAATAATTACAAAAATATCAATTTTAGAAAAAAAAATCGTAGAAAGTTAGTTAATAGGGTTCTATGAAATGATAAACCTACCAATTTAGATTTATTTTTTACTACAAATATTTCAGTTTAACATATTAAGAGTTACGATCCCAGATTCTTGTTTTTGTTTTTTTTTATGGCATAGCATACGTGCTGCAGGGAAATTCCTAAAGTGTTACAGGAGCGACGCGTATGCAGATAAAGCTATTCACGTTGGTCTTGAATCGTTATAAATTGTACTCGGTGGGAAACACAGTCTTGGGCAAATCATTCCAAAGGGATGATGTTCTCCATATAAAAGACTGCTTTAAAAGGGTTGTACGATGAGTGACAAGCTGAATCTTATACGCATGTGATGTATTAGAGCGACGCACCGCTCTGGGAGGAATTACGCAGGCTCCATCCGTCGAATACTTTCCAAGAAAATACTTGTAAAATATACTCAAGTCGCCAACCGTTCTGCCATGTTCCATCTGGGTCTCCAATCAGGCGAACAGCTCTCTTTTGAATATAATCCAAAAACGCAGTGTATGTTTGGGAGTAGAGCCCCAAATATGGGAGCAGTATTCATCATTGGTCGAACATGGGTTTTTGAAAGCTTAATGCTCAAATAGACGAAACGAGAATTAGTTACTGGTACGCTAATTCTGCTACCGAAAATACCCTCAGTACTACGTCTAATTATACTTTTTCAAAAGATCTAAATGAAAGAATACTACTTCATTTGAATATTGGCATCAATCATTCATGATGATGACTTGATACTATAGTAGCTTAAAAATACAGATGAAATGTGAGTGTTCCACTTCAGCTGGTACATACCTGGCGGTTTTTTTCTTCCATATTTTTTACAAATAAGTAACTAACTGTATCAAACCCTATCTCTTATCTTTCAGTCTTTTTAGTTTATAGGTATTATCAAGTTAATATTTAGTTCACAAATTGATTATGATATATTTACAGTTTCATTGTTTTTTCTTTAGATACTGTTAAGGTCATGTATTTTTAATATAGATAGTACGAGGGCTACCTTTTAAGTTTTTGGGTACAAATCGTTTTATTATTTCTCAAAATATTCACCTTTAAGATTTATACACTTTTGCATGCATTCAAACCTATTCTCGAAACGTTTTTTCCACTCTGAAGTTAGCACCTCAAAAACATAGTTCTGGAAGGATTCAACAGCTGTTTGAGCTGAGGAAAATCGCTGTCCATGTATTTTTTTTTTTGACATTTGGGAACAAAAAGAGTCGTTAGGCGATAAATCAGATGAATACGGCAATGATACATTATTTCGATGTTTTTCTCCATCAAATAATCAATTGTTTGACGCGCTGTGTGAGAGCTGGCACTGTCAAAATGAAGAATGATGCGTTTTCGGTTGTTTTTCCTGTTTTTATCGATGACTTCTGGCAAACAAATTGCTGTATACCATTAGCTGTTCGTCGATCCTCTAAAACAGTGGTTGCAACATGTCCAGTATATCCAAAGAAACAAGGGATCATTTTCTTGGAAGTGTTTCGAGGATCTTGGAACACCCAAACAGTTGATTGTTCTGAGTATCAGGCTCGTACGAATATTTCCAAGTTTCGTTTCCTGTTACGAATTTTGCATGTTCTCGGAATGTACTGCAGTCTTCGATATACCTAAGAGTGCCTCTATTTCATGGTAAGTTACATGCCGATCCACTTCAATCATGTTGCGCACAGCATCGGTGTTTTTTAAAACAGCATCCGATTTTGGTCGACCTTCACGAAATTTATCGCTGACGGAAGTACGACCCTGACGAAATTCTGTAAACCAATTGTAAGCAGGCTTTTCTAATGGTGATTCATTACTAAAAGTTAAACGAAGCAATTCGAGACATTATTGTTGAGTTAGAGCTTTACTAAAATCGTAAAAAAATCATCCAACGAGAACCTTCACGCGAAATTTCCATTTGTTCACAAAACTTCTTTTTTTAAAAATTCACTGTAAACCAACTACTCGGCCAATTTCTGAGCTGCCACTCTTTTAACAATAACAAATATCAAATTTTACAATAATGCTAATGTCACATTTTAATAGCGCCATCTAGTGGTCGTTTGTAAAAACTAAAAAGCGGCCCTTGTAAGGAAATCATTGTATCAAATCCTAGTATCTCCTGTTTCATTTTTTTAGTTTATACGTATTATCAAGTTAATATTTAGTTCACAAGTTCCTTATTACTTATTTACGTCTTTATGTCGGGACACTTTGAGCTTCTGATACCACAAAACACTAAAAACATCTCAAACAACAGTAGACCAATAAAAGAAGCATGGGGCGAGCGACGTAACGGTCGAGGACGTCGCGGGAAATGGTAGCTCGACCAAAACGATGAAGACCGGGCAAACGAAAATGGACCTGCCAAAGGTGTTGTGCCGGCAAGTAAGCCGAAACCCACCAAGGCGGGAAAATCGCACACATGCCGCTCCTGGAGCGCTTTAGGGACTTTCCTGTAGCACGTGTGCTAGACCCATAAAAAAAATTGTTTTTTTTCTTTAGCTACTATTAGTGTCATGTATCTATAATATAGAGAGTATCAAACCTTCAGGAATTCTTCATCACATCCTTTCAATTTTACCAAAGACCTGTCAAATTTACCTAATTATATTATGTAAGAAGTTGTGTCTAAATACATTATTTTTTAGTGCCTATTTTCAACACCAAGCTTAACGCATTCCAGTGCTCTAACAAAAGAAAACCAAATTGAACAAACTCCTAAAGTTGCACTCAAAGCAATCACCAACCAAATTAGAAATACGAACATTCCTGCTGAAATTCTGAAGTTAGTTTTCAAAAGTCCTGAAGAACTTATTTCTAACTTAAACGAATTATTAACTACCAAGAGTAACCCAGAAGTCTCAGAAGTTCTGGATATTTTTAACAATAACCTCGGAACAAGGCTTTTGATTGTAAATGGGGAATACATTCAGATAGATCCTAGAGCTTACCAGCTATTTCTGTCAAACCAAGCTATTGATGTATCCAGAAACGTTTTTCCTAGAAACTTTTTTCAACAATTGGGTCTTTATGGCTTCTTAGTGAACGAGTTCCAGCGCTCTTCCGAAAAGGTTAATTTGAATATTGAGCAGAGAAAAGTTCCTGTTGAAGTAATGACCGCCTTGATTGCTTCAGATGGACATACAATCGCTAAACGAGACACCCTATCAGATTTATTTACTAGCGTAGCTACTACTCTATGTAACTCTGTTGTAACTCTGGCCTATGATCAACTAAATAGTACATTAATCTCAGTTAATGAATTTTTAAGCAGTATTAGTATTGATAGTGATAGCGATAATGTCTTCATATCCTTGGTAGAGGAATTGGCATCTCTTCTTGTAAGTATTGCTGAAGATTTTATTAGTGGATTCAATGAAATTGCTGCAGCATTTGCAGATAGCCTATGTAGTGACCTTTTGAACTCTACTGATTCAAGTACAAGAAAACGGCGAGATTTATCAGCTTTTGACCTGAACAAAAACGTTGCATTGTCTGAGCCTTTGATACGAGACGTAGCATCGCGAAGCATTCTATCTAGTTTATGGGATGTTGTTTGGAGTTATATATCTGGAATTTTAAACACTACTCTTACATCTCTTGTCAGCAGCCTTATTACAGTGATAGAAAACTATTTTGATAGTTTTCTGGAGAGTACTCTTGCAGATTTTCTTTATGGTATTATCGATTCTCTGTTTCCCAGTAGTTAAATATTAAGTGAATTATATTTGTTATGTTGTATTTATTGTAATGTAGTGTGTAGCAGTAAATACAGATTTGAGACTTTACATTAGTAGTATTATTAGAGCGTAAGCCATTGAAAAAGGCCGAAATTGCAACTACTTTAACGTTGTTTTGACATTTGTTACGTATGTCACGCATTATTAACGTTGAAGGATCGGTCATCTTACTTGCAAATATATAATGCTAACTTTGGAGGTGTACTGTCTTTTTTTCATTATTAACTGCCAATTTTAAGTTTATTCCTCCATTCATTAAACCATTTTGGAACGGGTTTAGTCGTATTACGGCAGCCGAGCTAGGATCGATACAGGACAGAACAAAACACAAAGTACTTATTGTCGTACCAGCCTAATATTGAAAGCTGACCTTCCTTCTACTGCGGATTATTAAAACCACAAATTGGCAGAGGATTTCTTCGCAAGGAGGCAGAAAGTCATAGTTTGTCAACAATCACCGCGAAATAGCGCAGTCTCTAAGGATTGATCAAGTCACGTATATAAAATTCAGTACTAACTGCCAAAATTAACAAAGTCCAAATTTTTGCAATTATTCTCTTATCTGTCGAATTATTATAGACTTCGTTGTATTACATTTCGTATTCAAGCTCTTTATTGCATTTGTAATATGTTAATTACTATTCAAGCCTTACTTAACTATGTACATTATGTTACAATATAATTCTACTAATCGACGAGGGACCCTATGAACTCCTCAGATTATGGAATGACAGTCACTATAGATTAAGAGGCCGACCCGAAATTTTAGCCTGTTATCTTTCTCTCTGTCTAGTTGTTCATTCTATCGGACGAGTCGAATAAAAAGCTTTCTTAACGTTGATTTTGCGGCCCCTGTGCCCTGGAATGCCAGATAAGGTCCAAAATGCTACATTCAAAATTGAACTGTCGTTTAACCACTTGAATCAAGTACCATAACATTTGTTGACACTTAAAAATGCGAGTGCCCCAAAGGGCAGACGCCGCCGAGACCGGACCCAGATTTAAGACCCAATAAACGTCCATCCAAAGATGGACTGTTATTTAACCGTATAAAATCAATAAATTTAGTTGGTTATTGATAAAATAAGAGGGAACCGCCAATACCGGAGGACGAAGCTGGATTCGTTTTTTCTAGCCAAAAACGGTCGTTTTCCGAGGTTTTGAATAAATAAGACCGTAAGTCCCAAGTTTTGGGCCCTACGCGTTTGCCCAAGTTATTTTTGAAAAATTTAGGCCTTAATTAATAAAATATCATGAAAGCAGACGTCTCGCTTGTATTCGAACAAGCCAAGGCATTTCAAAGTTCCGAAATTCTGATAGTATAGACGCTATTATAACACGTAGGCTGAAAAGTTTTTGGTCTGACACATAGATGTCGTCCTTTTCAAAAAATGCATATGATTTTTAGGAAGTACCATCTTTCAAACGATACCTGTCAAAATTTCATCACATTTCGACAATTAGTTTACAAGTTACAGTGGTTTTAGTGACGCTACTTTTGATGTTTTCAAAACAATGGAAAAAATCGAATTTCGTGTGTTGATTAAGCACTGTTTTTTCATGGAAAAAAATATCGTTCAAGCAAAGCAATGACTTGATAAGTGGAAGATCACTCATCATTTACTGGTATGCTGAAGGCTCTGGACGCCCAAATGAGGTGGTTACACCGGAAAACATAAAAAAATCCACAAAATTTTTTTGGATGACCGTTAAGTGAAATCGTGTGAGATAGCTGACATCCTAAAGATATCAAAAAAACGTGTTGGCCATATTTTGCGTGAACATTTGGGCATAAGAAAGCTCTGTTCGAAATGGGTACCGCGTTTGCTCACAGTGAACCAAAAACAACAACGTGTTATTGAGTCTGAACGCTGTTTGGACCTGTTTAAGCGTAATAAAAAGGATTTTTTGATGCGATATGTGACAGTAGATAAAACATGGATCCAGCACTACACACCGGAATCAAATCGGTAGTCAGATGAGTGGACAACAACCGGTGAAAGCTGCCCGAAGCGACCAAAGACACAACAGTCGGCTGGGAAAGTTTTGGCGTTTATATTTTGGGATGCGCATGTAATAATTTTCATCGACTATGCTGAGAAGGGAAAAAATATCAATAGCGAATATTATTATTGGTGCGTTTGAAGGCAGAAATCACAAAGAAACCGCCCCAAATGAACAAGAAAAAAGTGCTCTTTCATCAAGATAATGCATCGTGTCACAAGTCAATGGTTACGACGGCAAAGTTGCATGAATTGAAGTTCGAATTGCTTCCTCATCCACCATATTCTCCACATTTGGGCCCCAGCGACTATTATCTATTCGCAGACCTCAAAAAATGCTCGCAGGAAAGAGATTTGGCTCCAATGAAGAAGTTATCGCTGAAACTGAGGCCTATTTTGAAGGCAAAGACAAATCCTTCTACAAGGAAGGTATAGAAATGTTAGAAAAGCGTTGGACTGATTGTATCGCATATTTTCATTCATTTTCATTGATGAATAAAGTCGAATTTTGCAAAAAAAAAGTGTTTTAAGTAACTGGATCAAAAACTTGCCAGCCTACGTGTTAGATTCTACATAAAATTCGTACCGGATGCCTGAAATTGTTTTTTTTTTATGTTTCTGGACACTTCGGGGACAGCCTATTCATTGGGAGGGTAAGTTGACCATTTTCATATGTAATAGAATTCGTGAAATTCGGAACAACTAATCCTAATGAACAAAATCGTTTGGGTCTATTGCTATGAGCCCAATATAAGAAATTAACCCTTTTCGAACGTAATTATACTCGAAGAATCCGGAAATTTTTATTTTGATGCCAAAAGTTGGTATTACACACAAATACCGATTTTGGCCTAATTCGGGCCCATAGCAATAGACCCAAGCGATTTTGTTCATTGGAACTAGTTGTTCAGAATTCCACGAATTCTATTACATATGGAAATGGTCAATTTACCCACCCAGAAATTGCATAAAAAAAGGCCCATGGCGAAAGGCCCGAACACTATGGGGCCTCGAAAATGACAAATTCGTATTCTACGGGTCGAAATATATAAAAAAATAACAATTTCAGTCATCTGGTACGAAGTTTATGTAGAACCTATAATAGCGTCAGAATTTAGATTTTTTTTTGAACTTTGAAAACGCCTTGGCTTGTTCGAGTACAAACGAGGCGTCTGTCCTAGTGATATTTTATTAATTAAGGCCTAAATTTTCCAAAAATAACTTGGGCAGATACGTAAGATCTAAACCTTGGGACTTACGGTCTTATTTATTCAAAAACTCGAAAAAAACGACCTTTTTGGCTGGAAACAACGGGTCCAGTTTCGTCCTCCGATATTGGCGGCGTCTACCTTTTGCCGGTTCCCTTTTATTTTATTAAAAATAAACTAAATTTATTGATTTTATATGGTTAAATGATTTTTGGATCGACGTTTTTTGGGCCCTAGGGTGAGTCCGGTCTCAGCGGGGTCTGCACTTTGGGACGCTCGACTTTTTTAATGTCAACAAATGTTATGGTACTTGATTCAAGTGGTTAAACGACAGTCAATTTTTGGATGTAGCATTTTGGGCCTTATCTGGTCATTCCAGGGCACGGGGACCGCAAAATCAAGGTTTTTTTCCTACTCGCCCGATAGAATGAACAACTAGGCAGACGGTTGACGACAGGTGAAAATTTCGAGTCGCCCTCTCCTAGGAATGGTTGGGGACTGGTGTTTGTCCTTGGCCAAGCAATCACGCTTTATCATTATTTATTTGCTTCTCACCAGGTGAAAAAGCATAACAGTTTAGGCCTCAAAAGTGCAGTCATGGGTTAAAATAATGAGTGAGACTTCATAGATTTGTTTAGGATTTTAATGGAACAATTTACGACACAAATCCATTTTGATCTTGATTTATTCACTAGTTGACGAAGTCGACCGTTTATTTGCTTTACGTTTTAAGTAATTAAAACTGTGTTCTTAATAGTGGATACAATACATTTAAATTACTATTTACAAGGATATTATTTACCTTATTTACAACTATGTATAATATATACAATTTATGTACATATTTACGATTTGGTACTTTCCCAAGATTGCAGCTTGGATTTATGTAAATGATTTATAAGATACATATACTGCATAACAGTTCATGCATTATGTTGTCGTCCTGTCTGTAGTGCGTTATATTTTGTTTTCACCTATTTCATATACATAGTATCTTATTTATATAGTATTTGTAAATACGTGCGTAACGTCCAGAGAACCTCATGCACCGCAAGAATTAATTTTGCATTCTTTTGGGTGTTCGAAATCACGATTCACCAGGCGAGCTAGGATTAGTAGAGAAGAAAACAGAACAAAACATACTATCGCCGTACTGTCACAATATGACAGTAAGATACAATCTCTAGCTGATGTCAGTCTAATATTGAAAGCATAACTGCCCTCTTTCGGGGACCGTTCAAGCTACAACAATAGCTATATGATTTTCTTGACAGAAAGTCATAATTTGTCAACAGTTATCTCGAGGCAATCCATATTTGAGCAATCATTTACTGTTCGTCCATCTATCGAACCATCTCGGGATGGATTTCGTTGTATCAGCCTGGGATTCACAGAGGAGAGAACAGAACACAAAGTACTTGTCGCTGGATTAGCGCAATATGAAGTAAGATACATCAGTTAGCATTTGCAATGTGAAGTAAGATCACACATCAATTAACATTTAAAGCGTAATAGTAACGGGTCCCGAGATGATTTGATAGATGGAAGAAGAATAAATAATTGCTGAAAGATTTACTTTGTTCAATTTTGACAGTTAATATTGACCGGCCTTTAGAGATGGCGTTGCCCCCGACGATTGTTACCAAACTGTCAGTGCGTTGTTGCCAATAATTTCTCTGTCGGTCTGTGGTTTGAACGGTCCCCGGCAGAGGACAGGTATACGTTCAATATTAGGTTCGCAACTTCCAGATTTACTAATTGTTGTGCCTTACTGATAATTTTTTTTATAGATAAGATAGTTTTTTGACATTTTTTTTATTCGGTTCTAATAACGTATTAATTAAGAAAATAAAAAACTAGGCAGCAACAGAATAAAATTAAACAATATAGTACAAATGCCAATTGCTGAATGATTTGTTTCCAGCTTTCTTTTGCTCTATTATTTCCTATTGATTCTTTGTTGACTACTTATTTTTATCGTACCACCTTCAAATATACGGCTTATTTACCGTTGCAGAAACAACTGCCATACGTTTGTAAACATGCGTTATTTTGAGGGCTTAAATCATTATCACTGATAATAGGGCCCTTAAAAGTTACCATTTTATAAAAAGTGCTAACAAAATATGTTGTTTCCATAACATTCATTAATGTACCAACCATTTTTCTTAATAAAATCAATATAAATCACTAAAATTGGACAAAGTCCATTTTTAAGCAGTTTTTGACTGTTCTCTCATCGACTCGACTGAGGCGCCGTGATACGGCGAATCGCGTCCCGATTGATTGACGGATGAGAGAATAGTAAACAACTGTTGAAAAATGCACTTTGTCCAATTTTAGTGCCTTCAAAGTTAGGCTCACATCAGTATGCAGTTGTATCTTATTTTTCTTATTCTTTAAATATTTACAGGTTCTGGTTAGTATAGCTGATACTTCTGCATGCGGAAATTGTGTTATAAAGGTATCTCGTAAAAAAATTAAATTTTAAAATATTTTTATCAAAAAATAAATTAATGAATAGAAAAAACTTTTATTATGTCAAATGAAAATATGTATGTGTTCTAGTGTATCTGTCCCTGGATTACACGTATATATATATATATATATATATATATATATATATATATATATATATATATATATATATATATATATATATATATATATTTATGGGTCTAGCACACGTTCTGCAGGGAAGTCCCTAAAGCGCTCCAGGAGCGGCATGTGTGCGGAAAAAGCGATTCACGTTGTTTTTGAATCGCTGTAAATTGTACTCGGTGGGAAACACAGCGCTGGGCAAATGATTCCAAAGGGATGATGTTCTCCATATAAAGGACGGCTTGAAAAGCGTTGTACGCGGAGTAACAAGCTGAACCTCATACGGATGTGAAGCACTAGCGCGACGTGTATTTCTAACAAGCACCGCTTTGGGAGGAATTAAGCGGGCTACATCCTTCGAACACTTTCCATAATATATATATATATATATATATATATATATATATATATATATATATATATATATATATATATATATATATATATATATATATATAAAAATATTGTTTAAAATGTGAACCGTTACGTTATTGATCACTGCTCAGCATTTCTTTTTCGTGTTGCGACTATTTCTTGCCGGATATTTCCTCTTAATTCTCACATAACTCTAAAATTGTTGCTTTAAACTTTACTTTTGAGATATCTTATAAAAAAAAAAAACCATCGCCGTCAAATTAGGGCTACGCAGAGTTCAATTTGTGTCTCTCCGTCTGGAAATTAATTTATTACAGAAAATTTCTCTATTGACTGGCAAAAGTGTGTCTGAAGTATGTGATGTCACTTAGTACCATGCTGTATCAAGTCGAGTTATCGCAATAGATTTTTTTTTTTTTTTTTTTTTTTTATTGGTCTAGCACACGTGCTGCAGGGAAGTCCCTAAAACGCTCCAGGAGCGGCACGAGTGCGGAAAAAGCGATTCACGTTGTTCTTGAATCGCTGTAAATTGTACTCGGTGGGAAACACAGAGCTGGGCAAATTATTCCAAAGGGATGACGTTCTCCATATAAAAGATTGCTTGAAAAGCGTCGTACGCGGAGTAACAAGCTGAACCTCATACGGATGCGAAGCACCAGCGCGACGTGTATTTCTAACATGCACCGCTTTGGGAGGAATTAAGCGGGCTACATCCTTCGAACACTTTCCATGAAAATACTTGTAGAACAGACTCAAGTCGCCAACCGTTCTTCGATGTTCCAGCGAATCAAGGCCGCCGGTCAATTCCGGGTCCCCAATCAGACGGACCGCTCTTCTCTGAACAGAATCCAACAAATGCAGTGTATGTTTGGGAGCGGAGCCCCAAACGTGGGAGCAGGATTCCATAGTTGGTCGAATTTGAGCTTTGTAAAGAATTAACAGTTGCTGTGGGGTGTAAAGCTTTCTGGTTCTAAATAATATTCCCAATTTTTGAGAAGCTCTCCCTGCTATGCCTGCAACATGTTCATGCCAAGACATATTTGCTCCCAAACTAACGCCCAACAAATTGAGCGACGATGCTAGGGGAATGGAGTGCCCCGACATAACTATGTCGGGTTCAGCAACGTTAACTTTTTTAGAAAAAACTGCCGCTTGGGTTTTTGTAGCGTTAAATTCCACTTGGTTACTGTCACCCCAAGATAGAATTTCTTCTTCAGGTCTTTGTTAAATTGAACGACCTCCTGCTGTCTGCGGATATTCGCCTGAGCAGCCGATGTCCGAGCGTTCAAGGTGAATGAAGAGACAAGCGTACTGTCATCTGCAAAGCTATAGATTGGATTCCCGGTCTTTTCCAGCAGATCGTTAATGTAAATGAGAAAGAGAGTAGGAGACAGTATGGAGCCCTGGGGCACACCGGCGTTGATAGTGAGGGTGTTAGAAAGAAATCCGTCGACCGCCACTCGTAAAGAACGCTCTCTGAGGAAACATGAGAGCCACAAACAGAACCTTTCAGACATACCATAAGAGCGCAACTTAGCCAACAGTCCATCGTGCCAAACACGGTCGAATGCCTTGGATATGTCAAGAGCAACCGCTCGAGATTCTCCAAAGTGTTCAATTGCGTTGTTCCAAACATGTGTTACATAAGTCAGAAGATCTCCTGTTGATCTATGTTTACGAAAACCATATTGGTGATCGCTAATAATATTGAATCGTTCAAGATATTTTAGAAGATGCTCATTGATAACCTTTTCCATGACTTTCGATATTATTGAAAGCAGTGCAACTGGTCGGTAGTTATTTGGCAAGGACTTCTTACCTTTTTTAGGTATCGGCTGAACCGTGGCACATTTCCAGCAGGACGGAAATATTCCCTTTCTGTAGGATAGGTTAAAAAGTCTACAGAAAACTGGTGTTAGTTCCCTTGCACAGTTTTTGAGAACTATGGCAGGTATTCCGTCAGCGCCAGAAGCCTTCTTGGTGTCTAGCTTCATTAAAATACGCTTTATGATGCGCTGTCTGAAGACAACATCGGGCATCCTTGACTGCAATATGGGAATAGTAGGTGGTGTTTTTCCTTGGAAATCGACAGTAGAATGTGAAGCAAAGAGTTCAGCCAACAAGTTCGCTCTCTCAACAGGTGTGGTTGCAATGGAATTATCTGGCCGTGTGAGTGGTGGTATCGTGGATTTGGTAAAGTTTTGACTAACTGCCTTAGCGACTGCCCAAAAGGACCTTGAATTGTTGGGACAAGCGAGAAGTTTGTTTCTAATTCGTTGATTGTGTGCCTCCTTGGTTTCGTCGATAATTCCCTTGCATCTGTTCCGGGCATGAACAAAGATGTTTCGATTTAAGGTGTTAGGATCTTCACGCCATTGTCGGTAGGCAATATGTTTAGAAGCAACAGCTTCTTTGCATTTTCGGTCGAACCAAGGCTTGCCGTCAGATATCAAAATCAACAAAAAATATACGTTCAAAATTATTTAGGTATATGCGTCTAAATCAGAACATGAAGAAGAAGAAGTTGAAACACTATATGAAAACATTAATGAAGCGATGAACAAAAACAAAACAAAACTCATAATAATTATGGAGATTTCAACGCAAAAGTGGATGTTCAAGAAGACTCTAATAAACAAGGAATAGTCCCATTTGGACTGGAAATACGAAACAGTAGAGGAGAACTATTAGTAAATTATTTAAGAAGTCGAAAGGAAGAAGATTGACCTAGCAACCTCCAGATGGTAATGTAAAGAATGAAATTAATTATGTCATTACTAACAATAAAAACATAATCGTAGACACTACAGTTTTATACTCATGTAGGAAACGATCGTCGAATATTGAGGGCGAAAGTACGTATTAACACAGAGAAGGGAAGAAGAAAGATGATATTATCCGAGAACATAAATTTAGGAGAGGACGAAATAAAACAACATAAAACTAAGTATGCAGATAGTATATAAGAACAGATACAAGGAATAGAAAAACACTTAGACTAGGAAACTTTAAACTTAGAAATAACGGAAGGCCTCATACAAACAGCTAACAAAATAAAACTAAAGAAAAAAGTAAAGGAACACAGACTGGCCCCAGAAACATAAAAGTTAATCGAAGATTGGAAAGTACTACAAGATCGAACAAGCAAAAAACAGAAATATAGGAAACAAGCAAAATTATTAGAAAAAATAATAGAAAATACAAAAATGTCAAAATAAGAGAAACATTGGAAGATCCAAAGAACTTAAAACAAATGAAAATAGGAATGACAGGATAACACACAAATAAATGAAATAACAGAAAGAGTACAAAGATATTATAAAACCCTCTATGAATCAAGAAAACACCTCCTCCAGGTAAAGAGGTAGAGGATGGGATAATAGTTAGAAATGTGGGCTCTGACGATATTCCTGACATCACAGCTGTAGAAATAAAAATTCCCTAAAGAGCATGTCTAATAAGAAGGCACCAGAAGAAGGCAAAATCATTTTAGATATGATAAAATACGGAGGTGAATCTGAAGATTATATAATAAGTGTCTAATCGAGTCGAAAATCGCTGAATGCCATAATAGTTCTTATTTTCAAGAAAGTAAAGTGATAAATATAAACTAGAAAATTATTGACCTATAAGCTTGCTATCAATATTATACAAATTGTTTATGACAATTATTACACAGAATAACAAGCAAACTAGGTACTTGCCAGCCTAGACATAGAACAAAACTAAAATATATTAATATTAGAAAATAGACAAATAGAGAAAGTTGATAGTTACATGTACTTGCACCAACAATTTGAATTCTCAAAAAATAAGTTGACAGCAGAAGAGTATCGATGTCCTGGTTGGCGTTTGGAAGATTACAAGGAATATTTAAATCCGATATTGCTAACACTCTTAAAGCACTGGTTTTTGACAAGTAGGTTTTCCCAGTCCTTACCTATGAAACAGAAACATGGGCACTGAATAAAAGTGTAATCCTTACACTACAAGTGACCCAACGAGTCATGGAGAGAAGAATTCTAAACATTAAACTTAATGATCGTATACCAAATCCAGAAATAAGTCGAAGATCCATGGTAACAGATGTAATAGAAAGGGTATGTACATTAAAGTGGAACTGGGTAGGGCATATTAGAAGGATGAAGGATAATCGGTGGACACAAAAAGTTATATAATGTATATCACATTCAATAAAAGTAGCAGGGGAAGACCACAAAAGCAGTGATGACATAAAAATATTAATTGGGCATGACTGGATGAGGACAATACACGTTAGAGAACAGTGGCTGCACTTGAGGGTGGTTTTTACCCGACGATGGAGATACAATACGCTGAAGGATAAGGAGAAGACCTGCCGAAACCAGGTTTTCTGATTGTAACCATCAAAATTTTGTAAAGCAGGTATATAAAGCTTCTGTATCATCTCCACATACTGCTTCGAATTAACGGTGGTTGTTTGGCATCAGTCATCCTCAAAGAATTACGGGCCAATTATTTCACTTGTTGAACTTGCGGTACAAGACACTTAAAGAGAAAGTATAGGTTTTGAATCTTTAATTTTTGTATCGCCGGTCTCCAATAACGGCAGTTCCATTTATTAATGTACCTCATCCGAAAATAAGATATCGGTCTTATATTACTGTACGAGTATTCTTGTTACCTTTGCCAACTTCTGCTGAAGATTAGTTTAATAAAGTTTAACTATAAAATTATGCATCACAAGATACATATATAAAGCTCTGCATAGATGTCTTTAAAATAGTTCAAGTAACAAGGGGTCAACATCCAAAAATAAGGTCCTTAATTTCATTTTCATATCATGGGTTTTAAACAAATGACGTATATTGAGTCCAACTAGATATAAGTGGGAACGGTAGGAGAAAAGACCGTTTTTTGCAGTTCCTGTTTGATTTGTGAAATCAATAAAATAAGGCAATTCGGTTTATTTTACTACTGGTTGTATGGTGACAAGTTCTATGGGTACTCGTCAGTGTACTTTTTAAGGGAGTGAGAATAGGAGTGATTTGTCTGTCTGTTCGTTGGTCATATGCGTTTTTCTCACATGTTACATCACCTATTTAAATTTGGAACATTCGTATTTAATGGTCAGCATAAAGCCTGAGGGGTGAAGTTTAAAAGTACTTAATTTTATCATTTTAGAACTATTTTTGCTGAAGTTAAATAACTTGCTTGTACTCTTCTCGCATAAATAAGTAAGTTTGACTTTTGCACAATAACAAATTATTTAAACCAAGAATTACTGGCAGATATTTTAAAAAATGAATCGGATGTTTACGGTGCTCCGGTAGACGACGATAGAGAGTACGCAAATTTAGCAAACAGAATACCCTAATCACTTGTCAATGCTCAATCTAGAATCTTTTATTGACAATGAGAAGGTTTAAACCTATAACTATTATGCAATGAGGTGAACTAATCGTGATTACAATTCTCAGTATATATCACCACTACACCCAACACTTTATTTTTGCATTCGACGCACGTTTCGCTAACCATGTTAGCTTCATCATTAGCGATGATTGACTCCATCGGCGGCTGCTGAGGATGATCCTGGTGGACTTGGTGGTGGCGGTGTCATTGGCATACATAAGCGGAGAGGTCTGATCCGACTTGAGAATGTTGGTGGTGACGATGTTTAATAAGTGGAGGGGAGAGGACGAAGCTTTGGGGACTCCGGCTCGTATGGGCTTGACGTCGGAGGTGATCTGGTCGACTCAAACTTGGAACGTACGGTCTGAGAGGAAGGAGAAGACAAGTCGCGTGATGTTTGTGGGATAGTCCTGACAGATGAGCTCGAAGATAAGACTTTCGTCCCAACCGCGGTTGAAGGCCTTGGAAATGTCAAGAAAGTGATGTTAAAAGTACGAAGGTAATATACATTGGTGAGCAAAAAAATCGACTCAAACGATCTTACTTCATTTAACACCGATCCGTGAATTTAATTTTCAGTGGTATTATTTTTGATATCATTAGAATGCTGATTTTCTACTCTTTCCAATAAAACCAAAAACATTTGGATTTCCAAAAAGTTTTACTGATTAAAACGGTTTTACTCAATAGAACCGTTTTTAGTCGCTCAGCAACGTATTCATCGCTACGCTACGCTACTACGCTATTCATCCCTATAAAACACATGCAACTACATTTTCCTTTCATTCCTTTATCGGAACTGGAACCATCAACATCTCTGCTATACCTGCTCACTAATTACGTTATCGGAAAATGGATACCACCCCGGAAGAAACAGCACAAGTCATTGCTCTATTGCAAGAAGGGCATAGCCAACGTGTAGTCGCTGCGCAACTGCACCTGAGCCAGTCAGCTGTCTCTAGTCTACAGACGTTTCCAAGAGACTGGCGCCTTTACACGGAGACCAGGATCAAGAAGAAGAAGGTATACTTCGGAGCGAGACGACCACTTCATTGCCAATACAAAACTAAGAAATCCTCACTTGACCGGTGTTGAGGTCCAGCAGGAGCTCCGACAAGTTCGCGGTCGGAATGTCAGTCATTGAACAGTCAGAAGAAGACTTAAAGACGCTAACCTAACTCCGAAGAGACCAGCTGGCGGACCCATCGACAAACGCCACTCAGATTTGCCCGAGAATATGTCGACTGGACCTTTGGCGCTCCGTTTTATTCTCCGAGTCCCGAATGTGCCTACGTGGCAACGATGGAAGAAGACGAGTCTATAGGAGGCCTGGGGAGCGCTACGTGCAGTGCTGCATTACTGAAACGGTCGCCTACGAAGGAGGTTCTGTCATGGTGTTGGGAGACATCTCACTGGATGCGAAAACCGATTTGGTTTTCGTGACTGCTGAGACTCGTAGCGGTGGATTAACTGCTCACCTGTACATCGAGATAATCCTACACGTCGTTCCTTACGCTGGGTTTGTTGGCGATAGCTTCGTGATAATGTACAACAGCGCGAGGCCACATGCTGCTGGATCGGTGCGGAAGTACCTGGCGGAAGTAGGAATAGCCACATTAGACTGGCCTGCGCGGAGTCCTGACCTCAATCCAATCGAGCACATGTGGGATGAGCTCAAAAGAAGAGTTCGAGCCAGAAATCCAGCCCTTTTATGGCTGAGGGACTTAAAGGTTGTAATGTCGGAAGAGTGGGAAAGAATCCCACAGACAGTGGTGAAGCTCACCCCCGCCATGAAAAACCAGTTGGAAGCAGTAATAGGGGGTAATACAAAATATTGATTTTAGTTTTTATCAATAAATTTAATTGTTAAACTTAAAATTTGTTTAATTGTTCCTTTCTCTTACCCCTATTTTCAATCCTTGTTCTCCTTGTTTTCCCTTTCAATCATTTTAATCAGTAAAAAGCATGAGGTATGCTATGGAATTTGGTATCATTAGATAGAGAAAGGCTTTCAAATGACACTAAAATCCGTAAAAATATATGAACACTAAATTCTAGGATTTGTGTTAAATGAAGCCAAATAGTTTGAGTCGATTTTTTTGCTCACCACTCATGTCTGTTGATCTCCTGACTCCTTATCAGAACGATAAGGAGTCAGGAGATCAACAGACATGACTTTCAAGAAATAGCAACCAGCTTATATTGGCTTGTCTAAATAAATTTCAGTGGTAGCACATAAAAGATGTTACTTAAACGATTTAATTACGTATTTATTTTAAATGGAGTGTAAGTATCAATTCTAACATATATCGATAAAAACAAATTCATTATTTAGCACTACATAAAATTATTACATTAATTTTATGAGAATATAAATATTATTTTTTAAAGTAAATCATTTTATTCAAAATGACATATTATAGTTATGGCCGTTGGCGTTGTCATCAGATAAGTTATTCTCGTATTTTTCGGTAAAATGGGGAATTTACTTCCAAAAAAATTGTGAAATTATTTATCATTTAATTCTTCCCTGTTTTGTATATCTGTTTCAGTCAAACTTAACTATCCATACTAATATATAAATCTGAATGACCATATATTTCTTGGTGCGTTTGTGGTTTTGTTCTGTAATCTCACTTTGTGAATGGTATGCCAATTTTGAATGAAACATGACATGACTTTAAATTTACTTATGGATCGATTTCGGTCAAATATGAATTGTAAATTTTAATTATTTCTGTTATATCAACTTTTCATTGAAATCTTTAGTATTATATCCATACTATTATTGATTTCTGAATATGTATATGTAAGTATGTCAGCTCTAAAGACACATATTTCCATTATTTATGGGCCGATTCTGTTTTATATCTCCTTTATGTATGGGCCAATCCTGATAAAATTTGAACATTATATATCAAGTTAGTAAACGTAAGTTTTTGACATTGGCAGCTGACAGATTTAAGATTTTTTATCTCCCTTATTAGTAGATTCATTTTTAGTGTTCCGTACGGAACACTTATAAGATTACTTCGGTGTCTGTCTGTCTGTCCGTATGTCACACCCAATTTTCCCCGAAACTATTTGACATAGAAAGTTGAAATTTGGCACTAATATAGGAATTGGTGGCCCCATCAGAGTTACAGGGTTTTAAAAGTTACATTTTGACTTAAAGGGTTAGTTTTGGGGGATGAAATCGGAAGTGAAAAAAAAAAAATTACCAAATCATCGAGTGTGGTGTCAAATGAAAGGTTGGGAAAACACGAGTTCAAAAATATATATAATATAATACTTGCGCACATTTTTCTTTGTATTATATTTAAAAAATTGCTGTCTCCCCCTACTAATACTAAAAAAAATTTTGGAAAAAATCTGGAATATTCTCCTTAGGGTGTAGATTGAACGAAAATTATTGCGAGTGCATTACCTTTACTAATTTATGTGGTATATAAAAAAAAACAAAAATTTCAAGGTCATTAGTTTTCGATACAGATCGGAAACAAACAAACGTACGGAACACTAGTTGCGCAAGTTCGACTTGCACTTGGCCGGTTATTTAAACTTATTGACAGTTTCCCCTTACTTTTTGTTTTACTGAGATAATGCTCTTTGTTCCAGGTAGACAACATAGTAAGAGCTAATGAATATACTCACGAATTTAAAGAGGGATCAGTAAAATCATACGATTCGAATCAATTGCCATCAAATAATCCGATAGAAGATACAAGGTCAGAAGCTTCTTGTCTTCTCACTACAGGTATCTTGGTACCACAAGGCATGTCATTTTTAGAGTTTTTTTTAATGTATAGGATGTGTTTTAAGTTGGCGCATAATATTTACCTAATTATAGTGCTCATTAAAGAAAGACATTTTGCCAAATTATAGCTTAATTTTATAAAGGGTGATTCATTAGTCTTGAGATTAATTTAAGGCGTTTGGGTAAAAGCTAAATAATTGACAGATAGCATTATTGTTTATGCTGAAGGTGTAATAGTACCTTACTCTGATTTCAGAATCTGCGCATTTGATTATTCGCATTAGAAATATCATATAAGCTGGATTTATGAAAGTGCGTTGCTTCCTGTTTGGACAACGAAGCAAATTCTCGAAGCGTTTCAAGATAAGCCAATAACTCGCGCCACCATATTTCGTGTTTTACGTGATTGCCGTGAAGGCAAAGAACCAGACAATAAAAAAAATCCGGTCGGCCACCTATTCTTAGCAGAAGAACAACGAAAAATCTTCTGTTAAGCGCGAAGGACAAAGTTGGGCAGTCGCAGAAAAAATGGTCGAGCAAATGCGGTGTTTCGCAATCAACTGTGCATCTAATTTTGAAGACAAATAATGTGCAGGTTCAAAAACGTAAAAGGGCACGAAAATACATCGCAGGACAGCTCGAAAAAATACCAACATGTTGCAGTACACTTCGTGTTAAGCATTTCACGCATGGGAAATTCATCGTTAAGGTTGATGGAAAATATTTCACAATTGCGAACAGTTCTCTCAGTGGAAATGATTCCTTTTACACTAACGATTATGAGGCAGTACCAGACGATGTCAAATGCGCTGAAATTGAAGCAGTTTGTCAAAGAAAATTATGCGCGGTACAAAATAATCTTCTGACCAGACCTTACACGTTGTCATTATGCAAAAAAAAAATACAAGAATGGCTCAAAAAAAAAAAAGAATTTGTACCGCAAAATGACAATAGACCAAATGTTCCACAGGCACCACCAATTGAATGATTTTAGGCAATACCTTTGCGTTTATAAAAATAGTCTGGAAGCACAGAACCACCACCGCACTTGATTGGCAGAATAAAGAGGACGTTAAAAGAAATCGACGTTTCGGTCGTCCAATGCCTGATGGATGGCGTTCTAAGCAAGACAATGTAAACGTTTTATTTGTTATTTTAAATAAATTTATATGATATAAGCAACTGCATTTGAAATATTTTCCTGGTTTCACTTATATAAACGCCTGAAATTAGTCTCAAGACTAATGACTCACCCCTTAAGTTGTTCTAAAAATCCCTGCTCTTTTATTTTACAAGGGTGAATTGAAAACTTTCCGACTCAACTAAAATTAACACATTTTTAGTCAACAAATTTGTTTTGCAACACAGTCTCCCTTTAAGTTAATACACTTGGTTGAGCGTGCTTTTATAATTAGATTTAGGATATAGATTTGGAAACGTTTTTCACTAACTGAAATCTTCTTTTCACAGGTTTCCTCGTAGGAGTCTTCGACGGTCACGGCGGCGGCGCCTGCGCACAAGTAATAGCCAAAAGACTGTTCAACTACATAACAGCATGTCTCCTACCGCACGAGAATCTCCTACAATACGTAAATTCTCTAAACGAACCGAAGCCGCCCGACTTAATAGAGTGCTACAACGATAAGGTCCAGTTCGTTGAAGATGTGAGGGATATATATAAGGATAGTTTTGTGCGGTTTGTCAAGGAAATAGCTGAGGTATTATGCAAACTTACTATGTTTGAAAAGATATATTACGCATAGAAATATTAGTGGTGTTTCAACTTTTATTTAAAAATATATCATTTTTTGGTGTATTTCCAGTTAAATATACTCTTTCTCATCTAAATGCATTCAACAAATTTCAAAATTGTACTCACACTCTTATTCATAGAATTCAAAAACTGCAAGACTATCTCACGGTAACAAAGCATTTTCGGGCCCAGATTTTCATCATCATCCTCATCATCATCAGCTATGCAGTCCATAGACGGACATAAGCCTCCCCTAAGTACGTTCATCTTCTTCGGTTTTGTGCCTTCTTTAGCCAGTTGTATCCCACTAGTCTTTTGATGTCATCAGACCTTCGGGTTTGCGGGCGTCCTCTACTTTTTTTTCTCATTTAAGAGCCTCCAGTTGATTACCTTATGGGTCCATCGATTATCAGAGAGTCTTGCGATATGACCCGCCCATCTCCACTTCAACCTGCTTACCATCTCAGCTACATCAGTTATCTTGGACCTTCCTCAAATTTCCTCATTAGTCAGCCTATCCCTCAACGATACTCCCAACATTCTTCTTTCCATCGCTCGTTGAGCTACTTGTAGGCGATTTATAATTTCTTGATTCAAAGCCCACGTTTCCGTTCCGTATGTCAATACTGGCAACACGCATTGATCAAATCTGTTCTCCTTGATAGATCCACTTTCAAGTTTTCCTTGGATATTACTATTTTTGTCCAAGATATACATAAGAATCCATTTTTGTGATTTTTGCGTTTTCAATGTTTAGTCCTGCTTCTTTATCACAGTCGTCATTTGTCATGAACATGGTTTTGGCGATGTTTATCTTCAGACCAATCTCTCTGGACTTGTTAAGTTCGTTCAGCATTTCTTCCAATTCTTCTTTGTTGTTAGATATAAACACGATATCATCCACGAATCTCAAATGATTGAGTTTCTATCCTCCTATATTAACAATTTCGGCAAGATGGTGTCCCCTTGACGTACCCCTCTTTTCATTTCTATCTTATTGGTGTTTTCTTTCAATACTAGCTGAAATGTTGCATTTTTGTATATATTGTGAATAATCTGCGAGTATCTGCTGTCAATTCTACTGTTGCTTAGAGTATTTAATGTTGCCCAGATTTCAAGGGAGTCTAAGGCTTTCTCGTAATTCACAAAGGCCACCCAAATCTTAAAATTATACTCGTTTGACTTTTTTATTAAGGTTCTTAATACTTGAAGGTGGTCCAGTGTACTAAAGCCTTTTCTAAATCCGTCTTGTTCTTTAGGTTGGTAACCGTCTAATTTCTTTGTGAGTCTCCCAGTTATAATTTTCATAAATAACTTTTTTTTTATGGGTTTAGCACACGTGCTGCAGGGAAGTCCCTAAAGCGCTACAGGAGCGACACATGTGCGGATAAAGCGATTCACGTTGTTCTTGAATCGCTGTAAATTGTACTCGGTGGGAAACACAGTCCTGGGTAAATTATTCCAAAGGGATGATGTTATCCATATAAAAGACTGCTTGAATTTCTTCCAGGTCTTTGTTAAGTTGAATGACTTCCTGCTGTCTGCGGATATTCGTCTGAGTAGCCGATGTCCGACCGTTCAAAGTGAATGAAGAGATAAGCGTACTGTCATCTGCAAAGCTGTAGATTGGATTCTCGGTATTTTCCAACAGATCATTAATGTAAATGAGAAAGAGAGTAGGAGACAGTATGGATTCTTGAGGTACACCGGCGTTGATAGTGAAGGTGTTCCGTCGACTGCCACTCGTAAAGAACGCTCTCTGAGGAAACATAAGAGCCACAAACAGAACTTCTCAGACATACCATAAGAGCGTAGCTTAGCCAACAGCGCATCGTGCCAAACACGGTCGAATGCCTTGGATTTGTCAAAAGCAACCGCTCGAGATTCTCCAAAGTGCTCAATTGCGTTGTTCCAAACGTGTGTTACATAAGTCAGAAGATCTCCTGTTGATCTGTTTTTACGAAAGCCATATTGGTTGGTTGAATCCTTCAAGATATTTTAGAAGATGCTGATTGATAGCCTTTTCCATGACTTTCGATTCGAAAGCAGTGCGATTGGTCGATAGTTATTTGGCAAGGTCTTCTTGCCTTTTTTAGGTATCGGCTGAACTGTGGCACATTTTCAGCAGGAAGGAAATATTCCCTTTCTGTAGGATAGGTTGAAAAGTCTACAGAAAACTGGTGTTAGTTCCCTCGCACAGTTTTTGAGAACTATGGCAGGTATTCCGTCAGCGCCAGAAGCTTTTTTGATGTCTAGCTTCATTAAAATACGCTTTATGATACGCTGTCTGAAGACAATATCGGGCATCCTTGACTGCACTATGGGAATAGTAGGTGGTGTTTTTCCTTGGAAATCGACAGTAGAATGTGAAGCAAAGGTTCAGCCAACAAGTTCGCTTTCTCAACAGGTGTCGTTGGATTTAGTGAAATTTTGACTAACTGCCTTAGCAACTGACCAAAAGGACCTGGAATTGTTGGGACAAGCGAGAAGTTTGTTTCTAATTCGTTGATTGTGTGCCTCCTTGGTTTCGTCGATTATTTCTTTGCATCTGTTCCTGGCACGAACAACGGACGGTTAATGGTGTTAGGATTTTCACGCCATTGTCGGTAGGCAAGATGTTTAGAAGCAACAGCTTCTTTGCATTTTCGGTCAAACCAAGGCTTGCCGTTGGAAGGGTATTTCTTCGAAAAAAGGATGTAAGCCTGCATACCGGCCAAAGTAACATCGGAAACCTCCCTGGCGCAGTCAGATGGCTTGTACAATAACTTGTAGACTGATTGGTCTATAGTTGGTTAATTTAGACTTATCTCCTTTTTTGAAAAGCAAGACCACCACAGCATTATCCGTCTCGAGGTACATCGCATATATCGAGACACTTATTATACAATATAGCTAGCATTCGTAATATGGGCTCTCCGCCCTGTTGCAACATTTCGACAAGTACGCCGTCTTCACCTGCTGCTCTTCCTCTATTTTGACGAGACGAGCACTGTTCTAAAAGAATGGCGTTTGATTTTGAAAAACCTTGTATTTTACGTTTAAAAACTATAATTTTTTTTTGTTACGCTTTAATATTGGGAAGTTATGATTCTGATGAATTCAATGTTGTCATCTCAAAGAGTAAAGATCCCATCATTCAGTCGTAAGAGAAACGGTAAAGTTACCTCAATTTGACACGTTTGCAAACAAAGAAAACTTCCGTTAAATGTACTTTAATATCATCTTCAAAATGTTGTTTTACTTTTAAGTTGTTTGTTTTTCTGCAAAATTATAAAAACCAAATCATTTCACTATACTTCATTTCGTTTGGAAGTCTTAGCGGTAATGTATTTTTTTCGTTCTTTTACGTTTTATTAACATTTTCTCCCAACACTGTCAACTTTAGGTAATTTTTTATGATTTGGCAATATTGCTAAGACGCGATAAATTAGCGCTTAAGCAACTATGCGTCTAATTGGTTTGTGTGAAACTCCGTATTTAGCGATAATACGATGAATCTCCGAGCGAATTAAAAATCTTATTCCGATATTTTTTACGGTAAAAGACCGATTGTTGGGTTTTAAAAAATAAGCAAAGTCTGGAATTAATTTTTACTCGATGAAGAAGATAAATCAAAAGCAGTATTTGAAAAGATCAAGACTGTCTTAAATCAGATGCTCTAAGAAAATTGAATGCACAACACAAGAGTCTACCTATTTATTACAGACAGTGAAAATAGCATTAAAAAAGTAACAAGAAGCTTAGAAGTTAATATCACAGGACCAGAATTTTTTTTTACTTAAACAAGACCCAGCATGTCTAGTTTTTGCGTAAATCAAAATAATACCAGGTGTACAAGTATGAAATGCTGATCTCAGACAACAGTTGGTGCACCAATGCAGTTTGTGCAGATTTGACACTGGGCCATTTTGTTGTGTCATCAACAAGTGTCAGGCGCGCACGAGTGATAAATTGGAAAAGTGTGTGCATAGTGTTGTGTTGTGTTCAATATGTCGAAATTTATACCGAACAAAGAGCATTCGCGGACAGCAGTAATTTTTTGTTTTCATTTGTAGAAAACTGCTGTTGAATCATCCCGATTACTTCGAGAAGCTTATGGTGAACATACTCCATAGCAAGATATGTGTGAACGATGGTTTCAGCGTTTCAAACTGGTGACTTCGATGCTGCAGACAAGGAACGTGGAAAACCGCCAAAAAAATTCGAAGATGTTGAATTGCAAGCATTGTTGGACGAAGATGATTCGCAAACACAAAAACAACTCGCCGAGCAATTGGGCGTTAGTCTACAAGCTGTTTCCAATCGGCTACGAGAGATGGGAAAGATTCAAAAGACCGGTAGATGGGTACCACATGAGTTGAACGACAGGCAAATGGAAAAGCGCATAAACACGTGTGACATTTTGCTCGCTCGGTACAAAAGGAAGTCGTTTTTGCATCGTACAGTTACAGGGGATGAAAAGTGGATTTATTTTGAGAATTCAAAGCGCAAAAAATCATGGGGGACCCAGGCGTACCATCCACATCGACCGCAAGACCGAATCGCTTTGGCAGAAAGACGTTGCTCTGTGTTTGGTGAGACCAGAAGGGCGTGGTCTATTATAAGCTGTTAAAACCTGGAGAAACGGTTAATACTAAACGTTACCAACAACTGTTGACTGAATTGAACCGTTCGCCGCTTGAAAAAAGGCCAGAATACCGAAAGAGGCAACACGAAGTCATTTTTCTTCATGACAATGCTCCATCACATACGGCAAAACCAGTTCGAGACACGTTGGAAGCACTCAGCTGGGAAGTTCTACCCCATGCGGCTTACTCACCAGACTTGGCTCCTTCCGGTTACCACTTGTTTGCATCGATGGGTCACGCACTTGCTGAGCATCGCTTTGGTTCGTACGAAGATGTGAAAAATGGCTCGATGAATGGTTCGTAGCAAAAGGGGAAGAGTTTTACTGGCGTGGTATTCACAAATTGCCCGAAAGATGGGAAAAAAATGTATAACAAGCGATGGAGCATACTTTGAATAAAGCACTTTTTATCATTCTTCCGAATTTAACATGTTTTTTTAGAAAAAAAATCCGCATGTCATACTTGTACACCTGGGATATTCCCAAAACTATGTAAGTAAAATCACCAAAATAGATATCAAGATTCAAACCTAAGCTTAAAAATTAAATTCCGTATATAAACTGTAAACTGGCCCAACTTCTAACAAAACCTAACCTCACCTAACACAGGCTCATATTTTTTTTTGTTAAATACATGAGAAGTAATACGCTGTGAATCTGTTTTCTGTATATTTAATTTCGCTCGCTAAATACATGCCGTTGTTTGTTTTGCTCCATCACTTCATAATGGAAGAACTTCAAACATAACATAACCTAATCCTAAGATCTTTACACCAAGAACTCTAAACCTAACATAACCTAATGGAAGAACTTTACACCAAGAACTCCGAACCTAACATAACCTAATGGAAGAACTTCACATCAAGAACTCCGAAACTAACTTAACTACATCACCATTTTTTTTTTAACCGTAAAAAGTAACTTTGTGTCAGTGCATAGCTTCATTCTGCTTCTAACCTTAAAAATTGCTCATATTAATGAAAATCTCTTTTTTTTGTATCTTGCTTGCTAAATCTTTAATTTGGTTGTGTTTTTTTTTTGGGTGAGCCCTCTGGCATCTCACAATAGTGGTGCTTAATTTCGATGAGTCCTTCCGCCTCTCACCATCGGGGTGCCTTATTTCGGTAAGTTTGGAGTTCTTGGTGTAAAGTCCTTTCATTAGGTTATGTTAAGTTTGGAGTTTTTGGTGTAAAGCTTTTCAGATTAGGTTTGGAAGTATTTCCGCCATAAGATTGAAGATATTCACTGGTTTTGAGTTTTTTTTGAGGTTAGAAAAAATGGTGACGTAGACATATTTTATCAGTTTCTTAGTATTCCTGACATATTTTATCAGTTTCGCAGTATTCCCATTATAAGAATGAAGATATTTTCTGATTTTGTGCTATTTTTTGAGGTTAGGGAAAAATGGTTACGCAGTAGACGAATTCCGACGTCAGATTCAGATTCAGCATCTCAAAATACATAGAAATATATTTTTTTGGGCATCTTTTATCAATTTTCAGTATTTCTGTCATAAGAATGAAGATATTCACTAATTTTGAGCTATTTTTTGAAGTTAGAAAAAATCCTGACGTGATGGAGCAAAATGAACAACGGTATGTTTTTAACGACCAAAATTAAATATTCAGAATAGAGGTTCATAGCATATTATTTCTCATGTATTTAACAAAAAAAATTTGGGCCTGTGGTTATGTTAGGTTGGTTTTGTTAGAAGTTGGGACAGTTTATAGTTTATATCTTCTTCTTAGTGTACCTTATCTTCTAAGGACGTTGGCGATCACATTTGCCCGTCTGATTTTATCTGTCGCCGCTCTAAACAGTTCAGTAGATGTCATGTTTGTCCACTGTCCTAAGTTTATCAACCATGAGTTGCGGCGCCTTCCTGGTCCTCGCCTAACGATTATTTTTCCTTCAATTATAAGTTGCAAGAACTCATACTTTTGGCTTCTCATAATATGGCCAAAGTAAGTGCTTTTTCTTTCTTTAACAGCTGGAATCAACTCCTATTCTTTTCTCACCTGATCAAGTATTTCCACGTTTTTGGTATGCGCTGTCCAAGGAACACGCAGTATTCGGCGATAGTACCACGTCTCGAATGACTCCAGTCTTTGTTGTGTTGTCTCTGTGATTGTTGCAGCTTCTGTACCGTATAACATGACCGAAAACTCGTAGCATCTTAGCACTCTTGTTCTTATTTTTAAGTTTAATTAGCAGTTACAGAGTATGCTGCGTATTTTATTAAAGGAGCTTCGTGCTTTTTCAATTCTTGAGCGTATTTCAATAGAGTGGTCTCAATCTTCACTAATTACGCTTCCTAAGTACGTTATTTTTGTTACCTTTTCAAGTGTTTGTTGATGTACTTTAATATTTATGTTTGTATTAGGATTCTTACTGACCACCATTGTTTTTGTTTTGTTCGTATTCAGTTTCATTTCATATTCCTCACATGCATAAACAATTTCTTCATGAGTCTTCGTAGGCCTTCTTCACTGTCCGCTAGAATGACAGTATCATCAGCGTAGCGGAGGTTATTTACACACACACACACACACCGTTAATAGTAATTCCATCTTTTTTATCAGAAAGTGCTTTATTAAAGATTTCCGTCGAATAGACATTGAATAACAACAAAATACAACCCTGACGTACGCCTTTCTTTATTATTATTTCTTTGGACGTGCGATTCTCAACTTGATATTACTTGTAAGTCCCTGTCAGCAATAGTACACGATTGTAGTATTTCCATCATTTGCTCATGATGCACCATATCAAAGGCTTTTTGGAAATCTATGAAGCACAAATAAACATCAAAGTTGACATCCCTACATCTCTCAATCAGAACGCGGATGGAGAAGAGTGCGTCCCTCGTTCCTGGTTCGTTCCTATAGTTCATATACGAAATTTAATTTGTAAACTCTAGGCTTGCATATTTTTTATCAATTAAGTTATCTTAAGTTTGAATCTTAATATTTATTTTGGTGATTTTACTTATAAAGTTTTGAGATTATATTTACTCGATTTACGCAAAAACTAGACGTGCTGGGTGGAAACGAACAACGGATTCGTTTTTAGCGATCCAAAATACGCATAGGACACCTCGTCTTGTTTGAATAAAAGAAAATTGTGGTTCTGTGTAATCACTCATGTTTTATACATATCCAACAACTAGGAGTAATTGACTCTCTAAAAGTTCAAAGATCTTTGTTGGACGTTATAAGTGTCGCAAGAAAGATCTGAACTCCTTAAAACCACTCATCTCCTTCCAGCATGAAATTGGAGTAAAGAAAGTGGTATAAGATGTACCTACACGCTGGAATTCTACATATTATCTATTCAAAAGGCTTTTTAAACCAAAAAGAACTATCAGCTTGCTGTTGAATATGATTCACTTTACTTACGTTACTGAAGCTTTTGCAACCATTTGAACATACTACAAAACATTTCAGTAGTTCACTGTGTATAATATCAGAAGTAATTCCCACAATTTCGTCATTAAATTAATATTTAATTTAAGTCGAGGTTCCTGATTTGGGGTCTATGTTTCAACAAACGTTCCTGGATCCAAGATTTAAAGATTCATATCTCACTAACAAAGAGCAGGTTAAAAAGGCATTTTAAAATACATCAAACGAGCAGTACCGTTAAAAGTAAATATTGAACCCGATGAAGATGTGGTATCAGTATCGAAATCCGACTTAGTATTTTAAAAAACTTAACAGTACAAAAAAAAAACGTAAGGAACAGAAGTAGACATTTTGGGATGTATTCTGTAATATTGTTCAAACCAGGTATGAAAATAAAAAAGTCTTCCATGCAATAGAAGAGGTAGGAACAGGGTTCAGTTCTTATTGAAGTTTGCCATTGATAGATCGTAAAGCAAGGCCGTTTTTATGATGGTAGATTAATTTCAAGAATTTTCCGAAGTTAGGCCAACTTGCTCTTAAGTTTCTTTCAGTACTAATTTTTTCAATATTTAGTGAAATGCTATTTTCTGAGGTTGAAAATATATATGAAGAAAAAAGGGCTAAATTGTCTTCTGAACATGGTGAATTAATAACATACCTACAGTCTGTCAAGTAAGAAAGTGCCGCTCGTATTCTGGAAAAAATGTGTTCCTAGAACATTTTTTGCCATCATTTTATTCTTTGGTGTCCTAATAACGGCGCAATTACCTTAGTAAGTTGTCCAATCGCCTCCAGCATCAATAATCGCCTGGCATCTCCGAAGTATGCTGTCGACGAGATTTTCTGCATACCCTGCAAATTTTTCGAATCTCGCGAAACAACGCAAAATAACAAACCACGGAGTCAAAAGTCCTCGGAGTCATTCCTCTGAGCTTTATCTTTACATGGGACCAAGCGTTTTCTATAGGGTTGGCGTCCGGCTATGGTGAGAGCCACTCTAGTATCTTATCGTGGGCCCAGGTGAGCCGCTCCGCGACGTGATTTTCGCCCAGCAAAGTTTCTTCAACGTGCTTCGCAATTTGACATCATGAGCACGAAGATGTCGAATGGTCTCGTGGGACAAACCCGATTTTCTTAATTTTGCCACTCCTGGACGCAGCATCAATTTCGGGTCCCGAGAAAACAAAGACACGATTCGTTTTTCGATTTTCTGAGGGACTTTGCCTATCGAGCCACGTTTTGGCAAGTCGTCGACATTTTTCATCTCGTTAAAATAATTTACCCACTTCTTTACAAACGACACCAATTTTTTAATATATTTATTTTAGGCCGTTTTGGATGGGAACAAAGAAAGTCTGCCTCGAACCGACGCGCAAACATGTGACTCATTTTGGATTTTACGTGAATTCGACGAAAGTTCGGGATCGACTAATACTTTTACTATATTGCGTCGTAGACAAAGGTTCCCTCTACCGATTTTTTGTTAAATCGCTAGAATCGCATCTACCAAAAAAGAATTATCGCGGATAGGTTCTTACTTGACAGACTGTACCTTTGCTCGATTTTAAATATTAAAATATTTTATGTATAAGTTTTGTGCTAATATAAATAGTTTAGGTTTGTTGTTATGTTTAAAATATTTCTCTTATGCATATTTTGAAATAAATGTTACTTTTAATTTGATTTTATTTTGCTCAAGAAATTGGGCAGGGTATCCGGCCAAATCAGCAAGGTTTTGGCCAGGTAGACTAGGTACCCGTTACATCTCTAAGAAAATCGAATATTCTCGATATTTTCATCACAAAAGTTTTAGGAAGGCTATAGACAACATTTCGACATGAGCAAGGCCATCGAAAGAGCCTTTTTGAAATTGGATGAAGATTTAGGAAAAGAAGCGATGCCCAACGATGGAAAATTGAACATGAAAACACTGTCAGTAGCTATGAGCGGCGCTGTGTGTTGCGTAGCTCATGTTGATGGTCAGCATCTTCATGTTGCGAATGTAGGCGACTGTTCGGCAGTTTTGGGTTAGTATTTTATAATAATTTGCACCAAAGTTTGGAACGCGGAAAACGGATATATCAAGTATACAAATTAATTCGGTCCCTTTTTGCGTTTATTTACAACCAGAAACAATTCGACCAAGAAAAATATTCTGCATTATTCTCCATCCATTCTGCCCACTTTTTAGGCAGTTAACTGAAAAGAAAATGGTTGTTTCGAGTCGATTAATTCAGCTATGCTGTTTCGACGTCCTCCAATGAAATGAAACGTAAGGGAGAACTTTCCACCTTAAAGAAAAGATAAAATCCTCCACCGTTTTTACCGTGTGCAGGCTGGCGTTGGCCAAAACGTTCACGATCTAACAGATCAAAGTTGTCGCTTCGAAATGGCTGTTACCATATTTTACGGACTTTGTTCGTCACAATACCTTCTCCCAAATCATTTGCGCAATTTCTGACACATTTTTGGGCATTGAAATGTAGTTTCTCAAATGTTGCTTGTTGAACAACATTGCTTTCAAGACTGTATTTTGAGTTTATGTGAATAGCACCATCGTATAACGTGGTGATTTTACTTTGTAGGGTTTGTACTTCCATACGTACAGTCGATTTAAGTAAGAACGTGTCGCATATTGTTCATTAAAAAATGTATTTATTTAAAAGTTTTTTACATCATTCGACAGTAAAGGATTGCCACTAAAATGCTAATGATTCAGTAGTTCGTCCAGTCCCCATCAGGGTCGATGATCGCCTGGCATCTTCGGGACATACTTTCAACGAAACTTTCCGCGTATTCTCGGCGCAAAGATTTCCAAATTGCCCGAATCTGCCGTGACAGCTGCTTCACTGTGACACCTTTTTACTACCAAGCTTCTGCTTGATGTATGACCACACGTTCTCAATTAGGTTTGCATTGTTTGCACATATCTTACTCCGATGTTTGGGGTTGTTATCCTTTTAAAGAATTTACTCGTCATTTCTATCGACAACCATTTGCAGGCGGTACTAATGCGTTTTTGTAAATCTGAAGCATTTATCAGTGTTTAAATTGTATGTAGAGATGAAGAGTCTCCTAAAACCTTTTTCCGAAAGACATCCCCAAACATTGATTTTCACAGGTGCGCTGAACCAATCAGTTAGTGGAAATTAACCAGGCTCGTGGGGTGATAACATAACCCCAAAATAAAGCTTCGTGAGAAAAAAATTACATTGTTCCAGTCTTGATCTATGTTTTCCTTTGCCCACGCAAGTTTCTCTTTGTGTTTTTGGTTTCAGCAATGGTTTCTTAATTGTACTGCGCTACTTTAAATCGCCCGGAGATGAGTGCGAGTCATTTCATACGGTATATCCAAACCTTCCTGCTTTAGTTTTTGCTCCCCTTGGCGCAAAGGTAATTGAGGATTTTGGGAAAATATGTTATTAACCATTTTTTCGGTCTTGTCCGACACTTTTCCTCTCGAACTTCATATCGTTTCACCCACTTGCTAACGAATGCCCTCGGCTTGCCCATATACTTAAGAAGCCACTGTAGGCCTCATTTGCGCACCTTTTGGATGATTACATAGGAACACAGTCTCGAAAAGCGCATGCAGCACTCATGTTCGATAATGTACTATTTGACCATAAATACGGTTAAAAACGAATCTCTTTTCACAAAGCATTATTTGCCTGGATGTCAACAATAACCCTAAGAAAAAAGAAATTTCTTTTACTGGCCACACGTTATAGGTAAACACATTCTTATTTTGCCGACTGTAAAAGTAACGGAAAATAATTTGAAACTAAATTTTGAAATACTATAACAGTAATAATACATATACATACACATTCGTAAGGGCTATAGACATTTTTTCAAAAATTTTCTTTTACTTCTCTTTGGATTTATACGGAAAACAAATACCTTTTTGGACTTTTTTTTGATTTTTTATATTTAGATTTATTTTTTTTTGAGCAGCAGACAAAATGTATTTCCTGAAAAGTGAATTTGTTTATAAAATTACGAAAAATCTGTTTTTTTTGTATGGGTCTAGCACACATGCTACAGGGAAGTCCCTAAAGCGCTCCAGGAGCGGCATGTGTGCGGAAAAAGCGATTCACGTTGTTCTTGAATCGCTGTAAGTTGTACTCGGTGGGAAACACAGCCCTGGGCAAATTATTCCAAAGGGATCATGTTCTCCATATAAAAAACTGCTGTGATAACTTTTGATTTGTCATTTTTAGGATCGTTGTCAGATACGAACTCGTGGGTAGCGAAAAAAAATTCTCCGAAGAGCACTAATACTTATAACCAAGCCGAAATTGACCGAATTTTGTCGGAACATCCTGCACAAGAAAAGAACACTGTGATTAAAATGGATAGGTTATTAGGGCAATTGGCTCCTTTAAGAGCTATGGGTGATTTTAGGTTTAAGTGGAATAAAGTAAGTGAGTTTTTATCTTTAACATTTCGTCATCACTTATATCCGTAAATAACCTAGGTACTATATACATACATACATACATATATATATATATATATATATATATATATATATATATATATATATATATATATATATATATATATATTCAAGCGACAGAAAAATGATTGAGGACGCATCCAGGTTCTGAAGTAACGCAATATTAAGTTGAAAGTTTATTTGTAGAAGCTTACCAAAGAGCTGCTATCATTAGCATCATCGTGAACAGATTTCAAGCGGCTGGAGTTTAGCCCATCGACAAAAACGTCTTTCTCGAACATTTGTTTAAAGGAGCTGAAAATATAATACTCCCTATCTCAAACAAACTTAAGTAATGAAAACACATCGATCTTACAAGACGTTTCTGTTATTAGCAATAATGAAAAAGCCACATTTAAATAGTGAACCGTCTATCTCGGGATTTAACGCTAAAGTCTTCAAAAAAAATTGTAAAACCGTTATGCCCAATACTACAAATAATATTGTATAAAACAAAACTGTGGAAATTACATTAAGTCCTTACAAAAATATATTGGAAGAATCAATAAACAAAAGACGTATAATGTAATATTTACGAGCCTCCCCTACTGCAGAAGCTCCCGCCTGTCGACGATAATAAATTAATTTTTTGTCGGCGTCTGACCAAAAAATTCTTTCTAATCTATAATAAATAAAGGGGAACAATGCCTCCCGATATTTATTTTATTACATTTTTTACCAGGAATATATATATATATATATATATATATATATATATATAATATATATATATATATATATATATATATATATATATATATATATATATATATATATATATATATATATATATATATATATATATATCTATGTATATATATATATATATATATATATAATATAATATATATGCCCCATATCTATGAATTAATGATTCCACGGGTGCATTTATTAATCAGTGTATTAAAAAATGTTTAAATAAAAGTTATAGGTGTTATACGGCGCACATGCTGACGATGACAATAACATGTTTTGAACTCTCAGTTCGAAGAAATTACGCCATCTTAATTTTTTTTTAATGGAAAGCCCTGTATATTATTTTATTTTTTGAGTCCTATTAAAAGTTCTAGATATTATTTGTTTATTATTATGTCTATTTTTTTTTTGTTGGCTTGTGTCAAACATTTACTGTCAGGTAATGACTTAACGCGTCAAAAAATGATTTATTGACGAAAACGTTTATTGCTGCATTTTGCGAAACTGCAATTTGAGGTGATATCATAATGGTACATTTAACAGAAACTGAAAGAATCACTTTGTTAATGATGGTTGGTTACTGAGATCGTAGAAAACACAACAGGAGGTGTGTGTGATCTTTTTTAACGCAGAATATCCGAATCGAGAATCTATTACCCAATCCGTAGTTAACGAAACATTGAAACGATTTAGACAATCAGGTCATGTTAAGGATCGTTCTAAATCTGGACCTCCAAAAGTTAAAACAAGCGATGATAAAAAGTTAGATGTTTTATTGGAAATTACAGAAAATCACCACCAAAACATAAGTAAAGGTACCTTAATCGTATACTGAATGAAGAAAAATTGCATCCATACAAACCAATTCTATTGCAAGAATTATCTGAAGATTACTACGATAAACATGTTGAATTTCGCGAGGTCATGGTGGAACGAATCAATAATGATTCTAACCTAATTCATAATATTGTTTTTCCTGACAAGGCCACATTTTGTCTTAACGGAAGAGTTAACAGGCATAACTGCCGGTACTGGTTTACTGAGAACCCCCCACTGGATAATGGACAGTCATTCTAAAGACCACAAAAGATAAACGTGTGGGCAGGGATTTGTGGAAGTCATATCCTTGGTCCCTTTTTTATTGATGGAATCTTACAGAACAACCATATTTACAGTTATTCCAAGAGCAAGTTATTCCAACTTGTGCAGGTCTTTTTTCCGATGAAAATAATTTGGATAACCCTAACAGGAATCTGTGGTATCAACAGGACGGAGCATCTCCTCACTGTGAAATCAATGTTCGTAGATATTTCGATGCGATTTTTTCTAATCGATGGCTAGGCAGAAGAGGTGCTGTAGAACGCCCTGCAAGGAGTCCCGACTTTACATCACTCGATTTTCTTTTATGGGGTCATTTGAAAACCAAAGTTTACCGAAATCGACCTGAAACTGTAGAAGATTTACAACAAAGAATTTAATATGAAGTAGCACAGATCACCCCGAATTCTCTGCAAAACTCTGTTCAGGCTGTTTATGACAGATTGGGTCATTGTCTCTCTGTTAACGGTAATCATTTTGAGCAATTATTATGTTAAAAATAAACCTAGAGTATTAATAGTTTTTTTTTTTTTTTTTATTTTATATTTCAAATGACAGTAATTCCAAAACAATTCAATTTAGACATATGGTATGTTAGACAAATAATATCTAGAATTTTAAGTAGGTCTCAAAAATAAAATAATATATAATATAGAGTGTTAATAGTTTTTTGTCTTTTTTTTTAATTTTAAATTTCAAATGATAATAATTCCAAAACAGTTCAATTTTAGACATATGGTATGATAGACAAATAATATCTAGAATTTTTAGTAGGACTCAAAAATAAAATAATATACAGGGCTTTCCATTTAAAAAAAATCAAGATGGCGTAAGTTCTTCGAACTGACAGTTGAAAACATTTTATTGTCGAACGTAACGGGCATTTTTTAGGTCAGACACTTTTGTGTATGTGTGTTTATAGTTTTTGAGGTACTTACATGGAAAAATTATTAATCTTTCAAACTAAAAAAATAAATAGCTTCATATTAGAGTTACTAGACACATCATTATTTTTACGCCACTGTATCCACGGGCGCGCCGAAGTTAAGTTGCGGACACACCTATCTGAAGCCACATGTAACTGATACTGATACAAATAGTAAAACCCACCTGCTAGTGGATAAAATGCTATACAATAGTAAAATCAGGAAACATTTTCATTTTAGGAAATAATGACTGAATTGGTGGCAAGAAATTTTGGGAGCATATGATTCCACCAAATTATCATTCTCCGCCATATTTAATAGCTACCCCTGAAGTTGCCTATTACAGGCTGACACCGAGGGATAAGTTTCTTATTATAGCTACGGATGGTTTGTGGGATTGTCTTACCCCATTACAGGTAACAATAAATTAACTAATTTATGTTTATAAAATAAAAATATTATACAGTTTTTCAAGTAAGTATTCTCGAAAAAAAAATGTGTTCTGGGAACATTTTTTTGCCATCAATGTATTTTTGGTGTGCTAATAACAATTACCTTCTGCATCAATCAATTAGCGATCACCAATATGGTTTTCGTAAACATAGATCAACAGGAGATCTTCTGACTTATGTAACACATGTTTTGGAACAACGCAATTGAACACTTTGGAGAATCTCGAGCGGTTGCTCTTGACATATCCAAGGCATTCGACCGTGTTTGGCACGATGGACTGTTGGCTAAGTTACGCTCTTATGGTATGTCTGAAAGGTTCTGTTTGTGGCTCTCATGTTTCCTCAGAGAGCGTTCTTTACGAGTGGCGGTCGACGGATTTCTTTCTAAACACCCTCACTATCAACGCCGGTGTGCCCCAGGGCTCCATACTGTCTCCTACTCTCTTTCTCATTTACATTAACGATCTGCTGGAAAAAACCGGGAATCCAATCTATAGCTTTGCAGATGACAGTACGCTTGTCTCTTCATTCACCTTGAACGCTCGGACATCGGCTGCTCAGGCGAATATCCGCAGACAGCAGGAGGTCGTTCAACTTAACAAAGACCTGGAAGAAATTCTATCTTGGGGTGACGGTAACCAAGTGGAATTTAACGCTACAAAAACCCAAGCGGCAGTTTTTTCTAAAAAAGTTAACGTTGCTGAACCCGACATAGTTATGTCGGGGCACTCCATTCCCCTAGCATTGTCGCTCAATTTGTTGGGCGTTAGTTTGGAGCAAATATGTCTTGGCATGAACATGTTGCAGGCATAGCAAGGAGAGCTTCTCAAAAGTTAAAAATTATTTAGAACCAGAAAGCTTTACACCCCACAGCAACTGTTAATTCTTTACAAAGCCCAAATTCGACCAACTATGGAATACTGCTCCCACGTTTGGGGCTCCGCTCCCAAACATACACTGCATTTGTTGGATTCTGTTCAGAGAAGAGCGGTCCCGTCTGAATAATCGCCTAGTAACTTCTAGTCGAGATGTCGACGAGAATTTCTGCATACTCGCGCGGCGACGTGCTCGGGAATTTGACTTAATGAGCCCGAAGATGTTGTCGAATGGTCTCATGGGACACATTCAAAACCGATTTTCTTAATTTTGCCGCTCCTTGACGCAGCGTCAATTTCGGGTCCCGTGAAAACAAAGACACGATTCGTTTTTTTTTCGACTTTCAGAGTAACTTTGCGTACCGAGCCATGTTTAGGCAAGTCGTCGACTTTTTTCGTCTCGTTAAACTGATTTACCCACTTCTTCACAAACGATACCGACTTTTTAATATATTTAGTGGTCGCGGAATGTGTCATTTTAGGCCCCTTTGGATGGGAACAAAGGACTGCCTCGAATCGACGCGCAAACAAGTGACTCATTTTGGATTTTATATAATTTCGACGAAAGTTCAGATTCTACTGATCCTTTTACTAAAAGGCGTGTAGTCAAAGGTCCCTCTACCGATTTTTTGTTGAATCGCTAGAATCGCATCAGCCAAAAATTATCGCGGACACATTCTTACTTGCCAGACTGTAGTTATTAATATTATAAAATGAACAAAATTCTATATTTGTTACCAAAAACTGTAACTGCTCTTTTATATTTGTAGTAGTTGAGTAAAGATTTTGAATAAAATCAAGATACTAAATTATCAAATTAGGTGATAGTTGTATAGAACACAATAGAATAATTTCATAACCGAACGTTTCTTTTTTAAGTTTGCGAAAATAAACTGCATTTTGAGTTATGAAAAAACTCAAAGTTAAACATAATATTTTTTTAATTCCCTTAAATTTGAATTAATATGATATATATTTTGATATATTATCGGAATATAAATATAATTTATTTGGTCTGACACATAGATGTCGCCCTTTTCAAAAAAATCCATATGATTTTTAGGAAGTACCAACGTGTCAAAATTTCATGACATTTCGACGATTAATTTACAAGTTACAGTGGTTTTAGTGACGCTACTTTTGATATTTTCAAAACAATGGAAAAAATCGAATTTCGTGTGTTGATTAAATACTGTCTTTTGATGGGAAAAAATGCCGTTCAGGCAAAGCAATGGTTTGATAAGTGTTATGGGCACTTCGCCCCTGGAAAATCACTCATCATTTACTGGTATGCTGAATTTAAACGCGGTCGTACAGCCATAAATGATGTTGAACTCTCTGGACGCCCAAATGAGGTGATTATACCGGGAAACATCAAAAAAAATCCACAAAATTGTTTTGGATGGCCGTAAAGTGAAACTGCATGAGATAGCTGACACCTTAAAGATATCAAAATAATGTGTTGGTCATATTTTGCATGAACATTTGGGCATGAGAAAGCTCTGTTCGAAATGGGTACCGCGTTTGCTCACAGTGGACCAAAAACAACGTGTTGATGATTCTGAGCGCTGTTTGGACCTGTTTAAGCGCAATAAAAAGAATTTTTTATACGATATGTAACAATGGATGAAACATGGACCCACCACTACATACCGGAATCAAATCGGCAGTCAGCTGAGTGGACAGCAGTCGGTGAAAGCCGCCCGAAGTGATCAAAGACAACAGTAGGCTGGGAAGGTTTTGGCCTCTCTATTTTGGGATGCGCATGGAATAATTTTCGTCGACTATGCTGAGAAGGGAAAAACCATCAATAGCGAATATAACGTTATTGGTGCGTTTGAAGGCAGAAATCGCAAAGTAACGGCCCCAAATGAACAAGAAAAAAATGCTTTTTCATCAAGACAATGTACCGTGTCACAAGTCAATGGTTACGATGGCAAAATTACATGAATTGAAGTTCGAATTGCTTCCTCATCTACCATATTCTCCAGATTTGGTTCCCAGCGACTATTATCTACTCACAGACTTCAAAAAATTTCGCTCCAATGAAGAAGTTATAGACCAAAAACTTTTCAGCCTACGTGTTATATAAGGAATAATCGTCACATTGTAAGAGGAATAAAGGGTTGCAGACCCAGCTCACAAAGAGGTTTAATGTGTAGGCCAGCCATTTCGGCTAGAGAACCACCACATAACTCGAGCATTCTGGGGCAACCTTAACGTGACGCAGGCTGTTTCAATATCCATAGGAAAGCTATAAGCTGAATAGATTTTGTTTATTATAAATATAAAATCGAGAAAATTCACAATTTTTCAAAAACAAATTTAAGATTTTTTTATATTCACGTCGTAAGGGCCGACATAGTTACAAGTATGTCGGGAGACTCTGTTCCACTATCGTTGTTACTTACCTTGCTGGGCGTTAACTGAGGAACAGGTAGTTTGATGTTTAAGGTTCAGCTTCCAAACATACTCAACATTTACTAGATTTCGCTTGATTGAGGACCTGAGACTTTATAGTTTGATTCTTTGGAACGTCAGAAAAAGATTGGTTGGAAGTGATCCGCTGATTTAGCCCTCTTAATTCTTCCGCTCTTTAACATCCTTTTTATGTGGAGAACCTCTTTACTTTGGACTGTGTTTTCTACCTAGTTTAATCCACATAGATTCAAGACCCACGTTAATCACTTATTCTGCTGGCGCCTCCAATCAATGTAGGAAATATATTCTTAAAATAGCTTGCCCAGTACATATTTAATTAAGAGACGATAAGTCGCTTTTATTGTAGATATACTGTTAGGTCACTGTATCTTATAAAAGTATCAAAAAAGATCACTTTTTGGACATTAAGAATAAAATATGGAGTAGCCTTATTCTATTACTTTTAATTATATTAATTTTCAGGCCGTTCGACTAGTCGGTGAGCATATGAAAGGCAAAGTTACACTCAATCCCCTCAAACTCCCGAGGAAAAACATGAAACTGAATGAAATCAACGACCTTCTCCTCCAACGAAAAGAAGGTCTCAAAATAAAACCCAAAGACTCCAACGCGGCAACGCACATAATACGTAACGCACTCGGAGGGACGGAATATGGAATAGATCACATGAAAATATCACAGTTGCTCACGTTACCAGATGACGTAGTTAGGGTTTTTAGAGACGATATCACCGTTACCATAGTCTATTTTGATACGGAATTTTTGCGGCATTGTCCTGCATAGTACGGAGTTAGATTAGCGTGTTTAAATATATGTTTTGTTGGTTGCCATGTTGTGTTTTTGACAGAAGAGTTTTGATAGTTATAACTTGCGTTTTTTGCGAAATAAAATTGGTAAAGTATAAAATCGATTTGGGATTGAAAAGACTTTTTGAAAACTCTTATCCTGGGAGGATTTTCAGGACTATTGCCTATTGGTACGAATAGAAACAGCAAACTTGTAGGATATGTTGAAATACAATGGGACTTTCTTTTGGAGTACTCACATTATTCATATTTCTTTTAGTTTCTATTATAGTTGTTCACGTTACTAATGATTTAATAGGGTTTTTAGGTACGGTATCACATTTGCAATAGTCAATTTCACAAGTCACATAAATATTGACATATTGATGGGAAATTAACTATTTTTCGTGTTCTTAAACTTTGCAAAAAACTTTCTTAAACACCTCCATAAATTGTGTACATCTTTGTGTACGTTCTGAACACACACGTATTATAGGCGGGACATGTTGTGAAGGTTAAACGTTGTAAAAATAGAAGTATGAAACCTTATTAAAACTAAAATGATAAAACAATAAACTTATAAATACTTGGTTTGTAAGTGGTTTGAAATGAACTTTAACCTTTTCGCAAACTGTAAGAATATGTTCTATACTTTAGTCATATTGCCTCACTGGTGAGGCAAGGTCACATAAGGTCAAGATGACATACAAATAAATTAATTATACTGATCCCACCTTTTAAGGTTTCAGACAATTAAACTATGTTTTTTTTTTCAACCTAAAAAAGCGATATTACGATAGGATGTTCTTCAAGTTTTAGTTTTTATTTTAACGGGTTATAGTACTAAAATAACATTTCGCCGAATTTGACATTATTTAAAATTTTTAGTGAGAATCTGAATATAATCCCCGTTTGCACTCTAAAATTCTCGATCCTTTCGTCTATTTTATCTTTAATCTTGGACTCTTGTCGATCGATTCCAGTAATATTGTGATGCGAAGCTAATAACAGTATTCAATACGAGGTTGTATACAATTTATCTCGATCGGATTCAATACGATGAAATTTTAATTCTAAATTCTAAAATAGTTTTTGAAAACCTATATTTGGTGAGGTAAGTTAATTACATATTCTGATTACGTTAATGAGAAATAACTAGTGCTCTGGCTTCAATGACGTGAGCAGGTTCTATTTGAGCACTAACCTATACCCCAATTGTAACATAAAATTCGGGGATGTACAGAATATTTTAGGGGTCATAAATAGCAATTTTCTGCCTTTCTTTAATATTGATTTTTATCTTGCCTCTCTCGTTATCTTGTCGTACTTCTGTATACCTATATATTGTACATCAGCATAACTAAAAATTTGCTGTCTTTTATACCCTGTTATGATGGATTTATAACTCAAAACGATTATTGATGTTAAAAAGAATTAAGTAGTATCTTGTACATATTTTATTAGCGATGTTAAAAAAAGTTGAAAAAGAGACTTATTTATTACTTCCAAGCATGGTAACGCTTTAGACACTGTGATTTTTAGTAAATATATATAAGGTGTCAATTACTAGATAAAGCCTAGAAATAATCATATTTAATTGTAATAATATGATCGTTTTCTGGGGTAAGGGCCGATTTCTATTTAGCCGTTTCATAGTAGTAAGGGTGTTGTTCTGGCGCCTGAATAATGGTATCCAAACGGGATGTACAGTTTAATGTCGGATACGAACCATATGATGATATGTGGTACCGCACACGGTCAGCTAAGTTTTGTTCTTGTTCTGCACTTTTTGTTTACCATGAACTTCTACGGATTTAGTCATCTATCTATAGATTTCTTCGTTGAATTGCGACGAAGTATGCTTTTGTGGGAGTAACCATCGATCAGTCCAGTCTGATTTCAGATTTGCTTCCTACGAAAGTGTGAGAAGGACATTATCTACATTAACAGTCTTTTCTACCAAGCGGTCCCCCAACAGCATGCTGAAGCTCAAGTCTCGACCACGAACGTCGATAAGATTGTTGCCGATGTCTGCTGCGTGGTATGCATCCCATCCATATAAATTTAAGTACGTATACTGCAAACTGGAGATCTCGAAGCCAGGACTACCCTGCTACCAATTAGATAAAAAAAATTTAACATACATGTAGTTTCTCTGATTGTTAACATTAACAGCCAGATAAAAATAGGCCTTAAATCCGGTTTATGGCTAGATTGACGAAGTACGCGTTAACTTCGTTCTACTGTTAAAAAAACTGTGATTTTTTTAATTCTTGGATAGGAATAAGATACATTTTTACGAATCTACTGATAAACCGGATCCAATGGGACAATATAGAACAGCTGTTGTTAGCCTGAAATAATGGAAATATCTTGAAAATGGATTTTTATGAAAAACACTCGGGCATATCAATTTCTTATCTTATTCTGTTTATGTTTTAGAAATATGTTACTTTATGCAGGGTACCATAAAAATGCTTAAAGTCAGTATTTTATTTCTAATTGATTGAACTTTTCAATACGAATCTAGGACAATAGTTTTTGATGAGTCTAGGAGTTCTTAGGTTAAATAAAAGCCGTAACTTAAGAGGGAGACGATTCACGAAAAGGATAAAATTAACTGCGACTCATCAAACTCTGTATCGTTGAAGCCATATTGAAGAGGTCTATTAGTCAGGACATACAAGGTATTCTGTTTTAAAAAATAAAGTTAACTCACATCCAATTTTGTTGCTTCGACTTGTTCCAGGGTTTTTCATAAAAATAATATTTTTATTGTTCCAGACTTTATCAACACCCAGTATACTTATATATTTGCCACAGTTTGTTTTTTAATTTAAATATTAGTAAAATGTGAACAAATTTTATCCAATACTGGCTCTCCTTGCAAATTGGCGTGTTTGTACGTTGGTTGGGCTGTAAGGGACCATCCATTAATTATATCACACTTAAGGAGGGAGAAGGGTCTATAGAGTGTAACAGGAGGTAGGAGGAGTTAGACTTTTGTGACATTACATCATAAATGTGAAAAACACCCTATAGGTAACTACTACGGCTGCATTGCAAGTAGTACTAAATTAAAATTTACAAAAAATGTGAGGTCACAACAAGGAGGTGGGGGTCACTCAAACGTGGCAATCTGTGACATAAGAGGGAGGTCGATAAACCACGAAATTTATGTGACGTAATTTATGGATGCTCCCTAAGTGGATACTATAAACGATGGGAATTATGGGAATATAAATTGGCAGTGCTACAAACAAATAAGGTAAAAGCTCTTTAAAGGAGATTTTAAAAAATATATAAAATATTGATCAGTTATTTTTAGAAATTTTTAATTTAACACCATAGACAACTTCATTTTATTCATTTATTTAGAGTACAGAGTTGTATTTTCATAGTTTCCATCATAAACTATAAAACTTTACATAAATGTGTAGAGAATCCTGCTTTTTGAGTGTATGTATAATGGGCGTATTGGCAATCTAAATCTGATGTTTTGTGTTCCTAGTCAACTCAGAATGCTGAAATGTTCCGACACCAAAATTTGTTGTGTGCTTCCATTTAAAATTTTAGATATCTGATAACATATATTATACAGTTAATTTTTATTCCTGTAAAAATATGCAATTTTGCCCATTGATTAGAGTTCGGCTTTAATAAGAAAAGTGTAACTTAATAAAAATTTCAATTCTCTGCTTTTACGCCGTGGTATAGTTTAAAAATTGTTGATCTTGCATCATTCTAAATCTTTTTTCTATAACAAGTCAGAGCGTGCGAGTGTTTAAGTCATTTCGATTGGTTTTGTTTTCATTGAGATCAGAGCTGTCGGTAATTTTATTACATCATCATTAGTCTGGTTTCTTTTTATAGCGTTCTTCGCCTTCCGGTTTCCAGTTTGCATCCTCTTCGATCATCTCAATCTCCGGGTCTATTCCCCTCTGAACATCAACTATATCGCTCTTGGTCGCCCTCTTCTCTTTTCGCTTGGTATCCACTTTAGAACCATTTTTGGTTGTTCGGTGTTCTTCCATTCTTTCCACGTGTCCCTAGCATATAAGTTGCCATTGTTGAATTTCCTTAATAATCGTGGTTTTTTACTTTCATTACATACATCCCTTATTCTTTTATTTCTGACTCTATCCATTCTCGACACTTCAGCTCTGCTGTCTTTACTTATTTTAGTTCCGAGATATATATACTTTTCACAAGCATCAATGACCTCACCGGTGTTTAGAGTAAGGTTGCCCTGTTTTCCTTCCATACACAAATATTTGGTTTTCTTGCTGTTAACTGTTAAACCCAAGTTTTTATAATCGTCACACTTTGTCAGCAATAACCACCTGATCGTCGGCAAAATGTAGAGTGTACAACGTTGTTTCGTCGGTCAGCTGTATTCCCATTCCTCCATATGCTCTTCGCTATCTCTCTAATGCCTCATTCAGATAAATTTTGAATAATGTAGGAGACGGGCAACAGCCTTGTCTGACACCCTTTGTTAAAAAAAAAATTCCGAAGGGAATGTTACCCAACTTTATTCGGGAACGTGACTGGTCGTACCTCTGTTTTATTGCAGCGATTGATGTACTGTTTATGGTTGATCGTTCTAATATTTGCCGTAGTTTTTTCACTAGGATGGTATGTGCTTTGTTTTATTACGATAATTCAAAACTAATCGAATTATTCTTCCCGATTAGATTACTTCAGTTCAGTTAGTATTTACAATCGCACAAAATCAGTATCTGTCCTCCTAATTCACGACAAAAAAAATCCGATAACGATAGAATTTAGGATTTGATCGCATATTACGTTTGGTTTCACTTGAAATCTTCAACTAGTCGGTGAAGTTTGGCTTTATAATTCGTGAAAAGACAGTAACTCGACAATATGAAGACGAACTGTAGTGAAATAGCGAAACTCAGCACAATTGTCCAGTTAAAATATTCCTGAATTCTGGAATTATATATATGACAACTTTTGAACTATACTATAATTTACGGTCCACCGGACATTTACCCTTAATCTTACCTTTTTATATAAAATTTACTGTCTGTTTCTGAAGAAAAAACAGAAGTAAAAAAACTGAGTTCGTCCATATTTATTGGTTTTTGTGTTCTTTTGGTACAAAGTTTTGTTGTATGAAAAAGTGTAAATATATTTTGAAATTTAGATTTTTGTGTTTTTTTTCCGTCATGTAATAAATTTGTACGGCGTTGGACCGCAATAAATTGATAGTCAATGTTCTAATCTTCAAGAGTAAAATATTTTGAAGTCGCTTCGTGCAATCGTAGACGAGACGTCGGAAGGCTGGTTGGATTTGCTACGATTTAATCCCAAAAACTATGATTCCCATTTTAAAAAGTTTCAAAATGTTTATTTCTCGTGTAGTAAGTAAACAATTTTACGAGGATTGTGCAGGAATAAACACGTTTAGAGGCGAGAGAACTACTCGTAATTTAAAATAAAACTTTATTATGGCAACGGGTCTGGTCTATTACACCAACGGATGCGGTGGCATATATGCGGAAAAGCTCAGATGGTGTTTTAGCATTCTACTATGGACAAGTGCAACAATATTCCAGGTAGAAATTCACCTAATACAAGCGTGTGTATACGAGAATATTACACGGGATTACCGTAACCAAGAAATATATATTGTCTTAGCAGTCAAACTGCCTTAAGGGCTTTAAATGGCTATCAAGCCAACCAACCTGTTAGAACAACAGTTTTAAACTACTGTAGGTTCCAGGACATTCGGGGATAAAAGGTAATGAAAAAGCGGATGAATTAGCAAGACTCGCAACTACAAAATCATACAGGGGTCCAGAACCAGCGGTTGGTTTCCAAAACAAGCGGTAAAAAGACAATCAAGAAACGATGATATCAGCAACCTCTAGATTGTTGGCTCGCAACATCATGCGAGGAAGATAATTGGCGGTTCCGCAAAAAACTAATAATTGACGTCCTTTGCTTAACAAAGGTCCAGACCAAACTAGTGGTGAGACTAATCACCGACCACTGTCACCTGAAGAAAGATTTACAGAAAATGGGTATCCACAATGCAAACTATGTGGTGAAGAGGAAGAAACCTCTACGCACATTGTATAAGAATGTGCGGCTTTAACTCGAAACAGCTATAAACTGTTCGGAGATCTACATCGTAGCGACAAATTACCACATGTAGAGCTTGGAGGGAAATTTATAAATCTTAAAGGGATTTCCTCTTTTGTAACCAAGAAAGGGGAGCATAATAAGCCAAGAGCTTGCAATGCACAAACAGGTACAATCGCCCATCCTGCCCAATCAACAGATGGTCATCATGTCAGCAACATCTAGGTCGTTGGCTCACAACACCTGGCCAAAGACGTGCGAAGGACGTAATTAGCGGCCCTTCAAAGAAACTAACATCCTTTGTTTAACAAGAGCCCCGATCAAACTAGTAGTGCGGCCACTGTCGCCTGACGAAACACAATGGTCCCATGACATGCGGACTATGTATTGAAGAGAAAAAAACATCTATGCATATCCTATATGAATGTGCAGCTTTAATTTGGAACAGACATAAACTGTCCGGAGACCTACATCGCGGCGATAAATTACTACATACAGGGCTTTGAAGGAAACTAATAAACTACCTTAAAGAGACAACACTCGTGTAATCAATAAAGGTGAACACAATAAGCCAAGAGGTTGCAGTGCACACACAGGCACAATCGCATATTCCACTGACGCGCTAATCTATAGATTCTGTGCTGGGAACATTTCTGCGGCTGTTTGTGGAACCATTTTATAACAGCTCTACCTTAGCATCCGAATCGAACTGACACTATTAGCGATTGTTTTATGCCGTAGTCGGAACTGCACGTTAGGTATAATAAGACTTCTCCACGCACACGATCAAGCAATTTTCAACCGTATCACATTTTCATCCGATGCTGCAACACGAGCATGTCCTAGATGGACCAAATTGCTAATAAATTCTCTTCCTAGTCGAATTTTATTGCGCCATTCATCTACTGACTACTGCCATATACAGCTTTTATTTTCATAAAAATCTAAATAATAACCGGCCAAGTGCAAGTCGGACTTGCCCAATTAGTGTTCGATACGTTAATTGCTTTTAAAATAAAAAATTTTGTTACAGAGGTATAAAATCATCAATGACTTCACAAAACCCATCCCAAATGAGTTTTCAACAAAGTTTTTTTCCGATCTTCGCTGAAAACTGATGACCTTGATTTTTTTTTATGCCAGATAAATTATTGTGATAATTTTCGTTCAATCTATGGATCTGTGGAGAATATCCCAGAATTTTTTCAAAATTTTTTGATCAGTACTTTTCGAGACAGGGGGGAGACAGCAATTTTTCGAAATTTTTTAAAAATAATACAAATAAAAGTGTATGCAAGTATTACATTATACACATTTTTGAACAAATGAAAGGTTTTTACAACCTTTCATTTGACTCGATGACCTGGTATATTTTTTTTTTTCACTTTCGATTTCACCCCTCAAAACTAACCCCTTATTTCAAAATTTAAATTTCAAAACTACACGACTCTGAAGAGGTCATCAATTCCTATATTATTGCGACATATCAACTTTCTACGTCAAATAGTTTCGGAGAAAATCGGGTATGAGAGACGGACAGACAGACGCCGAAGTGATCTTATAAGTGTTCCGTATGGAACACTAAAAATGCCTTTCAGCGTCCAAAAATTAAATAACATTCCTTCCCATTATCCTTGGACGGATTTTCTATCATAAATTTAACTTAGTGGCAACGCTTAGTAAGACGGAAACGGCCAATATTTTTGACAGAATTCGAGATGAAATCGCCGTTGCGCGATAATAGCGTGTTCTATTGGACAATCGTACGCTCAGACTAAATGGTTAATCCGAGGTCGTCTCTATATTTGAACCGAGACGGTTCGCAAAGCAGTTGATTACCTCTTGAAATGAGACTTTTTCTTCCGGTGAGATATCAAAAATAAAGTTTACAATAACAATCCTCATTTCCGGGAACAATTAAAAAATAATCCGACAATTACAAGAAAGTATCTAATAAGAATTGTCAGGGATCATGGAAACGATGTGCGATCCCGAATATCAATAATTTCGCCTTTTTAGATGGCATTATTTTTAGGAAACAGGTCGCGTTGTGGGTCCTTGGACAAGGGTACAGGGCAATGACGCTTTGCCGAGACAAACAGGTCAAATATTTTGTGTCGTGCTTTGGAGGAGCGCGTTTCAAGTGGTTCTTCAATAGAAGCGACGTGTCCTGAATTTCTTTGTGGGGATATTGAAGGGATGCTGTAGGTTAAGAAGGCATTTAGCACTGCCGGTAGAAGATAACCCGACATGTCGGGAGGATAATAAGACGCCGGTTCACTTTGAGTATTTGCGGCTCTGGTAAGATTCAGATATGAGATCTTAAAAGCAGCAGTCCTCCGAAGGCGGGAGGCCGGCGCCCTAGTGTGGTGTGACATCCTCATGCGCAGGTCCGGGAGGTCTCGTGAAGTTTAGGTTTTTCTTCGGGATTGGCAACAAGAATCCTTCTACTGTTTGTTGGTTGTAGGCGGGCTTGGTTACATGAGTGTCATCCCTTTAAGACGTTTTATTAACTTTCTGCCATGTACTTCATATGGTAATTTATCGCCACGATGTGGTTCCCCGAACAGTTTATGTATGTTCCGAATCGCTCATTCATATAGGATGCGCATAGAGGTTTCTTTCTCTTCGACACAGGCTGCATATCGTGGGACTATTGTGGTTACCCATTTTTTGTAAATGTATCCTTAGTGGCTATTAGTTTGGTCTGGGCCCTTTCATTACTTTTATCCCTAAATATCCTGGAACCCACAGGAGTTTAACTCTTTTGTTCCTGGAGGAGGGGGGCAAATCTGGAGAATACGGTAGATGAGGAAGGAATCCGAATTTCAATTCATGCAATGTTTAATCCATACGAAATTCGACTTTTCCATTGTTTTGAAAATATCAAAAGTAGCGTCACTAAAACCATTGTAACTTGAAAACTAATCGTCGAAATGTCATGAAATTTTGACACGTATCGTTTGAAGGTTGGTACTTCCTAAAAATCATATGGATTTTTTTGAAATATATATATATATATATATATATATATATATATATATATATATATATATATATATATATATATATATATTACGAGTGATAAATAGGATATATATATATATATATATATATATATATATATATATATATATATATATATATATATATATATATATACATATATACATACATACATATTACTTTCTTCATGTTAAGGTTAGGCTTGTTTTAGCTACTCTCCTCATTAGTTGTGAATATTAATCCAGTTTCGACATTAAGTTTTATCTAATAAGTTTCTTTTCAAGTCCATGCAAATTCGCCTAACATTACAAGCGATAGCGACTTCAGCTGACTCAAAAATTTTGCTTAATTTTACATGTTTAAGTATTATATTTTGTGTATTTTTTTTTTAATTTCTTTTTTATGGGTCTAGCACACGTGCTGCAGGGAAGTCCCTAAAGCGCTCCAGGAGCGGCATGAGTGCGGAAAAAGCGATTCACGTTGTTCTTGAATCGCTGTAAATTGTACTCGGTGGGAAACACAGCGCTGGGCAAATTATTTCAAAGGGATGACGTTCTCCATACAAAAGATTGCTTGAAAAGCGTCGTACGCGGAGTAACAAGCTGAACCTCATACGGATGTGAAGCACCAGCGCGACGTGTATTTCTAACATGCACCGCTTTGGGAGGAATTAAGCGGGCTACATCCTTCGAACACTTTCCATGAAAATACTTGTAGAACAGACTCAAGTCACCAACCGTTCTTCGATGTTCCAGCGAATCAAGGCCACCGGTCAATTCCGGGTCCCCAATCAGACGGACCGCTCTTCTCTGAACAGAATCCAACAAATGCAGTGTATGTTTGGGAGCGGAGCCCCAAACGTGGGAGCAGTATTCCATAGTTGGTCGAATTTGGGCTTTGAAAAGAATTAACAGTTGTTGTGGAGTGTAAAGCTTTCTGGTTCTAAATAATATTCCCAACTTTTGAGAAGATCTCCTTTGCTATGTTCATGCCAGGACATATTTGCTCCCAAACTAACGTCCAACAAATTGAGCGACGATGCTAGGGGAATGGAGTGCCCCGAATATAACTATGGGTTCAGCAACGTTAACTTTTTTAGAAAAAACTGCCGCCTGGGTTTTTGTAGCGTTAAATTCCACTTGGTTACTGTCACCCCAAGATAGAATTTCTTCCAGGTCTTTGTTAAGTTGAACGACCTCCTGCTGTCTGCGGATATTCGCTTGAGCAGCCGATGTCCGAGCGTTCAAGGTGAATGAAGAGACAAGCGTACTGTCATCTGCAAAGCTGTAGATTGGATTCCCGGTCTTTTCCAGCAGATCGTTAATGTAAATGAGAAAGAGAGTAGGAGACAGTATGGAGCCCTGGGGCACACCGGCGTTGATAGTGAGGGTGTTAGAAAGAAATCCGTCGACCGCCACTCGTAAAGAACGCTCTCTGAGGAAACATGAGAGCCACAAACAGAACCTTTCAGACATACCATAAGAGCGTAACTTAGCCAACAGTCCATCGTGCCAAACACGGTCGAATGCCCTGGATACGTCAAGAGCAACCGCTCGAGATTCTCCAAAGTGTTCAATTGCGTTGTTCCAAACATGTGTTACATAAGTCAGAAGATCTCCTGTTGATCTATGTTTACGAAAACCATATTGGTGATCGCTAATAATATTGAATCGTTCAAGATATTTTAGAAGATGCTCATTGATAACCTTTTCCATCACTTTCGATATTATTGAAAGCAGTGCAACTGGTCGGTAGTTATTTGGCAAGGTCTTCTGGCCTTTTTTAAGGTATCGGCTGAATCGTGGCAAATTTCCATTTCCAGCAGGACGGAAATATTCCCTTTCTGTATGATAGGTTAAAAAATCTACAGAAAACTGGTGTTAGTTCCCTTGCACAGTTTTTGAGAACTATGGCAGGTATTCCGTCAGCGCTAGAAACCTTCTTGGTGTCTAGCTTCATTAAAATACGCTTTATGATGCGCTGTCTGAAGACAACATCGGGCATCTTTGACTGCAATATGGGAATAGCAGGTGGTGTTTTTCCTTGGAAATCGACAGTAGAATGTGAAGCAAAGAGTTCAGCCAACAAGTTCGCTCTCTCAACAGGTGTAGTTGCAATGGAATTATCTGGCCGTGTGAGTGGTGGTATGGTGGATTTGGTAAAATTTTGACTAACTGCCTTAGCGACTGTCCCAAAAGGACCTGGAATTGTTGGGATAAGCGAGAAGTTTGTTTCTAATTCGTTGATCGTGTGCCTCCTTGGTTTCGTCGATAATTCCCTTGCATCTGTTCCGGGCACGAACAAAGATGTTACGATTTACGGTGTTAGGATTTTCACGCCATCGTCGGTAGGCAATATGTTTAGAAGCAACAGCTTCTTTACATTTTCGGTCGAACCAAGGCTTGCCGTTGGAGGAGCATTTCTTCGAAAAAGGGATGTAAGCTTCCATACCAGCCAAAATAACATCGGAGACCTCCCTGGCGCAGTCAGATGGGTTATCGGATCGAAAACAAACGTCCATCCAAGGGAAAGTTCGAAAGTATTCCATGAGATCTTCCCATTTAGCAGATTTGTAGTGCCAAATCTTGCGCGGCCTAGGCGCCTCTCTGTCACCGATTGGCAGGATACTCGATGTCGAAAGCAGTTTATGGTCGGAAGAACCTAACGACGGATTTACGGTGACCGTGTAAATCTCCGGATTGGTGATTAAAAACAGATCAAGAAGACTGGCGAACTCCCCGTCTCGATCAGGGATCCGTGTTGGTTCGTCAATAAGCTAAGTTAAGCCATAACTGATTGAGAATGATTCAGCTTCACGACCTTGTTCCTCGGTAGTATTTGAATATTTAAGCCAGTTGATATTGTGGACATTAAAGTCGCCCAGGACCGCAATTTCGGCACTTGGATAGTTAATTTGGAAATGATCGATGGTGTCTGCAAGAGAAGCGAAAAGTGTTCGAAAATTGGTTTCACTTGGTGGTCGATACGGGATACAGATGAACCTTGTGGTTTGTTGAGTCGTTATTTTTAACCACATAACATGAAAGTTTGAGGGCTCCAGAGCTTCTTCTCGTTGACAAGAGAGGTCGCTTCTGACAAAAAGACAGATTCCAAAGTTACGCCTAAATCGGGAATAGAAGTCGTACCCAGGTTTCACATAGAGCGAGTACATGAGGTTTATTTGATTGCAGGTGTTGATGCATTAAATTTATGTTCGAGTTTAAACCTCGTATATTGCAAAAATCCATCTTAAAATTATGATATCTGCAAGTCGACGCCCCGAACCAGCCCCCACCCGGAGATCCGAACGGGGGGCCATTCTACCTCCGGAACTTCTTGCATCCAGGTGCCTCATCACGCTCTTTGGTCCCACAGTAGTTAATGTGGAATTTTCCTGTTCTGTCACATGTTTATCTTTGCCTTCTTTGGCTTTGATCCAGGGGGTGTTATTATTGGGTAGTTTGGGTTCTGACCAGATACTTTTCCAATGATCTGTGAGTTCTTGTTTGTTTGGTGGTTCGGTCACCGTTGTCTGTTTGCTGTGCATAGTTTTCCGGTAGAACTGTGTTTTCGCTTCTTCGGAAGAGGTTGTTGGTGTCTTTCCTCTCGTTTGGTTCTTTGTATCTACGGAGTCTTGCGGCATATATGGATAATTTTTGTTTTCAAAGTATCCAGGATTTCTGGCAGTGTTCTGTTGGAGACCCGGACTTGATCTTGTCTATTCTCTGTGTGACTCGTTTGGACACGTTCCCGTTGATAAACTGGGTAAGGTGTCCTAGATATCTCCTGATGTTGTTGATTTTGTTTTCCATTCTTATTTGCCGTTTGAATTTTGGTTTTGTGCTGTTGGAATTTCTTTGTCGTTGCGGGAGTTTTTGATTAAATACTTCGTCGGTTGCGTTTGGGATTGATGGTGGTGGGTCTAGGGGGCGAATGATTCTCTTCTCAGTGGTTTCTTTATCAGGACTTGTGCTTTTATTAAAGCAACGCATGGTGTGTTCGTTTGTTACTGTGGTCTAACTCATGCGTTGCTTTGATTTTCCCGCCTTGGTGGGTGTCGGCTTACTCGCCGGCACAACACTTTTGGCAGGTCCATTTTCAGTTACCCGGTCTTCATCGTTTTGGTCGAGCTGCCATTTCCCGCAACGTCCTCGACCGTTACGTTGCTCGCCCGATGCTTTTAGTGGTCTACTGTTGTTTGGGATGTTTTTAGTGTTTTGTGGTGTCAAAAGCTCAAAGTGTCCCGACTTTGGGTTGCCTGTTAGTAGAAGGTAAATAGTTTCGGTGTGTTTTCTTGTGCTTATTATTGTTTGCTAATCCCTAAAAGTTACTTTTGTATCTCTTGTTCTTCGTTGTTTTGAGAAGATATGAAAGTTGCTATTCTGGGTTTCCGAGGGGCAAGTATCTCTAGGCTCGTTCCATAGGTGCCATTTTTCCTCATATAGTTATAGTAGTTATAGAAGTCTTTCATATCGTCGTCCCCAATTAATGAAAATGTGTTAAGTTCCGACCAGTTTTGTTGTATATATCTTAGTATTATTAAGTAGTACCTTAGTAGTATTAAGCGTATATAATCACATATTGCTTCTATTTTCCGCACACGAGCCGCTCCTGTAGCGCTTTGGGGATTTCCGTGCAGCACGTGTCCTATGCCCATAAAAAAACATCCAGAAAGCCGGAAGTTCTGTGTTCAAGTCGCAGTTGAGGTAAGGACTTTTTTAAAAATTGTTAATAATCTAAACGCTACTAATAGGTAGTATTAGGTGATAAACACATTAGCTGTGTAAATGTCTATAGTGGAAAATTAGAATGATCAAATAGGGTTAATAAAATTTATTTGTTAATAAAAACTGTTAAAATAATCTTACATCCTGAAATTAAAAGTTTCATTGGTGATTATCACTTTTATTAAATACAAATATAAACGGTTCTTATCTATCTTATCTATAATAACATAAAACTAATAAGGCATTTTTAATAAGTGTTTTAAATAATAAAAAAGCAACAATTTCATCAGGAGAATACTAACATCTTGCGACCATATTTTTTTACAAAATACCTAAAGCACACTTTAAGTTTAAGATTTTCGAGGACTGGCAGTTTTAACGAAGTTTTTATTGAAAATACTGAATGCTTAATTAAGGATGTATTTGTGTAACCCTTGGTAGGGCTTAGGTAATTTACCAGCTCCTTCTAAAAATTTTACAAATCTTAAACTGAAAGAGCACTACATCATTAAAACGCTTAAAATCAGCTGTATATCCAGCAATAACACCTAAATATAACAAAAAGAAATATACAATAACTTTTAAATTTCAAATGCGGTGGGACAGAATTATTACTAAATTATTTCTTAACCTTCTTGACCGAAATCGTTCATGAACTTTTCTAGTTTTACCAAATCCTCATCATTTACGGTTGGTTTTGAGGTAGCCAGTGATCTTAACATGTCATTCTAAAAGAAAATAAAAATGTATGTTTAAAAGTTCAACATGCCTTGATGATTCTTAAAATTAGCTGTTTGATAATCGAAAGGAATATAAAATTTTTTGACTCAACTGTTAATATTTCATATGTTAGAGGTTAGTATACCAAGTCTGTCTGTCAAGTAAGAACGTGGTTGCTCGTTTTCTTGAAAAAAATGTGTTTCAAGAACATTTTTTGCCATAAATGTATTCTTTGGTGTGCTAACAATGGCGCAATTACGATAGTAAGTTGTCCAATCGCCTTCTGCATCAATAAGCGCATGGCATCTTCGAAGCATGCTGTCTACGAGATTTTTTGGATACTCTGCAAATTTTTCGAATTTCGTGAGATAACTGAGTCAAAGTCCTCAGTGTCTTTCCTCTGAGTTTTCTCTTTACAAGGGACCAAACGTTTTCAATAGGGTTGGCGTTCGGCGTGGCCCAAGCGAACCGCTTCGCAACGTGATTTTCGCCCAGCAAAGATTTTTCAACGTACTTCAGAATTTGACATCATGAGCACGAATAATACCGAAAATATTGTCGAATAGTCTCATGGGACACATTCAAACTAGATTTTCTTAATTTTGCCGTTCCTTGACGCAGCGTCAATTTTGAGTCCCTTGAAAACAAAGACACGATTCGTTTTTCGACTTTCGGAGTGACTTTGCCTACCGAGCCACGTTTTAGCAACTCGTCGACATTTTTCGTCTCGTTAAAATGATTTACTCACTTCTTTACAAACGATACGACTTTGTAAGATATTTAACGACCGCGAAATGTGTCATTTTAGGCCCCTTTGGATGAGAACAAAGAAAGATTGCTTCGAACCGACGCGCAAACAAGTGACTCATTTTGAATTTTACATTATTTCGGCGAAAGTTCGAAATTGATCGATACTTTTACTTAAATGCGTCGTAGACAAAAATTCCCTTTACCGATTTTTTGTTGAATCGCTAGAATCGCATCTACAAAAATTAATTATCGCGGACATGTCCTACCTTGACAGACTGTAATAAGGTTTTTAAAAAAATTTCAGCGTATTTTACCGAGGATTAAATGCTTTCTGGTAAATCCTTAGGTCTCAATTATACAGGTGGTTTAGTAAATAGCTTATGCTTTTCGACAGATTTCAGTGACTCTGAAATATCAATTAGTAGAATCGTGTTTTAATAATATTGTTTTTTTGGGTCACTGCATAAGAAAAATGCGACTTTGTCTACAGTTATTGACATTTTTACACTACCTGGAACACCACCAAAGAATTTGAATAGTTTAGTAACTTGTGTCTACATCTGCATACAAAGTGATACAAAAGTAATTTTAATGTGAGGACATCCCAGAGAGGCAAAAAAAAATAATCACTTCATTGACATTTCCTATTTTTCGCAATTTTTAGTGATAAGAATGGATCAGAGATCTTTCTTAGTCTTGTTATTTTCTTTTTTTTATAAGGATAGGACACGTGCTGCAGAGAAATTCCTCAAGTGCTACAGGAACGACGCGTGGTGGAAAAAGCGATTCACGTTGGTCTTGAATTATGCATTTACACTGCTTCACGCACCCCTTTGGAATGATTTATCCAGGACTGCGACTCTCCCCGAGTGCAATTTACTTCGATTCAAAACCGACGTGTAGCGCTTTAGGGATTTTCCTCCAGCACATGTGCCATGCCAATAAAAAACACACCAGTTAATCGCAAAATTGCCATTACTGCTTGTAATTACAAATAGAATAATTTAAATCATCTTAAGTTGTACAGTAGTTAAATACACAAAAGGAATCTATAAATACATCTTATCACCACCATATTTTTTTTTTGTTTTCAGCAGAACGACGCAAAAACTGTTGATTTTCGCATATTTGTTTACAGAATTCTACTTCCTATTGTGGTTTCCTCTTCAATCGGAGGTTGGAGATCATCAGTACTCTTCTGACTTTATTCACCTACCCTAAATAATTCCGTGGAACTGCAGCCAAACCACTCCCTCAAATTTCGTAACCAGGATATTCTTCTCCTTCCTACACTTCTCTTTCCCTTTATCTTTCCTTGCATAATAAGTCTCAGCATTGAATATTTCTCCCCTCTCATCACATGACCAAAATATTCGAGCTTCTTTCGTTTTACCTTGTTTAAAATTTGATATTCCTTTCCGATTCTACGTAACACTTCTCCATTGGTTACTCGATCCATCCAAGATACTGGCAGAATTCTTCGGTAACATCGCATTTCATACCCTTTAAGCCTTTTCATCTCTGCTTGTTTCAAAGTCCACGATTCTGCACCATATAATAAAGTGAAAAAGATATAACACCGCAAAAGCTCGATTCTGAGTTTTAAGCTCAAATTACGATTGCATAGGGTTTTTTTCATTTTAGTAAAAACACTTCTGGAAATTTCAATTCGACTTCTTATTTCCTTGGTTTGATCGTTTGTTTTTTCAATTGGCGGGTTTCAGATATTCAGATTAGCCCTGACATTTATTTTGGAGATACCCATAAACTTTATTTTTCCAATATTCATTTTCAGTCCGCATTCTGTACAGTAATTGTTCGTCATTTCTACCAGATGTTGAAGGTCATTGATAGTATAAGTAATTCTCTCAGTGTCATCTGCATACCTTATCTTGTTAATTGTTGTCCATTTATGATAACAATTGCTGATTCTCCACTAAGGGCTTCTTCAAAAATAGCTTCACTGTACAGGTTAAACAACAGTGGAGATTCTTATGTCCCGATCATCTATGTCTTTTGATTTAATGAGTTTAAGTATTTTTTTTATGTTTTACTTTATCAAAAGCCTTTTCGAAATCTATAAAACAGATGTATATTTTTTGATTCATATCTAGACAGCGTTGAAACAACACATTTATTCCGAAAAGATCCGCACGTATATCAAGACCATTGCGAGAGCCAAATTGCGTTTCACTTATAACTTCTTTGATTGCTCTATAAATTCGGTTATGAAAACTTCTAGAGTATGGCTCATTAGTGCTATGGTTCTGTACTCGAGACAATGTTTAGGGTGTTTGAAGAATTACCAACCTGTATTTTCTTAATTTAATCGTCAATAATATGATCCACTTTAACTTCAGCTACGAGATTAAATTTATGGAGTTGAATAATTAATCCAACCTACCGATTAATGGTAAGTATGTAAGTATTTGAAAAACATATACAATACAGTCTGTCAAGTAAGAACATGACCGCTCGTATTCTTGATAAAATGTGTTTCGACAAAAAATTTTTGCAGTAAATGTATTCTTTGGTGGGCTAACAACGGCACAATGACCTTAGTAAGTTGTTCAATCGACATCTGCATCAATAATCGCCTGATATCTTCGAGGCATGCTGTCGACGAGATTTTCTACGTACTACGGCAATGATCTCCAAATTTTTCGAATCGCGCGGGACAACTTACTCAAAGTCCTCGGAGTCTTTCTTCTGAGCATTCTCTTTACGAGGGACCAAACGTTTTCAATAGGGTTAGCGTCCGGCGATTGTTAGGTCCACTCTAGTATCTTATCGTGTGCCCAGGCAAATCGCTTGGCAAGGTGATTTTCGCCCAGCAAAGGTTTCTTCAACGTGCTTCATGAGCTCGAAGATGTTGTCAAATAGTTTTATGGGACACATTTAAACTCGATGTTCTTAATTTTGCCGATCCTTGACGCATCGTCAATTTCGGGTCTCATGAAAAAAAAATTTGTATTTCGACCTTCGGAGTGAGTTTACCTACCGAGCTACATTTTGGCAAGTCGTCGACATTTTTTGCCTCTTTAAAATCATTTACCCACCTCTTCACAAACGATACTGACTTTTTAATATATTTAGTGGCCGCGGAATATGTCATTTTAGGCCCCTTTAGATATGAACAAAGAAAGACTGTCTAGAACCGACGCGCCAACAAGCGACTCATTTTGGATTTTACGTGATTTCGACGAAAGTTCGGAATCGACCGATACTAAAATGTATCATAGACAAAGGTTCCCTCTACCGATTTTTTGTTAGATCGCAAGAATCGCATCTACCAAAAATGAATTATCGCGGACACGTTCTTACTTGACAGACTGTAATAAAACAAAATAATATCAAATTTATTACGATAATACAAATTAACAAATACTTACCATTATTACCGGAGGTTCTGCTAACTTATCTCCATCTACTTCCATCCAGGTCATCTCAATCGCTCCTGGATCACCTGGCGAACAAGGAATCAACAAATCGTCTACAATGACATTGGGATCCTTAGGACTGGGTCCCCTTATTTTTTTAAAGTGGGTGGCAGTTTGAACTTTTCGTACAGGCTGCATGAGAGCATCCCGTACTACTATACTTATATCAGCACCAGAGTATCTAAAACAATGTAAAGATATTTGTTAAATAGTTGTGGACAATATAGTAGATCGATTAAAGGAGCGATCTTATATTTTGTTATTGTTACAAGATTTGCTTGTGCCTTTTATCACACACCTGCAGCAACGAGGCATACAAATATAAGTTAACTAACGTCAATTTAGACAATCACGAACTAACAACAGCCCTCCAGCACATGAAAACCAATAGAAGTCCGGGTGAAGATCGTATTTCTGCAGAAATGTTAAAACAGGAGGCGAGAACTTAAAAGCAAAGTGGAAGGATATTACTAAACAAGTGCCTATTGCTGGGTTGTTATTATATGGAATATGGAAAAAGGTGATAAAGACAAAATAGAAAATTATCGTCCAATTAGTCTACTGTCCCATTTATATAAATTACTTACAAAAAATAACTAATATATTGACGCACAAGACGGATTTATATCAACCTTAGGAACAGGCTGGATTTCGAAAGAGATTCAGTATAATAGATCATCTACATACACTAAGCGAAAGCCACGGAATATAATATATACTTACACTTGGCTTTTGTAGACTACCAGAAAGCCTTTGACTCTATAGAAATGTGGGCAATTTTAAGAGCCCTACATAATGCTAAGATAGACACCACATATTCGACTCTTATTAAATATATCTATGACAATGCGTAGATACAAATACTAGTAAATGAAGACATGAAGACCCCAAAAATACAGATATAAAGAGGAGTACGTCAAGGAGATACGATCTCGCCAAAAATGTCCACGCTAGCCCTGGAGGACGTTTTTAAGACCTTAAACTGGCAAAATAAGGGGATTAACATAGATGGAAAGCGACTTGATCATCTACGATTTGCGGATGATATCGTACTACACCCAATGAATGTTGGAAAAACTTCATCGTCCATCGTCACAAGTCGGACCGAAATATGAACCTGAGCAAGACAAAGATAATGAGCCCTGAGCAAATAACGATTACTATCAAAAATCGGTCATTAGAGAATATATCCGAATATATATACCTCGGAAAAAAAATACTATTAGGAAAGGAGAACCAAACAGTAGAAATTTCTCGAAGAGTGGGTCTTGGTTGGGCAGCTCTTGGTAAACTCGGGTTTATTTTCAGATCACGAGATATCCCTGTAACCCTCAAAAGGAAAACGTACGAGTCGTGTGTACTGCCAGTTCTCACGTACGATCTTGAAACGATGTCGCTAACAAGTGAGTCGATGAATAGACTTCGAGTGGCACAGCGTGCAATGGAGAGAGTTATGCTTGGAGTGAGAGTGGAGAAATAGAATCCCAAATGAGGAAATCCGGAGAACACAGCTGACGGACGCTCTGGAAAGAGCGGCTCAACTAAAGTGAGAGAGAACAATAGATGGGCCTACAAGCTTACAATATGGTGCCCAAGGGAGAGTAAGAGGAGTGTGGGAAGACCTCAAAGAAGGTGGCAAAACGACATCCAGAATATCGCGGGGAAAAATTTGAACAGAACGGCTCTGGACAGGGAAAGATGGAAAGATTTGGAAGAGGCCTACATCCAGAAGTAAGTGAAAACAGGCTGAAAAGAAGAAGTACGTCAATTTAATCTCTTAGAGGAGATTTGATCAAATGGCAGCGCTATGAAGTATGCCATTAAAATAGTCACTTCCCTGTGACACCTTTTATCTAGGGATGAGCGATATTTTACAAACTGTGATTTTTTCACTGATGTTTAATAATCACTTATAACGATCGTTCCTTTAACTTTGATAAAAGCGTGAACTGGTATTTAATATTTAACATATATGCAGACGCAGACCAGGTAAGAGATCGCATAACAAAAATAAATTTTTGCTTTTGTGCTTACAACTTACGATGTATAAATATCACTGGTTGTTATATATATCAGTGATATCTATTAATATTAATGTTAGTATTAAGTGTTTAGAATTCCGGGTTCAGTCTCAGACTGAAGACATAAGTGATTATTAAATATCAGTGAAAAAATCACAGATCGTGGAATATCGCTCATCCCTAGCCATTATCAATCACCTCCCATATCTCTTTTTAATAAATAATAAATAAATCAACAGGGACCAAGCAAGAAGTAGCACAGTAGCAGTAAAGAACAAAAGCGTATAAGTAATATTCGCGAAAATCACCAATTTGCATAGTTTAGTAGGCTGTATCAATATCAATAACGTGGTCGTGGTCTCAAAAAACAAAAACTGTGATCACGTCACGTTTAAAAATCACAGTATCACCCACTCTACTTTTATCCTACTTTATAAATGTTCAACAGAAAAAGATGAAATTCGGAGACAAATAAAGAAAGCCTGCACACGTGATGTACGAGTATCTAAAATTATGAACTGCCCGGGCGTGCCATAGCCTAGGTGAAGAGGCAAATCACAAAGTAATAGCATGCGAGATTTAAAAGGCATACACCCAAAAGTGTCAGTAGACAACAAACCTCAGCGCCATCCTGCGTGAAGCTGTCAAAACTTTCAATTCAAGAGCAAAACATTAACTGTCAAATAAGATTTAGTACATTTGAATATATAAATGAAGAGGGCACTATTAAATGAAAAGCAATAACTAAAAAATAGAGTGCCGACACCACTTTTAGATGTTTAGTGGTAACTCCAAAAAATAAATATCAATATAAATGGGAACCTGACTGTATTTATTTAATAGTGTTACTTAAAAATATAATCCATTGTTTGTTTACATTGCGCCAATTAAAAATAAAAGAATTCTAAAAAAATCTTTTTTCGTCAAAATTTGCTGTAATTTAACAATTAGGGATTTAAACTAACAACAGCACCAATACGTTACTAAAGTATGAGGCTGTGTAATATAAAACCAGAAAATTGGTTATTATTTATAATTAAACCCATAAAAATGAAATATTGTGTTAGGATTCTACTAAATGTTATATTTCCGATTTGTACCAACTTTAAATTTTTTTACATTTCATTTTCTTATAAAAATGTTTATTTCGTGACATATACAATGCAAAATATTAGTGTCAAAAACAGAGTTATGTGTTCACTACACATTACAGAGGAAACGGCTATCACTACTGACAGAGGATACTTTCATTGTTACAACTTCCTAGTAAAATAATCAGTCTTTTAACTGTAGGCCTCCGTAACGTTGTGATTGATAAATCTAAATTTGAAATTCTTTGTTCCAAGAGACGAGTGTTGGTCAGTAGCAGATCCGATGAAAAAATGAATGAAGACTGTCTAGTACCGACAGTGAAACAAGGAGGTGGTTACGTGAAGATGCAGGCACAATATAGCGCTACAGGGGCGGCGCGTGTATTAAAAAAGCGCAGTGGTTTTCCGAAAGACCTTCAAAATACTCATATACGGGTGCTATCACCCCATCGTTTGTTAAAAACGCTTCCCACGTAGAAATCTTTTGAGGTTTGGAAACAGAAGTCAGGCGAAGCCAGATCTGGCCAATAGGGTGGATGTTCCAACAATTCGTACCTTAATTCGACCAGTTTTGCCGTTGCCAAAGTACCTCTGTGAGCAGGTGCATTATCATGATGAAAGAGATTTTTTTGCAAACCGGGCCTTTTCTCACGAATTTTCTTATCCAGATGGTCTAAAAGGTTGCAATAATACTCTCCTGTGATTCTTTTACGGGTTTGAAGGCAATCAATTAACAAAATTCCTTTTGCATCCCAGAAAACTGATGCCATAATTTTTTTGGACGACTTTGACCACTCTAGTTGCTTTGGAGTTGAACAACCGGGCTCAGTCCATTGTGCGGTTTGTTGTCGCAGTTCAGGATCATACTAGTAAACCCAAGTCTCATCCATAGTTATAAATCGACGCACAGGATCAGTTTTATTCTTTGTGAAATGAGCCAAATGTGGTTTAGAAAGTTTCTCTCGAGCGTGTTTTGTTCCGATGTTAGCAAATGCGATCATCTGCAACATCTTGTGAATAGCTTTCTCATATCCAAAACATTCGTTAAGATCTCATGTATTGATCCATGTGAGACGCCTATAGCCTCAGTTAAATCATCCACGATCTTCCATTACCATATCTTGTACTTGCACAACAGTTTCTTCAGTTGTTGCAGTTTTTGGACGTCCTGAAAGTGGATCATCATTGACGTTTGTACGACCACGTTTAAACAGAGTTCATCTATGAACAGTTGGAAATGAAGCAGCAGACTCCTTTAACATGATTTTCAGTTGCCTATAAACCCTCCAAAACAAAAAATTTTATCACTGCACGAGATTCGTGTACACGTACACTTCTACTTTAACCAGCTGATAAACAATTAATGACATGACAGATCATGTGACAGATGTGATGCTCCATAGGTGTCGCTTTCAAAACTTACTGACTGACCTGATAGAAGCTAAGTTTTCAAAATCTTCCTTACACAGAATAACAATGTCAACTTTTTTTTTTTTAATAGTCACCTCCCCGCCTGAATAGGGTTACCCTTTTTGAATGTACATCGGCGAGGATGTTGTAATATCCGTCAACGTTGTCCAAGTTCTGAAACATACATTTGTATTCCACGGCACTTTTTAGACAACGCGGTAGTGCTGCCACAGGCGTTATTACATTTCCGCAACAACTTAGAAGATGCTGCTATGCCTATGTATGTGGTCAAGTCAAATATACTTTAATAAATTAATAAATAAGTACACTGACCCGCCGGGATTGGAACCCGGGACAGTTTATACAGTATCCCTGCACGATGCCATGGAATTAGGGCTGCCACAATGTCATATGGCCATATGGCAAAATTACACTGCAAATATTGATTAAATTTAAACAGGTAAACAAATGATTTGTAATGATTATTCCAAAATTATTTTTAAATGACATTCACAGATGTCACTTGTCAGCGCTGCATATTCTGGTTTAACTTTTGACAGTTAGCGGTTATAAGACATAAAATTTAAAAAATAGGCCTTAAAGGAAATTGAGGAAAATGACGGCTACAAAAAAATGAAGTTGAAGTTAAAAGTTATTACTTTTAACTTCAACGTCGAGTTTCGATCTATCGGTTCTCATCGGCTAGATGCAGGCAAGGCAATATTAGGCATTTATTTTGTCTTACCCTTCGGTTCTTCTAGCTAATTCTTTAATATCCTCCTCAGTAAGTTCGGTGCGGGTATTTCCTAAATGAATTTTGAACATGGTCGCTCTTGCAGGTTCCTCAGGGAGAGGTATGTAAATACGTTTTTCGAAACGTCTCCTGATAGCGGCATCCAAAACCCAGGGAATGTTTGTGGCTCCCAAAACTAGAATACCTTCTGAGTCATGTCCTACACCTATTAACAAAAAAAAACGTAAATTGAGTAAATCATAAATTCCTAATAAGGGTTCTGACTTTAAACTACTACATACGATTTTAATATTGTTTGAGTTGCCTTTTAATAATTCCTTTTATATAATAAAAAAATAACTTCTCGTTCAGACAGAAAAAAAGATGTCCTAAAATAAAACTTTATGATTTCTTGGAGATAAGGTACAGGTACGAAATTTTAGAGCTTTGAGACATCAGACTCATTAATGCAGAGAAGAAAAGTTTTTAATTGCTAAGTCTAATTTGAAATAAATTTTTCTTCTTATCACGCCGTCTTCTTTCGAAGGTTGGCGATCGAAATGGCCAACGTGGTTCTGGAAACAGCCATACGAAACACAACTATTGAGCTGCAGTCGAATCTTCTTCTAATGTCCTTCAGCCAAGAATTTCGGCGTCTTCCAACGGATCTTTTACCCTGGATTTTACCTTGAATGATCAATCACACAATCGCAATAATACACTTTGGGTCCAAGATATTCGCAATATGCGGCGGTATACCATGGGATCATATGGGTTCCAAGTCTCAACTTAGGTCTGATCTTGTAAAGAAATTCTTCATATTGATGAAAACCTTTCTTTTTTAGGGTCACACTGATGAATTACTGTGACTCCTAGGTATTTGTATCTTTGAACCTGTTCTACAGTAGTTCCTTTAATAGTGAGATAAGCGAGAATAATTACTTTGGTTTTTGTAGTATTTATTAGTAACCCAAAGCTTTAACTGCACTGAACAATGTGGTCCATCATTTCTTGCAGGTCTTGTATGTTGTCAGCTAACACCACAGTATCATCAGCATCTCTAATGTTATTTATAACTTTGCCTTTCGTTATACCTTCGAAGCCCTGTTTGAAAATTGCTTTGGAGTTAATATTAAAGAGCCATGGTGACAAAATACATCCCTGTCGCACTCCTTTCTTGATGGGAATCGTCTCCGATGTTGCCGATCCTACTTTAACTTCTGCTGTTTGTTGCCAGTAGAGGTTAGAGATCAACTAACTGTATTTCCTCTTTGTCTATTCCTGTTGTTTTGAGGATTTCTATCAGTTTATGATGTTTTACACAATCAAAAGCTTTTTTACAATCAATAAAACAGGGAAATACATTGACATTATTGTCCTTGCATCTTTGAGTTAGTACATTCAAGAAAAACAATGTCTCGCGAGTACCGAAACAATTCGGAATCCAAATTGTGTTATGCAGTTCGTCCACTTTCTGCACCAAATCTTCATTAACGACCGAAGGACGCCCACTCCGTTCTTCATCATGCACATTTGTGCGGCCATCTTTAAATGCTCTCACCCATTTCCTTACCATTCCATCACTCATAATGTTTTGTCCGTAAACTTCACAGATCTCACGATGAATATCGATCGGTTTTACGCCTTTAGCACTAAGAAATCGTATAACAGCCCGTACTTCACAATCGGCGGGACTCACGATTGTCGGAGGCATCTTAAACACTCAGTAAACAACGTATACAATGAAGAATCAGACTGTAATGGCGTCAGTGCGTAGACATGAGATGTAGGTTACCAGCGCGCATGCGCGGAACGCCGACCGTATCGCTGCGGCGGCGGAAATCGCAAAACGGTACTTACTTAAAAAACATGCCTCGTATATATATTAACATTATGTGTCAATTTTTATGTTTTTACCACAAAATAGGTCAAAATTACTAAAATACTTTTATTTGAACTTATATAATAGAATAAGCAATATAGAAAAGTTTGTAGCTGACACAGGTGTGACAGCTACAAATATATTAATTAGACACAGAACAACTTACCTTGCATTTGTACCAGAAACTCGGTTTTTATTCTTCTGGCGCTTTCAGATTCATTGTCCGACCTGGACGAACACAGAGAGTCAACTTCATCAATAAATATAATACTAGGTTTATGAGCTCTGGCCAATTCAAACAGGTTCCTTACTAATTTTTCTGACTCACCGAGCCACTTTGAAACAAGATCGGATGAAGATACTGAGAAAAACGTGGAGTTATTTGCTTCTGTCGCTACAGCTTTCGCTAAGTAAGATTTACCAGTACCTGGGGGCTGAAAAATACACCTGTATCATATATAGCAAAACAAATAAACAATATAATCTCAAATTGCATATATCCTAAAAATATTTTTGCAAAATATAATTTACTTCTGATTTCTCTGAGTATGAAAATTACTGATTCTTAATTCAAATAAATGTTTAAATTTCATTAATATAATTTGTAATGTTCTGTACAGAACACTTAAGACTTTGAGACATGAGATTCATTAATGCAGAGAAGAAAAGTTTTTAATTGCTAAGTCTAATTTGAAATAAATTTTTCTTCTTATCATGCCATACGAAACACATCTATCGAGCTGCAGTCGAACCATCTTCTAATGTCACTTCAGTGTCCATCTGTCTGTCACACCCGATTTACTCAAATATAGGAATTGATGGTCCAATCAGAGCTGTGTAGTTTTTAAAGTTAAATTTTGACTTACGGGGTTAGCTTGTAGTGAAAGTGAAATTTTTAAGGATATCGAGTGGAGTGTGAAATGAAAGCTTGTGAACATACGAGTTTAAAAATACATATGATACTCGCGCGTACTTTTCTTCATATTACTTTTTAAAAATGGCCAAAAATCGCTTCCCCCTATCTCGAAAAGTTCTTATCAAAAAATTTTGAAAAAATTATTGAACATTCTCTATAAAGTGTAGACTGAGTGAAAATTATCACAAATGTATAAAGTTTGATAATTTATCTGGTATTAAAAAAAATGTGTCTTGACAATATGGTTTTTTTTCGTGGAGTTGTGAATTTAAACGAGACTAAGAGCTATGAAATATCAATACGTACTCCGTGCAATCAGTCATATACTCATATACTTTTCAGTACATTAATGCATTTGGCCAATCACAGATAAAATAAATTTCCATGATGACTAACAGAGAGGTACAAAGACAAAATAATTTTATTTTATTTGTTTATAATTAAACAAATATTTAGGAAGTAAATCTTTGTTTTAAACTTTTATTACTAGAGTCTAGATTGAGCTAGGTTCATTTATTGTCTATTAGATAGCTAAGAAGATTTAACTATGATACATTATTGACTAAGTAATAAAATAACCAGTCAAGTGCAAGTTGGACTTGCGCAATTAGTGTTTCGTAATATGATTCCCTTAAAATCACAAAACTTATCCCAAACGAGTTTTCAATAAAAGAATTAAGAGCCCCAGATTACAAACATGTCTAGTCAGATACTAACTCAGCAGGTTAATCAGACCAACCAGAATAAAACAAACAGTTCCTGACATGTATATATCTTAAGATCCAATACCTATTTTCACGGTTTTTCTTAGCCAATAATGTATAATATAGTCCGATCAATGATTCTTTGCATGCACGTCATAATATCTGAATATAGTGTCAGCATCCGTCTATATTATTCTTTTTGTCAACATGTTAAGTATATTTAAGAACTTAAAAACGTAGGTCTTCTGTCATCTGAAGTTATTTACGACATTCGCTCTATTATCTGTCTCGGTTATTTGTACATATGCAAGAAAGACAGTGAACAACCTGGAATTTCGGTATGTTTTAGAAGTCAGTACCGCCGAGTTTATAGGCAATAAAAATAACCGATAATTCTTTGACGATGTCCTTCACAAGTAAGAACTAGAGTGTTTTATACATCATACACATTTAATATGTCCGTAGTTTTCGTTAATTACCAAACGGGATGAAAAATTTTAAATTCTATTTTGACTTTTGAAATTGTCATTTAAAACTCAGACCGCCGACACTGAATTGATATCCGATTGAATAGTATGAATATTCTTGACGTCGCTTTGATCACATGACTGCAAATATCCATTGATCTGACTTTAGTTATAGCATCTTAGGAACCTAACAGCTAATAAATAATCAATCTAACTCAATCTTGAATCTAGTAAAAGTTTAAAACAAATATTTACCACCTAAATATTTGTTTAATTATACACAAATAAAATAAAATTATTTTGTCTCAGTACCTAATGTTTAGAGCAATAGCTATTAGTCCCGGTTCAATTCACAACTTTCAACGAAATGAATCTTATTATCAAACGTAGTGCTCTCGTGATCATTTTCGCTCAATCTACACTTTATGGAGACTATTCCAGGGTTTCTTCAAAATTTTTTGATCGGTACTTTTCGATATAGGGTGGGGGACAGGGGTTTTTGGCCATTCTTTCAAAATAATACAAAGAAAAGTGTGCCCATATATTTTTGAACTCGTGTTTTCCCAAGGATTCATTTGATACTCCACTCTACTTAGTTTTTTCACTTCCGATTTCACCCCCCAACACTAACCTCTTAAGTCAAAATTTAACTTTCAAAACGACACGCCTCTGACTGGGCCATCAATTTCTATATTTGTGCTAAATTTCAACTTTTTATGCCAAATAGTTTCGGAAAAAATCGAGTGTGACAGACAGACTGAGAAACTGAAGTGTGTGTGTTTTTAGTGTTCCGTACGGAACACTAATCGCGCAAGTCCGACTTGCACATGGCCGGTTTTTGTTATTATTTTATAACCTACTTAATGCAGGTGACAGGAAAAAAGTCAAACGACTAAAATTGTTCAGTATGTCGAATTTATCTCGTAATGGATTAGACAAAGGACCTGTTTTAATACCAATCAAGATAAATAAAAAAAAATTGTTTGGTGTTATATTGTTTCTTTACTTACCCCAAAAAGCAAAATCCCCTTCCAAGGCACCCTCTTTCCGCTGAATAAATGTGGAAATCTGATAGGTAAAATAACAGCCTCCTTTAGAGCTTCTTTTGCAGCATCTAATCCGGCCACATCTGACCATTTGACGTGAGGTTTTTCTACTACAATAGCATCTTGCAATTTAGCTTGCATTTTTTTCTTTTCGGGATCCTCGTCGTCATCATCATCGGAACTACTTTTCTTTTCATCTCTTAAAAATATATACCACGTATTAATTCGAAAATGTGATTAGTAGGATTTTATGAAACATCGGTAAGCTACACACAGATTATTAATACGGGCGAGTAATTTTTACTTAAAAGTGACAATCAAGAGGTTTCAAAAATCTTAAACGGGAAATGTTTTGAGTCATCTGCCCTTATATTTTCGCCCTTTTTTGGGAACTTCAATATTTTTAAAGAAATTGTGATACTAGATGATAAAATATTATTATATAAGTTATAATTTGTATTGTTTGGTGTGCTAACAACGGCGCAATGACCTTAGTAAGTTATCCAATCGTCTCCTGCATCAATAATCGTCTGGCATTTCGAGGCATGTTGTTGACAAGATTTTCTGCATACTCTGCAAATTTTTCGAATTTCGTGAGACAACCGAGTCAAAGTCCTCAGTCTTTCCTCTAAGCTTTCTTTTTTCAAAGGACCAAACATTTTCAATAGGATTGGCGTCCGGCGATTCTAATATCTTATCATGGACCAAAGAGAGCCGCTTCGCGACGTGATTTTCGCGTAGCAAAGGTTTATTCAACGTGCTTCGGAATTTGACATCATGATCGCGAAGATGTTGTCGAATGGTCTCATGGGACACATTCAAACCTGATTTTCTTAATTTTGCCGCTCCTTGACGCAGCGTCAATTTCGGATCCCGTAAAAACAAAGACACGATTCGTTTTTTTTCGACTTTCGGAGTGGCTTTGCCTACCGAGCCACGTTTTGGCAAGTTGTCGACATTTTTCGTCTCGTTAAAACGATTTATCCACTTCACAAACGAACCGACTTTTTAATATATTTAGCGGCTGCGAAATGTGTCCCTTTAGGCCCCTTTGGATAGGAACAATGAAAGACTGCCTCGAACCGACGCGCAAACGAGTGACTCATTTTGGATTTTCCGATTTCGACGAAACATCGGAATCGACTGATACTTTTACTAAAATACGTCGTAGATAAAGGTTTCTTCTATCGACTTTTTGTTGAATCGCTCGAATCGCATCTACCAACAATGAATTATCGCGGACGCGTTCTTACTTGACCGACTGTAAGATATTGGTGTAGTTTACATGGGACGGGGGGCAGATGGATATAAAGGGTGCAATGCTGATTATAGAGGAGGGTGTCGTCGACAACCAGAAGCAGAGCTTCTCGAAGAAAACAGATCTCTCTTGTACTGAACCCAACACAGTAATTGCAAAGTCGACGACGACGAGGGGAGGAGATTTTCTCTAAAAAAAAGAATCTTTTTATACAACAAAAGTTTAAAAATCAATGACGAGGAGGTGAAAATTTTTCAGAAAAAGAATCCAAAACTTGAGAGAGTAGTGTATAACCAACCAAGCAAATACAAACCAAGTATTTTACCCATCTGGATTCCGTCCTTCATACAGCAATACTAATGCTCTACTTAAGGTGAGTAATGAGATACGTGGAGCTTGTAATAATAAAATGGTAACATTCCGTCCATTACTCGATTTTAGTAGGGCCTTCGATACCTTAGATCAGTGCTATCTAGGCCAGAAAAGAGCAGGGGTCCAACCTAGGACCGCTGCTCTTTTTACTCTATATCAACGGCATCACTGGTGTAGTTAAGAATGCATCCTGGCTGTTATTTGCTGACGACTTAAAACTTTATTATGAAATCAGATCGGCTACTGACTGCCGGATTTTGCAGAATGATATAGACAACGTTGCAAAATGGGCAATTGACAATAAGATTTACTTTAGTGTAAGTAAGTGTACTGTTGTTTCTTATACTAGAAAACTGAAGCTGATAAAGTTTACATATAGTATTGAGAATGTCCCACTTTTGTATGAGGAAAAGATAAAGGACTTAGGGGTGATTTTTGATTCCAAATTGACGTTTAACTATCATGTAAGTTATACAGCAAGTAAAGCGAACAAAATGTATGGCTTAATTGTCAGAAGCACAAAAGATTTTAGAAGTACAAATTGCATAAAACAGCTATACGTATCCTATGTTAGAAGTATATTAGAATACGCGAGTATAGTACTGTCACCCTTTTATAATTGTCACAAGCGAACACTTCAATTGATACAGAATAAAATTATGCGTTACATGCATTATAAACAAACCGGTTCATATAACTCTATGATCTCTTCTACACTGTCGCAGGAATGCTATGGAATGGTAACCTTAGAGAAACGTAGAAAATAATATTGCATGTTCTACTTGTACAAAGTAGTGAATGGTCTCATTGATGACCCGGCATTTCTGTCCAACTTATATTTTAGTGTGCCAACGTACACCACAAGAAATCATAGCACTTTCTATATATCAGATGAAGCCCATAATAACCATCACCTGGGATCTCCATTGTATAATGCTTGCATGCTATACAATGGAATTCAGAATAGTGTAGATATATTTAATGATAAGTGTAGTCTTTTCAAAACTAAATTGCGTGCGTTGTTTCAAGTGTATGTAGATTATAATGTAATATTATTTAAATTAAGTTAATTTAAGTTCTAGTACTTTGTAATTGGAAAGATCTCTGTGATCAATCTGTAAAGTGCAGTAAATAAATAAATAAATAAATAAATAAAATAAAATCCGCTATGCACTGGCCGTAGAAACTAAATATTATCAGTTTTCAATTAAAGGCAAATAAAAAAATACAGGGAATATTATCCATACAATTTTTTTTATTGTTTTTTCATCAATTTCTCCTTTACAATGCTGTCAATATCAATTTCAATATTACTTGTTGCCAAACAAGTGACTTATCCAATAGTGACGACCTGTAAGGTATTTAGATTTTATAAAATTCATTGTGAGTAAGCACTTTCACATAGGTAAGTACTGCCCATCATCACACCCATTTTTGAGTCAAAACTGGTAAGTTTGGGAAAATGATCACCGAGGAGCTTAAAAAAATCTAAACCCGTTTCAGTCTTGCCCTTGTAAAAGGGATCGGATTGTAGATTAAATAGCTCCAATTGACAGTAGGTATTTACGCTTTCAATAGCAATCGTTAATGGATGGGTGAAAAGTGACAAATCGTTCTCTAATTCTTTGAAATTACCTCGTCAATGTACTTAATGTGGTCGGAAAAGTTGGATCCTTTGAAATTTCCCATCTGAATGCAATGCTCTTTGCAACTTGGAAAAAAGGAAAATCTTTCTCTTCTAGTGACATTTTGAATAATTTCGGTTTACTTTTAAAGCCATTCAAATTTCCGAAAAAAGGAAAATCTTTCTCTTCTAGTGACATTTTGAATAATTTCGGTTTACTTTTAAAGCCATTCAAATTTCCATATAATTTCGCTATGTTGTGTTGTTTGCCATGTAACTTCAAATTCATTTCGTTCAATTGTTGTCATGTCGGTTAAAAACGAGAGAACAGTGAGGATTTCAGGATCTTGCATTTTGTTTTCTAGTTCGGTCATATCAAATTTTAATTTATTTTTCAGAAATACAGGTATTTCTTTTCGTAAAGTAGAAAAACGCTGCAAGCACTGACCAGCACTTAACTATCTGGCTGGTTATAGGCTAGGCCAATATCCGTTAAAAATTGCGAAATTTACGACGAGTCAAAGTTTTATTTCCGCCTCTAATAAGATTTGTTATTTCATGGCATACATCTGACAAAGATTTTCTGTATAAAGCTTTTTGGTATATGATGCAGTGGATTAATAGGTAACCAATACCATTTTGTTTAAGAAGTCCCACAAATCCTGTCACTGTCCCTGTCATAGCTTTAGCTCCATCGGTCACAATGCAGGAACATTTGTGAAACCCTCTGTAATCCAGTTTTATTAACAGACTCAAAGATATCACTGGCATTGGTTGATCCATGTCATCATCATTAGCTTGTTCCATCCATAGAAGAATGTAAGCATCCCCAAGATGTCTTCAATGAGCTCTATTGTCTGCTTTGTGCATCCAATCGTGTCTTGCTAAACTTTTTATGTCGTTCGTCCATCTTGTCTGTGGTCTACCTTTGCATCATTTGTGTTCTCTAGGCTTCCATTCAACTATACGGCGTGTTCATCTGTTTTCATTCAGCCTTGCGATATACCCCGCCCAATTCCACCTTAATATACATATTCGTCGTATTACATCTGTCACTTTTGATCTTCGTATCTCGATGTTAGGAATACGATCTTCGAGTCTAATATTTAGCATTCTCCTCTCCATTGTTCTTTGGGTTACCTAGAGTTTATTTATTATACTTATCTGTTAATACCGGCAATACATATTGATAGAATACTCTGGCTTTTATTGTATTTGGGATGTTCAATTAAATGTAGGTTTTGATATTTCGATTTTTTGTCCTAAATATATGAATGTTTGTACCTTTCCTATTCTTTCAACTTCTATTACTAGTTCCTGGCTGTTATCTTCACTTTCGTTGTTCAAATATTTGGTTTTGGTGAAGTTTATTTTTAGACCTATTTCTCGAGAATTGTTATTTAATTTCACAGCATTTCTTCTAATTCTTCTTTTGTGTTAGCGTTCACAGTGATATCATCTACGAACCTTAAGTGATTTAATCGTTCACCGTCTATTAGTATTCCTTTATTTTCCCACTTTAGCGATTTGAATATGTCTTCTAGAGTCAAAGTGAACAGCTTTGGGGATATCGAGTCGTCTTGTCTAATTCCTCTTTTAATTTTGATTTTATTTGTTTTTTCTTCAAGCATTATTTGTGATGTGGCATTTTTATATATGTATTCAAGAAAAATTGTGTACCTTTCATTGACTCTGCTGTTACTTATGGCGTTAAGGACTGCCCATATCTCTACCGAATCAAATGCTTTTTAGTCGTCAATCATTGCTATCCACAAGGTGACCTTATATTCATTCGCTTTTTCCACTAGTAATCTAATTGTTTGGAAAGTGCTGTATCCTCGTCTAAATCCCGCTTGTTCACGTGGTTGATAACTGTCTAATTTGTTCGTTAATCTGTAGGTTATGGTTCTAGTGAGGATTTTGTACAGTACCGAGAACATGCTGATGGGTCTGTAATTCTCCAATTTAAATCTGTTTCCCTTTTTAAATATAAGCACACTCAAGGCGTTTACCCAAGGTGTTGGTATTTTACTTTCTATGAGGCACCCTGGTTTTTTTTGTTGTTGTGCATCTATTGTAGGGCGTTCATTATTTCATCCGTTGTTCCATTGGGAATTTCTTCAGATCCCACATTTCTCACTCTATTTCCTTCTTCTTTCCCGGGCGGTGGCGATATTTTCGTGTCATATAGTGTTTGATAATATTTCTCTGTAGCTTCCTTTATCTCTTTGATTTGTGCGATCTCTTGGTTATCGTTATTTATAAGTTTTATTATTTGATGTCTCCCTTCATTCATTTGTTTGTTTAGGTGTTTCAAACTTTTCTCCTCTTTCAAAGTTTCTTCTATTTTCGAGTTTCTGTACTGCCTGATGTCTTTTCTAAACTTTTTCTTTATTTTTTGTCCATTTCTGCCAATTTTAATCTGCAATTTGTAGGATCATTTCTTAATAGTATCCACTAAATTTAACATTTCCTCCATAATAGTAAAATCATGTGAATAAAAATTATTAGTTGACATAAGTCTGTCTGTTCGGTACTTACATCTAAATATATAGAATAGTATTCACATTCTCCAATGGTATCACACTCTTAAAAAAAGCGAAAAGCGGAATTAAATTAAAAAGGCTATTGCTGAAGAATATGAAATACCGCAAAGTACTTTGTCAACTATTATCAAGAATAAAACTGCAATATTACAGTTTGGCGCAGAAATTAAGGATCGGGCTAATTTTAAGCGATATAGGCCTAGAAAAACAGTTACCCATACAATGATGAAATGGTTTGAATCTACTAGAAGAGAGTATATGCCCATATCAGACCCACTATTGTAGCAAAAAGCACTAAGTTTTACTAAAAAATTAGGAGAAGAAAGTTTTAAAGCTAGTTCAGGGTGGTTTCAAAAATTTAAAAAAGGTAAGAAAATAAATTTGACATATAGAGCATGAACTAATTTTTTTTTTGTTTTTGTTAGGTATGACATTGTGCAAAAAAAAAGTCTGCGGCGAAAGTGCTGCTGTTGATGATGAAACCATGTGTGATGCTTAGATTGATGAGACTCTGCTGACTCTATTAGTTCCCTATAATGAAAACGACGTTTTTAACGGACACGGAACTGGTCTTTTTTCTAAATGCTTACCAGATAAAACGCTGGCTTTCAAAAATGAAAATTGTCATGGACGCAAATTAAGCAAGAAAAGGGTGACCTGTTTACTGGCGGCAAACATGACAGGTACTGAGAAATTAAAAGTTTTTATATTAGGAAAAAGTGCTAAGCCGCGATGTTTTCGAGGAGTCAAGTCCTTGCCGGTTAAGTCTAAAAATAACAAAAAGGCGTGGATGACCGGTGATCTTTTCAAAATGTGGCTTCTGGAACTGGACAATTATTTTTTACATCAAAACCGAAAAGTATTGGTCATTGTTGATAACTGTCCTGCGAATCCTAAGATAGGTCACAAATTAAAAGCAATTAAGTTGTCATTTTTTCCACCAAACATGACTACCAAACTACAGTCTCTTGATCAAGGCATTATTAAGAGCTTTAAATTTTATTATAGACGCAGAATTTTCAAAACAAATTTTGGACGATTTTGACAGCCATTCTTCTATTCTCAAAATTGATCTTCTTGATTGTGTTAACATTGTAGCCACAGCATGGAATGTGGACGTCACCCAAACAACAATCCACAATTGTTTTAGAAAAGTCGGTGTTGGAAAAAGAATCTTGTATGATGAAGAAGATGAAAGAAGACAAATCTGATGAGAATTTCCCAGAGAGAAACCTTCTCGACAGGAGATGATAAAAGCATTTGAAACAATTGAACTTTTTTTTAATATGAATGAAAATATATGGTAACTGATAACAACAACTAATATTTAGTTCGCTCAAAGAATTTTTATGAATTCAGCATGTCAAAGAAAACAAAACACTAAAACTTAATTGTTGATTATTTTAAAAAAATCATTTTTTTTTATGTAATAGATATGTGCATATAAATGTTATTCACTCCATGTAATAGGCTGTTTATAATATTTTATTTTCTATTATATATGTTAGAATATTTTAGGATTACATATGTAATTTTTTACTCAATTAAACATGTGTGCAACAAATACACAAGTCTTTAACTAAAAATTTTTATAACTCAAATTAATTTTGCGGTCCCTAAGAACTCGAGTTATAGAGTTTCCACGGTATTTATATAAGGTGGTTTTCTAAAATCTGAATATACACACTGACTGTTACTTTTCCTTTGCACCACTCAGAAAAAAAGGGCACCTTCTGCCTCATTTTCCATTGTAAATTTTATATTTGGATTTTGTGGATTAAAGTGATCCAAAAGACAAGAAGTGTCATCCACATACCGACACAACTCCTTTAAAACTGAAGATATGTATATGTGTGTATATATATATATATATATATATATATATATATATATATACATATATATATATATATATTATATATATATATATATACATATATATACATATATATATATATATATATATATATATATATATATATACATATATATATATATATATATATATATATATATATATATATATATATATATATATATATATATACATATATATATATATATATATATACATATATATATATATATATATATATATACATATATATATATATATATATATATATATATATATATATATATATATATATATATATATATATATATATATATATATATATATATATATATACATATATATATATATATATATATACATATATATATACATATATATATATATATATATATATATATATATATATATATATATATATATATATATATATATATATACATATATATATATATATATATATATATATATATATATATATATATATATATATGGGTGGGTGTGTGTGTATATATATATACATACAACTTGAAGTAACCTGAATTAAAAGATTAATATCCACTAGAAGGAAGAAGAAAAAAAGAAACAAATTGTACAATCAGCCGTACCTGAACATCCGCATTTCACAAGACACATCATTGTAAAAGAGTTTTTACTTCAATATTCAATTTCTCTAAATGTAAGATTAGAGCATCAATTGAAATTTATAAACAACCTAATAGAATCAACATTGGCCTCCAGTGAACATTAGTTTAGTATACAAATTTAGCTTAGTTCATTTGAAGTTTGAATTTCGAAAAAATTCGTGAGGTTGACATGTACAATTGTAGGTGAAACATAGAAAATGAGATTCATATATTCAAGAAACTTATAATTTTACAAATTTCAATACCATTATTCTGTCTATCTTATCTACAAGTTAAAATTTGATAATCATGTATAGTAGATTTTTATGAACAAAAGTTGTATTTGTAAATGTAGTCAGTTAGGAAAATGTGCAAATTTATTTTAAAATAATTGTATTAGATAAGATAATCTAACGGTTTAAATGGATCAGATATTTTTACTGAACTTTTTTACTTACTTTGATGCTCCTCCATCTAGTACAGGTTTCTTCTTTCCTTTTTTAAGTGACTCTTTAATTTGTTCGGCTCTTTCTAAATATTGAACACATTTACCTCTAATACTCTCCTTAGCTTTTTCTCCTTGGGCCTCATCTAAACAATAAATCATTTTATGAAAATATATTCAGCTTTATATTTACACACATCATAAAAGTTGTTATAAAATCATATACTTTAAAATACAGAAAAAATTTTATGGTTTTCAATCATCCTATATTTTAAGGGTATAATATATATGTATGTATGTATATATATATATATATATATATATATATATATATATATATATATATATATATATGTATCTATATATATATATATATATATATATATATATATATATATATATATATATATATATATATATGGTGTTATGAAACTTACTACTGCTTAAAAAATTAGAAAAAAGGGCATAATTGCATTTTGCTTAGGCAAGAGGCAGTTTTATAAGAGTAACAGTGATAGTCGCGTTGTACAGTTGGTAGACAGGAATTAAAATTGATCTTGAATTATAAAATTTTAGTAAATTATATATAGTGTGACCTGTTATGGTGTAAAAACTTTTAACATATTATTTATTAAAGAACTAAAATAAAAGATTTAGTATTATTGTATAATGTCCTAAATTTGTGATGGATCACTGGATAGTTTAAGGATGTAAGACGTTCGTCCAATGTAACAGGATGTGCAGTCTTTGCATGGGATTTTGTAGACCACATTAGAAGTTTGTTCTTTGATAATAGGTGGGGAAGGGTCTTGTGTATAACACTGTTGAGATCATTAGCGGGTGTGGTTTTGATTTGGAGAGTTATACTGGTTCTGAATGTTGACAATATTTAGACTGTGGGGTGCATTGTTAATAGAAATTAATTTGTTGAGTAAAGAGGAGGGATAAGAGTTCTTGAAAAAAATGTATTTACTACATCGTAATTCTTTATAAATTTTCAATTCATGATCCATTTTCCTAGAATCATGTCAGCTTCCACAGGATAATCTCACATTTGTAAGTCTAACTTTGTATAATTGTGTTTTTGAAAACCGATTGTACATAATTTCTAGATATTCTGAAGAAGAATTGAATATATCTCAAAGCTTAACAATTAAACAAAGAGTTTCAATTTCCAAATAGTTTTTGACTGCATCCTCACTAAATTACTATATATATATATATATATATATATATATATATATATATATATATATATATATATATATATATATATTTTAAACTTCAAATACTTGTGATTTTTTTTTACATATTCAAAAAAATCCTAAGATATTATCTTTTAAAGTGAGCTAAAGTTTAATCACGTATACCGTTTACAAATAATTAAGTCAATAAGTATTGCTTATTGACATTTACAGAAAAAATTATTGAAAATGAATAAATGTCAATGTCAAAGACAATATTTACTATTCTTTCTCCTCCTCTCCTCTCTTCTTAGTTTGATTAGTAAAACATTGACTGGTAATAATAGTTTAAATATTAGCTAAATCATTATTTTACATATATATGTGTGCCCACAAAGACAAACTTGATGGTTTTAATTGACTATAGGGCTGCGCCAAAAATCAGGGAAGTTTTTTAGTCATACTACAGAAATTGTAATCCAAAAGTAATATTTACTTCAATGGTAGTTGGGATATTAAAAATAATATTTTATTTGAATATGGACCTTATAATCAGAGGCGGTCCACATAGTTATAAAATATAAAAATTATCAAAAATTAGCAGCTTGAAATAAATGATAAAAAGGTAAACACGATATATTTTAGGACTGTGCAATACAGTCAGGTATTCTAGAATATATTAGTCAATATTTATTAGTTTTTTCCCTGAATAGTCTCCACAGTGATTGCAGAGTTTTTAACAGTATAATTTTTAATTTAAAAACTAGTAAGCAAGGCATTGTCACAATTTACACTTCCATGTGTGGCATTTTCTAAGTTAAAGCATTATTTTTATTAGGTTATAGTATTCACTTATCACTAAAGTAAGTCAAGAACAATATATATATATATATATATATATATATATATATATATATATATATATATATATATATATATATATATACAGGGTGCCCCATATGTATGGAATAATGATTCCACAGCATGTATTAATCAGTGTATCAAAAAAAAGTTTAAATGAAAGTTATAGGGTGTTATACGGCGCACATGCTGACGTTGACAATAAAACGTTTTGAACTGTCAGTTCGAAGCAATTACGCCATCTTAATTTTTTTTAAATGGATTTTTGAGTTCTACTAAAAATTCTAGATATTATTTGCCTAACATACAATATATCTAAATTGAACTGTTTTGGAATTATTGATATTTGAAATTAAAAAAAAACTTTAAGCTGACTTGTGTCAAACATTTACCATCAGGTAACGACTTAACGCGTCAAAAAATGATTTACTGACGAAAACGTTTATTGCTGCATTTTGTGAAAGGCAATTTGAGCATAATATCATAATGGTACATTTAACAGAAACTGAAAGAATTACTTTGTTAATGATGGTTGGTTACGGAGACCATAGGAGAACATAACAGGAGATGTGTGATCTTTTTAACGTAGAACCTATAACCCAAGCAAGCAAAACATTAAAATGATTTAGACAATCAGGTCATGTTAAGGATTGTTCTAAATCTGGACCTCCAAAAGTTAAAACAAGCCATGATAAATAGTTAGATGTTTTATTGGAAATTACAGAAAAATCCCATACAGTCACTCGTCAGCTTTGCCTTGACCAGAACATAAGTAAAGGTAACTTCAGTCATATACTGAATGAAGAAAAATTGCATCCATACAAACCCATTCTATTGCAAGAATTATCTGAAGACAACTACAATAGACGCATTGAATTTTGCGAAGTCATGATGGAACGAATCAATAATGATCCTAATTTAATTCATAATATTATTTTTTCTAACGAGGCCACATTTTGTCTTAATGGAAGAGTTAACAGGCATAACTGCCGGTCCTGGTCTACTGAGAATCCCCAGTGGATAATCGACAGTCATTCTCAAAGACCACAAAAGATAAATGTGTGGGCAGGGATTTGTGGATGTCATATCATCGGTCCCTTTTTTATCGATGGAAATCTTACAGGACAGCACTATTTACAGTTACTCCAAGAGCAAGTTATTCCAACTTGTGCAGGTCTTTTTCCTGATGAAAATAATATGAATACCCCTAATAGGAATCTGTGGTATCAACAGGATGGAGCACCTCCTCACCAAGAAATCAATGATTGTAGATTTTCCTGATTGATGGATAGGCAGGAGAGGTGCTGTAGAATGGCCTGCAAGGAGTCCTGATCTTACACCACTCGATTTTTTTTATGGGGTCATTTGAAAACCAAAGTTTACCAAAGTCAAACTGTGTGCGACAGTAGAAGATTTACAACAAAGAATTCAATATGAAATAGCACAGATCACCACGGATTCTCTGCAAAACTCTGTTCAGGCTGTTTATGACAGATTGGGTCATTGCCTTGAAGTGAACAGTAGACATTTTGAGCAATTGTTACCTTAAAAATAAACCTAATAATAGTAATAATAGTTTTGTTTTGTCTATTTTTTGTTTTAAATTTCAAATGACAATAATTCCACAACAGTTCAGTTTAGACATATGGTATGTTAGACAAATAATATCTAGAATTTTCAGTAGGACTAAAAAATAAAATAATATTTCCATTTAAAAAAAATCAAAATGGCGTAATTTCTTCAAACACCCTATAACTTTTATTTAAATATTTTTTTGATACACTGATTAATAAATGCTGTAGAATCATTATTCCATACATATGGGGCAGCCTGTATATATTTAATATAATAATACAAAAAAATAAGTTTATTTGTTGTAAAAAGTGAACTCTTATAAACCAGCTTCCATATCATAAAAATAATTTTAATATTTTCAATTACCACTAAAATATATTTCCACTACGTTATAAATATTGAAACTAAATTTTTGTAAAGTTGATGTTTAATGGTTTGTGGGTGTTCATAACTATTTGTGATATCTGATCTATGCACAAGCAGAAAACAGCAAAAATACCATTTGCTGCTAGTGGTTAAAGACAAATCATAAATTATATTTATTTTGTAGGTGTCAAGTGCTGAATATATTGTAGCAGTCTAAATCCTGGAATGAAGTATATTACTTAAACCCCGATTTGCTAAGCAAAGATACTTACACTTTATAGCATGAAGAAAATATTCAACACCATGCTCATACAACCGTAATGCTTCTTCATAATTCTTATTTCGATCTTCCTCTGTCGCCTTTGTAACCAAGTCTATAGCTTTTTGTAAAGTAGTTCCTGCAGCCATTTCAGTTAGTTAAAAATTAGGCAAAATACAAGATAAGTATAAATAATCTCTGGTGAATCACCCTATCATAAACTAATAAGAACTAAATTATTGGGTTGTATTGTACACCAAGGTTGAAATCTTGAAAATAACGTCTTACTAATTATATTAATTGTTAGGCCGCTAATTAGTACACTTATTCTTCTAGTTTTTGAGGTTCATTATGTGAAAATCGATTATTTTTCACTTTATTTTTGGAGATTATTCAAAACACGAAAGAAAATGACGAATTTACCAAGAAAAAATTTGGTAAACGTCAATGTCAAGTATTGTTGCCAATTAAACAAAACGAAATTCACTAAAAAAAGCTTACTATTCAATGACTTTGAAATTTGTGGTTGGAGGGCATGAGGCAACTTTAGAACCTTGTTCTCTTGAGTTTATGTGGTTTTAAATATTAAATGAAATAAAAAAACTTTTACTTCTCTCTAAGTTTTTCTTTACTAATAGCATTCAAACATATTTTTCTGTTTCTAAAATTCCTCCTGCCCAACATCGAAGTCTAATCGTTTTTAAGCACTCTTTTAACGTCAGGACTTTTTCTTAAACAAGTGAATAGAAATTAATTTATATGATAGAGAATAGCCAATCTGTTTTTTATATTCCAAGTTAAACTCAAATTTTTGGGGAGACGCACTGCTAACCTGTCAAATCTATCAAATGTCCGCAAAAATTTTATATTGGTTTATTAAATTTAATTTTGTCAGTCAATGTCATTACGTCAATACTAATATTTTAATCAAAAAAACCTCTTGAAAACAGTTTAAGTCCAGAAAATATAGAAGATATTACAAAGAAAGGGGCGATCTTGAAAGTGTACGGGAAAAACATAACATGTGCTGTATCTTGGGAAGATAGAAGTGTATTGTCCCTATTTTTTATATGTTTGTGAAAGATAATTTTTTCATTAATTTCTAAAAAAAAGTATTTTAGTAAAATTGGAAATAAAAATATTGCCAACATTAGAACTCTAAAATTCTTGTATCAATGTTTGGATGGTTGCATAAGTAGAAAACAGATTTTTACGAGGGTTTTTCTAAAAATTTAATTTATTTATAATTTGTGGTGTTTTTGTGATATAAAGTCTAGTATTTAAATCCAATAATTTGTATGTTTGGCTGCTGTAAGCTAGTTTTGAAGGTATACCTGACCTCTGTGGAAAGCTGTTGAAGCTACAGAGCAATAGAAACATTGTTTGGCGAGGACACTGTCACACGCTAGTACTGTGTTTAAGTTTTGATCCCTTCTCTGTTGCTGCTAGCTTAGCTGATCAATCGTGACACGTGAAATGCGTAGCGAGATGTTTCGGTAGATGAGAGAAAGTAAATAACTTTCGAAAATGGAGTTTGCTCAATTGTGGTAGTTGATATTGATTTTTTATATATGCAGGGGAACAATATTAATCGCGCTGCCTAGCAGTAATTATTAGCCACTTGGTAAACAATTCCTCTCTATATGTGCGGGTTAAATGCCCCCCCTACTAGTGGCAGGTATACCTTGAAAATTAGGCCTGCAACAAAGCGCTTCGCGAAACGGATTGACAGATGAAGGAACAGTAAATAACTGCTTAAATATGGACTTTGTTCATTTTTAGTGAATAATATTGACTCTAGAGTTTTTTGAAATAGCCTTTGGCCTTTACACAATGATAGCAGTTATCCAGTAAAAGCACTCACCAAAAGAGAAAATAGCCTCTACAAGAAGGTTAAAATTAAGTTTTATAACTTTTAGAAAATATTTAATTTACTGGTGGTTACCCCGGTGTATAGCATCTCGGTTGCGACGGTATGACATGTGGCTTTGACTCGTATAACTCTTACTAAAATGTACTATGTATACAGGGTGTTATGAAAATCGTTTACTATAATGAAACAGGCAAATCATTGCATCAAAAGTAACTGCACAAAAATAATTATAAATATCGCTCCTCAATAAATCATGAGGAAATTTACCCGAAGTTTCATGGTTTTTCAATATGTACGCCAATCATTATATGTCAGAAACGAGAGACTGGAATTTTGATAATAACCTGTACTGTCACAGTGTTGCTAAGCTTATTATATTTTTTTGTTACTTAATAAACATAACACTATCTATGTTGGTTTAGGAAAGCTTCTGATGCTTCAGAAAGAAATTATATTTGTAGTTCAGTTTATGTATATTTGGTTGAAACAGGAATATGTTTTTGGTAAATATTAACTATTATTCTATTGACAATAGGTTTTTATATTTTTAACTTGAAAATTTCGTTAATTTATAAAAACATTTTTGATTAAAAGCTTTAAGGAAGAAATTTACATGTGGCAACATTAAGCACAGGCGTCAGACAAGGGTGATAAATGAGAATTGTACCATTTTCTAAGAATGTTCAAATTGAGAAAAAAGGGAGTGAACGTTGTTCCATGTGATCCAAGGAATCCAAAGAATCACAACATGCCCGGCATATTGCCAGTGCAAGAGTGAAATCTTCGCAATAATGTCATCCACTTGTGTTCTTCGGCGAATCTCTGAATTTCGTATACTGTTTGATAACACTGGTCAAAATTTCAACTTTTTTTTTTGTTACACGGATTTTATAATCATATTTTAAATTTAGTATAAGATGGAAACAATAAAATAAAAGTAGAATTTGTATAACACATCAGGTTTTATTGTAATATTTTTCTGAAAAAATGTATCATATATTAATATTTTATAGTGATAGTATAGAAAAAAAAAAGATTTTTATGGCTTTCTTGGATTTTTAGCGTCTGGAATATCTCTCTTCAGTGTCCAATAATAATCTGCCAACATGTTTGGACTCTATTTGCCTTGGTATCTCTTCCCCATGACTGAAATATCCTGATGGAATATATGGTATATCGTACACAAAGTGCAGAATGTGTCAATAATTTTTTTGCTGACATTGATTTTAATGAAATTCTTCATTCTATGTAATTCCATAAATAAATATAATAATGTTGTAAGATAAATCAAATATTATTAAGCCAAACAGAAGCATTCGTTTTTTAAAATTTTTCATAAAATGGAAAATCTTTCAGGGTATTGCTCGACTTTTATTTATTTAGCCTCTAGGATGTTGAGAAGGGTCTCAGCATTTAAAGTTCTATTGTAATAAAGGTTTTTTTTTCTTCCAGAGATTGCCACCCCCGGTTCTTGATTATCCCTCCTTCTATAACCAGCTTCGTCGTTAATTTTTTTATTCTTTTTGAATCTATTCCCTTTGGGTTCCCTCTACCTGGCTATGCCACTGCATATATCGTAATAGTTTATATTTCTACTCACACTGTTTTACTGTCAATAATTGTAATAAGCTTCGTTCAGGAGAGATACTATCTTTTCATGATCTAGGGACGATGAAACGGGAAAAAATACAAGAATCTCGGTCAAAATTTAACTGTTAAAGAGTCAATTCGACTGTTCTACTTTCAAATTGACCATTTAACGGTTAATTAGAGTGTTTTGCCATCAAGTGTTGGGTGTTAGATAATCAAATTAACTGTTTTACGGTCTTGTTCTGCCCAGTAAATTTGATTGTTCCACGGCCAAATTAACTTTTGGAGAGTTAATTTAACTGCATTGGCTGTCGCACACAATCTTCTCGACTACGTAATTAAATTGTTGATTTGTCAACAATCAACTTTTGACTGGTCCAATCTAAAAACAAGCTAAATATAAATTGCCTCGTTGTCATTTGTAAACAAGTAATGTAATTTTTATAAATAGTCGTGATTTAGAGATTTTTATCTCTTCTTTCTAAAGGTTTGTGAAAAAATCATAATCCGAGTTTTTTGCTTTTCTTTACGTTTTAAGTTTGCTAGAAAAAATATAGTCATTCATTTTCCTTGGTCTGACAGTCGGTCTGTTGACACGATAACTTTCGAACGAAATGAGATATCAATTTCAAACTTGGTATGTATATACTACTTAATGATGGGATGAAGCCTATTGGTTGTAATCGATATCACTTACGGCGAAGGGATTTGGGGTCGATAAATTTTGCATGATTGTAATAGTAATAAGTCATAGTAAAATATATAAGGGGATAATGAGATGGTGTAGGGGGTAAGAGGAGTTGCTTCATATATATATATATATATATAGATATATATATATATATATATATATATATATATATATATATATATATATATATATATATATATATGTATATGTATATATATATATATATATATATATATATATATATATATATATATATATATATATATATGTATATATATGTATATATATATATATATATATATATATATATATATATATATATATATATATATATATATATATATATACATCGGGTGACCCAGCCAACATGTAACACCCTGTAATTTTTTTTATTTTGAAAGTTACATATTTGAATTTTTAGATACCAGAATGGGACATTATTAGGCTTTTTTGTCACTTAAGAAATATTTTTAACTACTTCCGGTTTGACCGGAAGTGACTGCAACTTTCTATTATAACTCTGCATATTTTTTTATCAATTTCAATTCGCTCAACTCTTAGACTTAGGCGGCCATGGCGGATATACTAGCAATTGTCTTTGTTCGTTTTATCTCACTTTGGAAAGAATTTAAGACTATTCATTTATCGTGCCATTTTCGCGAGTCTAAGTTGCTCCTACAAAATTGTATGCTTTACATTCAGTTACAGAATTTTCTCTTTAAATAATGATCAATATCACCGAAATCGAGATAGGAATACATATTTTTTATTTAACCTAGTTACACACTACAGGTTTTTTGTCAACATACATCTAACAGAACTATCTAACGCCTATTGGATTTAATATTATTTTCAGAAAATAAACTGTTTTATTATGCAATAATGTGATATCAGCAAGTTCCATTACGGACTTAGTAGGCTGTGATAAAACAGACGAACCGAAAGTCATGGTTGCTGCGTGTTACCAAAATGGCCATTATTATTGTTTACGTCAAAAATAATTTTTCGTTAACAAAAATGTATTCAACGGATGAAAAAGTAGAAATGTTATTAATTTATGGAGAGTGCAGAAAGAATAGATCTGAAAATAATAATAAATCTAATTGGCGTTAGATAGTTCTGTTAGATGTATGTTGGCAAAAAACCTGTAATGTGTAACTAGGTTAAATAAAAAAAATATGTGTTCTTATCTTAATTTCGGTGATATTGATCATTATTTAAAGAGAAAATTCTGTAACTGAATGTAAAGCATAAAATTTTGTAGGAGCCACTTAGACTCGCGAAAATGGCACGATAAATGGATAGTTTTAAATTCTTTCCAAAGTGAGATAACACGAACAAAAACAATTGCTCGTACAATCGCCATAGCCGCTTAGTCTAAGAGTTTAAATCAGTTTTTACCGGTCACCTGTCAAACAAATGTCAACTTGTGATACATCGTTGGAAAGAGAATTTCAAAGCGAATTGAAATTGATAAAAAATACAGGGTTCCATTAAAAATAAAAAAGTTACAGTCACTTGCGGTCAAACCAGAAGTAGTTAGAATATTCCTTAAGTGATAAAAAAGCCTAATAATGTCCCATTTTGGTATCTAGAAATGCAAATATGTAACTTTTAAAATAAAAAAAATTACAGGGTGTTACATGCTGGCTGTGTCACCCGGTTATATATATATATATATATATATATATATATATATATATATATATATATATATATAATATATATATATATATATATATATATATATATATATATGTGTAGGAATATGAAAATTGGATTATTTTTCATTTCTATCAATTTTAATAGGGAAAGGAGGTGAAAGAGATGTATAGTTTCGGTAGTATTAAACTTATTCTTTTCAGGTTCGTTCAGGTTAGTTTGGATGGGAGAATGAGCTAATTTTAAGCATAATCATTTATAATAGAACATATAACGTGCCAAGAAGGTGGAGTAGCGACGGAGAATAGTGACTTTGTTTTCTTACAAGTCTTTTTCGGAGTTCTTTCAGTCAAGAAACTGAAACATTACATTTTTTTTTTCATTATTTTCATTGTTAATAAAGGAAGAGGGTGAAAAGAGTGGAGATCATTATATCGTTTCAATAATATTGTGGTAATTTTTCCTGGTTTTTAATAGGGCGGTTGGATATTTAATATAAAATAAAATAGGTAAGGGGTGAAAGGGATGAGGAAAGAAACTATAAGGTGATTGTTTGTACGCCGTCTATCTTAATGCTCTTGTTTTTTTTTATTATTTTCAATTTTAACAGAAATGGTATATATAAGGGATTAATATCTGATTACAGTGTAACCTAAAAAATGTCCAGTTGAATATATAACAAGGTTTAGAAATACAAATGGTTAAATTGGCGGAAATATTCTTATGGAACAGTAAGTAAATAATTGTACCTATATTCCTTGCTAACGGGACGTACTGGATTCGTGAAAAAATTATATTCTCAAATTTTTCCTTTTTTAGGATTTAGGGTTTTTAGTTCACGAAAAATATATTTTTTTAACTTCCAACTTCATAATAAATGATATTAAATATCGCGAAAATAATTATATAGCTATATATCACAAAAAAAAGTTTACTTTTATTTACACATCAGATTTTTCGTCGCATAACGTACCTGACAATTTTTTCAATTTAACATACCCACGTATATCGTTGGCGATGGTAGGAGGGTATATATTTTGTTCGGTGTTTTCTTGAAATGTAGGTTTTTAATCGCTTTTCGCTTTTTTTTTTTAATATTTAAACAAGGTAATTTTTGTTTATTAATATTTCAGCATAACGTGGATTTGTATTGTTATTCTTTAGTATCAGATACGTACGTCAGAAAAGTACTGGGTGAATTATTTTATCACTTTTTTTGCATAGTACATCCATTTAGCGTTGAAAAGTCCATACGTTGATTTTGATTAATCATCTTCACCCGAAAATTAAGTTGGCTGTCTGGAAAGTTCTCGACCTGACACATAGATGGCATTAGAAACTCTGAAACCATAATTGTATTGGAAAGTTCCATACTTTATATAAACACATATAAAATTTTATTTTGATCTGTCAATTCATTCGAGTAGTAGCAGCTGTTTAACACTAACTTGTCATTGATATTTTTAAAATAAAAAAAAAATAATATCGTGCAATTCTTTGTTTTGGATGGTTTAACATCAACAGAAATTCGTCTGAAATTGTTGTGTATAAGGAACCTTCACTTTCCACTGTGAAAAAACGGGCTGCTCTTTTTATATCTGGTCGTACAAGCGTCGAAGATGATCCACGCGAAGGTCGTTCAAAAACTGCTACAACACCACAAATCATTCAACAAGTCGATGATATGGTATTAGATGATTGACGAGTGAAAGTTCGTGAAATAGCTGAGGCTATAGGCCTCTCAAACGAATGAATTGGAAATATTTTGCATGAAGAATTACATATGAAAAAGCTTTGTGCAAGATGGGTGCCGTATTTGCTAATAATTGACCAAAAACGCATTTGAAGGCGTATTTCTCAAGCGTTTTAACCAAAATAAAATGGATTTCAAGCGTCGTCTTATAACTGTTGATGAAATTTGGATCCATTACTATACACCAGAGTGAAAAGAACAGTCCAAACATTAAATTAAAGTCGGTGGAAGAGCACCAAAAAAGGTAAAGACGGTTTCATTTGCAGGGAAGGTTGTGGCAACAAGCAGTTTTTTGGGATCACAAAGATGTTTTGTTGATCGATTATCTTCAGAATGGTAAAATATTTAACTCTGAATATTATTGTAACCTTCTGGATGATATTGAGTTATTGGAAAAACGTTGAAATAAATGTATTGAAGTTTCAGGAGATTGATTCAGGATATTGAAAAATAAATCATACTTCACGTCAAAAAAAAAATCTTTCATTGTTAGGCTGAGAACTTTTCCAGACAACCACGTAGTTATCAATTTACAGTTTGATGGAATAATATATTATGGTCTGTTGGACTGTTAGTAATGATATTCAATTTAAAATGTCATGAAATTGACTGTTAACTGTTAATTCCACTGTCAACTATATTTTTGACTGGCAACAATCTTTTTGCTTGTCGACGCTGAAATTGACAGTCGATAGTCAAACTGACTGTAAATAGTGGGTTTGACCGTTGACAGTCAGTACGAAATTAAGGTCAAACTGACCGTTGAAAGTAGAACTTTGACCTTTTTTTCCATAAGGGTTATACAAGCTACCCCTAACTAAAACAATAAAACTATTAAAACGCAAACCATCTTAACATCAACTTTATTTCACAGTTATTATGGTTCTTTTCCGATACAAATTTGCCAGCTTATTGGTTGCACAATTATCCACAGATAATTTTTACTAAAAATACTTAATGTGTAATTACTGAAAATGGTATCTTATGACGTAACTATCAAGTAAATAATAATAATAATTCATATATAGGAATTTAAAATGCAGATATGTTGTAGAAATTGATATTTAAAAACAAACCTTAAATCTACTTAGATATAACATGCTGGATATTGGTCAATCATTTTTTTATTTATGTAAAAACTTTATAGAATATATTTTAATTTTTCAACTGGTTAATAATAGGTATGATGGGAATATGCAATTTTTGTTTGAAGGTCTATATACTCTTTACTTAAAGAAATAGTAAATAGTTTTCTAGTTAATAATATTTTTTCCTTTAAAAACTTAATAAATGTGAATTAAATGTAAAAATGTCCTTAGGCTTTTCTTTTTAAATTCTTTTCTCTATAAAATATGGGTTCTAGGTGCGGAGGCTGTACCCCAGCCGGGTACCAAGGACCTTTTTTTTTTTTTTTAAAAGAGAACATTAATAAGCTGTAATAGGCAAGAGGGACTTTTTTCTAAACCCATAGGGGTGACGGATATAAGCCTCATGTTGGCCAAGTTACTGATTTTATCGTATATATTTATAGGGTAGTCAAACTTTTCAACATGGGTCTAGAAACTGGCAAAATACCAACATGATGGCATATATCAGAAGTAATACTTCTACACAAAAAGGGAGATATCAGAAAGTCAGACAATTACCGCCCGGTTAGCTTACTATTTCACATTTATAAAGTTTTGACTAAAATCATTTTCAATAGTTTAAAAAATGGGTTGGATTCCTACTAGCCACGCGAACATGCTGGTTTTAGATTCGGCTATAGCACATGCGACCACTTATAGACAGTGAGAAATATCCTAGAGAAGAGAAATGAATACAATTTCGAACTCTACATAGTCTTTATAGACTATGAGAAGGCTTTTGATTCTGTCGAAATGTCGGCAATCATCAACGGCTTGAACAACTGTAGAATTGATACGCTACCCTAATCAGAGGTATGTGTGAAAATGCAAAAATGTACATAAAACCTAGTACCGAACACATATCTATAAGAAGAGGTGTTAGCTAGGGGAGATAAAAACATATTTCCTAAGCTATTTATTAGCTAGAAGATATTTCGCCAACTAGATTGGACAAAAAAGGGCCTAAAGATAGATGGTGTGTATCTGAGTCATTTAAGGTTCTCAGACGATATTGTAGTCATCAATTGGTCTTAAGATGAATAAAAGTAAGACAAAAATATTACGCAACACTAATAACAACATAGTTATAAATTTAGAAGGAACAGCTGTCGAGATTGTTAAGAATTATGTCTATCTGGGGCAAAAAATTACTACGACGAGAGACAGTGTCTCAGATGAAATTTCAAGAAGAATTAGGCTAGGATTGTGCGCATTCGGCAAATTAAGTTATATATTCAAAGATAAAGCCTTCTCAAATAAGTTAAAGGCCAAAGTTTGCGATCAGTGCATCCTATCCGTACATATGGAGCTGATATTGAATAAAGCCGATATAGAAAAACTAGCTCAGACCCAGAGAGCACAAGAAAGACAGATGATCGGGATAAAACTCAAAAGAGAGAAAAAGAAACAAGTAGATACGTGAACAAACGAAATTAAAGGATATTATAGAGCACGTAGCAGAAAGAAAGTGGCAATGGTCTGGACATGTAGCACGCACGACTGATGATCGATGGCCCAAGCGAACATTAGAATGGAGACTACGAGAACAGAAAAGAAGCGTAGGACCTCCCAAAACAAGATGGCGGGATGATATATAGAGAGTTGCGGGCATTGGATGGATGACAACAGCTGCAAATATATTGAGATGGAAATTCAGGGGGAAGGCCTACGTTCAGCATTGGATAGAACTAGGCTTATAGTGATATAGTTGTCAAATAAATTGGGACAAACGTTTTATTTACAATTTTTTAGAAATCTGGTTTTCATTTCAGTTCTGACCTGAAGAAAGAATGTACAAGAATAACAAAAATGTAACATAATAAAATAAAAAATATCATAGGCAGAATTAGAGGTGACGCAAAACAGTGTTTATAGGAGTTATGATATATTTGAGTGTAAGACAAAGAAATTAAATGAAATGACAAAAAATTAAGTAGAGGTTACAGGAGTGAATGTTTTCAGTAGGTATCTCAGCCCTTCGACACATATGAAAGAGATAAGTGATCGTTGTGTCGAAACTTCGAATTTCTTTGTAAGTGACTAGACAAGCGGAATTATATGAGGGTGATTTTTTAAGGTATCACCAAGCCATGAAAATGTCATTCAAAAATTTGCTTGGTAGTTAAATTACTGTCGCTGTTTTAAGTACTTCGAAAAATTTTGTACAAGCTCGTTACGTTCTGCTGTTTTTACGATTTTTTTAATAAGTAGAAGTAATTTGGTGCATCGTGCAATGATAAAGTTTTCTCTCTAAGAGGCGAACCGTAAAAGAATATCCCAGATGTATGATAATGACAGCTCATTTTTTTTTTCAAGTAAGTTTCGATGGGAGCCGAGACTTAATTCGGAATGAGTCCAGATCAGAAAGAGAAACTTAGGTAAGAATTGAATAAATCATCAGGCTTGTTGAGGATTATTGTCAGGGCGACAAATACAGACCACAGTGTTTACTGGGAGCTGCAGTATCCGAAACTGCTGGTTTCAAGGTTGTGTAGGAAGTTTTAGGGAAGAAATAACATTCTGCACTATGGATCCTCAAACTTTTTACACCAGAAAATACACTGAATAGAGACTTTTTTTGGATCCTTTAACGAAGCAGGAGTCGATACAATGGTTTCATAATGGCTCTCCACCTTTAAAGAAGGCGAAAACTCAGTTGTCTTCTGGAAAGTTGATAGCGGCAGTTTTGTGGGATTGCAAGAGAATTTTGCTTATGGAATTTATAGATAAAGGGTCCATAATGAATGGAGAGGTTGACGATCGAATCCCTGAAGCAGGCTATTAGGTAAAAACATACGAATTCATCGACAACAACTTTACTATCGCACGACAACTGCATGGTCCAAATTAATTGCATAGCTCAAGCCATTAACAAGAATCTGCAACTTCTCTTAGAAGCATAAACAAAATAAATTTTTTGGATGAAATGAAACAACTTGAGTAGAAAAATAATTCTTTTAAGCTCTGTGAGTTTTCCTTCATAGCTAGGTGGATATTAAAAAAAAACACACACTCATAGAAAGAAAATAACTAATTTGGTATAAACCCATATAAAGAATGCCCCGCAATCCTGCGTCATTATCTTGTATCAACAATGGATGGACTGGATACCTGTGTACTGCAGAAAAAGGGAATGTCGAGGAAAGACTAAAATGAAGGGACAAGGAAGGCAATTCCTCGGAAGTATAATAACTGGATAACGTCGTTGAGGGTTTTGATTCCATTCTAAATAAAAAACCGGTCAAGTTAAGTGGGACTTGCGTAGTTAGTGTTTCGTACTGTGATTGCTTTTAAAATAAAATAAAATCCTTACCTAGGCTAAGTTAATTAGATCCCTGACATCTTAAGACTCAATAAGTATTTTCACGTTTTTTCTTAGTCAATAATGTTAATATATAAATAGTTACAGCATCTTAGCTACCTAATAACTAATAAATCAATCTAGTTCAATCTAAAATCTAGTAACAGAAGTTAAAAACAAATATCTAGTACCTAAATATTTGTTTAATTATAAATAAATAAAATAACATTATATCTCGCACAAGAGCGACTCGCCACTCGGTTACAGTAATGTACACTTAAATATTACAAAAACCTTCATCATACGTGAGATAGTTTTCATATTATTTTTTTTTTGTACCAGATAAATTATCAAACATAATTTTCTCTCAATCTACACAGAATATTCCAGAATTTTTTCAAAATTTTTTGATTAATACTTTTCGAGATAAGGTATTTCAGCAATTTTTTAAAAATAATACAAACTGCATAAGTATTACATCATATATATTCCTGAACTCGTGTTTTCACAAGCTTTCATTTGACACCCCACTCAATGATCTGTTTTTTTTTTTACTTCCGATTTCACCCCCTAAAACTAACCCTTTGCATCGAAATTTAATTTTTAAGACTACACGGCTCTGGTTGAGCCATCAATTCCTATATTTGTGCCAAATTTCAACTTTCTGTGTTAAATAGTGTGACTGACGGACAGACAGACGGACGTCGAAATAATCCCATACGTGTTCTGTACGGAACGCTAAAAAGAACAAACTCAGTACCATGTACAAGAATAAAAGTTCGTTACATATTTTTAAGTTTTGGATAAACTATAAAGTAAAGAATTTTTTACTGTGTATATTACATATACAAGTATATTTCATCAATTCTTATATTCTATGCCTGTTAGCACGGTTCCAATAACAACAAACTTAGCGTAACCCCATTTCTTAGAAATTTAGGTGCTGTGAACAATTTCACTAGAACTTAGCGCGCCTTTTGTGTGCGATAGTTTTAAAAAAACAGTAAGTGTGCAGCTATCATGTGCAATATTATTTAGGATATGTTCAGTTAATCAAAAAATGGATGTGGTAGATTTAACTCTCTGGTTTGATTTGCACGAACAAAGCCAACCGATGAGGCTCAACTTTGTTAATGCAATGTTTGAGTGCGTTCCGACATTTAATAACATCCTACTCTCGGATGAAGTTCATTTCTAAGTCGTAACGGCCACGTCAATAAATAGAATTGCCATTGTCCGAGTCCAAGAAATACGAAACTAATGCTAACAAGCCTTTACATTTCTAAGCCTAAAATGGTAGCTTAGACTTTTTTGATGGTAACAAACGCCGCATAACAACTGTTCTTCACATCTGCTTTACAAAATCGTGATGGATGCGATCAGAAAGCTAGATTTCAGTCGGATAGGGCAATAATGCACAATTCAAGCAGATCTTTGCCACTCATTCGAGAAATTTTCCCCAGTAAATTGATTTCCAAAAGACATAAGTTGACCTTCATGTAGAGAGGTTACAGTAACAATCCTAGCTCTTATGCCGATCAGGGATCAGGGATCAATAATTACACTTCACTTTTAAATTACATTATTTTTAAGATCACTTAAACGAAAAAAAGATATCAACGAACAGCGAGCTCCATCTACTGTTTGTAGACTTAAATAAAGCGTATGACACCTCCCAGTGAAAAACTACGGCGAATATTAGAACGATCATACACAGTACAGCAATCGCCGCAGTAAAACAGATGTACGACCAGTTACGTTCCCGAATCAGGTTGGGAAACATTCTCTCCGAAAATTTTTCTGTAACAAACGATTTCAGACAGGGTTGCTGTCTGTCTCCTATATTATTCAAAATTTATCTGAATGAAGCATTAGCGAGATGGCGAAGAGCATCTGGAAGAATGGGAATACAGCTGACCGACGATCAGGTAGTTATTGCTCAGGACAAGGAAGACCTTGAATTTATGACTAGAAAACTATTTGAAGAGAACTGGGGTTAAACAGTTAACTGCAAGAAAACCAAATATTTGTGTATAGTGGGAAAACAGGGAAGCCCTACTCTAAATACCGGTGAGGTCGTTGATGCTTGTGAAGAGTATATATATCTCGGAATTAAAATTAGTAAAGACGGTAGAACGGAAAAAAAAGTGGAGAGTAGAATAAGTAAAGGAAAGGCTGTCATAGGACACCTAAACTTCGTTCTGTAGTTGAAGAACATAATATCACAGAGAAAGCACCTCATTTATAATGCAATATTTAAGAGCATCGTGTTTTACGATTATGAAACTTGGCAATTGACGAAACGATTGGAACAGAGTCTAATGGCACTCTAAATGGATTACTGGCGAAGATGGGCTGGATTGTCAAGAATGGATAAAGTTAGAAATGAAAGAATAAGGGATGTAATGAAAGTAAAAAACACGATTATTGAGGAAATTTAACAACGGCAACTTATATGGTATGGACACGTGGAAAGAATGGAAGAACACCGAATACTAAAGATAGTTCGAAAGTGAGTACCAAGCCAAAGAAGGAGAAGAAGGAGACCATGAGCGTCGTGGTTTGGGGGTGTTCGGAGGGCAATGTCAGAGAGAAATCTAAAACCTTGAGATTGGGAAGATCGATCAATGATAATGATGATGATTTTTTAAGAAATAATTTTCGAAGGACTGTAGTTTGATATGAATAAACGTTTCTTGCATTTATTTCTTTACCATAGTTATTTTCAAATTAAGCTTTTTATTTCAGTTAAAAATTGCAAATCCATTTTTCCTAGAGTTTTATTTAAAAAAAGATTGATCCCTTATCTATTGCTAATTCGGTTACATAGTAAAGTTACGTCACATTACTTTAGGTTTTAAGAGGGCTTTACTTATTCTAGTAATGGATAGATATTCAACAAGATTGAAATATTTTTCTTTAAATTTAACCATTGTAGTTTTATTGATATTATTATATTTAAATAGAATGGTGTTCAGCGCCCGTAAATTATTAAAAAGGTAGAGAGAAAATTAGTGGTTCAACGAACGAGGATTGTCGGTCACCTTTTCTACTGTATTAAGGGTATAATGTCTCCCCGGACACATTCACCCCATATTGAATCTCATCAGCTAGATGTAGGCTGCTCAGAATAGATGTTGTCTTAAATTCTAAATTGTTGTACAATGCACGCGAATATAAGACAACCTTGCTATCCGCTTCAACAACAGAAACAATTCTGAATCAAGGACCAAACATCCAATACAGTGGAAAACTATACCGACAACATAGCCTGAAGTGAGTGAAGAGAGAGGTGAATTGCTAAGACCGATTTTGACATTGGGGGAAAAGTACTTTCGTTATGTTGTTTTGTCAAATGATATTCACATAAATTTTCATGTCACATGAGAAAACATGGCTCTTGGCATTAAACAGTATCATGTTGAAGTGGTTTTCCAAAGTTTTATCTAGGGCTGCACGAGGTACCTTTGAGTTTAAAACACTGAATGAGGGCGAGAAGGCAGACTCCAAGTATTTATTGGATTTGCTGGCCTGTGGCCCAGTTGATAAATTTTGTCGATGAAAATTGGAGCTTTGTTATCTCTTACATCTTTTTTATATCTTTTATGTTTTTTTTTTATTGTGGTGGATAATATTGTTTTTATGGTTGCTCCGTCATATGAAGGCCGCCTTTTAAGTTTTACAAACGTCCACTAGATGGCTCTATTGAGATGTGACATTACCATTTTTGTAAAATTTGACATTTGTTATTGTCAAAACAGTGACAGCTCAGAAATTGGCCGAGTAGTTTGTTTACAGTAAGCGTTTAAAAAAAAACAATTTTGTGAACAAACAGAAATTTCACATGAAGGTTTTCGTTGAATGATTTTTTACGATTTTAGTAAAGGCCTAACTCAACAACAATGCCTCGAATCGTTTCATTCAACTTTTGGTAATTAATCACCAACAGAAAGGAGTGTTTTTTATTGTTTCTCAACAATTAGTTTGCGGAATTTGGCCATGGTCGTGCTTCCGTCAGCGATGAATTTCGTGAAGGTCGACCAAAAAAGATCGATTCTGTGCGCAACATCATCGAAGAGAATCGGCATGTGACTTACCGTGAGATACAGGCATCCATAGGCATATCGAAGACTTCAGTACATTCGATTTTGCATGAACATGCTGTGAAAAAGATCTGTTCCTGATGGATTCCACATAATTTAACAGACACTCAAAAACAGACTCGTATCAACTAGTGTAAGAAAATGTTCAAAAAATTCGATCCAGGACGTGAAAAATCCATATACAACATCATAACAGGAGACAAAACTTAGATATATTCGTACGAGCCGAAAACTAAGCAACAATCAACTGTTTGGGTGTTTCAAGATGAACCGAATCCAACAAAAGTGGTTCGTTCTCAAAGCAGTGCCAAGAAAATGATCGCGTGTTTCTTTGATTATACTGGACATGTTGCAACCATTGCTTTAGAGGATCGAAGAACAGTTAATGCTGAATGGTATATAGCAATTTTTTTGCCAGAAATCATCGATGAAATCAGGAAAAACAACCGAAAATCATTCTTTTCATGACAATACCAGCTCTCACACCTCATGTCAAACAATTGATTATTTGACGAAGAATTAATATCTTATTGCCCATATTCACTTGATTTATCACCTAATGACTTCTTTTTGTTCCCGAATGTCAAAAAAATGCGTGGACAGTAATTTTTATCACCTAAAGAAGCCGTTGAATCCTTCCAAAACCATGTTTTTGAGGTACCAATTTCAGAGTGGAGAAAATGTTTCGAGAATTGGTTCGAACGCATGCAAAAGTGTATAAATTTTAAAAGCGAATATTTTGAGAAACAATAAAACTATTTGTACCAATTTTTTTTTTTTCATTGTTTTTATAAAAGCTTAAAGAGTAGCCCTCGTATCAAGGAACCATATTCCCATTTTCTTCTACCCAAATACGTTATCAAGGTTTTAAGTACAGCTGTATTCTTAAATCACTTACAATTTCTCGGCGTTTGCAGGACAATAACCCAGAACAACGCTTTGGAGAGTGTAACCCTTATTTGTATTAATATTAAGAAAGTATTTCTTTTGACAGTTAGTTTAGTTTTAACATACATACATGTAACTATAAATATGTAAAAACATTTAGCTGTGAAACAGATTTGTTTCCAATGGATTCTGCATCGATTGATGTAAGGAAATGCTCAAAAAATTCGACCGGGGACATGCAATATCTGTATACAACATCGTAACAGGAAACGAAACTTGGATATATTTGTACGAGTCGGAAACTAAGCAAAAAATCAACTATTTGAAATGATCGCTTGTTCCTTTGGTTATATTGCACATGTTGCAACCATTGCTTTAGAGGATCAAAGAACGGTTGATGCTGAATAATGTACAACAATTTGATTTCCAGAAGTTATCAATAAAATTAGGAAAAACCACCGAAAACTTCGCATCATTCTTCATCATGACAATGCCAGTTCTCACACAGCACGTCAAACAATTGATTATTTGACGGATAAAACATCGAATTAACGTCTTATTGCCCGTATTCACCTGATTTATTTCCTAACGACTTCTTTTTGTTTCCAAATCTCAAAAAAAATGGGTGAATTGCGATTTTCATCACCTTAAGAAGCTGTTGAAACCTTCCAAAACCATGTTTTTGAGGTACCAACTTCAGGGTGCGAGAAAGAATATTTCGAGAAACAATAAAACGATTTGGACCAATTTTTTTTTCTTTCGTTGTTTTTGCAAAAACTTAAAAGGTAGCCCTCGTACATGGTACCGCAAGAATATGGAATTTTATAAATATCTTCAGTTTGTAAGGAGATTGTATCTTTTGATGATGTCAAGTGCTACTAAATTCAAAATGATGGAAATTGCGGAAGTCCTGGATTATTAGCATAAATTGTCTATACATCTGTCCATGTCTCTAGTTACATGTATGTATGTTAAAACTAAACTGTGTCAAAAGAAATACTTTCATAATATTAAATACAAATAAGGGTTACACTCTGCAAAGTGTTGTTCTGGGTTATTGTCCTGCAAACGCCGAGAAATTGTAAGTGATTTAAGAATATAGCTGTACTTAAACCCTTGATAACATCTTTGGTGAGAAGAAAATGAGAATATGGTTCCTTGATACGAGGGCTACTCTTTAAGCTTTTACAAAAACAATGAAAGAAAAAAAAACGGTACAAATAGTTTTATTGTTTCTCAAAAATTCGCTTTTAAGATTTATACACTTTTGCATGCGTTCGAACCAATTCGCGAAACATTTTTTCCATTCTGAAGTTGGTACCTCAAAAACATGGTTTTATAAATTAAGTGAATATGGACAATAAGACATTAATTCTCCCGTCAAATAATCAATTGTTTGACATGCTGTGTGAGAGCTGGTATTGTCAAGATGAAGAATGATTTTCGGTTGTTTTTCCTGATTTCATCGATGATTTCTGGCAAAAATTTGCTAGATATCATTCAGCATTAACTGTTCTTCGATCCTCTAAAGCAATAGTTGCAACATGTCCAGTATAATCAAAGAAACAAGCGATAATTTTCTTGGAAGTGCTTTGAGAACGAACCACTTCTGTTGGATTCGGTTCATCTTGGAACACCCAAACAGGTGGGTGTTGATTAGTTTTCGGCTCGTACGAATATATCCAAGTTTCGTCTCCTGTTACGATGTTGTATACCGATTTTGCACGTCCGGGGTCCCCCGAGCATTTCCTTACACTAGTTGACAAGAGTCTGTTTTTGAGTTTCGGTCAAATTATGCGGAATCCATCGGGAACAGATCTTTTTCACAGCTAATCTTCACGCAAAATGGAATGTACTGCAGTCTTCGATATGCTTAAAGATGCCTCTAACTCACGGGAAGCCACATGCCGATCCTCTTCAATCATGTTGTGCACAGCATCGATGTTTTTTGGAACAACAACCGATTTTGGTCGACCCTCACGAAATTCTTCGCTGACAGAAGCACGACCATGACGAGATTCTGCAAACCAATTGTAAACGACCCCTTCTTATTACCAAAAGTTGAACGAAGCAATTCGACGCATTGTTTTTGAGTTAGGCCTTTACTAAAATCATAAAAAATCATCCAACGGAAACCTTTACGTGTTCACAAAATTGTTTTTTTAAACGCTCACTGTAAACAAACTACTCGGCATTGGAGCAAGTGCACAGAAAAATTTTAAAATAACTTTCAGTAAAAGACGAGGGAGTGTACCCACAAAGGGGAACAGACAATGCAATATTGCTTTACAGCGGTTTAATTTTGGTAGTCTTTAGAAAAGTAGCGAATTTCATTCAATAACAAAATTATTATTAATAATGTTGTTTGTCCTTCTTTGTTGGAAGAACTCAAGTTAGGTATTTCCAGCGACAAATTATTTCTATCTGCTGAGAGCCCCTACGAAGTTTATGTTAATATCACCATTGTAGGAAATATGTTCAATTTATAATCGAATAGCACATCAATGTGATCTTGGTATGCCCTTTAAACAATTCGTTCGTGGCGGATACGTTGTAGTTTTATGAACTTGTCCTGCGTTATTTCGAGCGCCAGTGCCATCTGCATGTGTGTCTTTTGTAAGTATTGTTTTTTATGTACATCGTCAAATATAGACTTATTTCTTCAAACAGCCCCATAAATTACTTCGTGTTGGGCTCAGTTATAGATAAATAAATAAATAAATAAAAGTCCTTGTAATTTGAGCCAATCTAATTCTATGAACCACGATCTCTCTGGCCAATTTAAATGGCTAAATTTAAAAAAGAACTACAACTTATCGCTATGCTTTTCTTTAAAAAGTGTAACAATAATATCAAAAATTAATACTAAATTATTGCCCCTTTGTAAAATTTTATAAAAACCCACAAAATATTTAAAAATAAAAAATTAGGTACCTTTTCAGAGTAATATCATACGATATGTACAATAATTTTAATACACCATGTCCCAATATTATAAAATTTTTAAAAATTTTAGTAAAAAATAGGCTTTCAAATATTATGTTAATAATGGGCCTCTTGGAACTATGCAAAATCCTTTTTTGAATAACAAAATGGAAATATGGAAGTAAAAGTTGTAACTCCTCTCCCAGTTTACTCTATGATTTTCGGAATAGATATAAAAACCTCAAAAAACTTTATAAATCATAATTCTTTTACATCTTGTTTAATGGTAAGTGGTAGTAACTTGTCCATTTTAATTCGTTTAAATCGTTAAAAAATTATCTTCAAACTTTTATCCATAAGATACTTCAAAATTTTGTTTACTATATTTTCAGTTCTTGGTTAAATTTAATAAGATAATTCTGTCTTTGTTCATCCGTTCGGAATATTATTACTTTCAACCGTGAATCGCTTTTTCCGCACACGTGTCGCTCCTGTAGCGCTTTAGGGACTTCCCTGTAGCACGTGTGCTAGACCCATAAAAAAAAAAAAAAAAAAAAAAAAAAAAATTGGAAACTAGTGTTTGTCGGATTAGTACAGAAAATTCAATTTTTCTTACGTTTTCACCAGTTATATTTGTGAATAATTCGTATCTATCATATTGACAAAAAATATTTATTCATTATTTTCTACATTAAACAGTACGAATGTACAAACTTTTTGTATGCGTCGTGCCTAGAAAGTCATAGGGTTGTAGCAGGTCTTGAAAACTTAAAAAGAATGGCACCACACATTCATGCTGGAAACGTGGATTCATCATAAAAATAACATTTCTAATCTGTAGCAATTAAAGTCGAACCACCTTCGACGTGTACACTGCCGGACACGAGAGTATTCCTTGAGGTTACATTATTTGTTTTGAGAACAAAAGGGTATAAAATAAGGCTCAAAGAGTTTTGTATGGGAAAAAATTTACCCTAAATATATGATATGACAATCACCTCTATTTTACTATGCACTAATCTGAACTAACTTGAAATGTATCATTCAATGGTCTTGTTTTATGAAAATAATTCTTATTTTATAACCGCGTAAAAATTTGCATTCCAACAAAACGTGACAATTATTTTCCTTATTTAAATTACATCCTTTTAATTTAGAGACAATTTCATCTCTGTATCAGGTGTCACAATCCAGACGGTAGCACCCTTAACCCGATTGAGACTTGCAATGTATGGATCCAGTGTGTCCGCTATTGTTTCATATTACTAGTGGTTGTTATGTGTAATCGCCCAAGTTTGAGGAGTTGATCTATGAGATGATGAGATGAGTTTATTAAATTAAAATATTCAACGGCCACGCTTGAGGAAATTGTACCGTATAGTATTTATTGTGTTATTAATACTAGCGACAAATAAGCTAGCACTGGTAATTTATTATTTCAGAATATTTGGACATAGCGTAGTAACATTCAGGAAAATTAGAATTCTTAATAAGTATTTTTGATTGGTCGCAAATTACATCAACAATAGGCTTTTTGTAAATAATATCTACAATGAATAAATTGTTTGTGGTAAATTGTTTGATTTCTTAAATCTAGTAATGTACAAATATCAACACAGCGCACACAGTTTAAACCAAGGTTTATAATTACAACTTGTTCGATATTACTTTTATTTTAAATGATAAAACTCAATTGTAAATCAAAGATAATAAACAGACGAATAATCTATTATTTTGACATTTGCGAATAAAAATGATCGAATTGGAAGAAGAACTAAAAAAACAGTGGAAGTGGAAGTACGAAAAACAGAAGAGTCTTGCATCACCCTAAAAAGTGGCCATAAATTTTTCTATAGAGGCAATGAAAGTAAGAAAATTGGAGGAGTCGGTCTACTTATACATAAAACAATATCAGATAATGTTGTTCAGTTCAAAGCCATATCGGAAAGAGTGATTTCAGTAGACATACAGATGCGTAGAAGATGCAAATGTAGGATCATTCAGGTATATATACCCGACACCAGACAGTGAGGAAGAAGAAACTGACCAATTCTATGAAGATATAAACAAAGCATTGCTACCCACAAACCAAGATATATCATGATAATCAGCGACTTCAGTGCTAAAATAGGTAAACCAGCGAATACAAATGAGAAGAGTGTCGGGAAGTGTGGTTAGGGTACGAGGAACGGCAGAGCAGAAATGTTATCAAATCTTGACAACGAAAATAACTTGTACGTTATGAACACATTTTACCAAAAGCCAGAGCATAGACGATGGACATAGCAAAGCCTAGATGAGATAACAAGAAACGAAATTGATTATGTTTTATCAAATGACAAGAATATTGAAATCGACACTACAGTCCTAAATACGTTGAGCACTGGTAGTGACCATCGGATGCTCAGAGCAAAAATAAGAATAAATGTGAAGCAGAAGAGACTTCGATTGATAACGTATACAAAGATAAAGACTTCTACTGAAATAATAAAACAAAACAGACGAATATCGACAAGTACTGGAAAATCATATAGAACACATAAACTGCCAAATAGAACTTGATGAACTGAACACAAAAAATAACCAACAGCCTACTTATGACTATGAAACAAATAGCAACATCGTAAAAGTAAAGAAACACAAAATTTTATGAAACAGAGAAGACTATTGAGAAATGATCTTACAAATGGCAGATTAGAATTGGCAGAAATAGACAAAAAAAATAAAGAAAAAAGTCGTCAGACAGTATAGAAACTGAAAGAGGGAAAAAGTTTGAAATACCTAAACAAACAAATGAATTGTTTGTCCAGTCTCAGTAAGGGAGACATCAAATAATAAAACTTATAAATAATAATAACCAAGAGATTTGGTTATTATTATTTGTAAATCCGCTTCTGCTATTCATGGAATGTCTCTAAAATCGCCAAGGTCTAATTGTGTGCCATCTGCAAAACGGGGTGTTCAGGTCAAACTGTAATTTATTTCTAAAATAAAAGACCAACTTTCAAGAAGTATAAACTGCATTTTTTTTTGCCAATGTTTAACGGAATAGCAAGATTTGTCAGTACGCCTGATCCATCCTACCAGTCTGTTTCACTTCTTCGTCAGTGCTGTAATAGTGATTTCTGAGAGACCTAAATTCCGGGAAATCACTTGGAGTAAGGTCCGGGATGTAATGGGAATTTAGCAATACCAACTAGCAAAGTAGCTGTGATGTGCACATAGTGCGGTAGGGAGTATGAGCTAGTACGTTATCTTAGAGAAACAGAACGTCCCTCGTAATCAAACTAGGTTGTCTTTCTGCAGATGCCTAAGTACATCACTCAAAATACGGTTGCAATATTCACAACGATTTTGTATCGATTATCCAAGATTTGGTGTTCCATCACGGGAAAGACTGCTGTGGGCTGAAAACTACTACAGCTAGGATCGTCCCTGACGTACAATTGTCTTTGAAACGTTGATGCCCTTCAAATATCTTCTTGTGACTAAGAGTTTTATTACCAAACGAGCAGCACTACGGCAACAATTGTGTTTATATAGACATCTTCCAATCAAATATTAAATAATTTAGAAGTGCAAGAAAAATATATTTTATATATAAGATACTTCGGGGCGCTTGTTTATTTACTTTTGCAGTTAATTTTTTGTTTTTTCCTAATTTAGGTTAGTTTAAATACCTTGTGCTTTAGTGCAAATAAATATATGAAAGTTCATTATTTAAGCAGTAAGCACTCATTAGATCGGCAAGGAGAGTGGCTTACAAAAATCATTTTTTGTTTTTTAATAATATTCTTATTAGAACAATTTGGGATTTTTGTTCTTATTTGTAATTATAAACCTCACTGGGGACATAATTCCCCTGAAAAAAGATATTGCTTTTTCTTTTACAAATGGCGGTGTTATTCGGAGACCCTTATAGTAAGTTATAAAATTCATTTACTTAATACTTATTTAAGTCTAAAATACGTTTTGGTGTTCCTTGAAACTGGTCTTTATTATATTACTTTTATATAATTCCAAATATTATTCACAATATTTAAATATAAGTCAAACTTCAAAGATTCAAATTGTACATGTGTGATTATAAGAAAAGCAAACCTTAATATCATGATTAATGAAATATGTAAAATTAAAAAATTACGGCGAAATAAAAAATATTTTTGCATTTACACACTTAAGGGGTAACAGTACTTGCGATTTTTTGTTTGTCTTAAACCTTATTTTGAAGCGTATAGAATAATGTGAACATAGTTTTATGGGTGGAAAAAATCTATAAAATACTTTTGAGACAATTTTGTAAAGCTTGAACCTAGGCTTTAAAACAGTTCTAATGAGAGCGTGACCGCGTAAGACTTCTGTACTTCCAACTTTTGTTAAAATGTATTTTTTAAATACCGACGTATGGTAAATATTGAGAAGTAAATATAGATCGCGCTAATATTGTTTTTCAGTTGCCTAACTTCAAAATAGGCGTATGTTTATTTGTGTAATCGTCGAATAAGTCACCGTTGATTTTACCGTTTTTTTTGTTTGAAACTGAAATTCAAGTGTTCAAACTTGATTCTCAGTTGTCAAAATGAGGGACAAAGTATACCAAAGGAACAAAAAGAAAAACGTGGTCTTCAAAATGGAGCAGCATTCTACGGAGTTAGCATCGCGGCAAGAAAACTAAAATTAACAGAGGATGTTGGTATGACCGCAGTTTCACATCAGCAGCTAAAGAAGTACGAATGAACGCCAGAAGCAGCAGAAAGTTGAAAGATGAAGAAAATGTTAATTTAGAGGGACGTTTTTATGGTGCTGTAATAGCAAGTGCAAGTTTTTAAACTTGAAACACAAAAAATCGTAAATTAAAACTTTCTTGAAACCATGTTGTTGAAGTTGGCTTGCAGCATAACTTTAACAATTTTCATTGGATCTCCTCTAAATTTTAAGCATATGTTCCAAACAGTTTTCTCTAGAGAAGTGCACAAGATTATTATAATTGATCTAATATTTTTAGTTTAAACAATGTAAAATAACCAATTTTTTTACGTGAAATCGTACTTTTTTTTTGTATGTTTGCTATCTTTACCTGTATTACTATTTTTTAATCGTTCTCTTGCAAATTTTATTTAAATTATCGGAAAAAAAAATTGTTCCAGGTTTATTTGGGGAGCACCTGTGCTGCAAGCCGTGGAAGCCTACATTTTTTGTTTCGCCATGTAGCCAGAGTTTCATCTCTGCCATTTTAAATCTTTTTTTAAATACAAATTGAATTAGTGATGTCCAATGTTTGTATAATAAATATCTTCATACCAATTTTGATTTTAATGTACAGTTTAAAAAAAAAAAATTATCAAAAATCAGTGTTTTTTTGGGTCTCCTAAGTAATGTTACCCCTTAACCCTATATACAATTTGAAGTTCATCCAGATGTAGAACATTTTAAAGTGAAAAAGCAGATATAACAAAATTCCTTCTTTGTAGTCTAAGATTATTTTCAGTTAAAGTCAAAAACCACGTATCTCACTGTAAAATACACGAATTACTATTATTTCTCCTCCAGTTTAGTGGAGAATTATGAGAATTGCTATTTTCTCCACAACTGTACGTTTTAGTCCTCATAATCATTAAATCAGTTCTTATGCTTGGTCTTCGAACGTTTGGGGCTACCACGCCACAGGCATCGCTTAAACGCCGTTTGACTGACAGATGGTACTTCTTCGAGTGGTGGGAGGGGTTGGGAGGTGGCAGGGGGCACGGCGCTCCGAAGCTGGCGCTGATCTAGAAATCAAGAAGAAAAATTTATATCGTTGTTTGATGTAAGATTCTGTATAATTCATGGTATTTAAAAACCAGATAAATGTATATTTTTCTTAGTTATATTTAAATTGCAATTTGGTGCAGATGTATTCATCACATTTTTTAAATTTCAGAGGAAGATCCTAATCCCGATTAGGTTGTTAAGATTTATTTTTTATATTAGATTAGGCGTCCGTCAATATCCTATAATTTCTAACAGGCTTGTTTGGGTATTACACTATTCCAACTATATAAGTAAAAACATTATTAATAATTATTCCCACAATTTTCTATTCATGACTTCAATTTTCTAACAATAGCTTGCACAATTGTGTTTTTTATGAATCATCCCTTGATTATAAAAATTGACAAATACAATTTGGAATGATACCAGTTGTGTACATAATTTAAATTGCAATATTACACGTTTTATATAACGTCAGTTTATTAAAATTAAAAGGTATAGCAAAAGTCTATGTAGCCTCAAAAATCAATATCAAAGTTAACTCTACAAGTGCTAAAATGAAAATTAAGATTTAAGTTTGCTGTACTTAGTAAAAATACCTTTAAATAAACTTGATATTTTTTGTATAGAAGAAACAAATGCCACATTGGTTGACCTGCTGTATGTGTCTTTAAAACCTTATATAATCTGCGATTTATCTAACTGTGTTTTTCAGATTCGAAGAATTTTCATTTATTATTCGCAGGATTGAATAAAAGCGTAACTCACTTTTCAATTTTTAGGCTTATATATATACAGCGTGCCCCATATGTATGAAATAATGATTCTACAGCATGTATTAATCAGTGTATCAAAAAAATGTTTAAATAAAAGTTATAGGGTGTTACATGGCGCACACGCTGACGTTGACAATATAATGTTTTGAACTGTCAGTTCAAAGAAATTACGCCATTCTAAAGTTTTTTAAGTCGAATGCCCTGTATATTGCTTTATTTTTGAGTCCTACTAAAAATTCTAGATATTACTTGTCTAACATACCCTATATCTAAATTGAACTGTTTCGGAATTATTGAAATTTTGAATTAAGGAGATCAAATTAAAAAAAAAAAAAAATTAATCTGGCTTGTGTCAAACATTTACTGTGAGGTAACGATTTAAACGCGTCAAAAAATGATTTACTGACGAAAACGTTTATTGCTGCATTTTGTGAAACTGCAATTTGGGCGTAATATCATAACGGTACATTTAACAGAAACTGAAATAATCATTTTGTTAATGATTGTTGATTACAGAGACCGCAGGAGAACACAACAGGAGGTGAGTGATCTTTTTAACGCAGAATATGCTGCAGCATGGCCTGCAAGGAGTCCCGACCTTACGCCACTCGTTTCTTTTTTTATGAAGTTATTTGAAAACCAAAGTTTACCGAAGTCGACTTGAAACTGTAGAAGATTTACAACAAAGAATTCAATATGAAGTAGCACAGATCACCCCGGATTCTCTGCAAAACTCTGTTCAGGCTGTTTATGACAGATTGGGTCATTGCCTCGCTATTAACGGTAGACATTTTGAGCAATCGTTAACTTAAAAATAGACCTAGAGTGTTTATTAATAGTTTTTTTGTTTGTTTTTTTTTATTTCAAATTTTAAATGACAATAATTCCAAAACAGTTCAATTTAGACATATGGTATGTTAGACAAATAATATCTAGAATTTTTAGTAGGATCCAAAAATAAAATAATATATAGGGCTTTCCGTTTAAAAAAATCAAGACGGCGTAATTTCTTCGAACTGACAGTTCAAAACATTTTAATGTCAACGTCAGCATGTGCGCCATATAACACTCTATAACTTTTATTCAAACATTTTTTTGATACACTGATTAATAAATGCTGTGGAATCATTATTCCAAACATATGGGGCACCTTGTATATAATAGATAAGATATACCTGAGACTTTCTGAGAGGTGGCAGCTCAAACAAAAAATCCTATGATTTTTAGTTTGAGCTGTCAAAAGACTCGTGTAAAATTTTCATGACATTTTATCTGTTAGTTAGTGAGTTACAGCTTGCTTGTATAACGCTACTTTTGATTTTTGCAAAACGATGGAACTAAAAGAATTTGGTGTGTTGATTAAACATTGCTTTTTGATGGGAAAAAATACAGCTAGAACACAAGAATGGGTTGAGAAGTGTTATGGCACAACTCGTGAAGATATCAGCGGAACGCGTGAGGGATATTTTGCATGAATACTTGTATATGAATAAGCTATGTGCCCGATGGGTGCCGCACACTCTTACAATTGATCAAAAACAGCAACGTGTTGAAGATTCAGAACTCTGTTTAGCGCTGTTTCGGCGTTGCTATTGATCATAGTTCAAAATAAAACTTATTATGCTAAGCCTGTGGGAAATTTTTTTTGCAAGTATAAGTAAAAAAAACGTTTCAATTAGCTAACTTTGGCTTTTCATACTTTAATCGATCTAACGATTTTTCATTAAGGTCATACTCATATATTCTGGTGAATTATGAGCTGGCCTATCAGGTCTCGAAGGAAATACATTGGTTTTTGGGACACCCTATATATATATATATATATATATATATATATATATATATATATATATATATATATATACATATAAATATCACCAAACCAAAAATACTTAAGTGTAGGAATGTTAACCTTTTTTTTTAAAGAATATGTTCTCAATTTTAAAAAATGTAATGTTCTTTATAATTTAAAAAGAAAACAAAGGTTTCAAAAGATCTTTTTTTCTCTTTAGTGTCAGATTTACTAATATTATAGAAAAATATATACAATCTGCTTTTTTTATATTTACACAGTATGTTTAGGAAATAATGGGTTATTTTTAATAGCAGTACCATGCGATTTCGAGATGATTTGTGACATATTCATCAAATTTAATATTTATCGTCGTCGATATATTAAGGGATAAATATTAACCTAGCACGATTTTTGAACTATCGCTTCGAGTTAGATATCGCTTACCATAAATAACATCGTAATCACTCAGAATGTCCAGGCTCTTAAAGTATACAAATTTGTTTGTTATATTTTATTGTAAAAAATTAGTATAAATTTAATTCTGTTATGGTAAAAATAACGACATCTATTAAATGCAAATTAACTAGTAAACACACTGTATAAAATACAACACAAGTTTTATCTTAAACAACAAGATGCTGAAATATTTTTTGGAAGAGAAGAATAGATGTAGAAAGAAAGAAGGAACACAAAACAAACATTTTAAAGAAAATTTAGGAAAACCAATTTTAGGGTAGGTTGCAGTAGTAGTAATAAAAGGTAATTTTTAATAACAAAAATAATGGTATATAAAGTAATATTGCTAATATTTTATCTTCGACTGTTATCAAGGAACGATATACTATGATTAAAAATCCTTGAAGTACGATGAAACCGTTGCTTATATGCCTGTCTACTACTAAATTAGAAAGTTCAAAAGCCAGGCATAGCACTTTTCATACGCTCTTTATATGCTCTTAGTGAAGGTAAAATCCATAAAAATTTCATGATTTATGGAAATTTTTGGATACAGCTTGGAAATCGAGTTAACTATTTTGACACAATGTCAGTATAATGTAAACGAGTTTTCTCAGCCAAATTTTGCCGCAACGCCGCCATTTTTTCTTCTATTTTAGTGCATTTATTCACATTTTAACGCTTTTAGCTCACTATTTCTTAAATATCTCAGTTTCCGTTCGTTGGTATGCTACAACAAAAAAATCATTCTATTTGTCATAAAATTGACTAAAAAACTGTGTAGATTGCATTAAAAAATACTAAGTACATAACTTTAAAAAATTTTTACTACGGCAAATTGAAAAATAGTTTTTTTACGGTAACTTCTGTTCAATTCGATATTGCGGCTTCAAATTATAGAAAAATATAGCTTTTAAAAAGTATTCCAAATTTTATTAAAAATTATTGTGAGTATTAATCAAAATTCGCATTTTAGTCCAAATTTTATTATGGATTTTTTTGTGGGCAAAAGGCCGTAGGAAGCTTTTTTTTTTAAGTATGCAAAATTGTATGCCCTTTAAGATAGTTAGAAGGAATAATAAAGGATATACAAAAACCCACCTTATTTTTAAATTTTTCGTGACGAAAAATTAAATTTTTTTCGTTTTTGCTCTAGAAAAGGTCTGGTTCATTCTTTTTATTTCTGTTCAATATTTTATCATGAAAAAGTGGTTTTAAAAAAAATATTACCTATTTTACAATAAAATTATGATTTAGATAACAGAAAATGAAAAAATACAACGAAACAAAAATGGATTAAAACAATGCAAACAAAAAAACTGTTGAGAGGAAAATTTTTTTCATAAAGATGTGTTTTTAATTGGGATAGTTTAATTTACGTTATATACATTTCATAAACATGTTAATAATAAAATTTTATTAACAAAAAATATGATTACAAATTACCAAACTGTAATATTTTGAAAGGTTTAATGAATTAAAAAATACACTAGACATATACGTAAAATAAACAGAGAGATGTTAGCATATTTTTGAAAATAAATGCTTTCCACGAACCACAGTACACTACGATAAAACTTTATCTATCTATCTAATAAGCTTTATTCCATCCAATGTTGGACATAGGCCTCCCCTTCCTTCTTCCATCCTTCTCGATTCTGCGTCTTCCTAATCCATCCTAAACCAGCCGTTCTTTTCAGGTCATCTTTCCATCTTGTTTGGGGCGTTCCTCTGGATCTTTTTCCCAGCCATGGCCTTCATTCTTGTATTCTTTTATTCCATCTCTCGTCTTGTTGTCTTATAATGTGACCTGCCCATCTCCATTTCAAACCTGCTACCTGTTCTCTTACGCCTATCACTTTGGTCTTTTGTCTTATACTTTCGTTTCTGATTCTGTCTTGCAATTTTATATTCAGCATCTGGCGTTCCATTGCTCTCTGTGTTTTACTCAGTTCGTCCATCATTTTCTTAGTCAATGTCCACGTCTGGGCCGCGTAGGTGAGAACCGATAGAATGCATTGATCGAATACCATCTTTCTTAGTTTCAGAGGAATTCTTTTGTAAGTCAATATTTTTTTTTGTTTGCCAAATGCTGCCTATGCCACTCTGATTCTTTTCTGTATTTCTGCCGTTTGATTTGCTTTTCCACACTTTATTATTTGCCCTAGGTAAATGTATTCTTCTACGTATTCAAGTGTTCTGCCCTCTATTCCCAAGTCTCGCTGACTATCTTCGTTTGTCATAGCCTTTGTCTTATCTCAATTCAGCAGTAGTCCTACCCTCTCTGATTTGTTTTATACTTTTCCTGTATGTCATCAAAATTATCTGATATTATCACTACATTATCAGCATAACGCAGATGATTTAACTTTTGTCTATTTATACTGATCCCCTGTTTTTCTCATTCGAGTTCCTTAAAAATTTCTTCTAATGCTGTTATAAATAGTTTTGGGCTCATGGAATCTGCCTGTCTTACTCCGCGTTTGATAGGTATATCATTTGTTTTTCTATCTGTTTACACTATCATTTGAGCCTTGTTGTAAATTGTTGTTGGGAGCTGAGTATATCTATAGTCTATTCTGCTGTTATACAAGGCTCTTTCGACGCCGCAGCTCTCGATACTATCAAAAGTACTTTGATAATCTATAAATAGTAGGTACAACTTTAAGTTATATTCTGTTGCTTTCTTCATTAAGGTTCTGATAGTTAAGAGATGATCACATGTACCAAAACTCTTCCGGAAGCCAGCCTGTTCTACCGATTGGTTTAATTCCAGCTTGTTTTCCAATCTATTAATTATTATTTTGGTAAACGATTTGTATATTTGTGAAAGTAATGATACTGGACGGCAATTGTCTAACTTAGTCTTATCAAATTTTTTAAAAAGTAAAATTGTTGAAGCTGTGTTCCAATTTTCTGGTATCTTCTCTTCTTCTAGACATTTATTGAATAAGAGCTTTAGCACCTGTACCACCAAGTCACCTCCTTTTTTCCTTAATTCTGTTAATACTTCGTCAGGTCCTGGTGTTTTATTGTTTTTCATAGTTTTTAGTGTTGTTAATATTTTTTTATTTGTTATGTTTGGTATTTCTTTTGAGTTAACATTGAATATCTTTTTATTTCGACGTTCTTTGAGATCATTTGGTGGGCAGTTTTTCGTTCATACAAGTTTCGATAGTATGTTTGAATCATGTGTGTTATTTTTTCTCGATCTTTCACATCTTCTCTATTTCATCTTTTAAGTTGTGTATCGGAATATTTCCTAGGCCTTGTCGGAGTGCTTTCATGTTTTTGTTCTGTTCTACAGTTTTGTCTTTCTTCAAGCAGTTCTTCCGTTTTTATGCTCCATATTTTTGTTTCATTACTCTTCTTTCTAGCTATTTGCTCTCCTCTTTCATTAATTTCGTTTATGTTTTTGTTATCAAGGTTATCGGTTTTAGTTAATTCTTTTCTTATTTTATTTTGGTATTCTGCTTTCTTTATTCTTAAGATGTATGTATTAATTTTGGGTTTCTTTCTTGTTATGATTTTTTTTTCTTTCTATGCATTCCTTTATTTCTCCTATCTTCCTCGGACTATTCTGTGGTCACTTCCCGTGTTTATTCTATTTATAACTGTTACATTCTTTACTATATTTTTTCTGATGATAATATATAGTCTATCTCGTTTTTTACCACTCCGTTTGGTCTTACCCATGTCCATTTTCTATGTGGTTTTTTGTAGGAAAAGGTGTTCATAGCGAATAATTGTTGTTGTTCTAAGAAGTTTATTAACATTCGACCACATTCGTTCCTTGTACCCAAACTGAATTTACCTATTTTGTTTTCACTTGCGTCAACCTGACCGCCTATCTTGGCGTTAAAATCGCCTATCACCAGTGTATAATTACAACAGTTCCGTTCGATGGCACTTCTTATTTCGTCGTAGAAATATTCTACTGAATCATCATCGTATGATGTTGTTGGGGCATATACCTGAATTATTTTTATTTTACAGTGCTTTGTTACCTTTAGTACAATATAGGCTATCCTACTTGATATTGCGATATATCTTATTATGCTTGGAGCTATTTTTCTATTTATTATAAAACCTACTCCTCCAATATTCTCTTCCTCACTTTCTACTTCTATTCCCTTGTAATACAATATGTTTCCTGAAAGTAGTGTTATGCATTGTTCTTCCCTTTTTTTATCTCGCTTAGACCCATTATGTTCCATTGCATCTGACTATAAGACTAAGTACGATGAAATGTTTGATGCTTACGATACAGGTGCCATCTGTATACTTACGAAGGTTGTTAGCTTGCAACATATTTCGAAACGTCGCGTCGAGGCATTATGCGGTAATTTTCAAATCACCTTATATTATAGTGACTGGCTGTGGCTCGGTGGCGTAGTACTTTGCTACCGTGCAGAAGGTCGAGGGATCAATTCCGCAGGTCGGTATACTTATTTATTAATTTATTTAAGTATATTTGCAAATAACGTCAGTGGCAACACTACTGAGTTGTTTAAAAGGTGCCGTGAAATATAAAAATGTATGTTTCGGTACTTGGACAACGTTGACGGATATTACAAAATCCTCGCCGATACCCTTGGGATATGGGAAAATCCCTACTGAGGCGGGGAGGTGACCGATAATATATATATATATATATATATATATATATATATATATATATATATATATATATATATATATATATATATATATTATGGTTAGGTATAAGTAGGTAATGCCTTTAAATCCAAATTTTTTTTTTTTAATATTGTTGTTTTATTTTTAAACTGCTATGTCATATTACTATTACTATTATTTCAGTATTAAAATAGTAATAATTAATACGTTCTGTTATCTAAATCATAATTTTATTGTAAAATAGGTAGTATTTGTTTTAGAATCACTTCTTCATATTATATTTAAGATAAAATATTGAATAGAAATAAAGAGAATGAATCAGACCTTTTCTAGAGCAAAAGCGAAAAAAATTGAATTTTTCGTAACGAAAAAATTTTAAAATAAGATAGTTTTTTGGATATTCTTTATTTTTTCTTCTAATTATCTTGAAGAGCATAAAATTTCGCATATTTAAAAAAAAAGCTTCCTCTGACCTTTTGCCAATAAGAAAAATCCATAATAAGATTTGGTCTAAAACCTGAACTTTTACCAATCCTCTAATTATTTTTAATAAAATTTGGCACACTTTTTTGTTAATATATTTTCCTGTAATTTGAAGCCGTAATATCGAATTGAACGGAAGTTACCAGTAACAAAAACATTTTTCAATATGCGGTAGTAAATCCTTTTTTAAGGTTATGTACTTAATATTTTTTAATGCAATCTACGCAGTTTCTGGGCAATTTTATGACGAGTAAATGAATTTTTTTTTATTGCATAACAACGTACAGAAGCTGAAATATAAAAATGAATGTGCCGAAAGCGTTAAAATGTGAAAAAATGCACTTAAATAGAAGAAAAATGATCTTGTGGTCAAAATTAGGCTGAGAAAACTCGTTTACATTATGTTGGCACTATTTTAAAGTAGTTAAATTGATTTCCAAGCTGTACACAACAATTTCTAAAAATCCTGAAAATTTTGCGGCATTTGCCTCCCTATCTCTCTAAATAAGTTTAGGATATCAGATATACATTAGATATCTAAACGCACATTTGATGTAGACGTAGAAAAGGGTAGTATGAAACCCGTGTGAACAGCATTTGTAAAAAAACTGGTATTTGGAACCGTTCTTACACATTTTACTATCTATATGCCATTTTACAGGTCACTAACACATTTATGAATTTTTGATTGCCTTTGTGAGCCCGGAAGTATATCCGTCAGTCAAAGTTCTTTCGTCCGGAAAGTCGCAGTCGTCCCGCCACATACTGGTCAGTGGCTGACGGCATATTGACGTTTTGTTAGTCCGTCTACTTTATCTAGAGGTTTTCAAAATGTTTCTTTTCGAGAGCCCTTCTTCCGAAAATTTTGTTTGTTTCTATATTATTAAACCATTCGAAAAATTTTCTCTAAAAAAAAAATAAAAGTAGACGGTTTTTAAAAAATTAAATTTATTGAAGTGGCAAAAGTGTTTTATTCTTTTACAAAATTAAATATTTTTACCTGAAAACTAATACTGCAATCTTTAGGTCTGTTTGTGTAATGTTTTTCTTTGTTTTGGTGTTCATTTGTGTGTGATTCTTTTAAATTTTGTTTCCAAGAGGGGTGAAGATGCAATAATATTATGTTATTTGTTTTTTTACAAAACTTTTTTTTTAAAAATTAAAAGTTATGTTAATTGTACTAGTATTAATGTCTTGAATTTTGATAATAGTGTACTTATTGGTTATTTGTGCATTAGTTACTGCTAACATAGACTAAACAAATCAACTACTCAGTATATATCACCACTACACCGAACACTTTATTTTTGCCAACCATGTTAGCTTTATCAGGAGCGATTATTCATTAAAGCTAAACTACAAATCTACCCTATTTATACTTAGCTTAACACTTGAATTACTCAGGCAGAACTAATGGCATAGGCCAGGCCATCAGTTCCGGTCAAGTAACCAATAGAGGGGACTATAAGGAATAGGTCTTTATTTAAACTACTTTTACATTTTATAATTTCCATACTTTCGTATGCGTTCAACAATCTCCTATCAGATACATTTTTAATTAATCTTAGATTATCTAATGTTACAGTATGATCAGCTTCAAGGGCATGTTCGGCAATGCTAGACTTTTCTATTCTATTGTATTTTAAATGTGCTAAATGTTTTTTAAATCGTATTTTAATTGACCTTTTAGTTTGAATCATATTAGAAATATATGGTTATGATGATGACTTGGTAAACAAGTTAATAAATATACATAAGTTCAGGTTAAATATTCAGAATTCCAACGTTTTTACACGCGAAGAAAATAAGACCAAGTATGTCTCTATATCATATAATCCGAAAGATAGCAGGGGATTCATAAGGTAGGCCTCACCTTAGTCTATATGTCATCAGACAATCTGAGGAATATCTTAGGAAATCCCAAAGATAAGATTCCTAATTTTGAGAAAAATGGAATTTATGAAATTAGTTGTAGTGGTTGCGATAAAAAGTATATTGGGCAAACTAAAAGGTCAATTAAAATACGATTTAAAGAACATTTAGCACATTTAAAATACAATAGAATAGAAAAGTCTAGCATTACCGAACATGCCCTTGAAGCTGATCATACTGTAACATTAGATAATCTAAAATTTATTAAAAATGTATTTGATAGGAGATTGTTGATCGCATACGAAAGTATGGAAATTATAAAATGTAAAAGTAGTTTAAATAAAGACAGAGGGCGTATTCCTTATAATCCCCTCTATCGGTTACTTGACCGGAAGTGATTGCTTCGCCTATGCCATGAGTAATTCAGGTGTTAGGCTAAGTATAAATAGGTTAGATTTGTAGTTTAGCTTTAGTCAGTCATCGCTCCTGATGAAGCTGACATGGTTAGCGAAACGTGCGTAGAGGGCAAAAAAAAATAAAGTGTTAGGTGTAGTGGTGATATATACTGAGTAGTGTCATTGTGCCAAAGTTTCCACATTCCCGGACAACATAGTAAACAAATCAAGACATTTACTGCAGTAAAGTAACTTGCACGCTACTAATTTTCGTTATGGTATGAATTACGACAAAGTTTATTGATGGCTAACACAGGTATACACAAAAAATAAATTCTCTGTCTTTTAAGTGAGACACGAGTTTTTTTTAATTCTTAAGTATTTTTTTTTATGCTGAATCCAAGAAAATCATAAAAAAGACAATCACTGTGAGGTTTTTTTAGAAAAACACACTTAAAGTTGCCAGAAAACTATTAAATTGAAAAAATAAATTTTAATAAATAATGTAAAACTGTATAATTATTAAAATTATGGAATAATTACTATTACATCTTTAAATGTTCTGAGTCTATTTTTATCATAGAATATTAGCTTTTAGTGTTCATGTTTAACAAAAAACATGCATACACCACCTTTAACTAACTACGTAGCAAAATGCTGTTTAATACGTAATCGCAAAAAAAAATGTTTAATATAAATATGTGCAATCGCTCACTCACTCGCTCACTCACTCACTTACTCACTCTCACATCACCCACTCCCCCCCATATTCACTCAATCAATCTACCCAAAAAATTGACTTCTAAAACTGTCAAAGGCTATACATTAGACTGCATTTTGCAACCTTTTGTTCCTAAATAGTAAACGGATATTTTTTTTCAACACTAAACACTATTCCTCATGTTTTGATATCAGATTCAAATTTCAAACCTAAAAAACTACTAGAAAAAAAATCCTGTTTAGCGTTACGTTTATTTACTTAAAAAGGATTTTACCAACCACATAGCACCCTTGTAAGTGTTAAAAGCGAGTTTTTTGTTGAATATGAACATAAAACTTTATTTTTTGATGTCAAGTCGGAATTAAGAACTTCAAAAAACACTGGTTTGTTCAATATTAATAAAAATTGAAAACATTTTTTTTAATTTAGCGATTGTACATATTTATTTTAAACAGCATTTTGCTACGTAGTTAGTTAAAGGTGCTGTATGCCTGTTTCTTGTTAAACATAAAAACTAAAACCTAATATTTGTTGATGTTCGAAATAATAGTTTTATTCCATCATTTTAATGATTATACAGTTTTACATTATTTATTAAAATGTATTTGTTTAAATTTAATAGTTTTCTGGCAACTTTAAGTGTGTTTTCTGAAAAAAACTCACGGTGGATATCTTTTTTTATGTTTTTTTTTGGTTCCAACATAAAAAAATACTTAAGAAAATACGTGTCTTACTTAAAAGACAGAGAATTTTTTTGTATACCTGTGTAATGTTTAAAAGAGAAAGACGGCTTGCTGGTTTAATATCACTTCGTGACACTAAGTCCGTTTGCCTTCCAAGAAAAATGCTGTCTATTTCCTCTTTTGCAGTGAATATACTTGTTTATATTATTATATTGATATTTGTTTCCTAATCAAACCAAGGGAGAAAAACAAAAGAATTTTTTCTTTTAAAATAATTTAAGATACCATCAAGTTAGTATTATTTTGAAAATAATTATGCAACCATGGATCTTAGCATAGACCTTGTGGCGTTCAAAATAACGATTACTCCATTAACAGATCACTTTTTTATAGTGAATGTTTTGCTATTATGCTTAAAATCATCTACTGAAATTGATTTCTTAGAAAACCATGGCTTCCTGCACCTTGGAGCGTTGAAGAAAATGATTTCTCCATTTACGAATCAAACCTTTTATCCAGTAACTTACAGCGCTTGAAGAATTACAAATATAATAGCATATCCCACGAGTTTTCCAATATAATTTTTAGTTATAATCTCATGGTAATTGCTTGACAGGTTTAGTGGATTAGAGAAAAGCATTGTGTTATAATATATCTTGCTAAAATGACCCTGCAGGCACTAAAAAATGAGACCCATACAAGACAAAAGGATCAGAGGTAGACTACCAAAAAGATGGTGCGATGACATCAAAGGAGTGACAGGAAACTGGGTTAACACCGCTCAAGACAGAGATCAGTAGAAGTTCTTAGAGGAGGCCTATATCCAGTAGTGGATGAGGCCGGCTGATGGATGACCAGCATTGTTAGAGTGGTTTTAGCATCCTTTATAATAAGATCGTTTACGAAGTTCAAGGATGCACAAGGACTGAAGCAATCATATCGTGATCAACTTTCATAAAAGTGCTGCTGCCAAGGCTTCTCTCGAAGGTCTGTAGGTGTTCAAGTAAAAGTGTTCACCAAAATTTAATAAAAAAAAATTGGCAAATATTGTTATTGAATATTTCCTGTGTAGTATTTTGTGGCACACATGATACGCTTCTTAGAGAATAAGAAGAAAATGAAGGAGTTTTCTTCAATCCGCCGAACCTTCGAATTGAGTCTAACTACAAGAACTTGAAGTTTTACTTAGAGAATTGTCACTGAAATGCAATTTACATGTTGCCAAAAATATAAAACGAATTAAAAAGTTTATGTGGCGAAATTATAAGAGCGAGCGTAATGAATGATGCTAAGAAAGCCTTGGCCTACCCAGGGTTAGCTGGCGAAACAGCCGACATATTTGGGACAGAACAAGTATTTATTGGTTTACGTTTTTGCGGTGAAAGCCAAAGAAAAGTCTGACAAGAATTCACACTTTTGTGGAGCCTAAAGCACCAAGATATTCTAACAAAATTTCTCTATATCAAATAAGGCTATAGAATTTTTCAATACTTTCTCAGGTTCCAAAAAAGTAAAGTAATTGGGGGCCAACCAAAGTGGAAAAATATAGTATAACCTACGTCTCATTATACATAAAAATACAGATGCCCTTCAGGGTGGCTAAATGCCTGTAAAACAACTGCGCTCATTGTCTGACTAAATTAGCTTGTTTTGTCTCCTTTAATACTTTTTGATTTTTCCCTCTCTGTTCTTGCCATGGATTTATTTGATTGAAAAAGATCGAAAACCTAATAAAATATTTTGATCTGTTTTTATAGCAGACTGGGTTACTTTTTGACGGAGTCTTTGGGTATGAGGAAGTAAATACGTCGGCCAATTTATAGTAAACTGGTAACTTTATTCTAGGCTATCCATTTTGTTAATTTATTAATATATTCATATATTTGACGGAAGCCATTTCAAATTCAAAGAGTAAAAAATTAGTAATTAAACAATTATCTGGTTCAATAATCCCAGCAAACAAAAAAACAAAATTGTGTTACCTTGTGTAATTTACGAAAGAAGAAATTTCTTACAGATTTATTGTGTTTGTGTTTGTATTTTTCCTAAAAAATTCGATAACTTTAAACTTCGGTACGTTAATTATTTGGCAAAACACTACTTTTTCTTTAATGCCATAGTCCAGGTTCCAGAGTTTGCTTGTATAAAACACAGCTAGCGCTAATTTGGTAATGAACGTAAGTTTCAAATATCGTATATATGGCAGAACGTCAAGTCTTTCAACTATATGTATACTTCATACTCGCAGCGCTGCAGAAAATATATGATGACGTGCCGAGAAATAAGTCTGGGTTAGTAGTAAATTTGTAGGTAATGGGACTTTCCCGTTCCAATCTTAATTTCCTTGATGTCAGGCACATTGGCATCGTCAGTAAATAAGCTTATCCTCGAAGCCACCAAATTTCCTGTTTCGTCCGTTCGTGAATCTTAGAATAACGTAAAAAAGTAGTTATAATGAAAAAAAAAATGATGTCAGGTAACTGTACCGAAACCATGAACAATCAGAAAAATACTGGTAGTTGAAGGCACAACTACAAGATAATTAAAAAGAGTTTCGCGGTGCCAGTGGGTTTTACTGACGATGCCAATGCGCTTAACGTCTAGAGAATTAGGACTGGCTCTTGACTGACGTGGGGGAAACGACGAGACAGATCTCTGACCAGCAATCTAAGGTATGCTGGTACTGTTACTTAGTTGGTAAATTGCAGTGGCGTTTACTCTGAGATCAGGGGTTCAAATTCCACCAGCATCGAGATACTTTTTTTAATTCTCTTCTAGTTGTCTTTACTTCAAGTATTTTGATTGTTCATGGTTTCGGTATATTTGACTGACATCATTTTCTTTCACAAAAACATATATATATATATAATATATATATATATATATATATATATATATATATATATATATATATACGTAGAGAGAAAAATATATTATATAACCTTGACAATGGCAGTTAAAAAATACTTATTTTTCTGTCAATTAATGAACCGACTGATCAATTAAAAAAATGTTGCTAATGAAAACGAAATAAAAATAATAGTTAAATGATATTATTGTTCACTCAACACAGAAAAAGATAGTTTGGATTTGCGTATATGTAAGGTAATAATACAGAAAAATTGTTTTAATATTTGTAATATATGAGAAGTAAAAAAAAATTAAAAGATACACAAATAACTGTAATATAAAATTTGTTCGAATATTCGAAGAAAATGTCTTAATTATTGGTATAAAAGAGAATAACACTAAAGGAGCAAAACACCTAGAAAAACATATACAAACATCCATGTGCGCACCCATTACTCACCATGAAACAAGTTCTTCTGCACCAAAAAATATTACAAAACATTAGTAAAATAAAAATTTATCAGTCAAGTACTTTTAAAAATGAACAAAACTCAAAATTAGTTTAGAATATTTTCTTAAATTCTACTGAAAAAAGCCTTAAAGTTAAAAATAAAATATTATGAAAATAGTGCAATGTACTTTGAAAACAACAGCTTGTTAACGAGTCGAGATAATGATGTGTCTTTTAGCCTTTGTAGAATAATAGCATCGTTAATTCTGACATGATTGTCTAGAGAAATTATTTTTCGACAATATTTTTTCAAGGCAATGATTGGGTAGGTTTACTAAATTTTGATATTTTCAGGTTTCTAATATTATCAAATACATGATTACCTTTCAACAGTTATTTTGCTTAATATTTTGAAATATGACCGCATATATAATTTGTGCTTTCTAGGCTAATTTATATTTACTTTACTTGGAACAAGTTAGATATACAGATTGTTCTCTATTTTTCGGAATGTCTCACTATTAGCCAAAGCCAGTAGCATCAATAATTCAGGATATACTTAATCCATATTCATTTTTAAGCAAAGCTGTTGCAACTTTTTCTAGTTTTATGCTTCGTATCAGGTACTTCAGTTGAAGAGTGGAAGTTCCAAACATTCTTGGGTGGTATTCGGCAGCTTTTTAAGAACAATAATAAAATTTCATAACCATTACATTAAATTACTCGTAATATCTTTATTAAAATTAGTACTAAGATAAAATCTATGTTAGGACTATTGGTCGTACCGCATAGACAATCTGTTAATTAAACTTCAATTTAGACTAAAATGGCACCTAAAGAGCTGAAAATATCCACAAATTAACTTAATATTGTAAAACGTATGTACTCGTAGTTTAATTTTATAAAATTATTTAGGACAATAGTGTTACATGGATTTCTAATAATTTCATACAATTTAAGAACTTCCATGACACCATTAGTTATCAGAAATATAAAAACTGCAAAAAAAGGAGAAAAGGAAAAGCTCAAATATTACTTTTTTAATCTCTCTTTTTTATCTCTTTTTATAAACTTTGTAATTTCTTAAATCTGACCTGATTTTCGGTAAAAATATTTTGTGTATCCGTTGCACATGTTAATTCTTAAGCTTGGCAGTAAACGTTAATCTGAATCAACTTATATCGACCTAAGTTAGTACTTAGATGAGTGAGCGCTTGAGAAAGCCGGATGAAATTATTAAGACAGATCACGAATTTATAGATCGGGGCTATTGTAGAAATATATATATTAAAAAAAAACCGGTCAAGTGCAAGTTGAACTTGCACAATTAGTGTTCCGTACGTTGATTGTTTTTAAAATAAAATTTTTTGTTAGGGTGGTATAAAATGATCAGTGACTTCACAAAACACACCCCAAATGAGTTTTCAACAAAGTTTGTTTCCAATATTTGTTGAAAACTGGTGACCTTAAAATTTTGTTTATTTCTATATACCAAATAAATTATTAAAGGTGATAATTTTCGTTCAATCTATACCCCGTGGAGAATATTCCAGAATTTTCTCAAAATTTTTTGATCAGTCCTTTTCGAGATAAGGTAGGGGACAGCGATTTTTTAAAAGTAATACGAAGAAAGGTGTGCGCAAGTATTACATTATATATATATTTTTTTACTCGTGTTTTCACAAGCTTTCATTAGACACCACACTCGATGACCTAGTAAAAAAAATTTTTTTTTCACTTCCTTCCGATTTCACCCCTCAAAACGAACCCCTTAAGTCAAAATTTATGTTACGGTGGTATAAAATGATCGATCAGTGACTTCACAAAAACACCCTAAATGAGTTTTCAACAAAATTTGTTTCCAATCTTTATTGAAAAATGGTGACCTTAAAATTTTGTTTTTTTTATATACCAAATAAATTATTAAAGGTGATAATTTTCGTTCAATCTATACCCCGTGGAGAATATTCAATATTTTTTGATCAGTCCTTTTCGAGATAAGGTAGGGGACAGCGATTTTTAGTGTTCCGTACGGAACACTTATAAGATCACTTCGGTGTCTGTCTGTCTGTCTGTCTGTCTGTCACACCCGATTTTCTCCGAAACTGTTTGACGTAGAAAGGTGAAATTTGGTAATAATATAGGAATTGATGGCCTCATCAGAGCCATGTAGTTTTGAGAATTAAATTTTGACTTAAGGGGTTAGTTTTGGGGGGTGAAGTCGGAAGTGAAAAAAAAATTTTTTACTAGGTCATCGAGTGTGGTGTCAAATGAAAGCTTGTGAAAACACGAGTAAAATATATATATATATATATATATATATATATATATATATATATATATATATTATGCTTGCGCGCACTTTTCTTTGTATTATTTTTAAAAATTCGCGAAAAATCGCTGTCCCGGGCCTTATCTCGAAAAGTACTTATCAAAAAATTTCGAAAAAATTCTGGAATATTCTCCACGGGGTGTAGATTGAACGAAAATTATCACGAGTGCATTACCTTTAATAATTTATATGGTATATAAAAAAAACAAAAATTTCAAGGTCATCAGATTTCAGTAAAGATTGGAAACAAACTTTATTGAAAACTCATTTGGGGTGTTTTTGTGAAGTCACTGATCATTTTATACCACCGTAACATAAATTTTGACTTAAGGGGTTCGTTTTGAGGGGTGAAATCGGAAGTGAAAAAAAATTTTTTTTACTAGGTCATCGAGTGTGGTGTCTAATGAAAGCTTGTGAAAACACGAGTAAAAAATATATATATAATGTAATACTTGCGCACGCCTTTCTTCGTATTACTTTTAAAAAATCGCTGTTACCTACCTTATCTCGAAAAGGACTGATCAAAAAATTTTGAGAAAATTCTGGAATATTCTCCACGGGGTATAGATTGAACGAAAATTATCACCTTTAATAATTTATTTGGTATATAGAAATAAACAAAATTTTAAGGTCACCAGTTTTCAACAAAGGTTGGAAACAAACTTTGTTGAAAACTCATTTGGGGTATGTTTTGTGAAGTCACTGATCATTTTATACCACCCTAACAAAAAATTTTATTTTAAAAACAATCAACGTACGGAACACTAATTCTGCAAGTTCAACTTGCACTTGACCGGTTTTTTAAAAGTAATACGAAGAAAAGTGTGCGCAAGTATTACATTATATATATATTTTTTACTCGTGTTTTCACAAGCTTTCATTAGACACCACACTCGATGACCTACTAAAAAAAAATTTTTTTCACTTCCGATTTCACCCCTCAAAACGAACCCCTTAAGTCAAAATTTATGTTACGGTGGTATAAAATGATCAGTGACTTCACAAAAACACCCCAAATGAGTTTTCAACAAAGTTTGATTTCCAATCTTTACTGAAATCTGATGACCTTGAAATTTTTGTTTTTTTTTTATATACCATATAAATTATTAAAGGTAATGCACTCGTGATAATTTTCGTTCAATCTACACCCCGTGGAGAATATTCCAGAATTTTTTCGAAATTTTTTGATAAGTACTTTTCGAGATAAGGCCCGGGACAGCGATTTTTCGCGAATTTTTAAAAATAATACAAAGAAAAGTGCGCGCAAGTATAATATTATATATATATATATATATATATATATATATATATATATATATATATATATATATATTTTTTACTCGTGTTTTCACAAGCTTTCATTTGACACCACACTCGATGACCTAGTAAAAAATTTTTTTTTCACTTCCGACTTCACCCCCCAAAACTAACCCCTTAAGTCAAAATTTAATTTTCAAAACTACATGGCTCTGATGAGGCCGTCAATTCCTATATTATTACCAAATTTCACCTTTCTACGTCAAACAGTTTCGGAGAAAATCGGGTGTGACAGACAGACAGACAGACAGACAGACAGACAGACAGACACCGAAGTGATCTTATAAGTGTTCCGTACGGAACACTAAAAACAAGTCGGACTAGCGCAACTATAAATGAAAAAAAAGGCAAAGTGCAAATTGGACTTGCGAAATTAGTGTTCCGTACGGTAATTGCTTTTAAAATAAATACAAAAAGTTCCTGACTTGTATATATCCTAAGATCTAGTATGTATTTTCACGTTTTTTTTTCTTAGTCAATAATGTATAATACTTATAACATCTTAGCTGCCTAATAGCCAATAAATTCTAAAATCTAGTTCAATGTAGAATCTAGTAATAAAAGTGTAAAACAAATATTTACTATCTAAATATTTGTTTAATTATAAACAAATAACTCAGGATAAAATGACGAAACATTTGCAGAGACCGGTAAAATAACTAAAACCGAATACAATATAAAACATCTACAAGAGGACAGTACTAGATACTTTTACCAGAGGAGATTAGATGAAAAATTAGAGGCAATCGATACGACAAGCAGCACGATGGAACTATATAGAAAAACCATTGCTGCAATACATGATGCAGCAAAGGAAGCCTTGGGTATGTGTGAAGGATCGGAAAAGGCCAGAAACGACACATTAACGTGGAACAAAGACTGGGAGGAAAAAAAGCAGAATAAACAGAAAAGATACGAACTGTGGCTTACGACGAAAAAAGATACAGACAGAGAAAAATACAGAGAGACACAAAGGAACTACAAAAAAATGATCAAACAGAATAGAGACGAAACGTGGGAGAAGAAATGCTGAGATAGAAAATTATCTTGGAGGAAGCCGATCATCAGAGGCTTGGAAACTCATTGGAGCACTAAGAGCAAATAACTCTCAAAAAACACCATTACCTATTATAAGCATGAAAACGTGAAAAGACCATTACCAACACGAAATGGCTGAACATCGATCAGAATTTATTACCCAGTCTCCATCCACTCTCAAAGTTCAGGGACCAAGTATAAAAATAAATAGAGATATGATATCAAAAGCAATCAAAACAATGAAGAACGGTAGAGGTAGTGGACCAGAGGGAGTTCCTGCAGAATTATTAAAATCTGGATCTAACAAACTAAAGGACATGTTCATCAACCTTTTTGAAAAATTTATAAATGGCGACTAAATTCCTGAAGAATGGAAAATGGCATGGATAACGCCACTTCACAAAAAGGGAAGGAAGGATAAATGTGACAACTACAGGTGCATATCGGTCACCAGCTCCTTAAGCAGACTTTATGGAAAACTGATTAGAGCAATAATTGAACAAGAATATACTCCGTACGAAATTAAACAGCAAGCGGGATTCAGAGCAGGAAGAACTTGTATGGATAACATTTTTAGCCTTAATCAACTAACCGAAAAGAAAGTAGCAACCAACAGAGAAGTCCATCTAATCTTTATTGATTTAACAAAGGCCTACGATAATGTACCAATAAAGAAACTGTGGCAGGTATTGGAAAGAACATCTAATAACGTTACCGCCATACAAGCGATAAAACCAAATTGTCAATCATCACAAAACAAAAGGTCTAGACAAGGGTGTTGCTTGTCCCCAACGTTATTCAAGATATATATTGATGCGGCCCTTGATCATTGGAGGAAAAGTTGTCGAGGAATGGGTATCGAAATAGACGATGAGACAACACTCTATACGCTACATTTCGCCGATGATCAGGTGGTTATCGCCCAAGATCCAGAAGATCTGGAATATATGACAAGGAAGCTCATAGACCAATATAACAATTGGGGACTCACAGTAAACTTGAGCAAAACAAAGTACTTGCGGATCGGTGGGGATAGGCAGAACCTGAAACTGGACAATAACATCGAAATTGAAGCATGCGACCAATATACTTACCTGGGAACTAGAATAGACAGCACTGGAAGAACAGAAAATGAAGTGGGAGATAGGATAGCAAAGGGGAAAGGGCTGATCGGTGCCATGAATTCCATTCTGTGGTCAAAAAATGTCAGTAGGTAAAGAAAGCAACAGATTTACAACGTCATCTTCAAAAGTGTAGTTCTATATGGGTGCGAAACATGGCAAGTGAACAAAACTCTTGAAAGAAGGTTAAATGCTCTGGAAATGGATTTTTGGCGAAGATCGGCGAGAATTTCCAAGCTCGATAGGATATCAAATGAAAGGGTCCGGTCAAAAATGAAAATAGAAAGAACACTGATAGAGGACGTACAGGAGAGACAATTAAAGTGGTACGGCCATGTCCAAAGGATGCAATACCATAGAATCCCAAAACAAATCCTACAATGGACACCTACAGAAAGAAAGAAAAAAAGGTTGAGAACCTCCGCGCTAGGGAAATGACGCGCGGCACTGAAAATACATTTATGTCCACCATACTGTTGGAAAATCTCCTCGATATTGTCAACGCACATAGTTTTTTTATACCAGATAAATTTTCATACGTAATGCACTCGTGGCCATTTTCGCTTAATCTACACTGTATGAAGAATATTTTTAAAATTTGTTAGAGTGGGGGGACAGAGCTTTTTGGGCATTTTTTAAAATAATACAAAGAAAAGTGTGCCCAAGTATTACATCTTATATATATATTTGAACTCGTGTTTTCACAAGCTTTCATTTGACGCTCTACTAGATGGCCTTAATTTTTTTTTTACTTACTCCTACAAGCTAACTCCTTAAGTCAAAATTTAACTTTCAAAACTACACGGCTATGATTGGACAACAATTCTTATATTTGTTCCAAATCTCAACATTATACATATGTCACATAGTTTTGAAGACAATCGGATGGGTTCCGTACGGAACACTAAAAATAATTGAATTAATTTTTGTAATTTAATTACTGTAATTTAATTGCACCTTTCGAATTATATTTTTTTCAGTCGGTTCAATAACTAGGATGAAGATAATTGGTGAGTGGTAATTCTCTCAGGTAATTAATACTGTAATTGAATAATTCTTCGTAGTAGAACTTTTGGATTATTTGTTAAATATCTAAAAAAATTATATATTTTAGGAGATTTCAATATTAATGTTAGAATGCACAGTCGACATAACAACTGAGCTGAACTTGCGCATTTAATCGATTCCTACGGCTTAAAGGTACCTATACCAGAATTCACGCGTATAATAGGTTTATCACAGTCTTGTACTGGCAGTATATATACTAACCTAAACAGCAATTATTAAAAAAACCGAAGCCGTTGATGAATGCTTGTCAAATCACCTTGGACAGGTAATTTGTATGAAGGAGACTCTTGCGATTAATAATTCTTTATTACAGATACGTAATTTGAGAACAAAAAATTTTAATAAAATTTAATGATGTTCTCAAGAGCATGAACTGAAATTGTTTTTACGCAGCTAATAACACAGGCCAACTATGAAAAAACTTTTTTAATAATTTTACTTGATTACTATGTTTTTTGGTGTGCTTCTTAATATTCAAAATGTGAAAAGTTTATTTTTTATCATTCGAATGTTATTAGGTTGGCAATAAAGGTAGAATTTTATAAGGTTGGCAGGAAAATCAAATGTTATTAGGTTGGCAGTTCCGATAAATGTCACAGCTGTTTGTTTTCTTCCAGTTAATATAACCTCGCATTGCAGTGTTTTAATTCACACTCAAGTATGACTAATCGTGGTTGTAAAAACTCTCCCAACACTTTTTGTTATATATGTGGTGAGTTTGTAGTTAAAAAACATCAAAGAAACATTACTGACTTTGTAAAAAAAAGTATACTTTGCATATTTTGGTGTAGAAATCGGTAATCAAGAGAAATGTTGGGCTCCTCACAAAGTATGTTATGTTTGTGTCGAGGATCTTAGGAAATGGTATAAGAAAGAAAAAAAAAAGCTTTTAGAATTGCAGTACCCGTGGTATGGAGAGAGCAAGAAATTCATTCAAATGATTGTTATTTTTGCAGCGTTGATGTTTCTGGATATAACTACAAAAATAAGAAAGTAGTTGTCTAACTTTACTGCAGCTAATCGGCCGGTAGAACATGGACCGAGACCTCCCGTCCCTGAGCCACCTCAGTCTATTGATGACGTTTTACAGTCCAGTCCCGAATTTAATGAAAGTCGACCGGATGATGATGAGTTTCAATGTTCTCTAGAAAATTTAAAACCACAGTTGTTTACACAAACTGGGTTAAATAATTTAGTGAGAGATTTGGGTTTGACTAAGGAAAAAGCAGAATTGTTTGGTTCTAGGCTGAAAGAAAAACATTTATTGGAATTTACCATTATAAAACAAGAGATCAACAGTTTGCACAGTTTTTCAAGCAGGAAGAAGATTTGGTTTACTGCCATGATATTGGTAGTCTAATGAACGAATTTGGCATTGAGTACAAGAAGAAAGATTGGAGGCTTTTTATAGACTCATTAAAAACTAGTTTAAAAGGTGTTCTGTTGCACAACGGAAATACTTACGCTTCACTGCTTGTTGCTCATTCAGTCCATATGAAGGAAACTTACGAAAATCTTAACATAATTTTACAGAAAATTAACTATCCAGCTCACGATTGGATGCTATGTGGAGATTTAAAAGTTATCTCCATGGTCCTTGGTCAACAAAAGGGATTTACAAAGTTTCCATGTTTTATATGTGAGTAGGACAGCCGAGCAAGGGATCAACATTGGCCCAAAAAACAATGGCCCGTAAGAAAAACTTTAACACCTGGCGAGAAGAACATTTTGCATAAAACTTTAGTAGACCCAAAAAAGATTCTTCTACCACCACTACACATCAAGTTAGGCTTAATGAAACGATTTGTGAAAGCCTTGCCTAAAGATAGTGAATGTTTTAAATATTTGTGTAAAAGATTTCCTCATTTATCAGAAGTCAAACTGAAAGAAAGGGTTTTCGTTGGGCCTGATATGTGTAAAATGATGTTCGATTCCAACTTTGAAGCAAGGATGATGACAAAGGAAAAGGGGGCTTGTATATCATTTAAAGAAGTTGTGACTAAGTTTTTGGGCAATGTGAAAGACCCTAATTATGAACTTATCGTAGCTACTATGATAGACAAGTTCAAAAATCTGGGTTGTCTGATGAGCCTTAAAGTTCACTTCTTGCACAACTATCTTGACTTTTTTCCTAAAGGCGATGTGAGTGAAGAGCAGGGGAACGGTTCCAACAGGACATAAAGGAGATGGAGAAACGGTACCAGGGACGGTGGAATATCAACATGATGGGTGATTACTGTTGGTCACTTCATAGAGAACAACAAAATGCATCACATCGGAGAAAAAGCTATACAATAAATTTCACAGAGAAAAGGGAAAGGAAATACAAAAAAATAAGTACCTAAAATATTCGCGTTGAAGTGAAATATGTTATCGTGAGTAAAAATTGTAGCCTAATCAAATAAAAGTCTGGTTTAAGTTTTTATTTTTTATGTATCAAATGTTCCCTATTTTGAAATTTAATCGATGTCATATTGTGAGACAACTGTGGGTGATACAAAAAAATTGATACCAGATACGGTTTCAACACCCAAAAATAGATAACACTTGCATGTATGTATTGGTTTAAAAAGTTTTTACAAATATTCTTTTTGTTGGCCTGTGTAATAATTCAAATGCTTTAACTGATAAGCTCTTGGATATGTTTCCTTGTCTAGTAAATAAACACTTTCCGTACAAAAAAATAATTACTAACAAACCAATTGGTTTGTTTAATGGTAACTTGCGTAGTATGAAGGGCACACTTTTATCTCTAAAAATTGTCTATGATGTATCAAAATGACCGCAAAACAATAATAATGACAAATTTTTTAAAGCTGAGTACAGGAGGGAAATTGATAAAATATAAACTTCCGCTTATAAAGATTATTTAATGAATTCAATAAATAAACTTAAAGATTCGTGGAAACCACTTAATCAGGAACGTAGTAGGACTTGTAAACCAAGAGTTTTATACTTTTTTTTGTAATTTTGCTAGAAGAGTTATTACGTATTCAGCAACACCTGCCAAACTGTATTCTGAATATCTCAACAATTTGATCTGTCCAAACATGTCATTCCTTTTATCACCAGTAGTTGGTCAAGACGTGGGAATTGCTTAAATTCACTGAAAAATTAAAATGGTTATGAAATTTCCGGTACTAACACTAAAATATTAAAATTGTTCATTAATAGGATAGTTCTCTATTTTATAATATTAATTAGTAAATATATTGTTGAAGGAAACTTTCCAGATATCCTAAAAATTGCTAATTTTATGGCATTAATAGAGGCATACTATATTTGCTTCTAAAATTTTATGCATTAATCGTAAACATTCTATTCTCTTTAATAATTTTCAATTTTATGCATTAATAGTTAGTAAATAGGGCAGTGTTAGACATAGGGTTGTCATGGGAAATTTGAAATCGGAGTACTTAAGGGACAATGCTGGGGCCATTGATATTCATAATTTGTATAAATCATTTCTCTCTTATATGCTAACGATGCTACAATAGTAGGGTTTGATATCAGTCTTGATGCTCTTCAGCCTAACAGCCTAAAAACAGAATTCGTTGTAACGAGAGCTCAAGATTTGTATATCAGCTTCAATTCCAAAGTGGATTATGATAAAACACAATAAATTACATTCAGCTCTAACAATAATGTAATAGCAGGCTCTTACATCAAACTAGATGACGGACTCAAATAGGCTCCTCATATTAATCACATTTGCTTTAAACTGAACAATCAAATTTATTTCTTAAACAATTAAAGAATAATTTCGATTCTGAGATCGTAAAAATGGTACACTTTGCTCATTTTCATTTACTTGGAAAAAAATAAATAACAAAATTATGCGTCACACAAAGAGCAATGGAGAGATAATTTTGGGAATAGCATTAAGAGATAGGAAGCGAAATGAGTGGATACGGCAAAGAACAAAACTAATGATGTAATAGAAATGGTCAGACAGCTTGACAATTGAAACTACGCGGAATACCTTGCCAGATCCAAAGAAAATAAATGAAATGCCAAAATGATACAGTGCAGATCTTGGTCGGGTAGGAGAAGTAGAGGAAGACGACAAACAAGATAGTACGATGGCATTAAGAAGACTGCAGGACTACCATGGCTGAGGATAGCTCAAAACAGAGACCGATGGAGACAATTAAGGAAGTTCTATACCCAACAATGTATCCAAGAAGGCTAGAGAGAGAGAGAGAGATACTGGCCGTCTGTTGGGGGCAAATTGTGGAAACGGATTATTGCGGAAAATTTATGACAAGTTATGCTGCAATTCTATAGGATAACTCTACAAATAACAAAAGGGCCTTGAAACTTTAGAACAGAGCCATTAGAACGATCGAACGAATGGGACCTTCGATGTCCTGTACGCCTATTTTTGTGAAATATAAAATCATGTCTCTTCCATGTACACACTCTTCTTGAAATATTTAGAAGCCACGAGGGATTTACTACTTTAGTAGACCGGAATCCATTCAATACACGGTTTTCCAATTTATTACTGCAGCCAAGACATTGACTTGCAAGTACAACTCGTAATTAAATAAATTTATCGATTTAGGTATAATAAACTTGGCAACCCTACCATGTGTCTCAATTATTTACAGTTCAAATCCAAAATTAAACAGATTCCGATACGAAACTGTTTTTATTCTGTTAAAGAATATATGGAGTCGCTATTCGCGACTTAATTTTCTTGTGATTTTTAGTATTCCATACAGAACATTTATGAGATCACTTCGGTATCTGTCTGTCTGTCACACCCGATTTTCTCCGAAGCTAGTTGACGTAGAAAGTTGAAATTTGGAAACAATATAGGAATTGATGACCCAATCAGAATCATGTAGTTTTGAAAGTTAAATTTTGACTTAAGGGGTTAGTTTTTGGAGTGAAATCGGAAGTGAAGAAAAAAAATTACCAGATCATCGAATGCTTGTCAAAACATTAGTTTAAAAATATATATGATATAATACTTGCGCACACTTTTCTTTGTACTATTTTTAAAAAATGGTCAAAAATCATTACGCCCCTCTAGAAAAGTACTGATCAAAAAATATTTAAAAAATTCTGGAATATTTTTCGTAAAGTGTAAATTGAGCAAAAATTATCACGAGTGTATTACGTTTGATAATTTATCTGGTATAAAGAAACTATGAGAACGATGGGCCTTGGCAATATGGTGGAGGTTTTGTTAATATATTTTTCAGTATATTGCTGCTCGCGCGTCGTCCGTTATCGAGACAAAAGAAGTTTATTTTATTTGTTTTTTGTTTCAAAAAATATTTAGGAACTAAATATTTATTTTATACTTTTATTACTAAATTCTAGATTGAGCTAGATTGATGTATTGGCTATTAGGTGGCTAAGATGCTATAACTATTATTTATTACTAACTAAGAAAACACGTGAAAATACATATTGGATCTAAAGATATATACATGTCAGGGGCCTAATTAACATACACCTACTGTTGTGTTCTCCTACGGCCTCCATAACCAACCATCATTAACAGAGTGATTCTTTCAGTTTCTGTTAAATGTACCATTATGATATTACGTCCAAATTGCAGTTTCAAAAAATGTAGCAACAAACGAGAGATTTCTAAAAATAATTTATCAATATCCTAATATTATAATGAAAATGCTAGCAGCAATTTGTGACCTATAGAATGTATTGGATTGTGTGTCTCGCAAAATGTTGCTTTCTGGAATAGAACAGATGGTTTAGGTTAGTTAGTGTGTAGAAGTTAACACTAGCACGGTTCAAATAATATATCAAGAGCTGTATTCGAAAAATCCTGTTTTGAGATATATATTTCGAAGAATCAAAAAATTAATTCTGAAGTGCTCCATGATTCTAGTTTGAGCTTCATTTTGATTTTTGCTTTATACTCAGAGATTAACACTTAAATGTAGTACACTATTTTCATAACATTTCCATAAATTAGAAAAGGAAAATTTAAAAATTTTTCTTAAGTTTACATGAATTATGACAAAATATAAGTACTAAATAACATATTAAAGAACCCAAACTTATTTATTATTTAGTAATTTTATCTAATTTAGTAACGAATTTATGAAGTTTTCCGTGCTTTGTGACACTACATATTAACAATAACACAGGTTACAGAGTATACTTTTATTTTGTTAACTGACACGTATAAAAAGTTGCACATTCTCAAACGCAATTAATAAATTATAATCAAGTGAGGTATATATATATATATATATATATATATATATATATTTTGTTGACTATTCAAGATTAGGGTTTTTTTTTTTTTTAATTTTACGGTCAAACAGGCTTAAAAGTGTGGAATTTTTAATATCGGTGCGTAAATTTAATAGATTTATATTGGGGTCTATATGGTTCTTGTAAATTTCGATTGCTTCTAAACAATTTAGTTTTTTGCCCTTTTGTTCATAATGTAAAATATTTAGACTATTTATTTCTGGAAAATTATGTGACGTCTCTAAGAAATGGTTGGCAAAATTGGAATTTTGTTTTTTAAGTCTGTATGAAGCGAAATGTTCTTTTATCTGGTGGTAAAATTTCTTCCTGTTTGTTTTATATACAGGCTATTGCATTAATTACGTTTTAATCTATAAACTCCCAATTTTTTTTATTTTAACTTTTTTACTTTGTACATTAAAAATCATGTATGAAAGTTTTTGTGAGGACTTAAAAGCAATACTATTGTTTTCTTTAAAATATTTGAGTTTTTATTGGATATTTGCCCAAAGTATGTGAGAGTATTTTTTGGGGGCAGTTTTGATTTTGGGGTATATTAGACTAATAGTGAGTGATGTTCGCCTTTTGGAGATCAATTTATTGATTTCAGAGACATTGTAACCGTTATTAACGGCAATAGATCTTGAGTTCTCTCTCCAGATCCGTTTTTTTCTAACGGAATAGAGAAGGCTCAATGTATCATTGATCTATAAGCCGCTATGGACATTGGATGTAGGGAATCTTTAGATATTGTTGTATCTGTGTATGTGAGCTTCTGTAGATGTCGAAGAGTAAATGGTTATTAGATTTTTTTTATAGTGATGTCTAGAAAATTGATGCTGTTGTCTTGTTCTTCTTTTAAAGTGATTTTAATTTTGGGGTGAATGGAGTTCAGTATGTTTAAGACTATTTTTAATTCTCTATTATTTCCTTTGAAACAAACCAAAATGTCGTCCATAATCTGTACCAGAACAATATAACATATTTTTGGCTTCTTGTATTTAAAATTTTTTCTTCAAAATTAGACATAAAAATTTCCACTAAGAGTGTGCTTAGTGGAGATCCCATTGCTAGGCCGTCTGTTTGTTTATAGTATTCCCAGTTAAAATCAAAATAATTCTTATTTATACATAAATTTAACAATAGTACAAACTCTTTGCGTGTTACTGGGTTAATTCGGCTCTTTGTAAATATGTCATATATAATGTTAATAATTTCGGTGTTCGGAATGTTTGAAAACATGTTTGTAACGTTGAAAGATGCTAAAATACTATTGTTCGGTAGTGTTAGGTTTTTAAGTTTGTTAGTGAGTTCAGTGGAGTTTTTAACGGTAAATTTTGGTTCAAACTTTGTTATTTCTCTAAATAATATGTTACTAATATATATTAAGAAATACCGCAGTAAAACTAAACATACTATTTAAAGAAATAACAAAGTTTGAACCAAAATTTACAGTTAAAAACTCCATTGAACTCACTAACAAACTTAAAAACATAACACTAGCGAACAATAGTGTTTTAAGGCCCCTTTACACACTTGCCAAGTCTTGACAAGCGTCCACAAACACAAGCGTGTGAACGGCTTGTTTGGCTTGGCTTGCGTGAGCTTGGAGGAGCTTGTCACCGTTCCGGTCGAGTGTCGGTTTTTATTAACAGATCAAAGGACGTTTGTGACAAGCGCTTGGGACGCATTTACACGTTGGTGCGCGTTTAATTTCGCGTTAGTTAATTCGTTTATGTATTTTTATCAGCCACCATCTTCTTCTTCGTCGGGCTTTTGTTTTTTGCTTTTGCTTGTATTTCAAATAAAAGAATGATAAACCGAACGCAATAGCAGTCTCGACTTCGGTGTCCGCCATGCTTGACTGTTCGGAGCACACTGAGCATTCACAAGCATGTAAATGACTTCCAAATGCAAGTCTCATTTGTGACAAGGCTTGGAGCTTGTCGAGGCTTGCCAAGATTGGCAAGTGTGTAAACCTACCATTAGCATCTTTCGACATTACAAACATGTTTTCAACCATCCCGAACACCGAATGTATTAATGTTATAAATAATACTTTAAACAAACAGACGTTCTAGCTAAGCCCACTCTTATGTTTAATTTTGAAGAAAAATTTTTAAATACACAAGAAGGCAAAAATATATTTTTCTGGACAGATATGTGGACGACATTTTGGTTTATTTCAAAGGAAATAATGGAGAATGAAAAATAGTCTTAAACTCTATTCACCAAAAAATTAAATTTACCTTAGAAGAAGAACAAAATAACAGCTTCAATTTCCCAGACAACACTATAAAAAAATCTAATAACATCGACAGAAAACCCACATACACAGATACAACAATACCTAAGGATTCTCTCCATCGAATGTCCCATTAACTGGCGGCTTATAGATCAATGATACATAGAGCCTTCTCTATTTCGTTAGAAATAATGGATACAATGTCTTTGATATCAACAAACTGATCTCCAAAAAACTAATATCACTAACTATTAAATACATACATACATACTTCGGGCAAATATCCAATAAATATTTTAAAGAAAACAATAGTATTGCTATCTCCTCACAGAAACGTTCAAACATGATTTTCAATGTAAAAAGTAAAAAGGATAAATTTAAAAAATCAGGAGTTTACAGATGAAAATTTAATGAATGCAACAGACCATATATAGGACAAACAGGAAGAAATTTTAACACTAAATATAAAGAATATTACGCTTCATACAGACTTAAAAAACAAAATTTCAATTTTGCCAACCATTTCTTAGAGACGTCACATAACTTTCCAGAAATAAATAGTCTAAATATTTTACATTATGAAAAAAGGGCAAAAAACTAGATTGTTTGGAAGCAATCGAAATTTACCAGGTGTACAAGTATGAAATGCGGATTTTTTTCTAAAAAAACATGTTAAATTCGGAAGAATGATAAAAAGTGCTTTATTCAAAGTATGTTCCATGGCTTGTTATACATTTTTCCCATCTTTCGGGCAATTTGTGAATACCACGCCAGTAAAAATCTTCCCCTTTTGCTGCGAACCATTCATCGAGCCATTTTTTCACATTTTCGTACGAACCAAAGTGCTGCTCAGCAAATGTGTGACCCATCGATGCAAACAAAGGGTAATCGGAAGGAGCCAAGTCTGGTGAGTAAGCCGCATGGGGTAGAACTTCCCAGCTAAGTGCTTCCAACGTGTCACGAACTGGTTTTGCCGTATGTGATGGAGCATTATCATGAAGAAAAAAGACTTTGTGTTGCCTCTTTCGGTATTCTGGCCTTTTTTCAAGCAGCGAACGGTTCAAATCGGTCAATTGTTGTTGGTAACGTTTAGTATTAACCGTTTCCCCAGGTTTTAACAGCTCATAATAGACCACGCCCCTCTGGTCCCACCAAACACAGAGCATCGTTTTTCTGCCAAACCGATTCGGTCTTGCGGTCGATGTGGATGGTGCGCCTGGGTCTACCCATGATATTTTGCGCTTGGGATTCTCAGAATAAATCCACTTTTCAGCCCCTGTAACTATACGATGCAAAAACGACGTCCTTTTGTACCGAGTGAGCAAAATGTCACACGTGTTTTTTGCGCTTTTCCATTTGCCTGTCGTTCAACTCATGTGGTACCCATCTACCGGCTTTCAAATCCACATCTTCGTATTTTTTTGGCGGTTTTCCACGTTCCTTGTCTGCAACATTGAAGTCACCACTTTTGAAACGCCGAAACCATCGTTCACATGTATCTTGCGATGGAACATGTTCACCATAAGCTTCTCGAAGTAATCGGTATGATTCAACAGCAGTTTTCTTCAAATGAAAACAAAAAATTAATGCTGTCCGCGAATGTTCTTTGTTCAGTATAAATATCGACATATTGAACACAACAACACAACACTATGCACACACTTTTCCAATTTATCACTCGTGCGCGTCTAACACTTGTTGATGACACAACAAAATGGCGCAGTGTCAAATCTTTATAGCAGAAACTGCATTGTGCATCATCTGTTCTCTGAAATCCGCATTTCATATTTGTACACCTGGTACAAGAACCATAAAGATCATAATATAGATCTATTAAATTTACAGACCGATATTAAAAATTCCACACTTTTAAGCCTGTTTGACAGTAACTAAAATAAAGGAAAAACCCCTAATCTTTAATAGTCAACAAAAAATATATATACCTCCCTTGATTATAATTTATTCATTGCGTTTGAGAATCTAGCTAAGCCCACTCTACCATAGTACTACGAAACTGCAGTTACGCCTAGTGCAGCTTTTTATACGTGTCAGTTAACAAAATAGAAATATACTTTGGAACCCATGTTGTTAATTTAATAATACTGTGGCGGAACATCCTTTTGTTTGTACTACTAAATTAATTACAATCATTACACTAACCGGCACTATCAGCTTTTATAATATCCATGAAAATAATAATAGCATTATTATTTCCATAAAAGCTTATTGGATGTTTTCATCAAGATTAAATAGTAGTCTCAAAACACCTCACTTTTGTTCTTAAGTGTAATATTTATTTGAATGAATTTGTAATTTTTGGATTTCATACATGAAATATGTTATTTAGTAAAGATATTTTAGATAAAAACAATATATACACTACAGTATACTTACTCGTTTGTGATGATTCGGGGCCATCTCTCCTGGCAAGTTGGCCACAGCAAAGAGTTGATAAAATACTTCATCTACTTGGTGATTTTTCTTAGCTGATGTTTCAACAAATACACAGCAAGAGTCTTGGGAGTCACAGTACGCTTGGACTTCGTCGGCAGTGACAGTCCTAAAATTTAAAAAAAAATTTAACTGAAAAAAGAATCGTTACTTTGTTTGATGAAGCGCAGTTTCATTGATCGTAAAGGTAGTTTACAGCTTTAACTCCAGCTTGTTAGACATCGGTAAACATGCAATGCAGATATTGTTTTATTTGTAGTTCTTATACTACGAGACATATCTCAAATACGGAAAATATATTTTTCCATCCCTATTGGTCTTAAACTGAGAAATCTTAAGTAGCCGTGTTGTATTAATTTTTATCTCTTAAATACTTAACAATTAAGAACCTTGGTGCAAGAAGCTACAGTCTGTTAAGTAAGAACGTGACCGCTCGTATTTTTGAAAAAATGGGTTTCAAGAACATTTTTTGTCATCAATGTATTCTTTGGTGTGCTTACAAGGGCGTAATCACCTTAGTACGTTGTGCAATCGCCTCCTGCATCAATAATCGTCTGGCATCTTCGAGGCATGCTGTCGATAAGATTTTTTGCATACTCTGCAAATTTGTCGAATTTCACGAGACAATTGAGTCAAAGTCTTCAGGGTCTTTCCTTTGAGTTTTCTCTTCAAAAAGGACCAAATGTTTTCAATAGGGTTGGCGTCCACCGATTGTGAAGGCCACTCTAGTATCTTATCGTGGGCACAAACGAGAGGCTTAGCGACGTGATTTTCGCTTTCTTCAACGTGCTTCGGAATTTGACATCATGAGCACTAATACGTTGTCAAATGGCCTCATGGGATACATTCCATTTTTCTTAATTTTGCAGCTCCATGACGCAGTGTCAATTTCGGGTCTCGTGGAAACAAAGACACTATTCGTTTTTTTGATTTTAGAAGTGACTTTGTCTACCGAGCCACGTTTTGGCAAGTCGTCGACATTTTTCGTCTCGATAAAATGATTTACCCACTTCTTCACAAACGATACCGACTTTTTAATATATTTAGCGACCCGAATGTGATTTTAGGCCCTTTTAGATGGGAACAAAGAAAGACTGCCTCGAGCCGACGCGCAAGCAAGTTACTCATTTTGGATTTTATGTGGTTTCGACGAAAGTTAGGAATCGACTGCTACTTTTACTAAAATGTGTCGTATACAAAGGTTCCCTCAACTGATTTTTAGTTGAATCGCTAGAATCTCATCTACCAGAAATGAATTACCGCGGACATGTTCTTACTCGACAGACTGTATTAGGTTCATTTTAAAAAAATTAACTTGCAGAATTTAAACGAATATCCTTAATTTTAAGCTGATTTTTTAGTCATCTTGGGTAGTAGCGCACTATCCAAGATACATTAGAGGTTAGCTAAGGCTGATACCAGTAATATAACATAATTAAATTGAAGTATTTTTTTTCTTCTATCCGTAACTAGCTACCCTTAATCTAATCAAACGACCCGAACGAAGTTTAGTTCATCTAATTAAATTAAACCAGGACTGAATAAATTCATTAATTATTTCAAGTTGTGCTCTAGACAGATTTTTAGATTAGATATTTCTAATAAAACTTAGTACAAGAATGTCTTGTTTTATTGTTTTTATACCTAATATACGAGGGTGGATCGAAGTCTTGTAAAAAACAAGATAAATACCATTTTTTTGCAAAAACAAAAAACACGGCACCCATCCAGCAATCGGATTTTTAATTTTTAGAACTTTATGCAGGATACTTTGTTGATATGATATGCTTACCATCTTAGTAATGTCACGAAGCTTGATACGACGATCCTTCATCACGATACCATGAATTTTATCGACCATTTGTTCAAAAGAAATTTCAATCCAACAGAAGAAAAATGCTCCGAAAAGTTCTATTCAGAGATTTTTACGTGTTTGAATACTTTTGCCAATTCTTCTACTATGATTTGCGACCACTCATGTACATCTTCCGCTCGCACCTGTCTCATAACTTTCATTTCATTTCGAAGCATCGAGTGCCACGCTTTATCTCTTGTGAAGCATGTCAGACGTCATCAAGTTTAAACTATTATAGAATGTGCAAAAGTGGACGAATTTTAATTGTGTAAAATGAATTCTGTCCCTGAAGGTGAGTATAATTGCATTGTGTTCTGTTTCACATTTACTTAATGCTAACTGAGTAATTAACTGTTCAGTTATCGAGTTTTTTAAGAAAGTATTACCAAAAATCTTCAAAGAACAAGTAATAAGTTAAACACTCTTGAACTCGAACGTGAAATTAGTTGGAGCGTGTTTTTCTTAGACTTTTTTTGTCAAAATATAGAAAAATTAAGTACTAGATGTTGCAAGTTTGGTATCTGTGTTAGTTTCTGTGGGAAGGTGTGCTTGGACACCATGGACACGTCAATCTTACTTTCATGATGGTTTTTTCTTAAAATTCGAGGAAGTGTTGCAAACTTAAAAAAATTGTTAAAAAATTCGGGATAATGTTACAAAATTCAACCAATTGTTTGAAAATTAGGGAAATTGTTGCAAAATGTGACAAACAGTTAATAAATTCGGGTAAATGTTGCAAAATGGGAAAAATACTTCAAAAATTCTGTAAATTGTTACAAAATGACAAAAATAGTTAAACAATTCGAGAAAATGTTGCAAAAGGATAAAATTAGGTAAACAATTCGAGAAGTCGTTGCAAAATGTGAAAAATAGTTTAAAAATTAGGGGCAAAATGATAAAATTAGTTCGAGAAAATGATGTAACATGTAGCAAATTGTTTACAACTTGGAGAAATTGTTGCTAAAATTGAAAAATTCTTGAAAATTTCAATAAAATGTTACTAAATTCGAAAAATAATTTTAAAATTCTGGAAATTGTTGCATAATGTAGCAAATTGTTTAAAAATTCTGGAAGTTGTTGCAAAATGGTAAAAGTTGTTTAAAAATGCGGGACAAAGTTGCAAAATGGAAAAAAAATATTCAAAATTCAGTACATTGTTGCAAAATTAATGGAGAATATTGAACTAAAATACATGTATTTTTTATTTTTACAGAACATGCGTGTGACAAAATGGAAAAGACCTTTTTCTACTTGTCAAAAACCAATTACATGATAGCACAAATGTAATTATTGCCACTATTGAAGCGGAAGTGACAAGAAAAACTTCGCATACATATATTTTACCAGAAAATTTGAAGAAACCGATTGTCAAATTGAAGGCAGAATTTCGAAACAGATGGCAAGATGTCTATAGAATACAAACGTAATTCTTCGCAAATTTTGATGATCAGCTCAATGTTTGTGTGCCGTTAACAAATAAGTGTGAAATGGAAAATACGGAACCAACAGGAATGAACACCTCACCTTTATTGTGCTGGGACGATTTAAGTGAGCGAGCAAAACGGAGGAGGAGGGCATCTATTCGGAAATAACTTACGTTTTTCCAAAAATAGTCCGCCATTTGGGAGTCGACATTTTGTTTTTTGAAATTTGAACTTGATAGTCGTAATCAGTGACACCAAAAACCCATTTATACGGAGTTTCATAAAAATAACTCATGTTTTTACAAAAATAAACCGTCATTTTGAAGCCGCCATTTTGTTTTTTAAAAATTTGACTTTATATTCGTGATTAAGGGTCCCGAAAACCCCGATATACCGAATTTTGTCGAAATCGAATAATACCTTCATATTTTGGCCAGAGTTTCGAGACATTTTTCTTCTGTGCTTCTTGAATGTGCAGTATCTGCAGTGCTTGTATAGTCACGTTTAAATTTATTTATCCAGAATAAATAGTCTTGAGTATTGATGTAGATTCCCCATACACTTCCTTCAGTTCAGTTTCTATCTGGGCTCCAGTCCACTTTTTTAAATAAAAATGTTTAATTACTGCACGATACTTGGCTTTATCCATTTCTGTTAAAAGAATCACGCTTACCAACAGTCATGCCGCTTACTAAAATTTCCCACCATTTTGTGGAAATTTACCAGAATTATCAATCCACCTTAGAATTTACCACAGGAATGTTATATTTCATTTTTTTTTTTTAAATATTATGTTTCTAAAACTTGTTTGTTTAACAATATATCCATTTGAAAATTTTAATTTTTTTAAATAGTATAAGATCTTTAGAAGTATTATAAATAAACTAGATGCTTTTCCAGTTGAGGGGTCAATTTGACAAATACACCACCTTAAAAACGTTTAAAAATTATATTTAGACACGCCGTCTCATCGAGATAACTTGTATAAAAACAAACTCATGAATCCACCACGCATGATTTATTCGATTGACGAAAGGTCACTTTTTATTCTGTAAATAAACAGAAATGAATAAGGGGTCGAGATTTTTAAGGTCCAATGACCCAATAAAAAAGCAGTAAAATAGGGATTTATTCAGGACCAAGTTTTTTTTTAAATTGGCTTATATGCCCTTTTATATACTGCATAGTTAGGCAGCCAGACTTGTTCTTTTGTCAGATGTCTTTATATTTTTTTCTATAAGCACGACTAAACAGCCAGATATACACAATATATGAAATTAGATATATATATATATATATATATATATATATATATATATATATATATATATATATATATATATATATATGTATATATACATATATATATATATATATATATATATATATATATATATATATATATATATATATATGTATATATATATATATACACTTACGACCCTCCCACCTACAATCTGCGTAGACGCCGACCTATAATAGACGGTGACCGCACTTCAGTTTCTCAGTTAGCTTCGAACGGCAAGCAGCAGCAAGATCACAGTATCCAGAAGCATGAGCAGCAAGAGCACTTGAAAATGCCAAATAAGATTTTGGCGAAACGTCGTGTAAATTCCTTCTTAGACGAACGGATTGAAACCCGAAATTTTTAATGTCCGCATCCGTGAAAACCTCTATTGTAGGAAAACTCAAACAAATTTTAAATTTAAAAATTAAATTTATTGATAAAAACCAAAATCAATATTTTGTATTACAATCCCCTAGTCCTTATTACTCCTTTCAGCTGATTTTTCACGGAGTGGATGAGCTTGTCCACTACTGTCTGTGAGGTTCTTCCCCACTCTTCCGCTATCGCAACCTTTAAATCCCTCAGCGATGCAACATATTTTTGGCTCGAACCCTCTTTTCAGCGCATTCCACATGTGCTCGATTGGATTGAGATCAGGACTCCGCGCAGACCAGTTTAATGTGGGTATTCCCACTTTCGCCAGGTATTGCCGTACCGATACAGCAGCATGTGGCCCCGCATTGCCTTGCATTAGCACGAAGCTATCGCCAACAAACTCATCGTAAGGAACGACATGTTCCTGCATTTTTCTTTCATTATTTTCATTGTTGACATGGGAAGTTGTATCGTTTCAATAGTCCTATAAGAATTTTTCCTGGCATTTGATTGGATTTTGCATATTTAATATAAAACATTTTTTCTATAGCAAAATATATACGGGGTGAAAGGGATAAGGTACGGGGTTAAAGGATAATTGTATGTATGTCGTAATATACTTCTATTTCAGCGTTTTTGTTTTTTCATTATTTTCAGTTTTATCAAAAATACTATATAGATCTGATTACAGAGTGACTCAAAAATGTTGAGTTAAAAATAGAACAAGTTTTAGAAAAACAAATAGAATTGGCTGATAGTAGTTTTTTAGTCATTAAATACTTTTTTGATTATTTAAATAAGATAAATTTCTAATTCTTTATTAATATATATATATATATATATATATATATATATATATATATATATATATATATATATATATATACGCAACATAATACTCAAAAGAAGGTTCACAGTTCTCTTTTAATTTTTACAATTTTAAATTTCTCAAAACTCAAACGTTGAATTACCATAATCTCAAAACGGGTATTTTTTGTCATTTAACTAACTTTCAAGGAAATAACTTTAAAATACATGTTTCGGTTAAATATTAACTACCCTTATTTAGGATTGCCCTAAATCTATAAGCTATTTTTTGCTAACGTTATTATACCTACGAGAGGGGTTTGTAAACTCCGGGAAAAGGTTCAGTTATTAAAATATAAAAATAATAAAAACTGCACCATATTTTCATAAATGCATTTTAGAAGTAAAATAAGTACATATTTTCAGGTCTGCCTCGGATATTCCATACCTTGATGTTTAAATTTAAATTATTAAGCTTGTCGCCATTTTAGACTAATAACATAACTACATCCTGTATTGATCACATGTATACAGTCAAGCAACTGATGGAAAAAAAACTAACCAAAAACAGAGAAATCCACCTAGCTTTCACCGATATAAGAAAAGCTTACGATTCAATCGCTAGAAGTCACCTCTGGAAAGCAATGTCAAACATGGAAATCGACAAAGTATTAATAAAAGCAGTAAAAGCGATATATAGAAATTATATTACCAGAGTAAAAATTGGTAATAAGTTAGGGGCCAAAATTAGAACAACGAAAGGACTACTACAAGGGTGTACAACCTCTCCGACACTGTTTAAAATCTACCTGGAACAGACTCTAAAGAACTGGAAGAATAAATGTCAAGGTATGGGAGTCCCAGTAAGAGACGACTACTTATAAAGCTTGAGTTTCGCACATGACCAAGTCGTCATGGCACAGGACGAAGAAGATCCCAACTATATGGTGAGGAAACTGAAGGAAGAGTATGACAAAGCTGTGCTAGACATAAACTTAAATAAGACGAAATACCTAACAACTGAAACAGGAGAAATTGAAGATCTAGAAATTGAAGAGAACGTAACAATTAAAGGAACTGAAAAATTTAAATACCTGGGCACGATAATAACAAGAGATGCAACATCCGAAGAAGAAATGAAATCGAGACTGGGACAAACGAGAACCTGCATCAGGCAGTTAAACTCAATATTATGGGATAAGCACATAACGAAAACAAACAAAGCCAGAATATACAGAACAATCATTGAAAGTATCATGACCGGGTCAGAAACATGGACCATTAACAAGAAATATAAATCAAAAATAAACGCGGTAGAGATGGAATTTTGGAGGTGTGTAGGTGACTGATAGGATTAGGAACGAGAAAATAAGAGCGTGAATGGGAATAACAAAAGACGCAGTACATACCATAGAAGAAAAAACGATTGAAATGGTATGGTCACGTAAGGAGAAGCGACGACAGAAGGTAAATTAAGAAAATCACAGACCCTGTTTGCTGACTCGGTGGTAATTACGGGTTCCGGCGCTATGCTGACTGTTGCCTTCTCGATATTTTGGTTATTCCTTGGTTTAGCTAGTAAACCCTTCCATGCGGTGGAGATATTCAGTGCATTATCCCGCTTATTTAGCTGCCCATTCTTTTCGATTTCCAAGGCTTCTCTGACTATGCGTGTTTTATAATGTGAAATCGAGGCTAATCGAGATGAAAACCGCACTTCGGTTTCTCAGTTAGCATCGAGCGGCAGCAGCAGCAAGATTACAGTAATGAGAAGCAGGAGCAGCAAGAGCACTTAAAAATGCCAAATGAGATTTTGGCGAAACGTCGTGCAAATTCATTGTTAGACGAACGGATTCAAACCAGGAATTTTAATGTATTGTTTATATATATATATATATATATATATATATATATATATATATATATATATGTACATATATATATATATATATATATATATATATATATATATATATATACATATATATATATATATATATATGTACATACATACATACATATATATATATATATATATATATATATATATATATATATATATATATATATATATATGTACATACATACATACATACATATATATATATATATATATATATATATATATATATATATATATATATATATATATATATATTATAAAGTTTGAAACTGATATCTTATTTCGTTCATGATCTAGGAAATCAAAAACGTGCAGAAAAACAAGACTATTGGATTGCGATTTTTTCACGAACACAATAGTTTTCTTTTAACAAGGAAAGTAAAAACGTTGAAGAACATAAGACTGAGCTCTTTAAATAATATTAAAATGATCTTATTGTGAACCGAGCCTTATTAAAAGGAGCGTATTTATATACTTTTTTTAATACTTTGAAAAATAAATTTGTAATTTTCTGAAAACTTATGAACATCAAACGTTTTTTATTTTCATTCCTTTTATCAAATATTAAAATATTGCTATTTAAAAAATCATATCAAAGATTCCTTTAACATCTTTATATTTCAAGAAATGTAAAAACCCTTGAAGTAATATATTCTTATTTATCTGTCAGGGACCAATTATAATCACAAGAGTCAGGGCCCAATTATGTAGAAAAAATATTTTTTGCATGTCTTTTGCGAAAAAAATTTTATTCACCTAAATGTGTATAGAGTGTGTTATATTTTTATGTTATTTGTGGGAAAAACTCCTTTATTTGAGAGCAGAAAGCTGAAGTTTTCATATTCCCGTGATGCTTGTTTTAATAAAATAAGCGTTGCCTCAATCTGATTCTTGATCACTCTCATAGAATGTAAATGGTATGTCAAAGTTGAAAATTTTCAATTTTTATGCACACGGTGCACAGTGGAAAGAAGCCCCACTGTCAAATTACCCTACAGGTCTTAATTTTGAAGTAATCGGAAAGATTTTTTTTTAAATATTCGTTTTTTCATGGCCAGTAGATTTTATTTTTTTTTTCCGCAGTTTTCCGGAATTTTCAGAAGAAATATTAATTTTTAATGAAAAAAAACCGCGTTTTTCACGGGAAAATCACTCTATAGATCCTAATCCGTTGTTTTATTGTCAATCGAGCTGGATTTTTGATTATCCCAACGTGTTTTTCACAAATTTGAAAAAAAAAAATTGAATTTCATGGAAGTACGGCTTTTCCGCCAATAGCTATTCATAGATTTTACATTCAGGACAGATTTTTTTCAGAAATCAATTCTCTTGATGGACAATCAATCTACCGACCTTGGATTATTATTTTTGCCCCAGAATTTTCAAAAATTGCAGACATCTTTGGCTTTACCCAGGATACGCCACATGGAGGTAGTGTCTGGTGGTATCACTTTGTGTGTATGTGTGTCTGTCTGTCTGTATGTGCTGTGTGTATGTGGGTGTGTGAAAAAGTTTGTAGTAACGAATTTTGAGATTTTTTTTTTTTCAAGATTACTGGAAAAGTACAAACAATGAAGATGAAATTTGATAGAAATGAAGACGTCTTAATCTTGCGAAATCAGCAAAGAACTGCAGCGAATTTTTTGGTATGGGAAATTTCAAAATTTGGTTAATATTAATATCTTTTTTTATTACAAACACTTTAATTACTAAATCCGTAAAACGTATTGAAATGAGAAAATTATATAAAATAATAATATAAATATTGTTCCATATTGACTGTACAAAAAAAGTTTATGATTTTTTTTTTTGAATAACAAAAAATTATGTAATAATATTGAATTAAATTAATGCGAATTTCAGCCAATTTAAACTCAAATCTCCACAAAATTATTCAATATTCATTGAAATAATTCAAATTCAAATTTTCAGCGGTTAGCAGGACTTGGAACTTTGTTTAAATTAGTAGCGATTAGCAAAAATCAAAAAATATTCTACCAAATTTACTTAAAATTTGTCCAAATTTAATCGAAAACTACTTGAATTTGCTCAGTTGTGTGAAAAAATTTTCTGATAAATTTAAGTAAATTTATTTTATAAGCTAGCGATTTCTTTAAATTGCAAGTTATTTCTTCCACTCAATAATAATGAAATTATTTAGATTTAACCGGATTCTTCTTCATCAGAAATGTTCTGCAATAATTTGGCGGTAATTTTAATACCCAGGATATTTCTCGACAACATGACAATATTGTAGTAAAATTTGAAAAATTCGCATGCGTTCTTTTAAAGTCTAAAACTAAAAACAGCAGTATTCTTTGTAGGTACGTGAGTTATTGTAGACAATACACACATACACAAACACACACACGATACACACATATACAAAGGGATACCAGCAAACACTACCTCCATGTGGTGTATCCTGGGTAACGCTAAAGATGCTTGCAATTTTTGAAAAAGCTGGGGCAAAAATGATAATCCAGGGTCGGTAGATTGATTGGCCATCAAAAGAATTGATTTGTCCTGAATATGGAAGGAAAACTATTTATGAATAGCTATTTGCAGAAAAGCCGCATTTCCATGGAAATACAAACTGTTTCTCAAATTTTTGAAAAACGCGGGAGGAAAATTAAAAATTCAACGCGACCGATCGATTGGCAATAAAAAAACGAATATTTAAAAAAAAAATTGAGAATGAGAAAGAAGTTAAAGGGACAATTACGAAACTTAAAGGTATGTATTTTAAACCTTAATAAAAGACATGAAATTGTAAAAAGAAAAATATAATTATAAATGTTATGATTCTAGGTTTGGTAGGATATGACCAAATATGATGAAATAAACAAAAATCTAGTACTGACTTATTTAGTATGAAGTGAATACAACATGACAATTTTTTATTCTCATTGCTCGTTCTGTTTTAATCTTTTTTTTTTATGGGTCTAGCACACGTGCTACATTGAAGTCCCTAAAGCGCTACAGGAGCGACACGTACGCGGAGAAAGCGATTCATGTTGTTCTTGAATCGCTGTAAATTGTACTCGGTGGGAAACACAGTCCTGGGAAAATTATTCCAAAGGGACGATGTTCTCCATATGAAAGACTGCTTGAAAAGCGTTGTACGAGGAGTAACAAGCTGAACGTCATACGGATGTGAAATATTAGCGCGACGTGTACTTCTAACATGCACCGTTCTGGGAGGAATTAAGCGGACCACATCCTTCGAACACTTTCCATGAAAATACTTGTAAATACTTAATAATACTTATTATTAATAATATAATAATATAATAATAAATAATATTACTTATTATTAACGATAAATTATTACAGCATTCTAATCCACAGAGAAGCCTTGCGGCGGCTGATGCTCTGCTTTGGTATTAGAACCTTATGTACGTGATAGTGTCATTTCCGGTAGATACTTAAATGGCAGTTTATTCCTTGCTTGTTTTGTGAGATTTTTTTTGTTATGCTTTGTTTATTTATGTGGGGATTTAGTTTATTGTCTGCTGAGAAAAATAATTTGTTAAAAAACCCAGGTAGATATAATCAGGTACATATGGTTCATTGTTTATATTACATATTTCTATTCTAGTTTCACTAACTCTTCTTTCTTTCATGTCTTGCTCTTTCATACTCTTTTTTACACCGTATGAGTTTGCAGTATTGTGAGAACCAAGGACATCTATTTCCACAAATAACAGGATAGCCCACAAATCCAGCGATCCCTCAAAAGAATTCTTGTGTGAACATGACAAATAAATGCTGACCACTCTTTTATCATATTTCGATTAAATATATCTTTGCGGTTAAGAAAATCATACAGGTTCGTCATATTCTCTGCCTATGTTTATAGACTGAGAGATATTAATATCATTTTTTACGACCTTTATTTTACTTTTCTTATTTGATAGTAATTGGTTTAAAATTGAAGTAAATTTTAATTATAAAGTTAAAAACAAGTTTAAACTTTCTGTATAAATTTGTTCAAAATCAATCCTTAGATAAAGGAGAGAGAAAAATGTAGATATTTTATATCTACAGTTTTAAGTTTAATTTAAATCTGCCCACAAATACGTAAAATTTTTTACATTTTGAATATATTTTCTTAACGAATAACGAATTTATACAGTTTGTCAACTAAGAACGTAGCCGCTCGTATTCTCGAAAAAATTGTGTTTCGAGAACATTTTTTGCTATTAATGTATTCCTTGGTATGCTAACAACGGCGCAATTGCCTTAGTAAGTTGTCCAATCGCCTCCTGCGTCAATAATCGCCTGGCATCTTCGAGGCGTGCTGTCGACGAGATTTTCTGCATACTCGCGTGGCAATGATCTCCAAATTTTTTCAATCTCGAGAGATAACTGAGTCAAAGTCTTCTGAGCTTTCTCATTCAACCCGATTTTCGTAATTTTGCCGCTCCTTGACGCAGCGACAATTTCGGGTCCCGTGAAAACAAAGACGCGATCCGTTTTTTTTCGATTTTCGGTGTGACTTTGCTTACCGAGCCACGTTTTGGCAACTCGTCGACATTTTTCGTCTCGTTAAAATGATTTACCCAAGATACAAATGACACCGACTTTTTAATATATTAAGCGGCCGCGGAATGTGTCATTTTAGTAGCTTTTGAATGCGAACAAAGAAAGACTGCCTCGAACCAATGCGCAAACAAGTGACTCATTTTGGGTTTTACGTGATTTCGACGAAAGTTCGGAATCGACTGATACTTTTACTAAAATGCGTCGTAGACCAAGGTTCCCTCTTCTGATTTTTTGTTGAATTGCTGGAATTGCATTACACGCACTTTCTCTTTTGACAGACTGTAGATCAAATTTCGCCTAAATCGTATCAGTAAAGGGGATCATCATCATCATCATCACCATCATCACCATCATCAGCCTCTCTCCGCCCACTGCTGGACATAGGCCTCTTTCATATTTTCCTGTCCTGTGCCACCTCATACCATCGCCTGCCTGCATGTTTTCTCGCAGCATCCAACCAACGTTTTCTGCGGTCTGCCAACACTTCTCATGGATGTTTTTGGCCTTCAATGAGATGTTCTATTGGACCATTCGTCTAGGTTTTTTCTGGTCACATGTCCTGCCCACTCCCACTTAAGGGATGCTGCTCTCTCTATGACATCTGTAATCCCCATTCTGGACCTTATGTCAACGTTTCTGATTATGTCTCTTATGCTCACCCCCAGCATTGCTCGTTCCACTCCACGTTGTGCTGTTCTCAACCTTCTGATACTGTCTTCCGTTAAAGTGAACGTTTCCATTCCATATGTTAGAACTTGCAGGATACAACTTTCAAATGATTTTCTTTTTAAGGAATTTGGGATATTTTTGTTTCTCAAGATCCGTGACATTTTGCCAAACGCAGCCCAGGCCAATAAGATTTTTCTATGTTTTTCCGCCTGTTGGTCTGCTTTGCCTAGTTTAAGAAGATGGCCCAAATACACATATTCCTGAACATTGATTAATGTATTATTATTATTAATTTTAAAATTTTTATTGCTGTTTGACCTAATTTGTGTTTTATCTAGGTTCATTTCATGGCCTACCTGTTCTGCGGTTTTATTTAATTCATTTAAGGAGGAGTTGCAGTTCATGTTAAATGAATTAAGTAAAGGGGATATGAATGTAAAAATATTTTTTTAACGCTTTTTTCTTGTTTAAATTTGTTCCATATAGGCCATCAACTCAAGATAAAATAAACAAAGAAATGTATGCATTTGTACTTTTGACAACTGTCAATATCATATATATATATATATATATATATATATATATATATATATATATATATATATATATATATATATATATATATATATATATATATGGTATATATATATATATATATATATATATATATATATATATATATATATATAATATATATATATATATATATATATATATATATATATATATATATATATATATATATATATATATATATATATATTAGAGTGATCGGATCTCATAGAGGGGGAAAAAAAAATGTCGGAATCTTGTTCGTCTGGACCCCACAAAACGATTCCCCTTTCCAGATATTGAGATAGCCAACATTTGAGCTCGATTAAACGACGTTAACCCGTGCCGCTCGTCGCTCAAAGTTTGAAAAAATCCAAATTTTTGGCCAAAAAGCTGACATATGGAGCCATAACTCCAGAACGGTAAATAATAGAAACACGCTTAATATTTCAAAAGAAAGCTAATGTTGTTCTTCAAAATTTATATTCTATACATAATTGTTGTTATTTTAAGTCAAACCGAGTTACAACAGCCTTTAGCCCCAAAAATGTGACCTGGTACCACTAGGAGCATACTTCGTATATTTTGTTATTAAGTGATAAATTTTGCTTTTTTTGGTATATTTTTGAGTTTAAAGTAGAAATATAATAAAAAAACAAGTAATACTGATAAGTCTAATGACATTTTTTATTTTAAAATATAAAAATTAGGTATATAATACATACAAAACAGACACAGAAAAGATACAGACGTAGTACCTACATGAGTTGATAATTTTACATAGTTATCTAATCTATTCTAGAGCTTTTGTTAAAGTAGTTTTTGAAACGTCAGGATATAATGCTCGGCATTTACTTACAACTTGCAGGACATATTGCTTTTGGTCTTCATCTTTTGTCAGAAGGTCGTTAAAGTCGGTTATTAATTTAACACCACGCTCAGCCATATCATTAACTACTTTTAATGTTTTGACAATTTTCAATCCTTCTTGGAAGTCATTATTTTGAGGCCAGGTGTTTGGATATTGTCTTAGGAAATCTGTTTTTATATTAAATTGGTCAAAGAATGTAAACGTTTCTTTGGTAAGTAAATTTACCAATCCTCCATCAACTACCTCTTTTAAGTTTTCTTTCCTAACTTTTGGATTTACAACCCTAGCGTGCTGTGATGGTTCATCTGTGCTACTGAGCACTTTATTAGCCATTAACAACTTTTCATCGTCTGTAATGGTGGGATCAAAAAACGATAATCCCACCAACTTTGCATTCAAATACCACAAATGGTTCGAAAATTTGGTCAGGGCTATTTCTGCAATGTCGTTGTTACATTCTTTATAGTCTAATAGACTATGCAAAATACTTAAATCTTGCTTTGGTGCAAGATGAGCTTTTGGAGCATTGAACCAAGCTTTACAATAAATTTTAACTAGGAAAACAGAAATGGCACGCACAGAACTTTCTTCTTCTTTAGACATCTTAAATCGACGACGAAAAATGAACATTTTTAAGCAGTAAATAGCCTTTGCCATCCGCCTAGCGTGATGAATGGCTCCTGGAGTTCTAAACCCCACAACATTGCCGTCTAGTGATCCAACAAATACGAGAACCAACTGCAATAGCTCCTTGTAGTCATCTCTGGGGTGGCTCTCAGTTAATTTGGTCTCAAATTCAGCAGTAACATTTGCAATTACTTCTGGAGTTAGCTGCTTTTGTATTAGATTGTCACTGATACCTGTGTCGTATTTTCCTTTGTCTATCTTGGGCCACGCAGTGAGGAATCTCTTGAAAATGTCTGGATGAGGTCCAGTGGTTGATCCCATTTTTGTGTCGAATACGCCTCTTAACAGAATTTCCAAGATATGATGACGGCAAGCTAGGTATAACAATTCTCTTCCTGACATTTGCTCCAATATGACGCATGCTCCTTTGAGTCTTCCCGTGTTGGATGCTGTAGTGTCGAAGCACATCGCCTTGACGGTGTTGAGAAGACCCCATTGATGTAGGCATTCATATACGGCTACGGCTTGCTCCTCTCCAGAGCTGTTTGCTGTTACAGGAACTCCCAGCAGCTGTTCCTTTTCGCCATATGAAATAGCTATAGCTATTCGCTCACATTGTTCATTTTTTAAAACACCCGGCAAAAGTTTACCGTCCCAATGGACAACCACGGGCTCTTTTTCAGGAATGTTTACTTTATCAAAATTTTTTTTATTATATTGTTCTCTGAACATTTGCCTTCTATCATGTAATAAAGTTTTCGAGACTTTGTACTCAAGAGGGTCAAGGTTTAGTGCTTCTAGAGTAGCTATTAAAATTCTCGTGGAATTTCTGTCGGATACCTTACATCGATCTAATAAAATGGACAATTTCATGTTTAAAATCTCTTTAACGCCCCTTGCAAATGAAACTTTCATCCTCTTGCTCTCAGATGGTCCTGGATCTTCTGCAGCTTGTTCAGGGATGTCCATTTCCTCCAAGCTCTTAAGTTCCTGGTAGATGCTGTCCTCTTCAGTGTCTTCTTCTCCTTCTTCGAACTTGTCTTTATCATCCGTCTCTAAGAAGCAACAAAAGAAAGAGAAAAAAAAATACTATAAAAACTTGTCGTTTTAGCAGAATAGTAATAATACATAGGTACTAAATTACCTACTTCTAATTATCAAAAGGTATTATTTAAAAAATATAAACTCAATCATAAAGATGCCAAATCATGCTCTCATATACAATTTTCTTTCAATTATAATGAAACTATTTACTTATTTGTTTATTTTATTTTTTAGAATACTAATAATAAAAAAAAACTCATCAATATCAAAAGTTGCTTCTTGGATTTGTCGGTTCATTTTTGCAAGTTCCTTTTGCACCTTGATTTCTTCAGCTCGAGACAACTTGAGATCCACTCCAGTCATGGAACCTGGGCGGCCCTTCTGCCTCTGTTTCACGAGAAACGCCTTATCTTCTTCCGATTTCATCAGAGAGGGGGCATCTTGTTGAGCAATATCAAAGAGATCATCCAACTTTTCAACAAACTGTTTAAATTTGTTCTTGGCGTTTTCGATGTTTTCTTCCGGTCTTTTTGAAGAGTTCTCCACTCGGCGTGAAGTTTTTCCAGCTTAGTAATTGCATCTTGCTCATGTTTAGTCGGGATTCGAGCTTTCTCCCAAAAAATGAACACTTCTCGTATTGTAAGTTTTGCTGATTCTCTTACAGTTAATTTCACAGTACGTAAATTATAAAATAAAGCACACAAAACTTGACGATTTGAGGGTAGTTTACAACCGGGATCTGGTGAATGGGATAGCCCACAAGAAATATTTTATCCTTGGTCCGGCTTTGTACACCTGATGTGGATGCCATTTCAGAGGCCAATAGGTAAATAACAGTTAACTTGGAAAATAAAACAAAATATATTGCAAACTTTAATTTCAATAAAATGTTTTCAAATGTCTTTTAAAATAATACTATAATAGTTATAAAAACAATAACACACACACTTGGAAAATTAAAAAAAAAAACGTTAAAATATCTTCACTAAATAATTGTTCGATCTAACCAGCTCAAAGGCACTTTAGAAACTAAACTGAATAAATAAAAGGTCGGTTGTACGCTGAAGTAAAATCACCATCCCTAAAATAGAAATTAGATTCACCCTCCTTTTTACCTGTCAAACGGGTCTTTCTTTGGTAAACTAGTCAGGTAATTTCCATATAATAAAAGATTAAATTTGTACAAAAGGCTCTTCATGTTTGAAAATTGAGTTCCAAAATACTTCTTATCAAAAAAATGTTAATTCCGAGACACATTATGTAAAAACCCGTAAAATTCTTAGAATACTCCCAAACTGGTTCCTACTGGTACCAGGTCACGTTTTTGGGGCTAAAGGCTGTTGTAACTCGGTTTGACTTAAAATAACAACAATTATGTATAGAATATAAATTTTGAAGAACAACATTAGCTTTCTTTTGAGATATTAAGCGTGTTTCTATTATTTACCGTTCTGGAGTTATGGCTCCATATGTCAGCTTTTTGGCCAAAAATTTGGATTTTTTCAAACTTTGAGCGACGAGCGGCACGGGTTAACGTCGTTTAATCGAGCTCAAATTTCGGCTATCTCAATATCTGGAAAGGGGAATCGTTTTGTGGGGTCCAGACGAACAAAATTCCGACATCGATTTTTTGCGGTCACCCTAATATTTATATATATATATATATATATATATATATATATATATATATATATATATATTATATATATATATATATATATATATATATATATATATATATATATATATATATATATATATATATATATATATCAGGGGTACAAGTATGAAATGCGGATTTCAGACAACAGATGATGCACCAATGCAGTTTGTGCTATAAAGATTTGATACTGCGCCATTTTGTTGTGTCATCAACAAGTGTCAGACGCGCACGAGTAATAAATTGGAAAAGTGTGTGCATAGTGTTGTGTTGTTGTGTGCAATATGTCGAAATTTATACCGAACAAAGAGCATTCGCAGACAGCATTAATTTTTTGTTTTCATTTGAAGAAAAACTGCTGTTGAATCATGACGATTACTTCGAGAAGCTTATGGTGAACATGCTCCATCGCAAGATACGTAAGAACGATGGTTTTGGCGTTTCAAAAGTGATGACTTCGATGTTGCATACAAGGAACGTGGAAAACCGCCAAAAAAATACGAAGATGTGGAATTGCAAGCACTGTTGGACGAAGATGATTCGCAAACACAAAAACAACTCGCCGAGCAATTGGGCGTTAGTCAACAAGCTGTTTCCAATCGGCTACGAGAGATGGGAAAGATTCAGAAGACCGGTAGATGGGTACCACATGAGTTGAACGACAGGCAAATGGAAAAGCGCAAAAACACGTGTGACATTTTGCTCGCTCGGTACAAAAGGAAGTCGTTTTTGCATCGTATACTTACAGGAGATGAAAAGTGGATTTATTTTGGGAATCCCAAGCGCAAAAAATCATGGGTAGACTCAGGCGCACCATCCACATCGACCGCAAGACCGAATTACTTTGGCAGAAAAACGATGCTCTGTGTTTAGTGGGACCAGAGGGGCGTAGTCTATTATGAGCTCTTAAAACCTGGGGAAACGGTTAATTCTAAACGTTACCAACATGAATTGACCGATTTGAACCGTTCGCTGCTTAAAAAAAGGCCAGAATACCGAAAAAGGCAACACAAAGTCATTTTTTTTAGTGTTCCGTACGGAACACTTAAAAGTCACTTCGGTTCTGTCTGTCTGTCACATCCGATTTTCTCCGAAACTATTTGACATAGAAAGTTGAAATTTGGTAATAATATAGGAATTGATGGCCTCATTAGAGCATGTAGTTTTTTAAAAAAGGGGTTAGTTTTTTTACTAGGTCATCGAGTGTGGTGTCAAATGAAAGCTTGTGAAAACACGAGTAAAAAATGTATATATAATGTAATACTTGCGCGCACTTTTCTTTGCATTATTTTTAAAAAATCACGAAAAATCGCTGCCCGCGCCTTATCTCGAAAAGTACTTATCAAAAAATTTTGAAAAAAACTCCGGAATGTTCTGCACGGGGTGTAGATTGAACGAAAATTATCACGAGTGCATTACCTTTAATAATTTTTCTGGTATTTAAAAAAAAATAAAAATTTCAAGGTCATCAGATTTCAGTAAAGATTGGAAACAAACTTTGATGAAAACTCATTTGGGGTGTGTTTTGTGAAGTCACTGATCATTTTATACATCTGTAACAAATTTTTTTATTCTAAAAGCAATCAACGTACGGAACACTAATTGCGCAAGTTCAACTTGCACTTGATCGGTTATTATTCTTCATGTCAATGCTCCATCACATATCGCAAAACCAGTTCGCGACACGTTGGAAGCACCCACCTGGGAAGTTCTACCCCATGCAGCTTACTCACCAGACTTGGATCCTTCCGATTATCACTTGTTTGCATCGATGGGTCACGCACTTGCTGAGCAGCGCTTTGGTTCATACGAAGATGTGAAAAAATGTCTCGATGAATGGTTCACAGCAAAAGGGGAAGATTTTTACTGGTGTGGTATTCACAAATTGCCCGAAAGATGGGAAAATGTACAAAAAGCGATGGAGCATACTTTGAATAAAGCACTTTTTATCATTCTTCCGAATTTAACATGTTTTCTTAGAAAAAAAATCGCATTTCATACTTGTACACCTGGTATATATATATATATATATATATATATATATATATATATATATATATATATATATATACATATGTATATATATATATATATACATATATATATATATATATATATATATATATATATATATATATATACTCGTATATATGTATATATATATATATATATTATATATATATATATATATATATATATATATATATATATATATATATATATATATATATATATATATATATATATATATATATATATATATATATATATATATATATATATATATATATATATATATATATATATATATATATATATATATATATATATTATATATATAATGCAACGTCTCTCTGTCGGTCTGTCTGTCCGTTAGTGTACTTATCACTGGAGAACCACTTATCCGATTAACGTGCTTTTTTTTAAAACATACATATGTTCTCTGGCCAGGTTATAGGATATATTTTATTACGTTAGGTAACATAAGGAATTAGCAGTGACGATAATAGTAAATCCAGTCGGAAAAAAGTTTGCCCCTAAAGCGTTCTTTTGCAATACACTGCCTAAACCATTAAATATGGAACAATACCATGTAGCAAAGAATTTATAATATATATAAAATGTAACGTCTCTCTGTCTGTTTGTCGTTCGTTAGTGCGCTTATCACTCGAGAACCACTTATCCGATTTACGTGATTTTTTTTTTAATTCATGCATATGTTCTCAGGCCAGTTTATAGGATATATTTTATTATGGTAGGTAACATAAGGAATAAGTAGTGACTATAATAGTGAATCAACTCGGAAAAAAGTTTGGCGCTCTCTTGCAACACGCTGCCTAAACTGCTAAATATGAACAATATAATGTAGCAAAGAATATAATGTATATAAAATGCAATGTCTCTCTATCTGTCTGTCTGTCCGTTAGTGCGCTTATCACGCGAGAACCACTTATCCGATTTACGTATTTTTTTTTTTTTTAATTCATACATATGTTCTTTAGCCAGGTTATGTAATAAAAATAATCTATATAATATATATAAAGGGCAACGTCTCTCTGTTTGTCTGCCTGCCTGTCTTTCTATCCGTTACTGCGCTTATCATTCGAGAACCACTTATCCGATTAACGTATTTTTTTTTTTTAAATTCATACATAGGTTCTTTGGTCAGGTTATAGGATATATTTTATTACGTTAGATAACATAAGGAATAAGCAGTGGCGATAATAGTGACTCACCATATATATCCGCGGACATATATATATATATATATATATATATATATATATATATATATATATATATATATAATATAGTAGTTATAAGCATTTTACTTTTGACGGCTACTAACGTTTTTTACTAATTCTGCATTATTCAAGTATGGTCTAGATCAATCAACATGTAAATAAAATATAAATTTTTCAATTTTGTTAAGTGTCAATATTAAAAAAATATTGGTGCCACTGTAGCGTGCGGTCTACCTGCAATAAATACATTTCTAAGCAAAGCAATAAAATAATAGGGTAAGTTTCGTTATTAATAATAATGACATATTGCTAATATTTAAATTTCAAAAGAAGTCGTGCTTTTGCGAGATTTTTATATTAATACCACTTTTAACGAAGATGCAGCCGTGACTTTTTTGCAAATGCATAATTTACTTATACAGAATGCGGAAATGTAAAGAAAAAGGAAACGCGATCGTGGAGGAGACGAAATATTAACAGCAGCAAATCAGCTGCAAAAAAGGCAGTAGGAGAAAATAATATACCTAAAGAAATCATTAAAATATTTCTTGAAAAACATATGGACACTATACAGGACCTCTTCAACAGCATATACAACACAGGTGATGTACCTTATGATTGGTTGACATCAATCTTTATACCATTGCCAAAAAAGAATACCGGAATATGAACACTTAAAAGGATAACCAAAATAACCTACTTAGGAATCGTAATTAATCAAGATTGGGACCACTCTATTGAAATATGCTCAAGAATTGAAGCACAAAGCTGCTCTAATAAAACACGTAGCATACTCTGTAACTGCCAATTAAACTTAAAAACAAGAACAAGAGTGGTAAGATGTTACGTGTTCTCGGTCATCTTATATGGTATAGAAGCTGCAACAATCACAGAGACAATACAACAAAGAATGGAGTCACTCGAGATGTGGTGCTATCGCCGAATGCTGCGTGTTCCTTGGACAGCGCATACCACAAACGTGGAAATACTTCATCGGATGGGAAAAGAACGAGAGTGGATTCCAGCTGTTAAAGAAAGAAAAATAACTTACTTTGGCCATATTATGGGAAGCCAAAAGTATGAGCTCCTACAACTTATAATTGAAGGAAAAATAATCATTAGGCGAGGACCAGGAAGGCGCCGTAACTCCTGGTTGAAAAACTTACGACAGTGGATAAACATGACATCTACTGAACTGTTTAGAGCGGTAATGGATAAAATCAGATGGGCAAATGTGATCGCCAACGTCCTTAGAAGATAAGGCACACTAAGAAGAAGAAGAAAGAAAATGAGAGGAGGGGACCATTTATCCTGGAAGATGTTAAGGAAGAACGAAGACAACCAATTTGTCAGCTTTTTAAAGGATATTACCTCTGTTTTTAATTTTAATTGTAAATATATTCGTAATAAAATCATTATTAACAACAAATTGTTCGTCTTATCAATTATTATTGTATAGCAATGTTATAGCAGGGATCTACCCTGCTCAGATCTTTTGGCAGACCGCACGCTACAGAGGCACCAAAATATTGAAGTCATAACCTGCGTGTGTATCAAATTTCATTCCGATTCGTCAAGCTACTTAAGTATAAATACACAATAAACTCAATTCATATTATTTTATATTTATTTATATTATTTTATATATTTGGAAAGCCTAACAAATTTAGTTTACCCTTGCCAAATTGTTTCATAAACATGTTATGCTTCAACAAAATTTTAAAATGTTGTTTCAGAAAACATGTTAACGAAAATTAAATTTAAACTGAAATTTCGGGGAATATAGTTTCAAAGATAGCTGAAATAATAGACATAATAAAATTGCTCGGTTCTATCATTTTGTCATATGTAAATTAGATGACATTCATTTTCATAGCGAGTTAATTGCCAATGGTACGTACTCCCTATGGATTACGTAAAAATTTGAATAAAAATGTAATTTATCGAGGATTATATTTTATGTTCTGTTTAAAAATTTCATGAAAATTTCATTTATTATCCGTACATTCATATTTAAATAAAAAATTCTGAATTTAAAGTGGATCTGTAAAAACAAAAACGTTTAAATTTCCAGCTAATACGGATTTTTTCAGTGTTAAGTTGAGACGTTTGAGAGGTTTTGTTGATGGCTCTCAGGTCCATTTAATTCCAACAACTATGATGTCTTATCTAACCCAAGCTAAGTAAGAGTTTCCGCTCCATTTAAGTAGTGAGGTAGACGCTTCCTAAAATCACGTAAAAATGTATCAAGTTAATGTGTTAACCAAACATTGTTAGTAAAGCCATCAATATTACTTTATGTACTTTTCCGAAGAGGTCAATTTATTTATAGATACACGTGACAGTTTCATTCAATTTTGTTCACTACATGTCTAAAATATTAGCTACCATCCAGGGATACATATATATATATATATATATATATATATATATATATATATATATATATATATATATATATATATATATATATATGTAGTAGTGGTTTTTCGGGTATCCCGTGTTAGCTTAAAGTCCCTTGATGGACGGTTTAGCGAAGCACCTAGTCATGACTCTGCAACCTCATATGGAAAAAGCCGCATCTTACGTGAAAAATTTACAAAATTTTATTCAAATCATAAAAAACATGCAGCTAGAGAAAAATGATTTACTTGTCAGTTTTGATGTCGTAACCCTTTTCACGTAAGTACCAGTTACCGAAACACTGTCTATTATAAAGACAAAATACAACCTGCCCGAATACGTCAACAGTCTATCAAAACACTGTCTTGCTAATACATACTTCGTCTATTCAGGCCAAAGATACAAACAAATAGAAGGTGCTCCGATGGGCAATCCTCCATTGTCATCAGCAGTAGTTAATCTATACATGGAACATTTCGAAACACTAGCTCTAGAAACTGCTCCACATAAACCGAAAACATGGCTACGATACGTAGATGTGGTATGGCAACACAGTGAAGACAACTTAAACAAGTTCCTGGAACACCTTAGCAATATACATCCAAACATTAAATTTACAATGGAAAGAGAAGTAGCAGAACAACTACCATTCCTAGATGTTTTACTTCAAAGAAAATTAGATGGTTCTTTGTCTCACTCAGTATATAGAAAACCGACACATACAAACAGATACTTAAATGCCAGCTCACATCATCACCCAGCCCAACTCTTCTCCGTTGCCAAATCCTTAGCTCACCGATCAGGAAACCCTAACAGACAAGGAACATTTGCAACAAGAAACCAAGCTCCTTCGAAACGTTTTACTTTCAAATGGATACAGCCAAAACACGATCCGGCGGGCCCTAAATACACAACACAAACCGGAAAGAAAGACATACTACAAAAGCATTTCTCCCATATATAAAAGGCATCACAGACAAAATAGGAAGACTTCTAGGAAAACACCAAATTGAGACCATTTACACAACGAATCAAAAAATTAAAGATATTCTACCTACACCAAAAGACATTATACCTTTAGAAGACCAAGGTGTATATGAAATTCCGTATCAGGACTGCGGTCTTTTATACATAGGCCAAACAAAATGGAAAATTAGCACCAGAAGAGATGAGCACAAAGACGCCGTAAAATAAAAATCCACCACCTCTTCTCTAGCTCAACATGCACACAATACCGGCCATAAAATCGATTTTGACAAAACAAGAACCCTACAAAAAAGTGAACCTATCCACTAGGGTAATCAAAGAAGTCATAGAAATAGAAAAGAGGCCCAACAACTTAAATAATCGGGATGATAGCCAACGTTTACCGAACTCTTGGAAACATATTCTATCCCAGTACCAAGTCCAACTAAGAGAAACAATAATTCAACCATATGTTACTTCACCAACACAAACATTACAATGAACCACAGGACCGACAACGCGCAGCCAAAGCCGAGCCTCTATTGGTCAGATCCGTCTGACCAATAGCGCCACGCCCCGAGCACATAAAACCTGCGCCCTCGGAGCCAGTCTCGACATTCAACGCCAAGACACCGACCAGTGATCAACGCTTTGAGAAAGATGGATGATATTCTATCGAAACGTCAGCGAAACCGTTCATCAAGGGACTTTAAGCTAACACGGGATACCCGAAAAACCACTACTACATTTCACACCCGTGAGAGCATTCGTCAAAACATATATATATATATATATATATATATATATATATATATATATATATATATATATATATATATATATATATATATTAAAACGTCTTAACTTTCTTTACTTTTAATAAATATCTTATTTATTAAACAGAAGCCGTTATTTGCCCCATATGTATATCTTAATTTTTGAGAATGGATTGAGTGGATATTAATACTGATAGAGCAAAAATTTAGACATAAGCTAGCTCATTTTTTTTTTACTGGTAGGGAATGTGGATAAGAGATAATTTTTGTACGTCTTTTGAAAATAGTCTCTACAGTTGTTTAAAAGTCGGGTGTAATGTTTATTTTTTTTGGGCACCATTCATTTTAGAATAAAAGGAATCTAATTTCAGGTCGAAAAATCAAAAAATACTGAAGAGTTATTTAGTTGTTAAAATCAAATAAGTATATTACAACCTGTGCGTCCTGAAAGAAAGAGAAGGAGTTTAGTGAGACACTACACATTTAAATAAAGAAGGATATATTTATTAACAAAATAAAAATTCCTAACTTTATTACACTCTTAAAAATTACTTCTAATAAATAGAAACCACGTAAGCTAGAAGAGTGTATTACATAGAGTCTTTAAATCAGGATTACTAAGTTTTTAATAAAAGCCTTGATAAAACACAAAATTAAAAGTTTGTGAAATTAACTCCGCGAGTTATACGTGTTGAGTAGTCGTTGGAAACGCACTTGTAGACAGGAAGTGAGATTTTTAGACTGGTGTGCTTATGACTTACGGATTGGTTTCTCCTCGTGGGTTTTCCATAAGTTACTTGGCCTCTCCAGGTGAGGCTCTCATAAAAATATTGTCTCAGCCACTACCATCCTAGTTTCATTTGGGTTGCTAAACACTTTTTGACCCGAAATGCCTGAGGATGAGCAGGATATTCCAAGAAAAGAAAAAGGCCTTAAACTTGAGGGCTAGAAACCGTTACTGCACTACTAAATACACACCCTAAAAAAAAACCACCCTGGCGTGCTGGAGAAGAAAGCCATTACGGCCTACTGGCGAAAAAAAGCCTACTACGGCATGGCCGCGGGAAATAGCCACTACTGCTTCATGGTGGGAAAAAAGCCCGTAAAAATTCCATCTAGCCGCTTAAATATCTCCTCCTTCTCCTTCAAAGTGAAATCTTTAAAATGACTTACTTCCGGGATGCCAAATTAACGCAAATCAAACAAGTCAGGTCAGCAACACGTTATACACGGCTGATTTAAATTAAACTGCTCAAAAATTTAAAACACTGTTTTAAGCTACACTGCTCAAAAATTGAAATCACCGCAATAAATATAAAAATGTAATAAAATATAAATTATAGGGAGAAACACAGTGTCATAACATGATCTTAAAATCTAGGTTACAATGATGTTATATATATATATATATATATATATATATATATATATATATATATATATATACTCTCGGGGGTTAGAGATGTCCTTCTCGGAGTTTGATGTTCTTCATTTTTTGATAATTTTTTCTAATTAACTATAATTTGTACAAATATGTGCACATTGAGTCTCTATAAGATACTATGACAGGGGTTCCTTAACTGCGCGTCGCGACGCTCTGGGTCGTCGCGACTCTATCCTAGGGGAGTCGTGAGACGATACGCACAGGTCACCTGCACACGTCGTAATCAGCTACTGCGAGGCGCGGTGCGCGTCTCATCAGCTACTGAGCTCACCCCTCCATTTCCCCGCGCTTTCGTTCGTTCATCGTTCTGTCTTTTGTTTCGGTGCTTTCGCTGCTGAAAGTATGCTTCCTAATAAATTAAAACGTCATTTAGAAACAACTCACAGTAATTTACATGAAAAGCCGCGAGATTTTTTTGCAAGAAAATTGCGAGAACTGAAACTTCAGTTGACATCCTTGTTTTCTAGAGCATCCCTTAAAACGTCGCATTTTAATAAATATTTTCCAGAGAATCTGAATCAATAAAACTGGATTAGAAACCCATTCCAATAGACCCCACCACTATCTACACTTTCAACAGTCGAGACAGAACAGCTGTTAGAACTATCTTGTGATACGAGCCTAAAACCACAATTCGATAAAGACAAACTGTTTCAATTTTGGAGCAATGCATCCCAAGAATATCCTACTATCAATACTACTGCTTTGAGGATTCTTTTACCATTTGCTACGTCGTACTTGTGTGAAATTTGCTTTTCTTCAGTTGCAGTAATGAAATCGAAGTACAGATCACAAATAAATTTAGAAAAAGAAATGAAAGTAGCAATCTCAAAACTTTAGCCCAGCAGAAGTTATGCTCAGAAAAGCAAGCTCATCCTTCTCATTAATGGTATTTTTTGTAGTTTTTTTTTATGTTTTCTAATAAATAATAATTAAGATTCTATATTCTTTGGAGTTTTCTTTGAATAATAAAGTAATTTTATTGTCTGCTAGAGCTACACACAGGTATCTTCTTTTAGAAGGACGTCGCAAAAAAATTGCAACCTGTAAAGGGAGTCGCATTAAAAAAAAGATTGAGAACCCCTGTACTATGACATAGAAAAGTTATGGAACAATCAAACAATCAAGAGTTACTAAAAATAACTTTTAAAACTTTTAAGGAACCGCAAAAAGTATACAAAATAAACTAAAATTTTGAGTTATGAACGAATAAAAATTATCATAAAAAACATTTTGAATTAAAATGGAAAAATTAATAATAATAAAATGATAGTTCAGATTTTTTATTGTCTATGAAACTTTGAGGACGCACAGATAGATGACACAGCCCACACAAAGCACATGTGTCCTTCCAGAGCATCCAGGATTGCGGCATCTATGGGCACTTTCTAAGACCTGTGCTTCTGGGAGATGGGCGGCTGTTCTGTCCCTTCCTGCAGGAAGAGGTAGAGAAACCCTTCCAGGTCTTCCAGCTTGTTTTTAAGAGGTAGTTCATAATCCTCATCAGAATCTGTGTCTGATTCAACAGGTGCGTCCTTATTAATAATGAAGACTTGAGCAACCCGTCTCTCAAAATAATGCAAGTCCATCATGTCCTGCTTTCTAACTCCTGTCTTTTCACAGTCTTTCCTGTAAGTCAATCAACTGGTGACACAAGCCATGTCTACGAAGTGCTCTAAAATCCTACAGGTCACTTGAGCGTCTTGTTAGGATCGGTAGTGTGCTATTAATCGGTTATGAAGAGCCACCCCTCCCATATTTGTACTGTACTGCTTAACAACATTCGGCATTTAAATATCTAAATATGTTAAGCCTTGTGTGCTTTTAAATACCGCTTTGCTGTAGAAAATGGCTCAGCACCATGAGCCGTTGAAACCATAGTAATTATTTTATTATCAACTCATTTCAGTGCCAATACGTTTCCATTATCGGTTACCTTATTATCACAAGCACCTCTTCCTTCTTTATTCAAATTATTGTCAAATTTGAAATCGATGACATATATATATATATATATATATATATATATATATATATATATATATATATATATATATATATATATATATATATATATATATATATATATATATATATATATATATATATATATATATATATATATATATATATATATATATATATATATATATACATACATATATCACGGATGGTGGATCGTAATACATTAAAATGCCGAGTTTCAATCGTTCGTCTAATAATTAATTTGCACGACGTTTCGCCAAAATCTTATTTGGTATTTTCAAGGGCTCTTGCTGCTGCCGCTGCTCGATACTATGACCTTGCTGCTGCAGCCGCTCGAAGCTAATTGAGAAACCGACGTGCGGTCGCCGTCTTTTATAGGTCGGCATCTACGCAGATTGTAGGTAGAGGGGTCGGAAATGTTCGTCCGAGCATCGGTGTTTGCCGGCTGGGTGCTAATTACGGGTCCCGGCGCTATGCTGACTGTTGCCTTCTCGATGTTTTGGTTATTCCTTGGTTTAGCTAGTAGACCCTTCCATGTAGTGGAGATATTCAGCGCATCATCTCGCTTATTTAGCTGTCCATTCTTTTCGATTTCCAAGGCTTCTCTGGCTATGCGTGTTTTATAATGTGAAATCGAGGCTATTTGTTTAGATCCCTCAAAATTGATGTTATGACCAGTATCATGATGGTGGTGAAAAAGAGCTTAACATCTCTAAATGGAGTGTTCAACACATTGTCCAGAATGTTTTGAACAAGTGAAAAGTGTGTGGGAAGTTTCGTTCCCTCAGCCTAACATCCGAACAAAAGCCGCAACAAAATAATCACGGGCAGTGAGACGTGGTGTTACCAATATGAGAGTATCACAAAACGGCAAAATGCCAATAGCTCGATAGTGGTTCGCCGAAACCGAAGAAGTGCTACTGATAAAGTCAAGAGTAAAGATAATGTTCGTCGCATTTTTTGACGCTGAAGGAATCATCCACAAAGAATTTGTTTCCGAGGGCACTACAGTGAACGTCAGGTACTACGTGGGTGTTATGTCATAAATTTCTTTTCAAGTGCAAGACTTGCGCAAAATTTTGCTTATTTTTGTGTTTCCGTATTATATTTTATGAATTAAGAATTAATTACATCTTGGTCCACATTTCTTCGTTTATGTTAGGTACTAACATTTTAAGAATACTAGGAAATGCTTTCCAAATCTTCCACACCTGTTTAAAAAAAAAGATTCCTCAAGGTCTTCAAAATACTGGTTAAGTGCAGCTTTGACTTCTTTGATAAACATTTCTGACCATCGAGGTGCTTTTTTAGGTTTGGAAACAGTTGAAAGTCCGAAGGTGCCAAATCAGGAGAACAAGCCGGGTGGGGCAGCAATTCGAAACCACAATCACGAATTTGAGAGATAGATTCAACAGATGTGTGAACGCGAGCGTTGTCCTGATGGAACAAAACTTTCTTTCTCAGTAATCCTGGGCGTTTCGCTTTAATATCTTGACGTAAACGACGCAAAAGGGTACAATAGTAAGTCGAGTTTATTGTTTCGCCTTTCGGAAGGTAGTCTACCATAATAATATCTTTAGCATCCCAAAAAAATAACGCCATCACTTTTCCAGCTGACAGAATTGCCTTCGCTTTCTTTGGAGTCGGTTTACCTGATTTTTTCCACTGCTCTGGAGTATAGTAGTGGACCTAGGTTTCGTCCGTTGTGACAAATAAATAAATGAAATAAACCTGTTAAAAAAATCTTGCGGATCAGCCTCAAACATCTACAAACAGTCGTGAGAAATCGTGAGTCGAATTCATTTTTGCTCAACTGAAAGTAATCTGGGATTCCTAGCGAAAGTCTTAGAAAATCCGAGTTCGTTGGCAATGATGTTTTGTGTTCGTTCATATGATGCAATCTCCCTGATAGTCAATCTACGGTCTTTCAGTATAAGATGACACACTTTGCCGATGTTTTCTTCAGTCGTAGACATCATGGGCCGGCCGGAGCGAGGGTCATCTTCGATGCTCTCTCGTCCATGTTTAAATTCTGCAACCCATTTTTTCACAGTGGTATATGACGGAGCAGATTCCCCTAGTGTTGTTTTCATATCATCGTGGATCTCCTTTGGTGTCAATCTTTTTTTAAACAGGTACTCTGAAAAAATTCTGAAATATACTCCACAGGGTGTAGATTGAACGAAAATTATCGCGAGTGCATTACCTTTAATAATTTATCTGATATATAAAAAAGCAAAAATTTCAGGGTCATCAGTTTTCAACAAAAATCGGAAACAAACTTTGTTGAAAACTTATTTGGGGTGTGTTTTGTGAAGTCATTGATCATTTTATACTTCCGTAACAAAAATTATTATTTTAAAAGCAATCAACGTACGTATTTATTTATCACTACTCCTCGTCAGAGACCTACCGATTTTCAGCAAAATTCTTACCATGTTACTTAATAAAAATAAAATATTTGTCCGTATCTCACTTACTGATTTTAATTTAAAAAAATGAATAAAACTGAAATTTTAAAAATAAATAAATAAATGAAATAAACTAGCTTCGAAAAAAGTACGAAATATTATCTTCTGTGTATCTGAAAAAGTTAGTACGGACTTTCCCTTTAAGAGATAAAACATGTAAGCAATATGTAATTATTACCTACTACATAAAACATAATATGTAATTATTATCTAATACACAAAACATTATACCGAAACAAACAAAACTAAGCAAAATTTTTAAGTCTTGTACTTACTGAAAATGAACCATAATGTCCAAAATCAATTAGTAATTACAAATTTATTGGAATAGTAACTAATACAATACAGTATATAGATATACTCTTTTAAAATTCAACTTTTACATGAAATCATTATTTTTAAAAAAATTAATGTTACACTTGCAGGCAAATAAGTTAATCCAAAATTAAAAGTAAATAAATAAACGATCTCTTTTGTTTGTTAAGTATAAATAAACCGTTTTAAATTGTAGTAATATTCCCACATATTCGCACATTTCGTCCACGATTACACAAGGTATCTTCAGGGATATTAATTGTTTAAGATTAGAACACTGAATTCACTAAATTGCAACATCCATGATTTCCCTCATCATAGCTTTCGTGTCTTTGATTCCAAGATAAGATTTAGTGCGTTTCCTTCCATTTTTTTTTCCAACTGATATTGTTGCATTATACTTTACTACAAAAATTTATAACATCGAGTCTATTGATCTTTTCATTCTGTCCATAAGGGAAACCCAGTAAAAGGGAACTTCGTCGACACTAAGAAAACTCAAAGTAACTTGGAATGATAGTGGCGGCCAGAGGCTCCATGGCGTAGTACTTGCTTGCGGTGTGTTTGTGTAGAAGGTTCCGGGTTCAATCCGGGCAGGTCGGTATACTTATTTAATAAATTATATCAGTATATTTGGTCTGGTTACGTACATAGGTAGTAGTTGTTTGCAGAAACGCAATAACGTCCGTGGAAAAATGTATGTTTCGGCACTTGGATAACGGCATCTCCGCCGATATCTTTAAGATATAAAAAAGGGTAAAATAGCTAATCAGGTGGGGAGGTGAACGATAAAAAAAAAGGTAAGAAATGAAAAAATATATATTTTTTATAAATATACCAAATATTTTACTAAAAGAGTAACGTTCTACTATGATAATATCTCTTAATATAAACTCAGCAACTTTATCCTCGAAACGTGCAATGAACGTAGGTAGAAAGTAGTTTTATGCTCTCCTACGGAATACAATTTATGCAGTTCGGAGTTCTAATGTTCAATATAATGTAACCCCGTGGAGTAATGCGAGTATTAAAGCCGAATAAAATGTAAGATTTTATTGTGTCACGATTTATCTTTATTTATGTAAATATATTTGCTAGCATTTGAGCTACATTGATCATATGAATATGATGACAGGTCGCGATCTTGGAGGTGCCAACTTTAACATCATTTCTCTATCTTGCCAACCATATTAGAAAGGGATATTATCTAAAATTAATTCATATTGCTTTTCTAAGACTGATTTACCAAGACGTCATAATCAGTAGTGTAGGTAAATTGAAAGAAAGGAGTGGTGCAGATGGATAAAACAAGCATATAGACAAAAAGGCGAAGCTGCATATAGAGGGGGGACGAGTTAACAATGTCAACCCTACGTTATACCCAAAAAAGGTACCTGATAGAGGGGGGAGTGAGCGTCTCAAAATTTTTTTTTATTGTGATCGAACTGTAAAAGCTTAGACCTTTCATAGGACAATCAAATGGATATTGATAACCGGGGGAGAGGATTTTTAAACAAAACCTTTTTTAAAGTAAAATTTTAGAAGTTTAAATTCTGTTTACCACAATCAAACACGGCCGATGATCCGAAAAAAATCTCTGTTTTATAATGACACTTTGAACTTGCCCTCAAATAACTCTCTTTTTCTAGGGGCTCTATTTGCTACATCATTGAGACGGAGGGGAATAGACGTCCGTGGCCCTTGGCTATGCCTTTAGTCATAATGCTAATTTATGTTGATTTGACCGATCCGAGAGACACACAAGAAAAAGCAGCACACACACACACAGCACAGCTTTATTTATGTAACACGTAGGCTGAAAACTTTTTGATCTGACACATAGATGTCGCTCTTTTGAAAAAATCCATACGATTTTTAGGAATTACCAACTTTCAGGCAATACGTGTCAAAGTATCATGATATTTCGACGATTAGTTTAAAAGTTACAGTGGTTGTAGTGACGCTACATTTGATATTTTTAAAACAATGGAAAAAATTGAATTTCGTGTGTTGATTAAACAGTTTTTTGATGGGAAAAAATACCGTTCAAGCAAAGCAATGGGTTGATAAGTGTCATGGGGACTCTGCCTCTGGAAAATCACTTATCATTTACTGGTGCTGATGCTGAATTTAAACGTGGTTGTACAGATACAAAAGTTGCTGAACGCTTTGGACGCCCAAATGAGGTCGTTACACTGGAAAACATCAAAAAAAATCCATAAAATTGTTTTGGATGACCGTAAAGTGAAATTGCGTGAGATAGCTGACACCCTAAAGATATCAAAAGAACGTGTTGGTCATATTTTGTATGAACATTTGGATATGAGAAAGTTCTGTTCGAAATGGGTATCGCGTTTGCGCACCGTGGACCAAAAACAACAACGTGTTTGGACCTTGTTTAAACGCAACAAAAAGGATTTTTTCATGCGATATGTGACAATGCATGAAACATGGATCCACCACTACACACCGGAATCAAATCGACAGTCAGCTGAGTGGACAGCAGCCGGTGAAAGCCGCCCGAAGCGACCAAAGATACAACAGTCGACTGGGAGAGAGTTTTGATCTCTGTATTTTGTGATGCGCCTGGAATAATTTTCATCGTGTTCGCGGGAAAGAGATTTGGCTACAGTGAAGAAGTTATCGTCGAAACTAAGGCCTATTTTGAAGGCAAAGACACATCCTTCTACAAGAAAGATATAAAAATGTTAGAAAAGCGTTGGACTGATTGTATCCCTCTTGAAGGAGACTATATTGACTAATAAAGTTGAATTTTGAAAAAAAATGTGTTTTAAGTAAATAGTGACTTTTAATAATATTATTAATTAAACAAAGATTTAAAAAAAAAGTGTTAACTAATTCAGTTTACAAGAGGGTATTTTTTACCTATCCAGGTAACGTTAAATAAAAAAAAAAACTTGATTGCCAAATTATTGTCGCTGTGAAAATGATGAAATTTGGTACGTTGTGTTTTGCGGTTTTCACAATTTTTTTTTTCCGAAAATTAAGTGAAAGGAATTTGAAGGATTGTGCAGTAATAAAGTTTCTCAACAAAGAGTGAAATGGACTAAAAGTTATTCACGAAAGAATGCCCCATGTGTACGGCTATGAGGGCCCATCTTATTTTCTAGTTAAATTTTGGTTTAAATTGTTTCCATGAAGTCAAAACTCAATTCAGGATGAGCCTAGATTCGGAAGACTTATTGAGGCAAGGATTGAAGAAACCATCAGGCTTGTTAAAGATTTGCTTGATGAATGGTGTGTTTAGCGCTTGCGAGAAAAACTGGAGTATCTGAAACTACAGTTTTTAAAATTTTACAGGATGGTTTAGAGATGAAAGAAGCTTCTGTACGATGGATCTCTAAACTCCTTATATTAGAACATAATCTAGTGACAGAAGAAATTTCTCAAGAACCTTCGACCGTTTTAGAGAACAGTGATAGTTGTTTTTAGCGAATTATCAACGACGAGAGTTGGGTATTCTAATGGAATTCTTCCAGGGAGCAGGAGTCGATGCAAATTGTTTATAAGAGCTCACCACCTTCAAGGAAGGTAAAAATGCAGTCGTCTTTTGGAAAGTAGATTTGTGACCGTTTTTTGGAACTGCGAAGAAATTAACTTACTTTATTAGAGCATCAACGTCAACAATTATGGAAAAGCTTACGAAGGAATGACCCCCAGCGATTTATAGAGAACCAAACCTTTATTGCACGACAACTGCAGGGCTCCAAGGCTTGCACAATGCACAATTCACACCAAAAACTGTGAAGTCAATGTGATTCAAAACTTCTACCATATTTTGTGATTTAGAGCTCCTTGAGTCAGATGTTCGAACAGCCGAAAGGGCCGAATTTTTCTCAGATAATGAGTTGAAAGCCGCTGTCGCGTTGATTTTTTTTTTTTTTAAACAACTCGAGAAGGGCTGGTATGGCAGTGTATTAGGTATTAGGTAGAAAAATATATTTTTTTAAGATTTGCTAGTTCTCTATAATAGTTAGGTAGATAACACAAAAAAAAAACAATGTTACAGGAAAGATATCATTAGTGTCATTTTATAGAATATCAATTAATATCCTTCTCATTCATTATTTTTGCACCTTTTCTGTTTAATTTTTCTAATTTTATTCTAATTCTAAATAAGTAAACAATTTCAATAAAGGAAAATGTACAGGGTGAGCAACGATAGAGTCAAGTTCATTATCTCATTTGTTTCCGGAATGACGAAAAAAAAAATGTTAAATACAATAGTTTTAGGGAATATTCAGGTGCACAGTTTAAAATTATTTTTGAGAATACAGGGTACTTCAAAAAAGTGTGGCCGATATAACATATGTTTTTTTTAAATGGAACATCCCATTTTCTAATTTATTTTTAAATTCTGCGTAGAATTTTGTAACTTTTTTAGTAATAATGTTATACCCCTAAACCTAGTAGTTTTTCTAATATTTCAATTTTTTTAAAAAAAAAATTCTAGTTTTCAGTTTTGTAAAAAATTGCCAGTAGCACCATTGTTTCTGAAGGTGGAATACTCATAATTGGTACGAGCGTTCTATAGAGATGAAAAAAAGATATATGTAAAGAAATTTGAGTTAGATGTTACAGGGTGTTCCAAATAAATTTGTGCATTTCGACTATTTTAAATTGAAAAATCTTAAATTGATTAAGTGGCACACCCTGTATATTATTATTTTTTCTGGTAGATTTTACAAAACCCTCCAACTTTTATTAAGTATGTTATATACCTATTTCTAATAGTTTTCGATTTATTTTGAATTTTTCAATTTTTGCCCTTATTTTTAATACACTACATGGAGTAGTCTTTAAAAGAGATGGCATCACAAACAAAAAACCTTTATGATTTTAAGTGGGTGTCAACTGAAGTTTCGCTTAAATATTTATGACATTTTGTCTCATAGTTTGCGAGTTACAGCTGTTTGAGTGACGCTACTTTAGATTTTTGCAAAATGAAATAAAAAGAATTTTGTGTGTTAATTAAACATTGCTTTTTAATAGGAAAAATACAGCCAGAACTTAAGAATGGCTTGGGAAGTATTATGGCACATCTGCTTAAATGCGGTGGTACAAGCACTGATAATACATCATGCTTCTGACCTCCAAATGAGACAGTCACTCCAAAAAATACAGAAAAATCTACCCTATTGTTCTGAATAACTGAAAAGTGAAGAGAGATAGCTGATATCGTGAAGATATCAACAGAATACTTGAGGCATATTTTGCATAAACATTTGCATATGAAAAAGCTATGTGCCCGATGGATTCCGCGCACTCTCACGATTGAGCAACAATAGCAAAGTGTCGAAGATTCAGAACGCTCTTTGGGACTGTTTCATCGTGATCCAAAGGGGTTTTTGTGTCGATTCGTAACAATGGATGAAACATATATCCACAACTATACGCCTGAGTCCAATAGGCATTCCGCAGAGTGGCTGGAACAGCATGGAAGCCGACCGAAGCGACCAAAAATATAAACATCAATCAATCAAAATCTTTGGCAAGTATTTTTTTGAATGCGCATTACTAATCGACTATCTCAAGAAGAGGCGAACAATCACCGAAGACTGTTACGTTAGTTTATTGGACTGTTTGAACAGTGAAATAAAGAAAAGGAGGCCACATTTAGCGAAGAAAAAAGTATTGTTTCACCAAGATAATGCACCAGCTCACAACTTTATAAAATCGATGGTGAAATTGGACCAATTGGGCTATAAATTGCTTCTTCATTCTCCGTATTTACCAGATGTGGTCCCCAGTGATTATTATCTCTTTTCAAATTTGAAAAAGTTACTCCAGGGAAAGAGATTTGGCTCAAATAAAGAAGTCGAATGGGAAACTGAGGGATATTTTAGAGAGCTCGACAAATCGTACTATATTAGAAGTATTCAAGTGTTGGAAGATCGCTGACATAAGGAAACTATGTTAAAGAATAAAATCGATTTTTGGCAAAAACATTGTTTTTTCTTCAAAAGTCTAGGGACTTTTCACTCCCGTTTTATATTTTTTATCATTGAAAATTTTTTAATTTTAAAATATTGATTCCAATTTTTTATGAGTTTAAGTTTTTTGTAAATAGGTTTTTAAAGAAAAGTCTAAAAGAACTACCATTTTATCAGTAACTAACTTCGATTGCAGTTTAAATGAGCTTATATATTTTCTTTATTTTGTAGTCTTTAGTGCCTTATGATATGCTGATGTCAGCGCGAAACCCGCAAAAACGTAATTAAATAAAGAATTTGGAAAATAATAAGACGTCGTGTAGTCATTCCATTTGTCTATAATTGTTACCGGAAGAGCAAATACAAAACGTTATTTTTTTAGTGTTCCGTACGCAGCACTTGTGGGATCATTTCGGGGTTTATCCATCTGTCTGTATGCTTGTCTTCGAAACTATTTGACGTAGAAAGTTGAAATTTTCGCTCAAATATAGAAATTGATGAATACTGAGTCATGAATGTTTGAAAGTTAAAAATTTAAAAGTAAAATTTTTTATTTAAGGGGTTAGTTTTAGGCGGTAAAATCGGAAGTGAAAATTTTTTGTTTTACCAGGTCATCGGGTGGAGAGTAAAATCAAAGCGTGTGAAAACATGAGTTCAAAAATATATATGATGTAATACTTGCGCATACTTTTTTTTGTATTTTTTTTTATGGGTCTAGCACACGTGCTGCAGGGAACAAGTCCCTAAAGCGCTACAGGAGCGACACGTGCGCGGAAAAAGCGATTCACGTTGTTTTTGAATCGCTGTAAAGTGCACTCGGTGGGAAACACAGTCCTGGGCAAATTATTCCAAAGGGATGATGTTCTCCATATAAAAGACTTCTTGAAAAGCGTTGTACGAGGCGTAACAAGCTGAACCTCAAGTTGCCAACCGTTCTTCGATGTTCCTACGAATCAAGGCCATCTGTCAGTTCCGGGTCTGCAATCAGACGAACAGCTCTTCTCTGAATAGAATCCAACAAATGCAGTGTATGTTTGGGAGCCGAGCCCCAAACATGGGAGCAGTTTTTCATAGTTGGTCGAATTTGAGCTTTGTAAAGAATTAACAGTTGTTGTGGAGTGTAAAGCTTTCTGGCTCGAAATAATATTCCCAACTTTTGAGAAGCTCTCCTTGCTATGCCTGCAACATGGTCATGCCAGGACATATTTGCTCCCAAATTAACGCCCAACAAATTGAGTGACGATGTTAGAGGAATGGAGTGCCCCGACATAACTATGTCGGGTTTAGCAACGTTAACTTTTTTAGAAAAATCTGCCACCTGGGTTTTTGTAGCGTTAAATTCCACTTGGTTACTGTTACCCCAAGATAGAATTTTTTCCAGGTCTTTGTTAAGTTGAATAACTTCCTGCTGTCTGCGGATATTCGTCTGAGTAGCCGATGTCCGAGCGTTCAAAGTGAATGAAGAGATAAGTATACTGTCATCTGCAAGCTGTAGATTGGTTTCTCGGTCTTTTCCAGCAGATCGTTAATATAAATGAGAAAGAGAGTAGGAGACAGTATGGAGCCTTGGGGTACACCGGCGTTGATAGTAAAGGTGTTAGAAAGAAATCCGTCGACCGCCACTCGTAAAGAACACTCTCTGAGGAAACATGAGAGCCACAAACAGAACTTTTCGGACATACCATAAGAACGTAGCTTAGCCAACAGCCCATCGTGCCAAACACGGTCAAATGCCGTGGATATGTCAAGAGCAACCGCTCGAGATTCTCCAAAGTGTTCAATTGCGTTGTTCCAAACATGTGTTACATAAGTCATGTTGAATCCTTCAAGATATTTTAGAAGATGCTGATTGATAGCCTTTTCCATGACTTTCGATATTATTGAAAGCAGTGCGATTGGTCGGTAGTTATGTGGCAAGGTCTTCTTGCCTTTTTTAGGTATCGGCTGAACTGTGACACATTCCCAGCAGGAAGGAAATATTCCCTTTCTGAAGGATAGGTTGAAAAGTCTACAGAAAACTGGTGTTAGTTCCCTCGCACAGTTTTTGAGAACTATGGCAGGTATTCCGTCAGCGCCAGAAGCTTTTTTGTTGACTAGCTTCATTAAAATACGTTTTATGATACGCTGTTTGAAGACAATATCGGGGATCCTTGACTGTACTATGGGAACAGTAGATGGTGTTTTTCCTTGGAAATCGAAGTGAAGCAATGAGTTCAGCCAACAAGTTCGCTTTCTCAACAGGTGTCGTTGTAATAGAATTATCTGGCCGTGTGAGTGGTGGTATGGTGGATTTGGTGAAATTTTGACTGACTACCTTAGCGACTGACCAAAAGGACCTGAAATTGTTGGGACAAGCGAGAAAGTTTGTTTCTAATTCGTTGATTGTGTGCCTCCTTGGTTTCGTCGATAATTTCTTTGGATCTGTTCCTAGCACGAACCAAGGGTGTTACGGTTTATGGTTGTAAGGATTTTTACGCCATTGTCGGTAGGCAAGATGTTTAGAAGCAACAGCTTCTTGGCATTTTCGGTCAAACCAAGGCTTGTCGTTGGAAGGGCATTTCTTCGAAAAAGGGATGTAAGCCTCTATACCGGCCAAAATAACATCGGAAACCTCCCTGGCGCAGTCAGATGGGTCTTTGGATCGAAAAAAAACGTCTAACCAAGGGAAAATTCAAAAATATTCCATGAGATTTTCCCATTTAGCAGATTTGTAGTGCCAAATCTTGCGCAAAATTACCTTATCTCGAAAAATACTGATTAAAAAATTTTGATAAAATGCTGGAATAGTGTTTATAGAGTGTAGATTAAGCCAAAGCGATCACAAGTGCATTACGTTTGATAATTTATCTGGTATAAAAAGAAATACTGAAAAAAACAATGGGAATTAGGGAAACTCGTACAAAATGGTGAAGGTGAATTATTTTCCATCCCTTATGGCATGATGACAAAATAATTTTAAGTTATTTGTTTATAATTAAATATTTAGGTAGTAAATAATTGTTTTCCATTTCTACTACTAGATTCTATATTGAGCTAGACTGATTTATTGGCGATTAGTTAAGATGCTATAAATATTATATATTACTGATTAAGAAAAAACGTGAAAATATATTGGATCTTAACATGTCAGCGTCTAATTAACTTAGCCTAGGTAAGGATTTTATTTTATTTTAAAAGCAATCACGGTACGGAACACTAATTGCGAAAGTCTAACTTGCACTTGACAGGTTTATTTAATACAAAAAAGTTTTCTAGACATTTTTGTCTCCTATAAATATTATTTTTTTGCTACACTGTGCAACGCATTCACATCCGACAAAGTTTTAAATATCACTATTAAGGAACGGGAAACGTTATAACTACTAAAACTATAAATCAAATCAAATTTGGTTTGGATTAATAAAGAATCTGAAAAAGTTGTTATTTTATAAATGACTAGTCGCCGTTGGTTTCTATTTTCAGATAAAATTGCATTAAAATGTAGACTTTTGCAAAAAAAATAATTGTTTTTGGAAACACTTTATAGAAATAATAAAACTTGAACTTTATCGTCAGTAACGTAATAGCACTTTACAAGATTCTGTAATTTGCTATTAGGGTTTAAGATGCAATGAAGACGGATATCTCGATTGAGATAAAGCAATGTTAAGCGAAAAGTGGTTACTACACCGTAAAATTGAATATAGAATGCGAAAACAGGAGATTGGATGTAAATTAAGATGATATTATACTAAGTTGGTTACCAAATCTAGTGTAAAATTAATAGTTGTTTAATGAGAAATTACAGTTCCTGATATTAAACCACCTTAAATTAGAGTCTTAATAGGATGGTGACCCTTATTTCATGGCAGATTTCGATCTAAAATGACAATTCAGCTTGTACTATGCTTATAAATAAAAGGTAATTTCCAGGAACTAGATATGTGGCCAAGTGCAAGTCGGACTTACGCAATTAGTGTTCCGTACGTTGATTGCTTTTAAAATAAAAAATTTTATTACGGAGGTATAAAATGATCAATGACTTCACAAAACATATCCCAAATGAGTTTTCAACAAAGTTTTTTTCTTCACAGAAAACTGATGATCTTGAAATTTTTGTTTTTTTATATGCCAGATAAATTATTAAAGGTAAAGCACTCGTGATAACTTTCCTTTAATCTACACCCTGTGGAGAATATTCCAGAATTTTTCGCAATTTTTTTAAAAATAATACGAAGAAAAGTGTACGCAAGCATTCCATCATATATATTTTTGAACTTATGTCTTTACAAGCTTTCATTTGACACCCCATTTAATGGCCCGGTAAAAAAAATTTTTTGACACCCTAAACTAACCCCTGAAGTCAAAATTTAATTTTCAAAACTACACGGCTCTGATCAGGCCGTCAATTTTTATATTAGTGCGAAATTTCAACTTTCTATGTCAAATAGTTTCGGAGAAAATCGAGTGTAACAGATGGACAGACAGCCACCGAAGTGATCTTATAAGTGTTCCACACGGAGCACCATAAAGAGAGTGAAGGAGGTGGCCTTCAAGCATCAAGCACTATCTACAGCTACCTCTTTCCCTCTCCTTTCCTCTCCCTAAATATATATATATATATATATATATATATATATATATATATATATATATATATATATATATATAAATACAATCTTAGTTGGGGAACTCGGCAAGAAGGGGGCGTGATAAGAGATCACACATTTTTCATTATGCCAATATTTCGGTCCTGGATTGGGACCTTCTTCAGGGCAGAACTGAAAAGAAGAACAAAGCGTATTCACTGATCGTGTCTGGGACAACTTTAAATTAATGATGTTATCGTTAGGTTGTTATAATAAATAAAATTAGTGTAGAACAAGAATAAGATATTAGTCATAATAAGTTAAGAAGTGCAAAGATTTCGTTAGCCTGAATGGCCGTAGGTAGCTTATACATACAAAAGTTGTTACATATAAAAGTTGGTTAATCCATAAAATATATAAAATACACACTAAAACACTGTAGACAAAAATCTAAAAACCAAATTTAAAACATGGATGTAATTGGAACCTTGGATGTTGAGAACATTGTTAATTATTTCACCTGTGACCACCACACATGGCCACCGCCATTTAGGAAAGATGACAAGGACGACAGGAGACAGCTGCCCGACAGAGATAAGGGGTTTAGTCAAGAAAACTCAATTAACCAGAATGCGGGGTCGACACCTGGAAGGAACCGATAGAAAAGGAAGTGCAAATATTGGACCCTGAGTGAGAAGGAGATAGCCAATTGAGCGACCAAAAAACCCCGGTATGTAGTAGAGGAAGGATAAATCATAACCTAATTATAGGTAAAGGGTGAGCGAGGGAGCGAGAGAGAGAGAGACAATAATGGGAGCAACGAAGAAGAAGATTATCTAATGAAATAATTATTAATTTAATAATTTCTTGTTAGAATCTGATTGGAGGAAGAGATTGTTTGCAAAAACCAATGAAGACTGGAGGCACCAGGAGGTGTTAGAGGGGTGACGCAAGGTACTGTCAATGGAAGGAAGACAGTAATCGCTAGGTGCACAAAGTGGCCCAGAAAAAATGGAAGGAATCTGTGGAGCCCAGGATCAAAGAGAACCGTAAATAAAGAGATGAAGGAGGAGAGAAACCCTGGAAATTACGGAGCTAAAAGAGAGACGACCAACGCGGTTCAGATGGATCATAAAACACTTGAAGACAGGGAATTATTGTGTGGAATTGATTTATCACAGGAGAGGAGGAAACTATATATGCTACTAAGACCATCTAGATCGGTTCTTTTATTGATATTAAGGTGATTCTCCTGGATGTAACACATCTCAAGGAATTCTCTCTTGGAAAGATTGTTAGAGAAATGAAGAATTTTGGGTTCCCTGAAATTAAAAGAATGACCATTGCAACAGAATGGGTCGCCAAAGCACATCTGTGTGGATGGCATCTAGTATCACTTTTATGGAGTGCAATACGACGATTCAAGTTTTGAGAAGTTTGGCCAATATAGATTGATGGACAATTGAGGCAGGAAATTGAGTAAACCAAGTCTGACATGGAAAGAACTGGCAGCGGGGCCTTCAGCTTGCTGAAGACACGTCTGTTTTTGAAGAAGTAATATTTAGCAATTTTAATGTTAGGAATGACACGCAAAATGTGGACCAATTTGTTTGTAAGGCCAGGAATGAATGATAAAGAAAGCAGCGACTAATTTATTTCGACTGGGGGAGTTAAAGGGGGAGGGGAGATATGCGGTAGGTGGAGGGGAGGGGGTTCTGGGGGAATTTGATGGATATGAGTAAGCTTGTTGACTTCATCTTTGGTTCTTAGTAAGAGTTTTCGATTGTATCCATAATCTATGAAAAGGTTTGTGTTTCTTGTGACTGGAGTAAGAAATCAGGATGGACTATTATCTTCAGTATTCTATATAGGCCTTTGATGACGTTGACTTTCACCTTCCAATCATGGCTAGAGTTTGCATGGATATATCTCCCAGAAGAAGTAGGTTTTCTATACCAATCAAGTTTGATGATGTTATGGGAGTCTCTAACGACTCTTGTGTCCAGAAATGGAACAGCATTGTTGGTTTCTTCTTCCATTTGTGAATTGCAGGTGTAGATCGAATGAGTTGAAAACATGAAGAACTTCTTCTTTGTCATCAGCTGGTATGGATAGAATTAAATCGTCTACGTATTGATATAGGAATGGAAGTCGGAAGGATAATCTTTGAGTGCAGCTTTTTAAAGCATACGACATAACGATTGAAGCAAGAACAGGACTGAGGTTACTGCCCATAGGGCATCCAAAAATTTGAGAGTAGAAAGAGTCTTTAAATTTGAAAAAGGTTGACTGGAAAATAAATTCTATTATTGATAAGAAGAAGGATTTGCTGATTTTGGTGTTGGGTGAGATTAATGCCCATTCAGAGTCGATTATTTGGCGGGTTAACTGCCATGAAATATTCGTGAAAAGACTGACTACATCAAGTGATATGATAACGTGGTTTTCTGGTAATTGGAAATTATTGACCATTGCACTAAACGCAAATGTATGATAATTGAGGAAGGACTTTTCAAGAAGATTAGCACAAAATTTACTGGCCAGGTTTTAGTATATATTTTGTTACGTTATAGTGTTTGGAGTTGATAGCAGAATTCTCTCATTGTAGATGCAAATACATGTTGCATGAGATATATGCATTTTGTTGGATTTTGCTACCTGTTTTGAATTATTTTTAAGGGTTCACCCTATTTTAGGCAGAAAACCTTTGAGTCATAAAATGTAAATGGTGGTTTATCGGTAGCATAGCCGTCCGGGCGCAACCTGCTTTTAGTGTTTTTAGTGTTCCGTACGGAACACTTATAATATCACTTCGGTGTCTGTCTGTCTGTCTGTCACACCCGATTTTCTCCGAAACTATTTGACGTAGGATGTTCAAATTTGGTACTAATATAGGAATTGATGTTCTCATCAGAGCCGTGTAGTTTTGAAAGTTAAATTTTGACTTAAGGGGTTAGTTTTGGGGGTGAAATCGGAAGTGAAAAAAAAAAAATTTTACTAGGTCATCGAGTATGGTGTCAAATGAAAGCTTGTGAAAACATGAGTAAAAAATATATATATATATATAATGTAATACTTGCGCGCACTTTTCTTTGTATTATTTTTAAAAAATCGCGAAAAATCGCTGTCCCCCCTCTTATCTCGAAAAGTTCTTATCAAAAAATTTTGAAAAAATTCTGGAATATCCTCCACGGGGTGTAGATTGAACGAAAATTATCACGAGTGCATTACCTTTAATAATTTATTTAGTAAATAAAAAAAAAAAATTCAAGGTTATCAATTTTCATTAAAGATTGGAAACAAACTTTGTTGAAAACTCATTTGGGATGTGTTTTGTGAAGTCACTGATCATTTTGTACCTCCGTAACAAAATTTTTTATTTTAAAAGCAATCAATGTACGGAACACTAATTGCGCAAGTTCAACTTGCACTTGACCGGTTATTTCTTATAGTGCCATCTCCATTACTGAAGTTGAGCTGTAATCACGGCGAATTCTTCCCTATCCTGGGCAATTCTTAATAAAATGTGGGTATCCAGGTCTGTCCAATCTCGTATATTTTTCAGCCAGGAACATTTTCGACGCCCCACACTTCTTTTCCCTTCCATCAACAATCGGAGCAGTGAGTAACGTGGACCCCTATAAATATGTTCCAAGTAACGAGTTTTTTGTCTTTTAATAAATGACAATAGTTCTCGTTCTCTACCCATTTGACGAAGTACATCTTCATTAGTAAGACGGTCTGTCCAAGAGATCTTCAATATTCTGCGCATGACTTATAATTCAAAAGACTTCAAACGATTCATTGATCGTACTCCCAAGGTCCAGGCGTCAACTCCATATAAAAGCACTGGATATATATAGACTTTTACGAAACGATAAAAAGTATCCAAAGAAAGGGTTGAGTCTGTGAGGAGGTGTCTCATTTTGAGAAAAGCTGCTCTGGTCATTTCAATGCAAACTCGTAACTCAACTTCAGCATTCAAATCATTAGTTACCCAACACTCTAGGTATTTAAATTTGCTTACTTGTTCTATCAATTGATCGTAAACACAAATATCTGTTTGCAACCCGGGTGTTCTTGAAATGACCATTACTTTCGTTTTATTAATGTTTACTTCCATGCCTAAAATATCGCCTTCCCTAGATATATTGTTCATAAGACGCTGAAGTTCATCCGCTGTATCTGCTGTAATAACGGTATCATCAGCGTACCTTAAGTTGTTAATGATTTTGCCATTAGCTTTGATACCATCTGTGGCATTCTCTAAGGCCTTCTGGAATATGTACTCAGAGTATAGATTAAACAGGTAGTGTTTAATAAACAAAATTATCTTAAAAGTAAAGTTATAGAAATATAAGATTTATTACCAAAAATTTTTTAAGCTGTAGTAACTGTAAACTATGTATATATACAAATTCACAATTTACGATATATAAATACTTTAATTACAATCAAAAACAATCATTATCTTCAAAATCTGAAGACTCGCCTTCTCTTAAATTAGTAATTAAGGTTCTATTTCCACAGTTTCTTCGATGTATTCGTCAATTTTCCACCACTTTATTTTCTTCTTCTATAACATGTCGAAGGGCCTTATTCCAATTATCCTCTTTGATCCTCTCTATTTCGGGGAGTAATAATTGCCTTACGTCTTGAAGTTTGAACGTGGTGTTTTTGTTTGCAACGAAACCTTTCATTTGTGCCCAAATTAGCTCTGTGGGATTCAATTCGCAATGATATGGAGGTAATTTAAGCACTGTGATATTCCGTTTCTTTACCATCTCATCGACTGCGTATTTCTTGAACTGTACCTTATTTTGTTTCGCAATTTTGAGAAGTCCCGCTTTTAACATACAATCTTTATGTTTGATCCATTGAGGCATATTCGCTTTCTTCCATGAATTTGTCGGGAGTCGTTCTAATAATCGAGAATAGTATGGGACATTGTCTAATACTATAACTGATTCTGCTGGTATACATACAATCATTTGTTGGAAGTGCTCCTCAAAAACATCGGCCGTCATCTCCTCGTGGTAATCTTTAGTTGACTTTGATTCGAATTCTAACAAGCCACCGTCGAGAAATCCGTTTTCACTCCTAATTATGTGCTATAATTAGCTTTCGACCTTTTCTTGAAGGGGGTTGTAATCCAGTTGACTGTGTGCCCCTCATTAACCCAAGTCTCATCTAAATAAAAAATTTCTTTCTTCGGCTTGAAATTTTCTGATTGCTCGTAAATATTCTCTTTCCTAACAAATTATTTCTGTTTTATCGATAAGAATAGATTTTCTATTCTTTATGTAGTGTAGGTATTTCTTTCTTAATAAAAAAAATGGTGTTCTTTTCTTCTTATTGCGTTTTTAAAGTTTTCATCGATCTCTAAGGGCTCCTTTCCTTTGCGATTCTGAGGTTTCTTTGCAACGACCGCGTTTTCTTTCTTTTAGAAATCTATAAATAGTTGCTGATTCAACTCCCGTCATGTTGGCATAGGTTTCTACAATTTCACGGACTTGGCTCGTCGTCTGTAGATGCATTAGGCATGGACGTTAAGTATCATTGTTTTTTTCGCAAGTAAAATGCAGATTTACAGACCCGGCGACGTTTGACTGAGGCAATACCTGAAAGTTGAAGCCATCGCTGTTCTGATTTGAACTAAGCATATTATAGGTTTTTGCTTTATTTTAATACTCACACAGAATATTTTTATTGCATACTTAGGCACCTACCTACCGATAATTACTTTGGTTAATTATATTCCAATAACTGCTAAAATCCCAAATAATTTTATTGTACCTATTATCATTAAGTTTTATAACACTGTAGACTTCTAGTTCTTAAGAATTGTTAATTGTACTCGTTTAGGCCTTTATCATACAAATAAGATTTTTACTTTCATCATTTATTCATTAAAATAAACTTTGAAATGCGTTGATTTATATAGCTTATTGTAAAATTTAGAAGGCATGTAATAACATATTTTTTGGAAAAAGGACGCACTGTTCTATAGAGATAGAAAAGAAAGGTGATTAAAACTAAAAATGCAAATAATTGGTAGAGAAATTTCAGTTGCTTATTATGACATTTTAATGTTTATAACCCATGTTGTGTGCTATCAACTCCAAACAAACGGACCTTAGGTAACCTAAGGAATAAGCAGTGACGATAATATTGAATTAAACCGGAAAAAATTTTGTCGCCAGCGCAATCTCTTGCAAAAAAACCCTAAACAATAATTCTGTAGTCCAGGTAAATGGAGCCACGGGCACAGCTAGTACATTATAAGACACGCAAATATTGGATGGAAAACATCATTTAGATGTATATATAAGAAGTGATTTTGAGCTTCTTTTAAAAATCGTAATATTATAACTTATTTTATGATATATGGCAATGTCGCTTTAGGTTAAAGATTTCCAGAAAATTAAGAAGAAAGTTATGTATAATATTAAGGAGAGTGTGAACTGTACTATACTCTATTATAATCTTAATTTTTTTCTAATATACATATATTAAAAGTATATAGGTATTTATGTATACTACTGTCAGAATATTATACTTAATAAAACATGCCTGGTGGTATTATATATCAAAGATGAATAATGCGTTCTTAGTTTATTATGATTTTAGCCTCTCTGGGATATTGAAGTATTGTCCTGAGTTTTGGACCTTGAAAAACTTGTGCTCTTTAGTTTGTAAACAATTTAAGTTTTCAAAACGCATTTTTTGAGCTAAAAATGTGAATAACTCTGGCTATATAAAGATCGGATCGGAACAAAAAAATATCCAAACTCTTCGTAGTGAAATTACCAACAAATCCTCGTTATTTTTAAGTAGCTCAAGTGCGTACATAACCTACAAAATTGAAAAAACAGACCATAAACTTTTTTTTTCATTTTATTGTACAGGTCGACTCAGTGGACCGATTGGCTGGAATCTTTTATCATATTTATTATATATTGAAACCAGCCAGCACAATTGAATTTATTATTTGGTTGGCTTTTTATTTTCAAAATTTAGGTCTAGAGGCTAGCTTTCTGATGCCGTTTGTAGCGTTAAACAACCCCCGACGGAGGGCAGGTACGCATTGAAATTTTAGGCTTTTATAAGCGAGAGATATAATTGTATCTTACTTACTTTGAGTTTTGTTCCCTCATTTGTCGATACTCGTTCGGCTGATGAGCCATGAAACGGCGAAACGCGACCTGAGATGGACAAATGGAGAACAGTGGCCACTGCTGAAATATGGACCTGGTTCATTTTTAGTAGTTAAAGCAGATTTTAATTATTGGGTTAGAACTTTAACAATCGAGTTGCTTAGCGGCAATTATTAGTAATAATTTCACTCTCAGTCTGTGGCTTTAAATAGCCCCTGACCGAGGACAGGTATGTTTTTAAATTTTAAGCTTTCACAACTCAGAGATGCAATTTGTTGTATCCTATTAGGATGATATATTTAGTATTATTTGAGAACCATATTGGATTATTTGTCCAGGTAGTTAAAGTGTTGAACAATGCTTTTCTAATGAAAAAATTTTCATAAACTGTTTTGTCCTTATTAAGCACGCGGCTATTATTTGAATTGAATTCCAAGATAGTTCTCTCCACCTTAGCTCGTAGCAAATCAATATCCAGCGCATTTATGACGATATTTGTATCAGCTGCAAATAATGTTGAGCAATCCGAGTTAATATTTGAAGGGAGAGCATTAAAGAACATTACAAATAACAATGAACCCTGAATAAATGACGCGGATTTGATACCATTAACAAGTCTTCTATCCCCAAGGAATGATATAATCCGTTTAAACTATATATCTGCGGTATTTAATTTATCAATTAGTAAGTGCTACAAATTGATCAGAATTAATATTACTATACCGGGTGACACAGCCAATATGTAACACCCTGTAATTTTTTTATTTTGAAAGTTATATATTTGCATTTTTAGATACCAGAATGGGACATTATTAGCCTTTTTCATCACTTAAGAAATATTTTTAACTACTTCCGATTTGACCACAAGTGACTGCAACTTTCTTATTTTTAATGGAACTCTGTATATTTTTTTACGAATTTCAATTCGCTTTGAAATTCTCTTTCCAACGATGTATCACAAGTTGACATTTGTTTGACAGGTGACCGGCAAAAACTGATTTAAACTCTTAGACCGCCACGGCTGTTATACTGGCGATTGTTTTAATTTTAAAACTATCGTGCCATTTTCGCGAGTCTAAGTGGCTCCTACAAGATTTTATGCTTTACATTCAGTTACAGAATTTTCTCTTTAAATAATAAACAATATCACCGAAATTCAGATAGGAACACATATTTTTATAAATAAAAAACCTAGTTACACATTACAGGTCTTTGGCCAACATACATCTAACAGAACTATCTTACGCCAATTGGATTTATTATTATTTTCAGAAAAAACCGATAATTGTAATTAATTAATATTAGAAAAAAGTAATATTTTAACTAAGTAACACAATAAAAATAAATAGGTAAAACTATTTTATACTAATATAAAGTTGCTAGGTATTTATTCCAAATGTTCAAAATGCTGTCCGTTGTTAATCCTACACAATCTTGTTTTTCTCACCGTGGCTCTCATACCGTTCTCGAACTGAATTTCGGTAATTTCATTTACTGCTTTTCTTAAGCGCATTTCTAAGTAATTTCTGTCTGTTGGTGGATTTTGGTAAATCTTTTCTTTTAGATGGTTCCATATAAAAAGATCAAAAGGCGTAAGATCTGGCGATCTTGCAGGTTACTTATTAGGTCCATTGGTACCTAACCAATTTGCACCATATCTTTGATTCAAGTAGTTGACTACATTTCTACTATTGTGGGCTGGAGCGCCATCCTGCTGGAAAATAATATTAAATATAATAGATATGGCATTTTCTCGCATAATTCCAGGATTTTCTTGAGCCCAATATCGAGTATTGTTACGATTAAATAGACCCAAATTGGTAAATCTAGATTCATCCGAAAATAGAATGTTGTAATGAAATTGGTTATCAAGGTGGTATCTTTGCAATAATCCCTCCTTCTTTGGTAACCTGTTTAAAATAAATGTTGATTTATTTGATATTTTTAGGACCTGAATTTATATTTTCTTAAAATGCGGCGAGCGGTTTCACGATTTACATCGGTTTGTTCTTCAACATGTCAATACATTGATTTCTGACTCTTCGTCACCAATAAATATATCAGCAGGTTCAATCGGTTTCCTTCTAAACTGCTGCTCTACCCTTAAAAAATAATTGTTGGGTGGGTCACTCCTATCGGGATATCTTGCCATGTACAACTCGGCGGCTTGTCGGCTATTCTTTATGCACTCTCCATAAATTAATAACATGTTTACTTTTTCCTCCGTTGAATATATTTTTGTTACCGAAAAATTATTTTTGACGTAAAGCAAACAATAATAAAGGCCATTTGGTAACACTCATGATTTTCGGTTAGTCTATTTTAACACAGCCTACTAAGTCCGTAATGGAACGTTGATATCACATTATTGCATAATAAAACGGTTTATTTTTTGAAAATAATATTAAATCCAATCGGGGTTAGATAGTTCTGTTAGATGTTGGTTGACAAAAAAACCTGCAATGTGTAATTAGGTTAAAGAAAAAATATGTATTCCTATCTTAATTTCGGTGATATTGATCATTATTTAAAGAGAAAATTCTGTAGCTGAATGTAAAGCATAAAATTTTGTAGGAGCCACTTAGACTCGCGAAAATGGCACGATAAATGGATAGTCTCAAATTCTTTCCAAACTGAAATAAAACGAACAAAAACATTTGTTATTATATTCGCCATGGCCGTCTAAGTCTAAGAGTTTAAATCAGTTTTTGCCGTCATCTGTCAAAAAATTGAAATTGATAAAAAAAATATACAACGTTCCAGTTGCAGTCATTTCCGGTCAAACCGGAAGTAGTTAAAAGTATTTCTTATACTTTATACGCTCACTCTGAATTGATTAGTTTTGCCTAAAATCATATTGAGCATCTATAATTGTGTTATATCTATTTAGCAAACATTCGATTCTGTTACTATTATTTGATCGGTCTTTATGATAACGCTTGGTCCCAAATTATAGTAGAAATGCCTAATCGTCCTTTTCTTTGCACCTGTTTATATGATTTTGATAAATAATTATCGACTCAGTTTTAAAGTAGGTATGTTTGCCCAAGTTTAATAATTATTTTAGGTAATTAAATAATTAAATTGAAATTTTAATGAATTGTCATTTTTTTAGTACAAAATCAGATCTTGTTGGCAACACTGACACATACAGAAATGTGTTTTCAAATTAAAAATAAAAATTAATATTGTTAGCAATAAATTAAAGTCCGTCGTAAATATATGCATTTCAGATTTGACTTTTACCAATGTCGATTTCGTTTTCTAAAAATCCACCAAATCATTTGTCCAGAGCTTCTCTCGTAAGTAAAAATTATGAAATCGATATTTCAGACTCATTTATGATTTGTAACTAATTCCTGTGGCTAAGATTAGACGTAGTGTAAAACTGACTTCATCTTTGATCTCCTTTAAGTACTCTTCTTTCTCACGATGACAGATTTGTTCAAATTTATTTTATTTCGTTATGCAAAAGAAGAAAAAAGGGAAACGATATAGAAGTGATATACCATAACATATATGGATTACCATCCTTTTCGATATAAGTAAAAAATTATGATTCTCTGTTACTATAAATATAACGAATTTGAAATAGACATAGCGACGAAATGGAAAAATTTTTAAATTTTTGTAATCAGGGAGTCCTAAAACATGAAAAAATGTAAAAGTCTTGATGTATGATTTTTTGAGGAACACAATACTTCCGAATAAAGTAAAAAGTATGTCGTTGAGGTTTAGAATAAAAATTCAATATTTTTACAATAATAATACAAATTAGTAAAATAATAATTTAATTGTACGGTTTCGACCACATAAATCATGTATGCGACTCATATACATTATCAACACTCGAAAATGGAAAAAGGTTTTCTTTTTTTGTTTGAAAACCTACAGAGGCAAACAGTAATCTTCCTGCGGCGATTTCTTAGTTTGTGCAACCGTCAACGATCTGGTTATGGAGGCTAAAAACCAACATAGAGAAAGAAGTTTTTGCATGTTACAGTCGTGTACACAAAAGAACAATAGTTTGACATTTCGATGGCTAACTTTCGATTTCTTACTCAGTTGTTTGTTCTACAAGAAGTCACATGACATGGTAAAATAATTAGTTTTGAAATCACGTGACACCAACAACAGAATGTACTCATTCAAGGACTGATTGTTACTGACTAGTATTAGTCACAGCTATCAAATATCAAATAGAGGGATATACTCCCAAGATTTTTAAGCTCTTGTAGATATTACATTATTGCACGCTATTATCTTATAAACTTTTTATTACACTGACTTTTTCATTACCTCGGATAAACCTTTTATATTAACGAAATCTGCAATATAAATTGCTGCAGAGAAAATAAACTTTCAAATTAGCTTACGAAGCACTATATTGTGTTATATGTAATTAAGATCTATGAGCGGAAAACCAAACACGTAACGTATGGCGTAATGCTATTACGTGAGAGAGTCGACCCATATTTTTTTTGCGCCACAAATCGTAGAGGAATCATAAGTGTTGATGACAAGAATATCAGTTAATACCGTACCCATCATTTTAGATTATATTAACATGATATATTTGACTATTTGACATTGAATTATGTTAAAATGGTAGTTTGGTACGGCAAAGAATCCACATACATTTTTGACATAGTCCAATAAACATAATTTAAATTTTAAAATATTTTTAATTAGAATGATTTTTTATATTGAGCTACAAATTCTGTTATGTTAAATTATTGCTATCAAAAGGTTTACGTTGTTTGACATGACAACAAATACATTTAATTTTTAAACATAGGGGAAACATTTTCAAAATCTTCTATTTTTAATAAAAATTCAATAGAAGAGAAAACTGGGCTTGTAATAAAAAAAGGTCTAACCTATCCTATCGTATTATGTGACATTGAATTATTCATGTCGAAAGGTCAGGTTGACATGACAATATATTCACATAATTTTTGAACAAGGTATAATAAATATATTTTCTTTTTTTGAACTTTTTTATTTTTAATACTACCTTAATAAAATACAAAACATTGATTTTTTTTTTTATCTTGAACTAGAAGTAAATAAGGGTGAACAAATAATATAGGGTTTTGTGCATTATTCATGTCAAAAAGTCTGTTGGACATGACAGGAAATCCACATAATATTTTAACCTACTGAAATCAATATAACTGTGTTTTTAACATCTTTAATTTTTTAATAATAATTCAATAAAAGTTGACTGATTTTATAACGTACTACAAATAAGTAAGGTCTATCATATAATATTGGATTATGTGATATCTAAATATTCACGTAAAGATACATTAACTTGACAAGGGAATAAATTCATATAATTTTTAACATAGGACAAAAAAAATTGTTTTAAAATTGAAAAATCTTGTATTTTCATGATAATTCAAGCGAAACTCATACGAATTTTCTAAATTTGAGTAGAAATATTTACTATATTAAATAAATTGACACATTTTTTGTATGATGTGATTTTAAGTTATTATTGTCGAGAGATGAGATTAAGTATATTTTATGAACTTAAAAAGATTAAATAAATCTACATACTTTTTAATATTTTGAAATAAAAATAATTCATTTTTTTAAATATTTTTTGTAGATAGGAGATTGAACGTTCGTTTTCATTTTGAACTAGACATAAATAAGGTATATTATAATATATACTATTTGTTTATGTGGTAATAAATAGTTTATGTCAAAAGGTCAGTTTGACAAGACAATAAATCTATATAACTTTTTAGTACAATAAAACAAATATAAGTTCTGTTTTTAATAGTAATTCAATAAAAGACAAAAACTTATCTTTTTATATTGTGAAAGGAATAAATAACGTATATCATATAGTACTACATTGTGTGAATTGAATTATTCTGTCCAAAATCCAAACCATTTTTAACGTAGGGTAACAATTAGAATTCAATTATTGAAATATCTTATTTCTAATGTAATTCCATAGAAGATAAAAGGTATTTTTTGTATAGGGTTAGAAATAACAAAGGTATAACATACGAGACTGGTTTGAAAAGTCCGTGCAAAAATAAAAACTACTTATGTGTTTGGGGTAAACCTTTTTTATTTTTCGACATAGTCTCCTTTTAGGCTTATACACTTCGTCCAACGATGTTCTAGTTTGTTGATCTCTTCCGAATAATAGGATTTGTCCAAGTCTGCAAAATATCCATTAGTGTCTGCAATCACCTCCTCGTTTGAATAAAATCTTTGTCCCGCCAGCCATTTCTTCAAATTGGGGAACAAATAGTAGTCCGAGGGAGCCAAGTCTGGAGAATAGGGGGGATGTGAAACGAGTTGAAATCCTATTTCCATTAATTTTGCGACCACAACTGCTGAGGTGTGTGCTGGTGCGTTGTCGTGATGGAACAGGACTTTCTTGTGGGCCAATCGCGGGCGTTTTTCTTGCAGCTCGGTTTTCAAACGGTCCAATAACGATGAATAATATTCACCTGTAATAGTTTTACCCTTTTCCAGATAGTCGATGAGGATTATCCCTTGCGAATCCAAAAGACAGTCGCCATAACCTTTCCGGCCGAAGGAACGGTCTTCGCCTTTTTTGGTGCAGATTCCCCCTTGGTAACCCATTGTTTAGATTGTTGTTTGGTCTCAGGAGTATAGTAATGTATCCATGTTTCATCCACAGTGACGAAACGACGCTTGAAGTCCTCCGGATTCTTCTGGAATAGCTGCAAACCATCCTTGCAACACTTCACACGATTCCGTTTTTGGTCAAGCGTGAGCAATCGCGGCACCCATCTTGCGGATAGCTTTCTCATGTCCAAATGTTTATGCAAAATATTATGTACCCGTTCAGTCGAGATGCCCACAGCACTAGCAATCTCACGCACCTTAACTCTTCTGTCATTCATCACCATATCATGGATTTGATAAATGATTTCTGGAGTCGTAACCTCCACAGGCCGTCCAGAATGTTCAGCGTCACTTGTGCCCATATGGCCAGTCCGAAAATTTTGAAACCACTTATAAACTGTTCTAATCGAAGGTGCAGAGTCACCATAATGTTTATCAAGCTTCTCTTTAGTCTCCTGAGGCGTTTTGCCTTTCATAAAGTAATGTTTAATCACCACACCAAATTCTTTTTCGTCCATTTCTTGAAAATCACTCGACTTCCTTGATTCACACGAATGCCAAACACAAAGAAATAGACCAATATGGCTGAAACTTGGTGTGCGTTCATTCAAGAGATGCTACTAACTAAATATGACCTCGATACGCGCCGGTGGCGCCATCTCTCGGACTTTGCACGGACTTTTCAAACCAGCCTCGTATAATGGTGATAAAAATATTAGAAGAAGTTAAACTATTAAATTCATTCAGGTCATTTGCAAAACATAGCATGATGTTTTTTCATGTATCAGAGTTTTTTGAAATCCATAGAAATGGAATTTGGTTGCTTTTTATTCGTAAACCTCATAACACCAATAATCTACTGTAATTGTAGCCCTGAAGAAGAAAATGAAATATTTTCGAAAGCTCGAAGTAACTGAAAAGGTCTTTAAACCCGTTTAGCCCTCTACCCATGACTGCTTACCCCAAGAACTTCAAGTTTGCTATATATATATATATATATATATATATATATATATATATATATATATATATATATATATATATATATATATATGACTACCGTAAGGTTTTTGATTTGATAGAAACCTGGGCAATTCTGAAAGCTATGGATAATGCAGGTATAGAACTCTAGATACGCAAATTAAATATCACGATCACAATCACGATAAGCCTATTTCCGTCCACTGCTGAATATAGGCCTTTCCCATTTCAGTTCATCTCTTCCCAACCGTAGCTATCGTCATCCAATTTATTCCAGCATGCCTCCTGATATCATCTCGCCAGCGGGTGGTCGGCCTTCCCAAACCTCTCTTGTGATCTCTCGGTCTCGATTCCACCAAGCGTCTCGTCCATCTCGCTTCCAGCATTCATGCTATATGACCTGCTCACTGCCCTATAAGTTGGAAAACTCTCTCCAGAACGTCTGAAACCTTGGTCTGCATTCGAATTGAAATTTTAGTTCTTCGTTTATTTAGTTTGATGCCAAGCATTTGCCTCTCATGGGCCTTCTGAGCTCTTGCTAGTTTTCGGGCATTTTCTTTTGTCAGCGACCACCTTTCGGCACCATATGTAATAACTGGCAAGATGTATGCATTATACACTTTTAAGTGAGTAGTAGTAGTAGTAGTAGTAGTAGATGTGGCTGACCACCATTTCCAAGGGTGTTCCGTCTAGCAGGATGTTGAGGGGTTCTTGTGTGTTTGACATAATCTTAGTCTTATTTATATTTATTTTCAGTTCAATGTTGCGTTATTTAGCTCATCTATCATATCCTGCAGCTCTTCCTGTTTATCACTTATCAAGACAATATCGTCTGCCAATGCGATGGTTTAAATAAACCCCATCGATTTTAATCCTTTTACTAGACCAGTTGAGACTGCGCATTGCGTCTTTTAAAGCAATAATAAACAAATTAGAGGAGAGTATAACCCCCTGGCGCATTCCTCTTTTAATAGGGATCGAATTAGTGTTGTGAAAAGCTTTAACGCACCTTTGAGCATTTTTGTAGATATTTTCTATGAGAGTGGAATATCTGCTATCGATGCCACAATTTTTTAATGAGTTCAATATTGCCCATATTTCCATCGAATCGAAAGCCTTTTCATAATCTATAAACGCCATGTATAGTTTGATGTTGTACTCACTGGCCTTTTCTATTATGTGCTTTATTACATGCATATGATCGCAATTATTGTACCCTGATCGAAAGCCAGCTTGCTCGTACGGTTGGTAAAAATCGATCTTTTTGGTGATTCGATTGGTGATTATTCTAGAGAATAGCTTGTACATCTGAGAGAGGAGACTTATAGGTCTATAGTTGTCGAGTTTCGAAATGCATCCTTTTTATGAATTAAGATGACTTTCGCCATCTGCCATTCTCTCGAGATGTTACCCGTTTCTAAGCAATTATTGTAGAGAGCTGCTAGTTTCATTTTAAAAGTGTCTGTTTGTGTAATCATTTTTACCGTTACGTTATCAGGTCCAGGGGCTTTGTCCTTTTTCATTGATCTTAAGGCACAGTTAATTTCAGCGACTTCAATTTCAGGGATATGCTCTGATCCAATGTTCCTTATTACTCTTTTGCTGTTTAGTTGGTGTAGTATATTGGGTCTGACTTTAGATGTATATAGATTTGTACAGTATTCTTCTATTGCTTTTAAGATACCTTCACTATCTGTTATTGTTTTGCCTTGTTCATTCTGAACTTTTACAAGTTTCTGTTTTCCTATACTTTGGACCTTTATTCGCTTCTATGATCTCCAAGATTATCTTTTTGTTGTATTGTCTGATGTCCTTTCTTATTTCCTTCTTCGTTAGTTTGTTTCTATATATATATATATATATATATATATATATATATATATATATATATATATATATATATATATATATATATGATCATGGATTGCTGCAAATAATCATTGACGAGACCATAAGGATAGCAAAAAGAGTATCCGAAAGGGGAGTACGTCAAGGGGACACAATTTCACTCAAACCGTTTACCTTAGTGCTGGAAGATGTGTTTAAAAATCTGAACTGGCATGACACAGGAATTAACATAGATGGCGTACGACTCAACTACTTAAGCTTCGCAGATGACATTGTCATTATTAGCCAGATAGCAAAGGAACTTTGAATCATGTTGCAAGAACTCCACGAGGTTTCCTTAAAGGTTGGACTAGAAATTAACGCAAATAAAACCAAAATAATGAGTCCCCGAGTCATAGATGTGACTACTGCCAACTAATTGCTCGAAAACGTGCCCTCGTACGTATATTTAGAACACAAGATCCAATTGGGGAACGAGAACCAAGATGCGGAAATGTCCAGACGAACAAGTCTTGGATGTGCAGCATTCGGTGAACTGGGACATATAACGAAATCACCAGTTATCTGAATAAATCTTAAAAAGAAAGGCTTTAATAGTTGTATAATGTCTGCTCTCACTTACGGTCTAGAAATTACGGTATTAACTCGCAAGTCGGCTAAGAAACCTGCTTTGAACAGGCCTTAGAGACCGAATCAGAAATCAAGATATCCGAAAACAAAGTATCGGATGTATTGGAAAAAATAGCACGGCTAAAGTGGTAATGGGCTACCTCATGGCGAGACAAGATCCGAGTAGATGGACTAATAAATTGTTAACATGAAGACCAAAGGAGACCAAGAGAAGTGCGGGAAGATTACAAAGGCGATGGCAAGACGACATCCAGAGGATTGCAGGAACGAATTGGACACAAGTTGCAATGGATGAAAGGTTTTAGAAAAGGCAAGGCAGGAGTGGATGAAAACAGGCCGAGAAAGAAGAAGATATACATATAAATGTTGGTATAGAAATTAATGAGGTCCATCATATAATATTACATTCTGTATTATTAAATTAACCATATCAAAAGGCCAGTTTGCCATAAAAGTAAATTTTCATTTTTAAGCTTTTATTTATATTTCTATATTTGAATAATAAACTGCTTTACATTGAGATTCTGAAAAAATATAAAACGTTTCTGCTCTAAAGTTTTACAGCACGAACATCATATTGCTGCTTATAATTACGTTTTCGTGATGTTTTTGAACGTAAAAGGGTATTTATTTCACATTTACCTATCTTGTTTTCGCAGTGACCCGACGAAACGTACTTTTTGTGTATTCGTCATATTTACCTTTCATAAAATGGAGAAAAACCTCAAATATAATATAGCTCTAAAATAACCTAAAAAGATTTTTAAAATATTTAACTGAAATTATAAATAATAATTTATGTTAACACTTTAGCATTTACTAAATATTACAGCAGAGCTACAATAACTTTTATGTTATTATTTTTAGTATTCTGCACGGAACACTTATAAGATCACTTCGGTGTCTGTCTGTCTGTCCGTCTATCACACCCGGTTTTCTCCGAAACAATTTGACGTAGAAAGTTGAAATTTGGCACAAATATAGGAATTGATGAGCTCATCACAGCCGTATAGTTTTGAAACTTAAATAAATATAATAATAAATAATAAAAATTAAGGGGTTAGTTTTGGGGGGTAAAATCGGAAGTGAAAAAAAAAAATTACCAGGTTATCGAATGGGGTGTGCGAAAGCTTGTAAAAACACAAGTTCAAAAATATATATAATGTAATAATTGCGCCCAGTTTTCTTTGTATTATTTTTAAAAAATCGCGAAAAATCGCTGTCTTCCCTCCTTATCTCGAAACGTACTGATTAACAAATTTTGAAAAAATTCTAGAATATTCTCCATAAGGTATAGATTGAACGAAAATTATCACGAGTGCATTAGCTTTAATAATTTATCTGGTATATATAAAAAAAGAAAAAGGTCGCTAGTTTTAAGTAAAGATCGGAAAAAAAACTTTGTTGAAAACTCATTTGGAATGTGTTTTCTGAAGTCACTGATCATTTCATACCTCCGTAACAAAATATTTTATTTTAAGAGGTTACAAACAACTGGGCGCTGCAAAAAGTATGTATATTTAATATGTAGGCTGAAAAGTTTTTGGTCTAGCTACTTAAAACACATTTTTCTTGAAAAATTTGACTTTATTCATCAATATAACCTTCTTCAAGAGCGATACGATCAGTCCGCTTTTCTAACATTTCTATACCTTTCTTGTAGAAGGATTTCTTTGCCTTAAAAATAGGCCTCAGTTTCGGCGACAACTTCTTCATTGAAGCCAAATTTCTTTTTTCTTCCACGAGCATTTTTTTGAGGTCTGCGAATAGTCGCTGGGGGTCAAATCTGGAGAATACGGTGGATGAGGAAGCAATTCGAACTTCAATTCATGCAATTTGCCATCATAACCATTGATTTGTGGCATGATTTTTTGAAGAAAGAGCACTTTTTTCTTATTCATTTGGGGCCGTTTCTTTGCTTTGCGATTTCTACCTTCAAACACACCAATAACGCTATATAATATTCGCTATTGATGGTTTTTCCCTTCTCAGCATAGTCGATGAAAATTATTCCATGCGCATTCCAAAATACAGAGGCCAAAACCTTCCCAGCCGATTGTTGTATCTTTGGTGACTTCGAGCGGCTTTCACCGGCTGCTGGTCTGGTCACTTAGCTGACTACCGATTTGTTTCCGGTGTATAGTGGTGGATCCATGTTTCATCCATTGTTACATATCGTATGAAAAAATCCTTAAACAGGTCCAAACAGCGCTCAGAATCATCAACACGTTGTTGTTTCTGGTCCCCTGTGAGCAAACGCGATACCCATTTCGAACAGAGCTTTCTCATGCCCAAATGTTCATGCAAAATATGACCAACACGTTCTTTTGATATCTTTAGGGTGTCAGCTATCTCAAGCAATTTCACTTTACGGTCATCCAAAACAATTTTATGGATTTTTTTAATGTTTTCCGGTGTAACCACCTCATTTGGGCGACCAGAGCCATTGCTTTGCTTGAACGGTATTTCTTGTTATCAAAAAACAGTGTTTAATCAACACACGAAATTCGATTTTTTCCACTGTTTTGAAAATATCAAAAGTAGCATCACTAAAACCACTGTAACTTGTAAACTAATTGTCGAAATGTCATGAAATTTTGACATGTATCGTTTGAAGGTTGGTAGTTCCTAAAAATCATATGGATTTTTTGAAACGGGCGACATCTATGTATGTGTCAGACTAAAAACTTTTTAGCCTAAGTAATAAAAACAATATTTTAAAGGTTATTAAGTGAACAGTACAAAAGAATGGCGGTTATATATTTTCATTGTACTTTAAATTATAAGAATTTTTTTTTAAATGATAACATTATTTTTTATCAAGTTAAATGGACTACTGCTGAAAACTATGGCACCTCCTTGTCTGCAGGATAACTACACAAAAAATAATCGAAAAAATTTGCAAAAAATGTACTAGTTAAAAATTGTCGAAGGGTTTTTTTTTTCGAAAATAAGAAATTTACATTATTTCAAACTTTATGCAATTTTCAACCAAAAAATTTATGTTTAATTAATCATAAAAAATTGTTTATTAAAAAAATTAAAAAAAAAAAAACACTCCATATTCTGAAGAAAAAGAAATTATTAAGATTTAAAAAAAAGTTTAAAAAAATTAAAAATTGACTGAGTAATATTGCGGACAGTGCGTTGAGGCAGGTAAAGGTCCCAATCCGCTGCTAATGCTATAACTTTCTAATTGAATGGAATTTTTTTAAAACTTTTGAATGAATCTTAGAAGTATCGAAAATAAAAATCCGTAAAAAAATGAATTTTTGAAAATTCCAGGTGTATGTAACCCATTAAAAGCAATCAACGTAAGGAACACTAATTGCGCAAGTCCAACTTGCACTTGGCCGGCTTTTTATTTTTATATTCCAAAACCCTTCCCTCCAAATGTTTTATATTCTCTGCCTAACAAATATTCAGCTAACGAGTCCAGATCGAGTTCATATTTTGTAGCCATATTTTTTATCATTTGGTAAAAACTGACTAATGAAATTAAGAAATCGTGCTATCGCTTTATGTTACGGGTCTTCCAATTACTTTATGCCGAATTTTATAACCCATAAGCTAATTTATTTAGAATATCCCATAATGATCATACGATTTACTAGACAGTAATTTACAAAGCAAGATCAGAGCATCATATCGTTATTTTAGTAGTTTTCATTCATTTAAACTTTGTTTCAGATAATATGTAGTTATATATTCTCGAAAATATATTTAAGCTAGAAATTCTTCTTTACTTTTTATAAAATCGTACATATCTCCGTTGGCGGTGTTTCCTGTTCAAATAAATATTTTTAATAAACATTGTTTTGACTCTTTAAACAATTTTTTTTTTCACAATAAGTTTTATCTTACTACTCTTTACATAAAGAAATGCTTTTATTAATTTTGTGTATTATCAAACGCGCTAATCCAACTTTGAAAAAATTAGAAAAATGTTTTTTCTTCCTTATTTTGCACAATACCATCATAAATATACACATTGGCGTTTCTTGACGTTGTAAGGTTTGCGCTCTATGTCAAAAACCTGATGCGCCTGGTTCTGTTTCAGCTTCGTATTTTCTTTTTAAAAGCTATAAGTTGTTCATTTGACATTCTTCAAATAAGTGAGTTAAAGGGTTCATTTGTAATGAAAATCTATAATATATATAAAATGCAACGTCTCTCTGTCTGTCTGTCTGTCCGTTAGTGCGCTTATCACTGGAGAACCATTTATCCGATTTACGTACTTTTTTTTTAAAACATACACATGTTCTCTGGCCAGGTTATAGGCTATATTTTATTACGATAAGTAGCATAAGGAATGAGCAGTGACGATAATAGTGAATTAAGTTGGAAAAAAGTTTGCCGCTAGCGCGTTCCCTTGCAATACACAGCCTAAACCATTAAATATGGAACAATAGTACGTAGCAGAAAATATCTATAATCTATAATATATATAAAAATGCAATGTCTCTCTGTCTGTTTGTCTGTCTGTCCATTAGTGCGTTTATCACGCGAGAACCATTTATCCGATTTACGTGTCTTTTTTTTAAATTCATACATATATTCTTTGGCCAGGTTATATAATAAAAACCATTAAATATGGAACAATATCATGTTGCAAAGAATATAATATATATAAAATGCAACGCCTCTCTGTCTGTCTGTCTGTCCTTTAGTGCGTTTATCACTTGAGAATCACTTATCCGATTTACGTGTTTTTACAAATTTATACATATGTTCTATATAATTCGATATAAGCCTAGATAATGGGAGATAATGTGAGATAATGGGAGATAAGTATAAATAATGAGAGATAAGGAGAAATAATGGGAGATCAGCAGAGATAAGTCTAGATAATGGGAATTATGGTGAGATAATGGGGGATAAGGAGAAATATTGCGAGATAAGTCGAGCTAAGCCTAGATAATGGAAGATAAGGTGAGATAATGGGAGATAAGGAGAAATAATGGGAGATAAGGAGAAATAACGGCAGATGAGCAGAGATAAGTCTAGATAATGGAAATTATATAGAGATAATGAGAGATAAGGAGAAATAATGGAATATAAGGGGAAATATAGGCAGATATTTTATTACGTTAGGTAACATAAGGAAAAAGTAGTGACGATAGTAATAAATCAAAACCACGCGAGCGGAGCCGCGCACGGCTAGTTTCTATATAAAATTTACAACGTATATATATATATATATATATATATATATATATATATATATATATATATATATATATGTATATATCCTGTATCTACTACTACCAGCATATGTGGACTGGAAATGATGTGCCTTACTAAATCATTTGGGTAAAAAAGCTCGTAACTTCACAGAGAGCTAAGAACGGAAGTATGCTAGGTCTCTTAGGGATATAATTCATAACGAGCAGAGACGGACGGTCAGACAAACCAAAGTCAATAACATAATTCTGGAGGCAGCAAAAATGAAGTGGCGATGGGGAGATCACGTGGCTAGAGATTAGATTACATATCATTTAAAGACAAGTGGATATACAAGATAACAGGCTAATAAAGGCTCAGTGAAACAGGAAGAGGCTTGATATGTAACGATGGGTGGATGATATCCTTGCAAGAGATAAGTAGAGTTTATGTAAAATATTATGTACCCGTTCAGTCGAGACGAATAGTGATTAAAGGTGACAAGAGACAGGGAAGCATGACCATAATGTTTAGATTAGATTATGGCTCAAACTTGGTGTGCGTTCATTCAAAATATATATATATATATATATATATATATATATATATATATATATATATATATATATATATATATATATATATATATATATATATATATATATATATATATATATATATATATATATATATATATATATATATATATATATATATATATATATATATATATATATATATATATATATATATATATATATATATATATATATATATATATATATATATATATATAATAAGATGCATATCAGCTTTAGCAGACGAAAACCGTGCTTTGTCAGGAGTCAACAAACTTCAGCGCCATCCCGTGTGAATTCGCTAAACCTTTTTATTCAAGAGCTCTTGATTGTTTGTATGTATAACGAATTATAATTTTTAAAAGGATTCTTTTAACTAGATGCTTGGATGAATGCTGTCTTTTTGTTTTAGTTTCTTGTATAATCTGTAAATATGAATAAATTATGGAAATTAAATGTAAAAATATGTTACTGGTAAAATTTCCGTGTCCTTTGAGGTAAAATATCATTGAAAAACATGTTTATTAGCGTTATAATTGTCATAATGTTTTTCTTAAATGAACATAAATTACTGTTATGACGCAACTGTAGATGTAGAAAAAAACACATGTATTTTCCTTTGATTTTAAAAAAAAAAACATCTATATTTTACATTTACTGACCTCATCTTCCTTTAGCTATATTTTTAAATGGGATCATTAGAATTCCAGACTGGACCTTTTGTTTCCGTTCGATCGGTCGAGCTCTGGCATTTACTTGTGTTTATTTAGGATGGTTAGATAGCTCATAAAATTTAATGTGAAACAAAATTACCGCTGACCTGGAACAAGGTTTTTTCTTTATTAATGTTTAACACTATATGTACACGGTACGTGGTTGGATATACAAATGTAGGTAAATGTTGTCAAGGTTTGATTACCGGCAGGTTAGTTTATTTATTTAAGCATATTTGGTAGGTTACATAATACTTTGCTTCGTAGCGTAGTATGCAACGGCCAAATCTCAGAGCCGACATTACTTTAAAGGAACATGGTTGGTGGCAGGTTGCTCGAATCAGAAAAAGCTCGCCGATGAAAATAATGCTCGGCTCTAGAAAGGGATGCATGTATGAGTTGGACTTTGATGAATTGGGGGCCGATCCCGATGGACATAGCTGATGTTGAGGAGCTATCAATTGGATCAAAAAGGACTGAAGATGTAGAGAGCGTCTTTTTCGTGCACGAGAGGGAGGCATCCTAAAATGGGAGTGAATTGATTGAAAGCCGTTACCAACAAAAGTATACTCTGCCGCGGCGGCACCAAAACGTGCAAAGCTGGTCCCTGTAAGTTTCGTGGTTAACGGAAAGTGTAGTACGTAAAATAGCAGGTTGAGAGTACCATCTGTCAATCATTTATTTCTCGCCAGGTTAACATTATCCAGACTCAAAAAGGATTAGCAAAAAGGGCTTTTCTGCTATATTTCTCTGACTATAAGCTCGCCCAAAATATGCGACATCTTAATTTGTATCATAATCACCCATATTACTATTTCAGTCAGTACTGATATGTAGGTTAAATTTATTTGTATGGCTGCTCGTGACGTTCAAAAAAAGTGAAGCAATCTTAACAGGCTACATCATCTGCCTTCAAAACATTATTATTATTTATAAATTTATTGCTTAAATATGTAGATTTTTATTCCTTCAAATAAGTATTAATGATACTGATATAATGTGCTTGAGCGGTTATCAATTTAAGTAGTTCTTTTTCAATAGATGACCTTTCATTTGCTGTAAAGCATCTTGAATTGTACTTATATACTATTTCAGGAGCTTAAGAACCTAACTGTTAAAACAGATGCTCTGTATAGTAGAGTTTCTCTTCGATTTTCATATAAGGAAATTATAACAAATATTCGTACACTTCAAAGAAGGTCCTGTGCGCGGTGTGAAAACATGTATATATGGGTTACAGGGACAGTCGTCCTAGATAATTAAGGACGTTATAGTTTAGGTCGTTTCTGACCGATTTGACTCTATGACATGATGTCCTAAACTTAACCGTTTTCGAGATATTGAAGTTTAAAGATTTTCTAAAAAAAAACATGTTTTTTTGCTTTTATATCGATTTTTTTTTTATTCGAGGTTCTCGAGTGCGATTTTTTGGTTATTTTTAGTTAGTCTGTATGTCAAGTATCAAAAATCATCAAAAAAATTTGAACTAGTTACTAACAGTTTCAAATGGCGGCTTGTTAATGTTTCTAAATTACGAATTTTTACCAAGTGTTTCCTACTTTAAATCAATAAAGAGAAAAAAAAAAAATGTATGGAAGTTATTCTGCAAATTATTTTAAAAACTTTTACGTCTTTTTAGCTATCTAAAACGGTATAATATCTACTGGATCTATTGAAAATTCTAAGAAAATGAGATTTCAATAGGCCCAAATGTAGAGTAACATAATAATAGAATTTAAATACTACCAATTATCGGTTTACTACCTGCACCTTCAAGCAATAAAAAGGGTTGGGTAAGCATTTTTTTCCGGTCGGGGTACTCTCTGTGCGAGTGACATTTTCTGTTCACTAAACATTATTGAATGATTTTTAGTCTGCTCATGCGATTCGTCCGTGGTAGATGTGCTATACCGTGCTTTTCAAAAATATCTGTGTTTCATCTTCTGACTGTGTGAATTGGCTCGTAACTAGATTTTGATCTCTGCTTGTGAATATGGCAACGTTTACCAACGAGGAATATGCTGACATCCTAATGTGTTACGGATTTTGCGAAGGAGTGTCATCGCGTGCACGTGATGAATACATACTGCGATATCCTACTCGTCGTGTACCTGATGTTAGCGTATTTGATGGAACTTATCGAAGACTACGAGAAAATGGTTCCGTACAAAGACGGCGGACTGACATGGGACGACCACGTATCTTTGACGAAGACGAAGAAAACGAAATACGACGTCTCTTTGAGGTGGACCCAACCACATCTACAAATGTTGTCGCACAACAGCTTGGTATTTCGCAGTGGAAGGTATGGTTTGTAATGCATACTGTTGGGCAACACCCTTACCACTATACGCCCGTGCAAGTCATTGAAGAAGGGGATCCGTTGCGACGATTAGAATTCTGCAGATTTATGCTCAATACCGATGTCGAAGATGCATCTTTTTTTAAGAAAATACTATGGACTGACGAGTCGAAATTCGACAAAGACGGTCTTACAAACTACCACAATGCCCACTAGTGGGCTTCTAAAGAGGAAGGCAACCCAAACAAAAAAAGAACGAAAGGATCACAAACAAGATTCAGCTTAAATGTGTGGATGGGTATAATTTCAAATTATTTGGTTGAGCCATTCTTCCTGCCAGATAATTTGAATGGCGAGGAATACGACAATTTTTTGCGGAACGATTTACCTAATTTGATGGAAGACCTACCTATTCGTTTGAGACAAAACATGTACTTTCAGCACGATGGCTGCCCAGCTCACTACAGAGGAAGTGTTCGTGCATGGCTCAATGACAATTATTCCAACAAATGGATTGGAAGAGGCGGACCCATACCTTGGCCGGTGAGAAGCCCAGACCTAACATCGATGGATTTTTATGTGTGGGGTCACATGAAAAGTCTCGTATACGACCAGATGACTCCTATCGAAAACGTGGATGTCCTAAGACAAAAAATAATTGATGCGGCTGACGAAATGAGGCGGCACCTCACAACCAGCGTTGTGAAAAGTAATTTAAGAAAAAGAATGAGAATTTGTGTTAGGGGCGACCATATAGAACATGAATTATAATTAATAAAAAATATTAAATTGCAAGGTTTTTTGTTTTATTTGTGTATTTTTCGTATTTTCACCTAGAACTAAAAATTTACCTTTTGCTACCCGAGCCCGCTTTAGGTGTCATTCTGTGTACAGTTTTCCTATTAAACTCCTAGTATTATACCTTTTTTGATAGCTAAAAAGACGTAAAAGTTTTTAAAATAATTTGCAGAATAACTTCCATACATTTTTTTTTTCTTTATTGATTTAAAGTAGGAAACACTTGGTAAAAATTCGTAATTTAGAAACATTAACAAGCCGCCATTTGAAACTGTTAGAAACTAGTTCAAATTTTTTTGACTTGACATACAGACTAACTAAAAATAACCAAAAAATCGCACTCGAGAAACTCTAATAAAAAAAAATCGATATAAAAGCAAAAAAAACATGTTTTTTTTTAGAAAATATTTAAACTTCAATATCTCGAAAACGGTTAAGTTTAGGACCTCATGTCATAGAGTCAAATCGGTCAGAAACGACCTAAACTATAACGTCCTTAATTATCTAGGACGACTTTCCCTGTAACCCTGTATATATATATATATATATATATATATATATATATATATATATATATATATATATATATATGTATATATATATATATATGTATATATATATATATATGTATATATATATATATATATATATGTATATATATATATATACATATATATATATATATATATATGTATATATATATATATATATATATATATATATATATATATATATATATATATATATATATATATATATATATATATATATATATATATATATATATATATATATATATATATATATATATATATATATATATATATATATATATATATATGTATATATATATATATATATATATATATATATATATATATATATATATATATATATGTATATATATATATATATATATATATATATATATATATATATATATATATATATATATATATATATATATATATATATATGTATATATATATATATATATATATATATATATATATATATATATATATATATATATATATATATATATATATATATATATATATATATATATATATATATATATATATATATATATATATATATATATATATATATATATATATATATATATATATATATATATATATATATATATATATATATATATATATATATATATATATATATATATATATATATATATATATATATATATATATATATATATATATATATATATATATATATATATATATATATATATATATATATATATATATATATATATATATATATATATATATATATATATATATATATATATATATATATATATATATATATATATATATATATATATATATATATATATATATATATATATATATATATATATATATATATATATATATATATATATATATATATATATATATATATATATATATATATATATATATATATATATATATATATATATATATATATATATATATATATATATATATATATATATATATATATATATATATATATATATATATATATATATATATATATATATATATATATATATATATATATATATATATATATATATATATATATATATATATATATATATATATATATATATATATATATATATATATATATATATATATATATATATATATATATATATATATATATATATATATATATATATATATATATATATATATATATATATATATATATATATATATATATATATATATATATATATATATATATATATATATATATATATATATATATATATATATATATATATATATATATATATATATATATATATATATATATATATATATATATATATATATATATATATATATATATATATATATATATATATATATATATATATATAATATTCATCATTATCATTAGCTTATTTCATCCATAGTCGGATGTAAGCCTCCCCAAGTTTTCTCCAATGAGCTTTATTGTTTGCTTTTTGTGCCCAATCGTGTCCTGCTAATCTTTTTATGTCGTCCGTTCATCTTGTTTGTGCTCTACCTCTGCATCTTTTGTATTCTCTAGGCTTCCATTCCACTATACGGCGGGTCCATTAGTCATCTTTGCGATGTGTCCCGCCCAATTCCACCTTAATATACATATTTGTTGCATTATATCTGTCACCTTCAATCCTCTTCGTATCTGGATGTTAGGAATACGATCTAGGAGTATAATATTTAGCATTCTCCTCTCCATTGCTCTTTCAGTTAACTGGAGGTTATTTATTATACTTTTATTTAAAGCCCTCGTTTTGGTGCCATATGTTAATACAGGCAGTACATATTGATCGAATACTCTGGCTTTTATTGTATTTGAGATGTCCAATTTAAATGTAGACTGTAACCTTCCGAACGCAGACTAGGCTAACGAGACTGTTCTATCCAAGTCAGCCTTTAAATTATTTTTCGATATTCCGATTTTTTGTCCTAAATATATGAATATTTGTACCTGTCCTATTCTTTCACCTTCTATTAATAGTTTCTAGAGATTGAAGAGGTTGTATTATCGATGCCCCTCCATACTTTATCATTTCTATAATTATTTCATCGTCCCTTGGTTCTTCGTTGTTGTGCATATGTTGTAGGGCGTACATTATTTTATCCGTTGTTACATCGGGAATTTCTTCAGATCCCACATTTCTTACTATCACTTTATTTTCTTCTTCTTTCTTGGGCGGTGGTAATATTTTCGTGTGATATAGTGTTTGATAATATTTCTCTGTATCTTCCTTTATCTCTTTGATTTGTGCGATCTCTTTGTTATCGTTATTTATAAGTTTCATTATTCGATGTCGTCCTTTATTAGTTTGTTTCTTTAGGTGTTTCAAACGTTTTCCCTCTTTGAGAATTTCTTTTATTTTTGAGTTTCTGTACTATCTGACGTCTTCCCTGATCTTTTTCTTCATTTTTTTGTCAATTCTAGTCTGCCATTTGTAGAATCCTTTCTTAATAGTCGTCTCTGTTTTTGATATTTGTTTTGTAGTCATTAGTAGGCTGTTGGTTATTAGTGCGTTTGTTTCTGTTTGGTTTTTTATGTGTTTTATATGATTTTCCAATGCGTATCGATATTAGTCTGTGTTTTGCTTTATTATTTTTGTTGTTGTCTTTATCTTTGTATGCGTTATCAATCTACGTCTCTTCTGGTTCAGATTTATTCTTAGTTTTGCTCTGAGCATCCGATGTTTACTGCCAATGCTTATCGTGTTCAGGACTGTCGTGTTAATTACAATATCCTTGTCATTTGGTAACACATAATCAGTTCCATTTCTTGTTATACCATCTGGGTTTTTCCATGTCCATCGTCTATGTTCTGGCTTTTGGAAAAATGTGTTCATAACGTACAAATTATTTTCGTTTACAAAATTTGTATATCTCCTCTGCTGTTCCTCGTACCCAAATCAAACTTCTGGACACTCTTCTCATTTCTATTCATAGTGTTAGGAAAATCACTTAACATGCTAAAACTGGTATATTTCTTTGTAGAAAAAAAAAATGTAGAAAAATACTAATAAACAGCGCCCCTTGATAATAATACGTAAAACTAAATCAAAGAAGTCACAAACCCCTCATCTAAAATCTAAAATCACTGTCCAGGAAAATTACATATAGAAATAATTTAATTTAATATATTAATTACGTACTAATATTTATTTTACCAGAACGATTAATTGACTTCTTATTATCTGTATAGTTTAAAATAAGTAAAACAATGTATTTTCTGTTAGCAATAACAAATTTCCTAAAAAAAAGCATTAAACATATCAGTTATAGGTTACGAACACACAACAATAATTCTGTTTAAGTAAGGAAACTTTCATAAAAACCAGTTGTTTCTAAACTTTTTCAATATTAATAAAATACCTTTTGGATTATCAATTTGCAATATTTCACGAGAAAAAAATATTTTTTTCGTAATATTTTTCACTACGTTAACAAAACGTCTTGCCTTGCCTTTAACCCACATTAAAAATTCACGTCCTCTCTCAGCCATGATCATCTCAGATATGAGCAATAAATTTTTAATTTACATAGTGGAGTGATTTTGTAAATTTACGATGACTGAAAGTTTACTAAAAATAAGTATTGGGGGTGACTTCAATTAACTCAAGGGGTTACCTATTTCAATATTTATAAATATCTCGACCAACAAATCTTTTTTATAATAATTTTTGTTATATTAGTATTGGGTATGCGGTCTGTCAGTAAAACTTCTTATTCGCCATTCAATTCTCTATATTTCGTTGTACAGGGTGAGTCAAAGATAGAGTAAAGTTTATTATCTCATTTGTTTCGGGAATGACGAAAAAATGTTAAATACAATAGTTTTAGGGAATGTTAAGGTGCACAGTTTAAAATTATTTTTGAGTATATAGGGTACCTTTTTATTTTTAAATTCTGTGTAAAATTTTATAACTTTTTTTTATTAACAATGTAATAATAAATCTAGTAGTTTGTCTAATATTTCAATTTTTTTTTTTTTTAAATACTACTTTTCAGTTTTGTAAAAAATTGCCAGTAGCGCCATTGTTTCTAAAGGTGGAATACTCATAATTGGTACGAGCGTTCTATAGGAATGAAAAAAAAAGATATATGTAAAGAAATTTGAGTTAGATGCTACAGGGTGTTCAAAATAAATTTATGCATTTGGACTATTTTGAACTGAAAAATCTCAAATTTTTTAAATGTCATACCCTATATATTATTATTTTTTCTGATAGATTTTACCAAACCCTCCAACTTCTATTAAGTATGTCATATACCTATTTCTAATAGTTTTCGATTAATTTTGAATTTTTCAATTTTTAATACACTTACGCTATTGTGAAAACATAAACAAATAGTTAATAATAATTTTAATATAGTTTAACTTATCTAATGATTAATTATTATGACGTAGTAAAACAAGGGTAAAAATTGAAAAACTCAAAATGAATCAAAAACTATTAGAAATAGGTATATGACATACTTAATAAAAGTTGGAAGGTTTTTTAAAATCTATCAGAAAAAAATAATAATATACTGAGCGTGGCATTTAAAAAATTTGAGATTTTTCAATTTCAAATAGTCGAAATGCATGAATATATTTTGAACACCCTGTAACATCTAACTCAAATTTCTTTACATATTTTTTTACAAAGCTGAAAACTAGTATTTTTTTAAAAAAAATTTAAATATAGAAAAACTACTAGGTTTAGGTATATAACATTATTAAAGAAGTTACAATATTTTACGCAGAATTTAAAAATAAATTAGAAAATAGGACGTTTCATTTAAAAAAACATGTTACATCGGTCACATTTTCTTGAGGTATCCTGTATACTCAAAAATAATTTTAAGCTGTGCACCTTAATATTCCCTAAAACTATTGTATTTATTATTTTTTCGTTATTCCCGGAACAAATGAGGTAATGAACTTTACTATATCGTTGACTCACCCTGTACATTGACAACTTCATCAGGACCAAGACTATAAAACAATTAACAATTATTAATATTTTTGTATATCACCTTGAACCTGCTAACAATAGTAAATACTGCGAAGATCAACAGATAAAATGTACAAAGTAGACATGTTAAAAAACTTACCAACTAGAGAAAATTAATCATTTAAATCCATATTAAACTATAACAAGGCAAAGAAAACAAACATTGAGAGAGGAGTAAACGTATACTGTCTATTTGGTCATGTTTATTAACAAGTTCTTTACTTATTTATACCTTTCTTGCCCTTCCCCTTACCGCCCCCTCCCTTCTAATCTTTTTTTTTTAATGGGTCTAGCACACGTCCTGCAGGGAAGTCCCTAAAGCGCTCCAGGAGCGGCATGTGTGCAGAAAAAGCGATTCACGGTGTTCTTGAATCGCTGTAAATTGTACTCGGTGGGAAACACAGCGCTGGGATTTGCCTTTGATGCTTCACCAACGCCATCTGTGCCTTCGGGAGGCAAGCTCGGGAAGGTGCCTTTCTGCAATTAAGTGTCAGCCTTGCTGACTGCTTTGTTTAGAAAGACTTTAAATAAGCATTAATTGTTTTTCGATACTCTAAAGCAATGGTTGCAACATGTCCAATATAATTAAAGAAACAAGCGATCATTTTCTTGGAAGTGCTTCGCTAACGAACCACTTTGGTTGATTTCGGTTCATCTTGGAACACCCAAATAGTTGATTGTTGCTTAGTTTCCGGCTCGTACGAATATATCCAGGTTTCGTCTCCTGTTAAGATATTGTATACGGATTTTGCACGTCCTCGGTCGAATTTTTTTAACATTTCCTTTCACCAATTGACACGAGGCTGTTTTTGGGTTTCGATCAAATTATGCAGAATCCAACCCGGAACAGATCTTTTTCATAGCTAAATGTTCATGCAAATTCAAATGTACATCTTCGATATGCCTAAGAATATCTCTCTCACGGTAACTCACGTGCCGAACCTCTTCAAACATGTTGAGCACAGCATCGATGTTTTTTGGAACAACAACCGATTTTGGTTGACCTTCCCGAAATTAATCGCTGACGGAAGCACGGCCATGACGAAATTCTGCAAACGAATTGTAAACAGTCTTATCTAATGGTGATTCACTACCAAAAGTTGAACAAAGCGATTCGAGGCATTGTTGTTTAATTAGGTCTTTATTAAAATCGTAAAAAATCATCCAACGATAATCTTCACGTGAAATTTCCGTTTGTTATTAAAACTGTTTTTTTTTTAAACGCTCACTGTAAACAAACTACTTGGCCAATTTCTGAGCTGTCACTGTCTTAACAATAACAAATGTCAAATTTTAGAACAAAGGTAATGTCACATCTCAATAACGCCATCTAGTAGTCGTTGGTAAAAACTTAAAAGGCGGACCTCGTAAAAGGCAGCTAACAAGGTTGCAGGTGCATTGGTTCTATAGCAAAGATGATGCGTATACTTACCGTTTTAAAATAAAACTTGTACGTTAGGCAAGATCACTTATCTCTATTTGCTTAAAAATTCCTTTCTGTCTCTTCCCCTTTCCTTTCCTTGGCTCTTATTAAAGATGCAATTAAAATAGAAAACCAAAAAAAAACAAGAAAAGGACAAACCAAAACAAAAACAAAGACCTTTGCCACATACAAAGTTATTAACTTATGATATTGCAATAAATAGTGCTAAGCTTATTAATATCTGTCTTGTAAGTAATACTGTTTTTATTTTTTTAACGTAAACCATTTCTAGAAAAAATCTGCTTTTGTAATTATTATCGTATGTTAAAATCTTTACATCATTGTCGTCTTTTCGTGCTCAGCTTTTTTTTTAATGGAAGGAGTTTTATTTGATAAGTCTCTCCCAGCCTCGGTCATCAATTTTAAATAATAATTATCAATATATCGATATATAGATAAATATATCGGTAGCTATCGATCTGTAGGTATACCGATAAAAATTAATATATCAATAACATACAATTTTCGACAACCCATTGATTATCGATGGGTAAAATCCATTATGGCTCATCCCTACATACAGGCCCAAGCTACTATTTAACCATTTGTTTCCTAATTAAAGATCACATTTAAAATCAGTTCAAATTCAAATCCACCAAATTTGTTATAATTACTAAGTAAAGTTAAACAATCGCTTGACTTATCTATTATTATTAAAAGTAAGTTTTTGGTCAGAACCCTTTAAAATAAATATTATTTGAGGGCGTCTATATCTAAGGTCATGCGTTTTTGGCCGAAATGTCAGAAATGATATACAACAAAATTTGTGTGCTGCATACTAACAAGCATAACAAGCTTTCTGTAGCTTCAGTCGGAAAATTGAAAAATGAGCAGCCTAAGGGACTTTTCGCAGATAATATATTTAAAATTAATTCCTGTAGATACAATTTTAACATCGTTTATAAAAGTAGTAATAGAAATTGTATTATTAAACATAAAATATTTATATTCTGCATTTTTCTTTGAAATTACTGGGAGGCCTATAAATAAGTTTAAAATTGTTTGGTTTATTGCGTGAATACAACGAAAGATGGCGAAACAGATCTTAACCACAGTCCTTGGAAATTTGGTACCATGGAGTGTTTCACTAAAGTAGAGCGCAGTTTTTATTTGTTGTAGAAAAATAATAAAATCGTGGCTAGTGCGCAGCTTATATGAAGCCCCGAGTGTTGAACATTTAAAAAATCGATGCAGAGGTTTAACGAAACTAGTTCGACTTTAAGTAAAACTCAGGAACAGCGATCACGAATGTCAAGAAACGTTGCAAGGGTAAAGTGTGTTCCAGAGTAAGTTCGTAAGAATTCCGACATTATAATATGTAATCGATAAAGTATCGTAAATCTGTCCTGGAGCTCGTTCCCTATTTATGTCTGGACTTCTACAAGATACAACTGACGCAAGACTGAAAGCTCACTCAGAGATTTAACATCGTTAATCAAATATTTGAACGTTTTTCAACCTTTACCAATCTAACTACCATCTATTAATTTAGAAAATCTTATCTGGTATCAGACAAACTTCGGCTTTAACAGCCCTATCAATGGAATAATTGGTCTTTAGCTTTTCGAGGCTTATAGAGGCCGTACAACAACTCTTAATTCGGAGCGATATGTAGAAAAAATTGAGAATTTCTTGATACCGTTTTAAGCACTTTTTTATGCGTATAATAGTTTCAATGGGATAACATTACATATTTAAAGTACGTCTTTCCTATTTATTCGTGAAATGAAAATAGGTTTTTTTCTCAAGAGAGGTGACATAAGTTGACTATGTCTTGATTTGACGCCGATAGATTTCTTTTTGTGGAAGTAACCCAAAACTAAAGTAACTAGCAAAAATATCCGGCATAAGATGGCAATTATCATCAATTTCGTTCACTTAGAAGAGTGTCGGGAACGTAGCGATTCAGATTACATTATTTTTAAGAAATGGTGTTCCAAGGATTGAATATTCACAGAAAAGTGAATTCTAATAAAATCGCCAACGCTTTGATTTTAATTTAGATCTTCATCAGGACCAATTATATTATAGAAGTTTCTGTCAAATTATAATTTGAATACATAAAAAAAAATCATTACATTACTTATAATTTTCCAGAAACTTCTATTTAGTTAAAGACTTAAATTAAAATCCAAAACCTGAGAAATTTTATTAAGCAAGAAGTTTTACTTTACCTTGGTAGCACTATTGGCAGCTTAATCTATATTAATATATAAAGACGTAAAGTTTGTATGTTTGTTTGTTTGTCTGTTTTTCGGAGGCAATTTCTGAAACTAGCAATCCGATTTAAAAAAAATTTACTGGTATCTAGCCTGGACTTTTGAGGTGAACATAGGCTAAGTTTTTTAAGATTGTGTGGTGAGAGACGGCGATCGACAGAGGAAGGCTGGCGGGGTGTTGTGTTTGTTTTGCACTTGCAGTACTAGTCGCTACAATTTCTTCATCATTTTAAGATTCTTTTTGTAGGCACATTGTAGGTACTTTGTTGGTGTCAATAGGTAGTAAATAACAATAAAATTATTTATTTATTGTTATTAGTGCATTTTTGATCAATAAGTAACTATTAGTATGAGATTCATTTAGACAACAAATATTATTTTAGTAACCTTCACTTAGTTTTGAGTTCGCTACTAATAGCAAACGTATTCTGAAGTATGTACTAAAAATTGTGTGCAATTATTGCATTTCTTTTAACAATTATGACGTAGTTAATTTCAGTTTAAGGCGTATGATGCAAATGTTTAATTATTATTGAATAGTTTTTTAGTGTTCCGTACGAAACATTTATGGGATCACTTCGGTATCCGTTCCTCCGTCTGTCACACCCGATTTTCTTCGACACTATTTGACATAGAAAGTTGAAATTTGGTACAATTATAGAAATTGATGGCCCAATCAAAGCCTTAGTTTTAAAAGTTAAATTTTAACTTAAGGGGTTAGTTTTGGGAAGTGAAATTGAAAGTAAAAAGAAAAAAATACGAGGTCATTTTGTGGGATGTCAAATGGAAGCTTGTGAAAACACGAGTTCAAAATTATATATGATGTAATACTTGCATACATTTTTTTGTATAATTTTACAAAATCGTTCGCTCCACCCTATCTTGAAAACTACTGATCAAAAAATTTTGAAAAAATTCTGGAATACTCGTCATAAAGTGTAGATTGAGGGAAAATTACCATGAGTGCATTACGCTTGATAATTTATCTGGTATAAAGAAAAATTTTAATATAGTGTTCAGTATATTACTGCTACTGCGTCGCGTGTCAATGTACCGAGAAAAATAATCTTATTTTATTTGTTTATAATCAAAAAAATATATACCATTGGTAGCAAATATTTGTTTTAAACTTTTACTACTAAATTTTAGATTGAGGTAAATTTCTATAATTACGTAGTATCTAAAGACAGCATTACGCGCCTAAAAGAAAATCGCCACTTTTTAGAAATACGTCTGAGGCGAAGGCGGCTAAAATACGTCGAATTGGAGAGTCTAGCGCTGTAGTTTCTGGTGAAAGTATTGTTTGCTCTCATAATAAGCAAGTTCCAGGGACAAATTTTCAAACTCGTGGGAATCGATTTGAGTCAGGAATGTTTTTCTCATAGCTAATTATATATTGGGTTATCAAGAGTCGGAACTCTAGAAAACCAATATATTTTTCTATCAGAAAATACTAAAACATTAAACACAGTATACAGAAAAGCTCTTACCAATTAACATAGGTGCCTAAATTAAAAAAAAAAAAACATTTGAAAAAATAACGCTTCCAAGCGAACGATGTTGCGGATGGTTGCTTGTATACAATAAAGTTTTTTTTTCATTTATCAAATTGTTTTTTGTTATAAATCTTTTAAAATTAATCTTTTGTGAGACACCTTGTATTTTGTAGATATATAGGATGGTAACTAATCTAATATTTATATACAGAAGTCATTCAATTAAAGATTTTACCAGATGTTAAAGGAATGGGCAATGATTTTATTTCTAAGGATAAATTAACTATTAATTTGCGTTATATTTCTACTACTTTGTCGCAAATAAAGAAAAAGTAATTTTAGAGTTAGTCAGCTAACCTAAATACAAAACACGCTTTTCTCGGTCTTTTCATCTGGGCTTCGTTTAAAGCAGACTTGAATACGGATAGATAAAACCAGCGGAGCTTAAAATGGTAAAATGTAGAAATTATATATGAACCGGATATTCAGGATTACATTTACTATGCATTCAGCTAACCTTTTTTTTATGGGCGTAGTACACATGCTTCAGGGAAATCCCTAAAGCGCTACAGGAGCGAAGCGCTTGAGAAAAAATTGATTCAAATTGGTCTTGAATCACTGTAAGTGTGGTGGGAAACACAGTCCTGGCAAATCATTTAAAAAAGATGATGTTCTCCATATAAAAGACTGCTTGAAAAGTATTGTACGAGGAGTAACAAGCTGAACCTCAAACGGATGTGATGTATTAGAGTTATGTCTATTAATAGCATGCACCGCTCTGGGAGAAATTAAGCGCGCTAGATTCATCGAACACTTTCCATGAAAATACTTGTAGAATAGACTGCGGTCGCCAACCGTTCTTCGATGTTCGAGACTATTAAGATTTCTGGTAAGTTCTGGGTCTCCACTCAGGCTAACAGCTCCCTTCTGAATAGAATACGACAAATGCAGTATTAGATTGTCGATCAAAGGGTAACCGCAAAAAAGTGTGAATTTTAGCTCGTTTTTCTAACCTTCATAACTTGGAGATGAAAAAAGCAAAGTTAACGTAATAGGTGTTAAAGCTAATTAAAAATCTAGAAAGACATATTTTTCAATTTTTTTTATTTAGGGGTAACTCCCCATTTTGGGGGTTAAAAGTGTGAAAATAAGTAAGTTGTTAACAGAAAATAAAAAAAAATATATTTATATTGTGTAATGCACGAAAATAGGTCAAGAATTTTTAAGTATTTACATATTTTTGGTGATAATGGCACCAAAACACAATTTAACCCCATTTAAGGGGATTATTATTGTTTAGTGATAATTTTTAGAGGTTTATAAGTCCCACGGTATCTTCTCAGTATTTTTCTTATTTTTCCGGATTTTTCCCCAAAATTAGTTGTTGGTGAGTATGAGATGATCCCCTATTAATTGCTACCCTCTTTTAGAGGGTGGTTTTTAATTGACTATACGGTATTGGGTAGAGAATATGTAAATAATTAAAGTGACCTTTTTTCATAAATTACACATCATAACTATTGTTTTTATTTTCTGTTAAAAACTTATTTATTTTTATCCTTTTAACCCTCAAAATAGGGGGTAGTTACCCCTAAATAAAAAAATGGAAAAATACGTCTTTTTAGATTTTTAATTAGCTTTAATTTAAAACCTTTTACGTTGAGTTTGCTTTTTTTGTCTGAAAGTTATGGAGGTTGCAAAAACGGATTAATTTTGCAGTCACTCTTTGAGCTTTGTATAGAATTCGCAGTTATAGAGTGTAAAGCTTTCTAGTTGAAAATAGTATTTTTAACTTTTGAGAAGCTCTCCTTGCTATGTGTGCGACATATTCGTCCCAAGACATATTTGCTTCCAAGGTAACGCCCAGCAACTATACTGACGATGCTAAAGGAATAGAATATCCGGACATAATTCTGTCGGGTTATGAGACGTTAACTTTTTTGGAAAAAAATGGACGCCTGGGTCTTTGTATTGTTAAATTCTACTTAGTTACTGTTACCCCAAGATAGAATTTTTTCCAGATCTTTGTTAAGTTGAATGACTTCCTACTTTTTACGCATATTTGCATGAGTAGTCGATGTTCGAGCGTTCATAGTGAATGAATGAATGAGCGTACTGTCATCTTCAAAGCTTTAGATTGGATTTCTGGCCCTTTCCAGCAGATCGTTAATGTAAATGAGACAGAGAGTAGGAGACATTATGGAGCCTTGGGGTATACCGGCTTGATAGTAAAGGTATTAGAAAGAAATCCATCGATTGCCAATAACGTTCTATGAGGAAACCCGAGAGCCATAAACAAAATCTTTCAGGCATACCATAAGAGCGTAACTTGGTAAACTCGGTCGAATGCCTTGGATATACCAAGTGCAACCGCTTGATATTCTTCAAAATGTTCAATTGCATTATTCCAAACATGTTTTTTTTTATGGGTCTAGCACACCTGCTACAGGGAAGTCCCTAAAGCGCTACAGGAGCGACACGTATATGGAGAAAGCGATTCATGTTGTTCTTGAATCGCTGCAAATTGTACTCGGTGGGAAACACAGTCCTGGGCAAATTATTCCAAAGGGATGATGTTCTCCATATAAAAGACTGCTTGAAAAGCGTTGTACGAGGTGTAACAAGCTGAACCTCATACGGATGTGAAGTTTTAGCGCGACGTGTACTTCTAACATGCACCGCTCTGGGAGGAATTAAGCGGGCACGAACACTTTCCATGAAAATACTTGTAGAATAGGCTCAAGTCGCCAACCGTTCTTCGATGTTCCAGCGAATCAAGGCCGCCGGTTAGTTCCGGGTCTCCAATTAGACGAACAGCTCTTCTCTGAATAGAATCCAACAAATGCAGTGTATGTTTGGGAGCGGAGCTCCAAACATGGGAGCAGTATTCCATAGTTGGTCGAATTTGAGCTTTGTAAAGAATTAACAGTTGTTGTGGAGTGTAAAGCTTTCTGGTTCGAAATAATATTTTTGAGAAGCTCTCCTTGCTATGCCTGCAACATGTTCATGCCAGGACATATTTGCTCCCAAATTAACGATCAATAAACTGAGTGACGATGTTAGAGGAATGGAGTGCCCCGACATAAGTATGTCGGGTTCAGCAACGTTAACTTTTTTAGAAAAAGCTACCGCCTGGGTTTTTGTAGCGTTAAATTCCACTTGGTTACTGTCACCCCAAGATAGACTTTCTTCCAGGTCTTTGTTAAGTTGAATGACTTCCCGCTGTCTGCGGATATTCGTGTGAGTAGCCGATGTCCGAGCGTTCAACGTGAATGAAGAGATAAGTGTACTGTCATCTGCAAAGCTGTAGATTGGATTCTCGGTCTTTTTCAGCAGATCGTCAATATAAATGAGAAAGAGAGTAGGAGACAGTATGGAGCCTTTGGGTACACCGGCGTTGATAGTGAAGGTGTTAGAAAGAAATCCGTCGACTGCCACTCGTAAAGAACGCTGTCTGAGGAAACATGAGAGCCACAAACAGAACTTTTCAGACATACCATAAGAACGTAGCTTAGCCAACAGCCCATCGTGCCAAACACGGTCGAATGCCTTGGATATGTCAAGTGCAACCGCTCGAGATTCTCCAAAGTGTTCAATTGCGTTGTTCTAAACATGTGCTACATAAGTCAGAAGATCTCCTATTGATCTATTTTTTACGAAAGCCATATTGGTGATCGCTAATAATGTTGAATCCTTCAAGATATTTTAGAAGATGCTGATTGATAGCCTTTTCCATGACTTTCGATATTATTGGAAGCAGTGCGATTGGTCGGTAGTTATTTGTCAAGGTCTTCTTGTCTTTTTTAGGTATCGGCTAAGCTGTGGCACATTTCCAGCAGGAAGGAAATATTCCCTTTTTGTAGGATAGGTTGAAAAGTCTACAGAAAACTGGTGTTAGTTTTCCTCGCACAGTTTTTGAGAACTATGCCAGGTATTCCGTCAGCGCCAGAAGCCTTTATTTTGGTATCTAGCTTCATCAAAATAGTTTTATAATACGCTGTTGAATACAATATTCCTTGACTGCAATCAAAAACTAGTAGGTGGTGTTTTTTTTGGGACTTGGAAATCGACAAGGTGTTACATAAGTTAAAAGATCTCTCCGTTAATCTTTGCATACGAAAGCCAAATGAATGATCACAATCATGTTAAATCCTTCTAGATATTTTTTCAAAGATGCTGAAATAGCCTTTTCGATAACTTTCGATTAGAAAGCATTGCGACTGGTCGGTCCGGTTTTTTGGCAAGATGCCTTTTTTTTTGGATATCGGCTGAACTGTAGCTTTCCAAACAGGAAGTGAAATAGTCCCTTTCTGTACTATAGTTCAAGAAAACTGGAGTTAGTCCGTTTACGTTTTTGAGTACTATGGCAGGTATTCATCAGTTTCTTGGTGTCCCATTCAAATTTTCATGATTCGCTGTCTTAAGACAATAAATCGGGCATCCTGACTTGTGGGATGTCTTTGGAAGTCGACAGTAAAATGGCGCAGGTGTTAGTTGCAGGGTGGTATTTAGGCGTTGTTGCTCTCTGCCACCTAATCGTTGACGCTCGCAGGATAACTTTATTGATGTGCCTCCTGGTTTCAATCGCTAATATAATTTCATCTGTTGCTGTGCGCCAAAAAGTAGTTTTAAACTCCGTTGTCGGTAGGGTAAGATTTCAGAACTTTTTTTTGCAAATCAAGAAGACTGGGATGTTAATCGCTGTGACTTCATCTTAGGTCATAGGGTCGTTGGCTCCTCTAAACAAAAGTTCTAATCAAGGGAAAGTTTCCACATTTGGGTTCTTCCCATTTAGCAGTGGAGGGTGATTCGCGGTTTTAGTTGGTTCATCAAAAGATAAGATGAGAAAGACTGGGCGAACTAATTCGTCAATAATGACCTAATTGAGCTCCACGACCTTGTTCGTCAGGACGGATTTAAATATTTAAGCCAGCTGATATTGGGAACATTAAAGTTGCCCAGGATAGTCATTTCGGCACTTGGATAATTAATCTCTAAATGATCGATGACGTCTGCAAGAGAAGCGAGAAATGTTCTAAACTTAGTATCACTTGGTGGTCGATAGAAGCAGCAGATAAACATTCTTATTTGTTGAGTTATTATTTTTAACAACATAAAATCTATTTTAAAATTGTGATTTCCTTATGTTGACCCCCCACAGGGAGAGATCCGAACGGGGGTCTATTTTACCTTCGAAATTTTTTGATTCGAGCTTTATTATGCCATTTTTCCCACACTGAATTCAGAGACATTAGCACAGCTACGAAACGTTAAGCAATTTCATGCAGCCAAGCTGATGTGGTAGTATCACACCGGGCGATTCCTGGTGGGATCTGGGCATCTACCGTGACTAAATAGCTCTTTTTAATCACCTTCTTAGATAGACAGAACATACCAGGGGTGATATTCTATTCCGTGTCCTCACGTGAAACGTATGGTAAGATAAAAATAGTTAAATACCTTTCAAGAATATAAGATTTAAAATATAATTGTTATTTCACTTAAAATCATCTTCTTTAACGATAAAAAACTATTTTTTTTTGGGAGGAGAGCCCTTGTTAAGAATTCTAGCTATATTGTATAATAAGTGTCTCGATATGTGCGATGTATGTACCTCGAGACTGGGATAATGCTGTGGTGGTCTTGCTCTTCAAGAAAGGAGATAAGTCTAAATTAACCAACTATAGACCAATCAGCCTACTATCCGTAATATACAAGTTATTTATGAAAATAATAACTGCGAGACTCACAAACAAATTAGACGCTTACCAACCTAGAGAATAAGCTGGATTTAGAAAAGGCTTTAGTACACTGTACCACCTTCAAGTATTAAGAACCATAATAGAAAAGTCAAACGAGTATAAAAGAGATTTGGGTGGCCTTTGTGGATTACGAGAAAGCGTTTGACTCTCTTGAAATCTGGGCAACATTAAATAGTCTAAATAACTCTAGAATTGACAGCAGATACTCTCAGATTATTTGAAATATTGTAACATTCATTTTCTCCTAGATTTTAAGATTATGTTACAAAACGGTTTTTCTTTCTTTAATTCATGTAATAGTTGTTAATTTAAGTTAAGCAGTGAATTTAAATCTTATTACAGTTTTTTATATCTGGTTAAGCAGTGTAACTCAACCAGCTGTAGGCGCATATGATCGATTTAACTTATTTCATTTGCATTGAATATGTCTGGATTATGATTAAGACGAGCATCATCGGTCCTTGTTTATCAAGTCACGAGTTTAACACTCCCGTCTCATTTTGCGTTCCTGAAGTAAACTAGTACATTTTGAAGACTTCCCTTCGAAGGAAGGAGAACGACGATATATAAACAGTCATTGGCAATTTTTAAGGGCTTTTTTTGATCCTTCAAGTAGTGAAGGCATCCTTTTTGTCGTCCATGATATATTGTGTTTTTTTATCGTCGAGTTCATCCTGAAATATTCTATCCATCCTAAAACATTTTGGGTCAAGTATTGATTAGTTACCCAAATGAAAATAAGGAGGTAATGTGTGAGGCAATATTTTGATGGGAAACTCAACAGGAGAAGCCAAGCAGTTAATAGAAAAGCCACCAGGAGAAGCCAGGCAGTAAGTCTTTAGTACATCAGCTTAAATATCTTACTTCCTTTCTACAACGTGTGTTCCCAACGACAACTTAACACGTGTGATTCCGAAGTCGGTTTCACAGGAAGTGAATCTAGAACAATCTTTCTATATCGTGCCTTTTTAAAGCCAATTTTTCATTCTCAAAATTAAGTGATACGAAAAACTATACTACCTTTATCATTCTAAGTTAAAGACTATCCGTGAATTTGTGCACTCTCATACATAAAAGGTTATTTATCTGGTCTACTTAATCTTAAGGGTGTAACACATGTAAGAATTTTTTATTTTCTTAATATATTTTACTTTAGCATTAGTGTGATGTTTCACTGAACTCCCGTTCTATCTTACAGGATGTATAAGTTGTAGCTTATTCAATTTTCTAACAACAACTAAACAGTCTTCAGTATTTTTTCATTTTTTGAGCTGAACTTCTTTTTATTCTAAAATGAATAGTGCACAAAACAGTACAACTAGGCTTTAAAAAAACTGTAGAGACTATTTTCAAAAGGCGTACAAAAATGACCTCGATCTTCATTTCTCTCCAAACTAGCTAGCTTATATCTTATTTTTGTTCTCTCTCAGTATTAATACCCACTCAATCGTTTCTTCAAAATTAACATATACATAAGGGGCAAATAGTGGCTCTTATTTAATAAATAAATCAAAAATAAAAAAGAAAGAGCAAATACTATAATATATATAAAAATGCAACATTTCAGATAGTATTGAAAGAAAACACCAATAGGCTAGAAGTGAAGAGAGGGCTACGTCAAGGGGACATCATCTCGCCGAAATTGTTTACGTTGGCGATCTTTTCAAGCAACTTCCATGGACAAGTAAGGATATATATATATATATATATATATATATATATATATATATATATATATATATATATATATATATATAGGAGGAGAGCAACTCAATCATTTGCGATTCGAGGATGATATTGTGCTTATATCTAAAAACAAAGAAGAATTGGAAGAAATTCTGAACGAACTTAACAACAAGTCCAGAGAGATTGGTCTGAAGATAAACATGCCAAAACCATGTTCATGACAAATGACGACTGTGATAAAGAAGTAGAACTGAATATTGAAAACGCGAAAATCACAAGAGCGGATTCATACGTATATCTTGGGCAAAAAATAGTAATATCCAAGGAAAACTTGAAAGCCGATCTATCAAGGAGAATATCATTGGCTTGATCGGCATTTGGCAGATTGCGGAACATCTTTCTTTCCAATATTTCAAATATACTAAAACTGCACACATTTGATCAATGCGTGTTGCCAGTATTGACATACGGAACAGAAACGTGGGCTCTGAATAAAGACATTATAAATCGCCTTCAAGTAGCTCGAGCGATGGAAAGAAGGATGTTGGGAATATCGTTAAGGCATAGGCTGACTAATGAAAAAATTCGAGGAAGGTCCAAGATAACTGATGTAGCTGAGGGGGTAAACAGGTTAAAGTGGAGATAAGCGGGTCATATCGCAAGACTCTCTGATAATCGATGGACCCATAAGATAATCAACTTGAGGCCCTGGAATGAGAAAAGAAGTAGAGGACGCCCGTAAACCCGATGGTCTGACGACATGAAAAGACTAGTGGGATACAACTGGATAAACAAGGCCCATAACCGAAGAAGATGGACGTACTTAGGGGAGGCTTATGTTCGATGATGGACTGCATAGCTGATGATGATGATAATGAAAGACAATACTGCAATTGGTGCAATTATGATTAGAGAATCTAGCTCTAGTTCTTTCAATTTTACCCGTAGGTTTCGAAAATAAACGTATGGTAATAAAAAGAAATTGCAAGCTGACGACCTGTTTACAATAACATTTGGGCTAATAATTAAGTTTTCAAAAAATTTTTGTAAGAAATTGATGTTACTATCGATCATCTAAATCGTTATTATTTTGTATCATCTAAGTACGGATAGTAAGTATTTTTTGCATATACCTGCCCACCAATGAATTTTCTCTATGAAAAAAATGGGTTCTATGAACTTCACGTTCCTATCTGCTGAGAACTTACATACCGAGAAGATCAAAATTATATTGCGGCTATAACAAAATTTTTTTTCAAGAACATTTTCATCGTTTTACAGGTAAGTCATGCAGTAATTTGGGAATTGTTCTTTTGCGGCAGGTTTTTAGGTAGTAATTCTTTCATGTAGCTTAAGTCATAAACACGAAGATGTAAGTTGTGTCTTAATGCTGTATAGTACAAGAGTCAAACTTGTTAACTTTCCTTTCCAAATTAGGGTTTGTGGATGTTCTTACACAATTTCATTCCTTGATTTTTAATCCGTTTGGATTTCTGTCAAAATATGATTTATTATATAAAGGCCACAATAATGTTGCTTAGTGACGACGAATTTGATGACATCTGAAACAGACTAGCAATGCTACCAAGATTCATAAATCTACGGTACGGTAAGTACCAAGCCTTGGCCAGAGATGGCGATAATACTATTTAAAAAATTATATTTTTCGTAAATATAACCTTTCACAAGAAGCATGTCAAATGTCAAGTCGCTGCGTGATTTAGTTTGTGAGTGGCAGCCATTTAAATAAAACTTTTGTGATTTTACAACAATGGAAAAAAAATATCGAGCAGTGATAAAATATTTGTTTTTGAAAAAGAAAACGGATGATGAGATAAAAGCGGAACTTAGCGAAGTTTATGGGGACTCTACACCTTCGTTATGGATCATAAAATATTGGATAGATGAATTTAAACATACAAACGTACAAGCATGTTTGATGAAGAACTTTCAGGTCGTCCCAACGAGGTCACTACAATAAAAATGATTGAAAAAATCCACGATATAGTGATAAATGATCGGAGAGTCAAAGTCCGTGAGATTGCTGAGACTGTGAGCATCTCAAAGGAATGGGTGCAGGTCATTTTAACAACACATTTGGATATGAGAAAAGTTTCTGCAAGATGGGTGAAGCAACAATTGACAATAAACAAGCACGTGTGTCAACTTCATAAGAATGTTTGGCGATGTTAAAACGCAATCGGATTGATATTTGGCGTCGATTCATAACTGTTGGCGAAACATGGATACATTACAGTAAACCAGAGGCCAAAGAACAGTCCAAATAGTAGATTTTCTGTAGCGAACCCGCGCCAAAAAAGGTAAAGGTAACTTTTTCGGTCAACAAAGTGATGGCCACAGTGTTTTTGGATGTACGCGGCATAATCCACGTCGATTCCCTTGAAAAGGGCAAAACGATTAATGGAGAGAATTATGTCAACTTATTGGATCGATTCAGCTGTTCAACTATGCTGTGAAAGAAAAACGTTCACATTTGGGGAAGAAAAAATTCTGTTTCATCAAGACAATGCACTCGTGCACACTTGTGTCATCACCATGGCAAAATTCCATAAGTTAGGATACGAATTGTTTTCGCATCAACCATAGTCGCCAGATTTAGCCCCCCAGCGATTATTGCCTATTTCCGAATATGATAAAATGGCTTAGAGGAACAAAATTTGGCTCAAACGAAGAGGTGATTCCTGAAACAAACGCTTATTTTGAGGGGTTGGAGAAATTGTATTTTTTAGATGGGATACAAAATATATCAAAACGTTAGACTAAGTGTATCGAGGTAAAAGAAGACTATGGTGAAAAAAAAAATTAAATTTACACATAAAAAATGTTTCTTCCTTGTTAAGGCCGGGACTTATCATACAACCTTAGTATAACAATAATTAGATATAGTAAAAATTCCCTCCTCCTTATAGTAGGACCTGCAATTTTAATAATTCGTAAAGTCTTTTGATTTATTCAGTGTTTCTCTCATCAACCCGCAATGCTAAAATAAATACTGATTTTGGCTTTCTCACACTAAACAATAGACGACAGACTTGAAACAATAAACCGTGTGATAAGTATAGCTATTACTGAAATGCCCAATAATGAAAAGATAACATAATATTGAGATTCCTTGATTTTAGGACAGCCCTGATAACATGCGTAGGAGTCACGGGTCCGATCCTCGCAGGTCAGTATACTTATTCATTTCAGTATTTTTGACTTAGTCTCATACACCCATGGTAGCACTGCTGTGTTGTCTAAGAGATGCCGTAAAACATACATGTAAGTTTCGGCACATGGATAACGTTGACAGATCACCCTGAAAAGGGCGTATAATATTTGGGGTATAATATAAGGGCGAATACTTAAAATTTTTTCATTATCTCAACCAAGACCCATTAAAATTGTCATAATACTACATAGAAAATGTATCGACTCTCACCCCATTTCACCCTCCTTATCTTGAAGCGTTATTGCTTAAAAAATTGTAGGTTTCTTTTCTATTTTAAGTGCCATTTCAGAAGGAGCACTCTGTCGCGCCACTAGGTAGCGTCGCTAGCATTCGTCATTCTTTTAGACAGATCGTCATCCAAACCGGCAGAAATTAAAAACACCGTGTTTCTCGTAATCTAGAGACCCAGAAACAGGAAACCTAAAAGTACAAACTTATTTTTTGCATTATTTTGCACATTTTTATATACTGTCAAGTCATCCAATGACATCGAAAAGTTTTGTTTTAAACTAAGATTTTTGCCATAGATTTGATCAAAAAATAGAATATTATTTATTTAATTTAGCTTTCTTCATCAGTAATGTCTGTATGGATGTATGTATATATGTAAGGACATAAATTATGGATGTATGTCTACTTATAATTTCAAAACACATGATCTGACTTTTATGAAGTTATCTTTAATGTATAAGTGGGTTGTAGCTTATTTCAGTAGCTCGCAGTATATGGTTTAGCCTGTTCCGTGATTTTGATGCTTTTACAAAACACGTAGAGATTTATCTTTGTTCATTATTATTTTGAAATACGATGGGGGTGTGAAATCAAAATAAGAGTGGATATAAAAATGGTTTACGGAAGTTATATACACAGATAAGCTGGTTTTCTGCCTTAAAGGTTGCGGCACTTGTTATAAAGGTACAGAAGCTTTTCTATACTTTTCTCAAAAAATTTGCCGCATGTCTGTTAGGTTTTATGCTATTCCGAGGCGAAAACTCTCTAATCGCTACCTTATCTCCCGGAAAGATGGAAATTACGTGTGCTAACTCTGGGCTGTAGGAAGGTTGATGAAACACTTCCACCGGACACAAATTTTTCGATATTCAAGGTGTTTCGTTACGATATTGACGAATCCACGGACAATTCAGTAATCGTAAACCTAAGCTCTCCAGGCTGGAGAAGTCAAATCGGCTTTTTTTAATTATATACCCGTCTCTTGCACTACGCTGACACCCTGCTGCTTTATTCCCCTCTGCCTGTAGAAATCGAGGTATACTAAGTAACTTGCATTTTGCGGGAAAGTTGATTGTAGCGAACATGTTTACGCGATAGCAGCCCAGATTCAACTGTCAGGATGCCCCAAGTAGACGTTAGTCACACTCTACGAAGTTCTCCTTCCAATAGCCAAAGTGGCCCCGTACTTACTATTTATTGTTAGAACTCGCTGATTTGGTTACCAAAATAGAATCGAAGGTGGGTTATAGGTGGACTGATTTTACGTATGATTATTTATCACCTATCTAGCTTTAATCAGTGAGGTCTGCTTTGTGTTATATTAGCTAAATTATAAAAATATGTAAAATCAATAAAACAGTTCTCGTGTTTTGAAACGGCTAAAGGAGTTCTCAGTTTTCAATCTGAAGCAATCATACATTAGTCTTATGACTTGCTTTGTAAAATTATATTAAATGTGCTCTAATATTATTGCAGATTCATAATACTGAAAACAGGAAAATATATAAGAGTAACGAAAAATGGTATGCCCTATTTAAAAAATAATATTGTATATTTACATGTAATAAAATGCGTTATGGCGAAAATTCTTTCTCATTAGTGTTTTCATTCAATGATTTAAATAACGTGCATCGTATAGGTGTTTGTTGGTCTGTAAAAATTGCTTAAGTGCTTATACACCTGGGTTTTAGGTCGTAGGGATTTTAGATCACGAAAGACATATTTTTTAACTCCCATCTTCATATTAAATAATATTAAATATCGTAAAAATAATAATATTAAGAGGTTTTTCTTAGCATTCCTGACAATTTTTATATCTTTATATTCCACATTTCAATGGTGTTCTTTAATGTACGTACGTATTTCCTTGGCAGAAAGCATAAATTTAGTTTCTTAATAATTAAATACTTTTTTCATGAATAAAACAAGGTAAATTTATTTTATTAATATTTCACCGTAAAGTGGACCGTATTAAGTTATTGTTTAGTGTGATCTTTCCTAACAGGTATCACAATTTACTTGCCTAAAAAATTGTACAAGTTTACAATAAAAACTTGCTTTTGTTAAAAGCTTTCATACTTTAATGGTTGCAAAATTAATTTTATGAAAAAATAATTTAATTGCTTTTCAAAATCCTTAATTATCAACTTTAAAGTTTTACAGAATAGTTAAACGATTTATGGAAGGATAATTCAATTTAAAGTATTTCCAACTCTAATTTAAATTATGTAGTAAAATCAGTTTAATGAGAATTTTAAAAAGTTACAGTCTGTTTAGAGCTGGCAGAGTATTTAGTAATTTGGAAATACAGGTTGGTTTAGTTTAGTATTTAAAAATCTATATATCTTATTAAAGAGCCTATCCGATACGAACGTAAGCGACCCTCTCGCCTTTGCCTTTGGTTAGTTCCTTTTTAAGTGTTTGACAGATAAAGGGGAACTACAGTTTAATGCCCGTTCCGAACGACCAAAGTGAGAAGACTTTACTGGGCAAGCTACTATGAGTGGTTTGCCATTGCCTTTCCGAGAGAAGTGACAGTCACTTTGTAATTTTATTATTATTAATTTTTAAAATCTGTTTATTATTCTTTTTTTCCGCATCGAGAAATGAAACTCGGGTTTCCGACGTGGAAACCCGAGTTTCCACGCAGGCACCTTAACCACTACGCCCTGGTCGCCTCGATATATATATATATATATATATATATATATATATATATATATACATATATATATATATATATATATATATATATATATATATATATATGTATATATATATATATGTGTACATATATACATATATATATATATATATATATATATATATATATATATATATATATATATATATATATATATACATATATATATATATATATATATATATATATATATATATATATATATATATATATATATATATATATATATATATATATATATATATATATATATATATATATATATATATATATATATATATATATACTCGTATATATGAATTACAATTAATGGTGTATGTGTAAATAACCTCTGTTAGGCTGATGATATTGTCATTCTAGCGGACAGTGAAGAAAGCTTACAAAGACTCATGAATGGAATTGTTGATGCATGTGAGGAATATGGAATGAAACTGAATACGAACAAAACAAAAACAATAGTGGTCAGTAAGATTCTAATACAAATACTTGGAAGGGTAACAAAAATAACGTACTTAGGAAGCGTAATTAGTGAAGTGATATTGAAATATGCTCCAGAACTGAAAAAGCACGAAGCTCCTTTAATAAAATGAGCAGCATACTATGTAACTGCCAACAAACTTAAAAATAAGAACAAGAATGCTAAGATGCTATGTGTTCTCGGTCATGTTATACGCTGTAGAAGCTGCAACAATCACAGAGACAACACAACAAAGAATGGAGTTCCTTGGACAGCGCATACCACAAACGTGGAAATACTTGATCGGATCAGCTGATTCCAGCTGTTAAAGAAAGAAAATGCACTTACTTTGGCCATATTATGAGAAGCCAAGAGTATGAGTTCCTGCAACTTATAATTGAAGGAAAAATAATCGGTAAGCGAGGACTAGGAAGGCGCCGCAACTCCTGGTTGAAAAACTTACGACAGTGGACAAACATGACATCTACTGAACTGTTTAGAGCTGCAATAGATAAAATCAGATGAACAAATGTGATCACCACCATCCTTAGAAGATAAGGCTAAAACCTTCCCAGCCGACTGTTGTGTCTTTGATCGCTTCAGGCAGCATTTACAAGCTGCTGTCCTCTCAGCTGACTGCCAATTTGATTCCAGTGCGCAGTCGTTGAGTCATGTTTCATCCATTGTCACATATCGCACGAAAAACTCCTTTTTACTGCGCTTAAACAGGTCCAAACAGCGGTCAGAATCATCAACACGTTGTTTTTGGTCCACTGTGAGCAAACGCGGTACCCATTTCGAACAGAGCTTTCTCATGCTCAAATGTTCGTACAAAATATGACCAACACGTTCTTTTGATATCTTTAAGGTGTCAGCTATCTCACGCAATTTCACTTTACGGCCATCAAAACAATTTTGTGGATTTTTTTTATGTTTTCTGGTGTAACCACCTCATTTGGGCATCCAGAGCCTTTAGCATCATTTGTATTCGTACGACTGCATTTAAATTCAGCATATCAATAAACAATGAGTGATTTTCCAGGGGTAGAGTCCCCGTAACACTTATCAAGCCATTGCTTTGCTTGAACGGTATTTTTTTCATCAAAAAACAGTGTTTAATCAACACACGAAATTCGAATTTTTACATTGTTTTGAAAATATTCAAAGTAGCGCCACTAAAACCACTGTAACTTGTAAACTAATCGTCGAAATGCCAGGAAATTTTGACACGTGTCTTTTGAAGGCTGGTATAGATTTTTTTAAAAGGGCGACATCTATGTGTCAGGCCAAAAACTTTTCATCTTACGTGTTACATATATATATATATATATATATATATATATATATATATATATATATATATATATATATATATATATATATATATATATATATATATATATATATATATATATATATATATATATATATATATATATATATATATATATATATATATATATATATATATATATATATATATATATATATATATATAAAATATTTATATATATGTATATAATTAAAAAAATTTCTAATTAAAAAAACTAGGTTAACAAAGGTTTAACTTGATATGAACTCAACAGCCGCATGGAGTAAAATTTCTGTTTTATCTAAAACTTCCTTAACTTTTCTGTATCTATATACAGACCAGATTTAAACGAACCTGACAACAAAGGAAACTAGACAAAATTCAATTTGTCTCTTTAAGTGCATCCAAATATTATCCACAAAAAGATTTATTTTGCTTCAGTAAATCGATCTAAATGTGTATTATTTGCCAATTTTATGAAAATATTGTATATAATAATATTCGTTGTTGTCACAGAAAATACTGTTGAAACACAACATAGATAAAAAAAAAACTGGCAAATTGGACCTGCGCAATTAGTCTTCCGTAAGGTGACTGCTTTTAAAATAAAATAAAATTTTTACCTGGGCTAATTTAATTAGGTCCCTGACATGTATATATTTTAAAATCCAATATGTATTTTCACGTTTTTCTTAGTCAATAATGTATAATAAGTATAGCATCGTCGTTACTTAATATCCAATAATCAATTTAGTAATAAAAGTGTAAAACAAATATTTACTACCTAAATATTTGTTTAATTATAAACAGATAAAATAAAAATTATTTTGTCTCGGTACCTATCCGTTGGCTACCAGTGTGTGTACTGAAAAGTATTTTTGACAAAAGTCCACCATGACATATTGTCAAGCCAAATAGTTTTTTTTTTATACCAGAGAAATTATCAAACGTAATGCATTCGTCATCATTTTCGCTCAATCTTTATGAAGAATATTCCAGAATTTTTTCAATATTTTTTGATCATTATTTTTAGAGATGGGGGGAAGATTAGCGATTTTTAACTATTCTTTAAAAATAATACAAAGAAAAGTGTGGGCGAGTATTACGTCATTTATATTTTTAAAGTGGTTTTATCACAAGCTTTCATTTGACACCCGACTCGATGACCTGGTAAAAAATGGCACGGCTCTGATTTGGTCATTAATTCGTATGTCTGTGCGAAATTTCAACTTTCTAGGCCAAATAGTTTCGGACAAAAACGCGTGTGACAGACAGACTGACACCGAAGTGATCTCATAAGTGTTCTGTACGAAACACTAAAAAGAGTAATTTTATCTTTGGCTAATAAATATAGAACATTAACTAGAAAAGTCCTCCGTTTTAAAAATTTGTTAAGACTTGCCTTGTGCACCTTATGTTGGTTTTCTAAGAAATAAATCGAAGAAGTAAAATCTTAGTTTCTATTACACATACAAATAATATCACTTCCTTCGCTAAAAACAGTACGATATTAAGATTGTATATACCAGGGCATCTGGAAAAGTTCCTAGCCTAGCGAAGAAAAAAAGCAAATCTCAAAAACAAAAATTGTTTATCTAATAATCTTCTCTCAACGGTTATAAGCTAACTCTAAGACCTTTCAATAAAAGTATTTGACTCTGTTTGCAAATTAATCTTCGAAAATATTTATTATCTTATTGCGACAAAAATTGATCTAAATCATTGGAGCTTAATTCTTTTGTCTTCTGTAAAACTAACAACTTGTGAGCAGACGTATCGTCCGGCAAAAACATCCCCCTCATCGTTTTTCACAATTTTGTGGTGAAATTTGGTTAATAATGGATAATAAGAATCTCCACTGATTTTTTTGTCAAGTAATCTATAAGAAGTATTCCATCCTCGTTTCAGAAATCTGAAGCAAGAACTTTTCCTGCGAATTTCTTTGAGCGAAACGTCTTGGAGCGAGGTGATCCTGCATGTTTTCACTCTTTCGATTGTTCCCTTGTCTCTGAATCATATTGATGAATCTACGTTCCATCCATAGTTACCATTCGATCCAAAGAATTATATGAATCCTCTCCAAATCATATTTGACGTTGTGACTCTCAGTCGTTTTTGGTCGGTGTTTGTACATTTACTGGTCTATTTAGCTGATGATTTTCTTATATCCAAATCAGCATGAACAATATCGAAAACACGTTCATATGAAATGTTTGAAGTCTCTGCTACACATTTCAGCTTAATTCGTCCATTCTCCGAAATCATTTCATACACAGTCCCAACATTTTAATTGGGCGTGCTTTTACAGCAATGTTGGCCTTTAAGAGCTTCTCCATGTCCTCAATCAGGAGCAGGTGGTATGTGCCTAGTCATATAAACTTAACTAAATAAATATACTGGCCTGCCGGAATCCGACCCCGGACCTGAACCGATAACTCTTGAACGAAATGAGATTTCTATTTCAAAATTTGTACAGGGTGAGTCAACGATAGAGTAAAGTTCATTATCTCATTTGTTTCGGGAATGACGAAAAAAAGTTAAATACAAAAGTTTTAGGGAATGTAAAGGTGCGTTTAAAAAGTATAATAAAAGTGTTCGATATAACATGTTTTTATGTTCCGTACGGAACACTTATAAGATCACTTCGGTGTCTGTCTGTCTGTCTGTCTGTCTGTCTGTCTGTCTGTCACACCCGATTTTCTCCGAAACTATTTGAGAAAGGTGAAATTTGGTAATAATATAGGAATTGATGGCATGTAGTTTTGAAATTAAATTTTAACTTAAGGGGTTATTTTTGAGTAAATGAAAGCAAAACACGGGTTATATAATATTATACTTCGCGCACCCGCTGTCCCGGGCCTTATCTCGAAAAGTAATCAAAAAATTTCGAAAAAATTCTGGAATATTCTCCATGGGGTGTAGATGAAAATTATCACGAGTGCATTACCTTTAATAATTTATATGGTACATAAAAAAAACAAAAATTTTTTTCAGTAAAGATTGGAAAAAAACTCATTTGGGGTGTGTTTTGTGAAGTCACTGATCATTTTATACCACCGTAACATAAATTTTGACTTAATTCATTGAGAGGTGAAATCGGAAGTGCAAAAAATTTTTTTTAAGGTCATTCGAGTGTGGTGTCAAATGAAAGCTTGTGAAAACACGAGTAAAATATATGTATATATATATTATATATATATATATATATATATATATATTATATAATATATATATATATATATATATATATATATATATATATATATATATATATATATATATATATATATATATATATATATAATGTAATACCGCGCAAACCTAGTATTACTTTTAAAAAATCGCTGTCCCCTACCTTATCTCGAAAAGTATGATCAAAAAATTTTGAAAAAATGCAATTTATCCACGGGGTTAAAAAAAATTATCACGAGTGCATTACCTTTAATAATTTATTTGTATATAAAAAAAAAACAAAAAATTGTCACCAGTTTTTAGTAAAGATTGGAAACAAACTTTGCTCATTTGGGGTGTGTTTTGTGAAGTCACTGATCATTGTTTAACAAAAATTTTTATTTTAAAAACAATCAACGTGAACACTAATTGTGCAAGTTCAACTTGCACTTGACCGGTTTTTTTAATACCATTCTATTTTCTAATTTATTTTTAAATTCTGCTTAAAATTTTATAATTTTCTTATTAATAATGTTATATACCGAAACCTAGTAGTTTTTCTAATATTTCAATTTATTTAAAAAAAGACTAGTATTCAATTTGGTAAAAAATTGCCAGTAGCGCCATTGTTTCTGAAGGTGGAAACCCATAATTGGTACGAGCGTTTATAGAGATGAAAAAAAAAGATATATGTAAAGAAATTTGGTTTAGATGCTACAGGGTGTTGAAAATAAATTTATACATTTCGACTGTTTTATATTGCAAAATCTCAAATTTTTTAAATGACACATATTATGGCTATATATTATTATTTTTCTGACAGATGTTTCAAAGCGCTTCAATTTTTATTAAGTATGTCATATTCCTATTTCTAATAGTTTTCGATTTATTTTGAATTTTTCAATTTTTACCCTTGTTTTACTTACTTACACTTACGCTATAACATAATAGTGGCCAAGACAAAACAAAAATGTAGGCTTTGTCAAATTTTCACATATTTATTAAGCAAATAAAAATAGTTTAATTTGTTGTAGTACGTGACGTATAAAGGTAATTGTTATGGATTTTCCTAAAAATGAATTAACTGATATGGTTTATATACTGAGTGAGGCGGGAAAAAATTGTCTTTTGGCAGTAAGGCTTTACGGAGTGAAGTATCCTAATAGACGTATACCATCTAGAAAATCTTTATACCATCTAGAAAATCTTTTCAGTGCTTAATGGAACGGTTTGATGGTAGTGGTAGCGTTGAGTATACAAAAAGGAAAGTAGTAAACCAGAATGCTACCAATGAGGAAAAAGAATTGGAATTTTTACTTCATGTTGAGATAATCCCCAGGTCAGCAGCCGTCAACTAGCTGATTGATCTGACACATCCCAATCTACTGCTAATCACACCACGAGAAAATATAGGTATTATTATTCAACAGTTAATCCATTTTAGGCCCGGGAAGTTCAAAACCAAAACCATTGGTCGCTTAATGTATGGTGTGGAATATTAATTTTTCGAATTATTGGTCCATATTTTTTCCGCGAACCGCTTAACGGACCTAGATATCTAAATTTTGTGCAAAACCACTTACCCCAACTTCTTGAAGAAGTTGATAACTTTGAAAGGGAACAAATATGGATTCCACAAGACAGAGCTCCTGCTCATTACCACCGGAAAGTTAGAGAATTTTTAAACGATCGTGACCAGCAAAAATAGATCGGTAGGGATGGATTCATTCAGTGGTCCCCTCGATCATGTGACTTAACACCTTTAGACTTCTTTTTGTGGGGCTACATTAAAGATCGTGTTTATGTCAATCTCCCTACAACTCCAGTAGATATGGAAAAATAGGATACGGGATGCGTGCAGGACAATATCGTCCTTTATGCTAAGGAAAGTGAAGGAAAATATAGTAAAACGACTAAACATGTGTATTCAAGTAGACGGGCATATTTTTGAATATTTATTACGTCATAATAATTAATCATTAGATAAGTTAAGCTATATATTAAAATTATTATTAACTCTATGTTTTCACAATAGCGTAGTGTATTAAAAACAAGGGTAAAAATTGAAAAATTTAAAATAAATCGAAAATTATTAGAAATAGGTATATGACATACTTAATAAAAGTTGGAGGGTTTTGTAAAATCTATCAGAAAAAATAATAATATAGAGGGTGCCATTTAAAAAATTAGAGATTTTTCAATTTAAAATAGTCGAAATGTATAAATTTATTTTGAACACCCTGTAGCATCTAAATCAAATTTCTTTACACATATCTTTTTTTCATTTCTATAGAACGCTCGTACCAATTATGAGTATTCCACCTTCAGAAACAATGGCGCTACTGGCAATTTTTTACAAAACTGAAAACTAATTTTTTAAAAAAAAAAAAATTGAAATATTAGAAAATTACAGGTTTAGGTATATAACATTATTAATAAAAAAGTTATAAAATTTTACGCAGAATTTAAAAATAAATTAGAAAGTAGGATGTTCTATCTAAAAAAATATATGTTATATCGGCCACACTTTTTTGAAGTACCCTGTATAATCAAAAATAATTTTAAACTGTGCACCTTAACATTCCCTAAAATTATTGTATTATTGTATTTAACAGTCATTCCAGAAACAAATGAGATAATGAACTTTACTCCATCATTGACTCACCCTGTACATGCAATTTTTGGAGTAAAAAAGAAACTTGTATTTTTTTATCGTTCACCTACCCGGCTGAGTAGGGAATTTACCCTTTTTTCATATCCTGAGGATATCGGCGGGGATGTCGTTATACCCGTCAACGTTGTCCAGGTGCCGAAACAGACATTTTTGTGTTTCACAGCACCTTTTAGACAATGTAGTAGTGCTACCACGGACGTTATTGCATTTCTGCGAACAACTACTACCTATATACGTGGTTAGGACAAATAAACTTAAATAAACTAATAAATAAAGTATACCGACCTGCCGGGATTGCAACCCGAGACCGTCTGCCCCGCAAGCAAGTTTGGTTTCAATGGCATTATAAAATTTTGTTTTGGATGTGGTTGAATAATTTATAAATTTGAAGTATAATTATTTATCGTCAAACATATAAGGGGATGAAGAGGTTGCTTCGAATCCATGTCCTATTCAGGATCTTTGGAGTTGGGATATTTAAATATAATTTCTTATTATTTCCAGTTTAAACACACCTTTTGTTGCTCAGTTTTTTCTGTAATTAATATCAAACATGTGAATTAGTCAAATTCGATATTTATTTTAAAACTACAGTGATTCCCAAAGTGGTTCAGGTGGACCCCTAGGGGTCCACGGGAGACTCGACGGGGGTCTACGTTGGCGTGAAAAAAAAATGGGGGTTCACAAGTTGTAAGTGGGGGTCCACGAAAATGTATCTGGTTTCGATAGTAAAGAACAAAAATGTTGGCTTGGCTTTACCTATCAATGTAGGCAGATAATATACTACTCAAAAAAATTAAGGGAGCAAAAAAAAATTCCAAATTTTTCGGTGATTTTTGACAGGCTGTATTTTGGTGAAAAATGGTCGTATTGAGACTTTAAAAAAAGCATTTTGAAGCTTTAGGATTCTAATTTTCAGATTTTTTGGCTAAAATTTTTTAGGAGCTACGGTTCTCATGTAATGCTAACAGATAGCGCGAAAAAATAATATTGCAAATGTTTTGCTTTTTTTTTTTGGTCCACGGGCTTGAAAAAAATTTTTTCAGTTAGGCCGGCATATGGATCAGATAGCCTGTTTATTTAGCATTAATTTCCTTGTTTTAAAACCTCCCTTAATTTTATTGAGTAGTGTATTTTAAGAAGGTCAGCGACTGTTACTTGTAAAAACTTGCATATTCGATATTCAGTACAACGCGCGTCGAGACTTGCAAAGCGCCGCCCGCCCGCCCGCCCGCAACGCAACCCGTTCAGATGTGCAAAGGGACGAAATACGACTTGTGCTGTGCTTGCAATCTTGCATGAACTTGTTTAATTCTTCACCAATATAAATACGAATGCCAAGGACAAACGTTACTCATTTGTTTCCGGAATTTTGAAAAGAAAAGTGTGAGGAATCGATGTCAGTGTTTGCCAGTGCCGGAAAAAGTAAGTACCTGCCTATTTGTTATTCATACTTTTATTTTATATTGTAATAATATTATATTTGTTATGTTTGCGTGTAGTAGGTACGTAATAAAAATTAAATACTGAAAAGGGCCATTATTCGATACTTCTATAAAAGAATAGAAAGCCGAGAAAGATTGAACTTTTAGTACTTTTTATTATAAAATTATTTATTTACCCGACTGTGGTGATTCACTAAAGAAGAGATATATGATTGACCTGCATGTTTGTACATATATCCGTGCCCTCGTAGTTGCTAATGCTAAATGACTAAAAATATTTTCATAAATTGTACGTGTCTTTATGTACCGCTCGTAACGTACATCAAAGTAATAAATAAATCATTAAAATCGCGGAGTTTTGATGTCAAAATATTCTTTAAAAGTATTTTCTCTCGAATTTACAGAAATTTATCAAAATATAATTAATCAAAAAATATTTTATATTACATTAAAATAGGTTCAGCCGTTTTGTGATAACCTCTATATGGGTCTTAGCAGTTTATTGCTTTTAATAATTAAAATCAGTTTTGTCGCTGGCATTTTGGTTTTTTCATTGCAATAATTAATTAATCCTATTTTATTCTGTTAAAATAGCCATATCCAGTTAAAGTCGCCTCATGATTAATAAAACAAGCATTTTTTTCTTTACAGGTAGGTAACTGATACGAAACATGGCTGAATCTAAGAAGAAATGTCGACAGTACAGTGTTGATTATTTGAAATTTGGTTTTCTTCCATCAAAGGCAGACAAACGATTGCCCATATGCCTTTTATGCAACAAAGTTTTGAGCAATGACTCTATGAAACCATCGAAGCTCGAAGATCATCTAAGAAGGTGTCGTCCTGATAAAATAGGTAAAGATTTAAAATATTTTCAAACATTGAAGGAAAAGAGACCCACCGTGCACAGTATGTTCGCTTCAACGTCTCAAAGTAACGATGATGGCTTGCGGGCATCTTACAATATCTCATTGCTTATAGCGAAATCTGGAAAACCGCACACCATCGGAGAACAGTTAATTTTACCCGCTGTTGAAAAGGTTTTAAAAACTGTTCTGCACAAACCTCCATTTGACGTACTCAAAAGAATTCCTTTGAGTAACAACACTGTACAAAGACGTATTGATAATACGAGCTCTGATATTGAAAGCTTCTTGTGTAATTATCTGCAAACAACTCATTTTTCTATTCAACTGGACGAGTCAACTTTACCTGGTAATGAAGCATTATTATTGGCATATGTTCGATTTGTTATGGACGAAGAAATCCATGAAGGGCTGCTATTCGCGAAAACTTTGGAGACGGATACTAAAGGCGAATCAATATTTAATGTCCTGAGTGATTTTTTTAAGGAAAAATCGATTCCATTTACAAATATTATTTCGGAGGCAGCAGATGGAGCTCCTGCCTTCTTCGGGCGATATCGTGGGTTTATAAACCATCTTAAAAGAATTATACCAGGACTAACTGCAATTCACTGTGTCATCCACCAACAACACCTGGTAGCGAAAAATTTGAGAGATAGATTACACCAATCGCTTCAATTTGTGATTAAAGCAGCTAACAAAATAAGAAGCAATGCGTTGAATAGCCGTTTATTTGCACAATTGTGCGACGAAAATGATGAAGACTTTCAACGATTGCTCTTACATACTAAAGTACGCTGGTTGTCGAAAGGTGCATGTTTAACAAGATTTTACTCACTTTTTGAATCAGTTTTAGAGTTTCTGGAAAGTAAAGATCCAGATTTAAAAGAAAACCTGATCAAATTGAAAGCAGACATCGCGTATTTGACAGATTTGTTCAAAAAATTTAATGACATTAAGTTGCAGTTACAAGGGGACAGCCTAAATTTAATAAAAACAAAGGGTGTAATTTCGGCTTTTCTTGAAAAATTGAAATCTATGAAGCAAAAATATTAGTCGGCGCGAATTCTCCCAATTTCCAAACTTGTCACAGGCAGAATGTCTTGATGAGGATATTCAGACATACGTTCAACATTTAAATGCCCTGCATGATGACTTCAAAAATAGATTTGAAGATATTCTGACGATGGAAATACCACCATGGATCATAAATCCATTTGATGAAACGGAAGTGGCGAATGTGGTATTACAAGAGGAGCTACTCGAGCTTAGCACCAATGAGGAGCTGAAGGTGAAATTTAAAAAAAGCTATCAAACATTTTGGCTGCAGGCAGAAATACCCAAAAAATATCCTGGGCTGTGGGAAATTGCGAGAAAACTTTTGATAGCGTTTCCCTCGTCATACCTTGTCGAAAAAAGTTTTAGTGTCGTTACAAACCTATTAACAAAAAAAAGGAGCAGATTGAACATCACAGAACGGGGAGATTTGCGGTTATTCCTTACAAAACTGAAGCCAAATATTGATAATTTGCTGTCAATCCATCAAGCACATACCTCCCATTAAAATTAGGACTATTTTTTTTAATTGTTGATTTGCATTGTTGAAGTTACGGTACGTTATTAATGTTTAATTTTAATTCTATTAAGTCTGTAATCATATTATTTTAATAAATAGAACACAAGAAAATATATATTATTTTTCTTTTTACCACTCCGAATTTAGGGTTGGAACTCAGCCACGACGCAAATTTCCATCATTAGATCTAATCTTCACAATTTTTGACGAGTTTTGGGAATATGGTAGAAATGTAGCAGCAGGGGGTCCACCGAAACCAGTAAAATTTTGAAAGTGGTCTACGAGAAAAAAAAGTTTGGGAACCTCTGATTTACAAGGACAGTACTGGGTAAATCATGTTATCAATTTTCTTGTCTTATGAAGTAATATAATTAATTTAGTTTGTCGTTAATTAACGTCTTGTATGATTTTAAAAACGTCAAAACTACATTCAGTTCCGGATTTATTTTTAGAACTGGCAATGCTGAGGGAATACCTGGCAACGCTGATTAAAGAAACGCTAACGTAGTTTTAAGGGTGTTCCAATACGAAATAACCTGTATTCATTTTATGATATGCCATAAACTGTTGTCTTTCTTCAACAACTTGGTGCATTAGGATCGATTGTAAAGTATCAAATCAAATTTAGGCAATAAAGTATTAATAAGAAGATATTATTTTATTAGTAGTATAATAAAATAATCATGGATTATGGTCAATAAATAGACTATTATAAAAAGCCTTATTAATACAAATTTATGTCTCTTTTTCCTTATCAGGCGGAAACGTTTTATTAATTAAGTAGGGAAATTTTAGGTGAATTAGGTAAAATTAATAATAACAAATGAAAATAATAATAGAAAACACCTAGTAAAAATCTATAATATACGAGGCATGTTTTTTAAGTAAGTACCGTTTTGCGATTCCGCCGCCGCAGCGATACGGTCGGCGTTCCGCGCATGCGCGCTGGTAACCTACATCTCATGTCTACGCACTGACGCCATTACAGTCTGATTCTTCATTGTATACGTTGTTTACTGAGTGTTTAAGATGCCTCCGACAATCGTCAGTCCCGCCGATTGTGAAGTACGGGCTGTTATACGATTTCTTAGTGCTAAAGGCGTAAAACCGATCGATATTCATCGTGAGATCTGTGAAGTTTACGGACAAAACATTATGAGTGATGGATGGTAAGGAAATGGGTGAGAGCATTTAAAGATGGCCGCACAAATGTGCATGATGAAGAACGGAGTGGGCGTCCTTCGGTCGTTAATGAAGATTTGGTGCAGAAAGTGGACGAAAAGGTGAGAGAAAACAGACGCTTTACAATTTCATTATTGTGCGACTGCTTTCCTCAATATTCTCGTAGTGTTTTGTATCGCATTGTGACCGAGAACTTGAATTACCGGAAATTGTGTTCACGTTGGGTTCCAAAAATGTTGACGGATTTGCACAAAACCCAACGTTTAGGCAGTGCATTGACTTTCCTTGAGCGGTACCACAATGAAGGTGAACATTTTTTAGACCAAATTGTTACTGGTGACGAAACATGGGTGGCCTACGTCACACCAGAATCGAAACAACAATCCATGGAATGGCGACATTCATCATCACCCAAAAAAGTGAAGTTTAAGCAAACAATTTCTGCCCGCAAAATCATGTGCACAGTTTTTTGGGACAGAAAAGGAGTATTGCTAGTGGAGTTTCTGCCTCGTAATGAGACAATCAATGCAGCGTCTTATTGTGAGACATTGAACAATCTGCGTCGTGCAATCCAGAACAAAAGTCGTGGCAAGTTGAGTAAGGGTATCGTTTTGCTGCATGACAATGCCCGTCCACATGTGGCTAATCGGACCAAAGATCTCATCAAATCTTTTAAATGGGAAACTCTAGATCATCCTCCATACAGCCCTGATCTGGCGCCCAGCGACTACCATTTGTTCCTGCACTTGAAGAAGCACCTGGGTCGTCAGCGTCTTCAAGACGATAACGAAGTCAAAACATTTGTGATACAGTGGTTAACAAGTCAGGCGGCAGAATTTTATGAGGAGGGTATTCAAAAACTGGTGCCCCGTTATGACAAGTGCCTCAATATTCACGGAAATTATGTAGAAAAGTAGATTAAGGTACAGGCTTTCATGTAAAAATAAAATTATAGCGATATCTTTGCACGTCTTTTTTTAATTCCAAAACGGTACTTACTTAAAAAACATGCCTCGTATATAAAATGCAACGTCTCTCTGTCTGTCTGTCTGTCTGTCCGTTAGTGCGCCTATCACTGAAGAATCACTTATCCGATTTACGTACTTTTTTTTTTTAAAACATACATATGTTCTCTGGCCAGGTTATAGGCTATATTTTATTACGATAGGTAGCATAAGGAATGAGCAGTGACGTAAAATAGTGAATGATGTCGGAAATAAGTTTGCCGCTAGCGCGTGCCTTTGCAATACACAACCTAAACCATTAAATATGGAACAATATTATGTAACAAAGAATATCTGTAATGTATAATCTATAATATATATAAAATGCAATGTCTCTCTATCTGTCTGTCTGTCCATTAGTGCGTTTATCACGCGGGAACCACTTATCCGATTTACCTGTCTTTTTTAAATTCATACATATATTCTTTGACCAGGTTATATAATAATAATAATAATAATAATCTATATCTATATTATATATAAAATGCAATGTTTGTCTGTCTGTCTGTCTGTCCGTTAATGCGCTTATCCCTCGAGAACCACTTATCCGATTTACGTGATTTTTTAAATTCATACATATGTTCTCTGACCGGGTTATAGGTATATATTTTATTACATCTATAATATATATAAAATGCAACGTATCTCTGTCTGTCTGTCCGTTAGTGCGCTTATCACTGGAGAACCACTTATTCGATTTTCGTACTTTTTTTTTTAAAACATACATGTGTTCTCTGGCCAGGTTATAGGCTATACTTTATTACGATAGGTAGCATAAGGAATGAGCAGTGACAATAATAGTAAATGAAGTCGGACAAAGTTTGCCGCTAGCGCGTTCTCTTGCAATACACAGTCCAAACCATTAAATATGGAACAATATTATGTAGCAGAGAATATCTAACATATATATAAAATGCAATGTCTTTCTGTCAGTCTGTCTGTCTGTCTGTCTGTCCGTCCGTTAGTGTCCTTATCACTGGAGAACCACTTATCCGATTTACGTGCTTTTTTTTTAAACATACGTATGTTCTCTTGCCAGGTTATAGGATATATTTTATTAGGTGACATAAGGAATAAGCAGTGACGATAATAGTGAATCAAGTCGGAGAAAAGTTTGCCGCTAGCGCGTTCTCTTGCAATACACTCCCTAAAGCATTAAATATGGAACAATATCATGTAGCAAAGAATACAATATATATAAAATGCAACGTCTCTCTGTCTGTCTGTCTGTCCGTTAGTGCGCTTATCATTCGAGAACCACTTATCCGATTTACGTGTTTTTGAAAAATTTATACATATGTTCTATATAATTCGATATAAGCCTAGATAATGGGAGATAAGGTGAGATAATGGGAGATAAGTATAAATAATGGGAGATAAGGAGAGATAATGGGAGATAAGCAGAGATAAGCCTAGATAATGGAAATTATGTAGAGATAATGGGAAATAATGAGAAATATTGGGAGATAAGAAGAAATAATGGGAGATAAGTCGAGATAAGCCTAGATAATGGGAAATAAGGTGAGATAATGGGAGATAAGGAGAAATAATGGGAGATAAGGAGATATAATGAGAGATGAGCAGAGATAAGCCTAGATAATGGAAATTATGTAGAGATAATGGGAAATAAGGAGAAATATTGGGAGATAAGGAGAAATAATAGGAGATATTTTATTACGTTGGGTCACATAAGGAATAAGCAGTGGACGATAGTAGTGAATCAAGTCCACGCGAGCGGAGCCGCGGGCCCGGCTAGTAATATATAAATAGAGGTGAAGGTACAAAAATGCATATGTATATATATATATATATATATATATATATATATATATATATATATATATATATATATATATATATATATATATATATATATATACATATACATATCTATATATATATATATATATATATATATATATATATATATATATATATATATATATATATATATATATATATATATATATATATATATATATATATATATATATATATATATATATATATATATATATATATATATATATATATATATATATATATATATATATATACATATGCATATTTTTATCACGGTTATAAACGTTTCCCCCTTTTTGAATTCCACAGCTTTCGATTCCACCAGTCGTCTTCTTGGAGTTCTCGGTTTACCATGGCTTCGTCGACATCTTTCTTCCAACATCTGGTGGCCTTCCACGTTTTCTTCTCTCTGGTAGGGCCCAGTTCTATACCTTTTTTGGTCATCAGTTGCCTCTCATTCGCTGGAGATAACCGAACCAGGTGAGACGTTTTCCTTCTATGTTGCCCAAAGTAGTTCCTTCTACATTCATCGTTTGTCGAATGACCTCATTTGGGACATGCTCTAACCTTGATGTTTGACCGCTTCGTCTCCAAAAATTCATTTTGAGGGCCATCATTCGATTTTTTTCTCTTTTCGTCATTTCCTATGTCTTTGCAACCGAACTAGGTTGGAGATTGTTCTATACTCTCTACATGATTTAGCTCCGAGTTTTTTGGGTAGAGTTATAAATTCAGCCTTTAGCTATTGAAGGGGAATGAAAAATGAAATTTAAATGGTGTTTTTGTTCCAGTTGTAGTAATGAAACATTTATTAATAGATATATAATAAAAGACTGTTTTTAGTCAATTTCCACTGGTTTATTTAAATTGTGCTGACGCGTTTTGCTGTCGATGCAGCTTCTTCAGATCTACATTTTACATTGTCAAGTTAGGCTTACTGTTTACAATTTTATATAATTTCTTAATTATAATGTCACATCTAATTAAATTATATTGATAGTATTGGAAAACCCATACAGACATGGAATTAGGAAAATAAATCCAATAATGGTGAATTGTTTAAGTCTACCTGGTCGTTGAGTAAAGTACCTCTAGTCTTTAATCGATTTATTTGCATTGTCTTTAAACGGTTTAGTTTTAAGCCTTTTTGTTGGGTATGTAAATTTTGAAATTCTTATTAAACGTGTGATTTTCTGTTAAAAGATGATTAGCATGTGTTGAATTAGACTTTCTATGGACGAAACTTTTTTCTTGTAATGTAATTCTTTGTATAAATGTACGTCCAGTTTGTCCTCTGTATGTTTTAGGACATGATCCACATGTTAATTGATATACCCCTGATTTATTATCTTTATTGATTTGTGGTTTTGAGATCTTTCCCTATAGTATTGTTAGTCTTGTCAGCTATGTTGTTGATATTTTTTTGATTTAAAAATTTTCCCAGTTTTTCTGTTGGTTCGCCGAAATAGGTTAAGCATTTAAATGTGGTTTTTCTCTCCTTAAAACATGGGTATATTTCTGAGATTGCCTTGTTTCTAAGTTTTTTCCTGACGATGTTATCGATTAAAGTAACTGAATAACCGTTGTTAACGGCTACTTGTTTTATGTAGTTTAATTCTTTAGTAAAATTGTCCTTTAATAAGGGGATATTAGTTAGTCTTTGTATAAAGCTATGATAAGCCGCGAGTTTATGATGGTTAGGGTGGTGAGAGCTATTGTGAATTGTGGTATCTGTATGACAAGGTTTATGATATATTGCAAATTCATGTATTTTTATGGTTTTACTGATTGTTAAGTCTAGGAAGTTGATTTTCCCTTCGACTTCTTCTTCGATTGTAAAATTGATATTCCTATGTAAAGAATTAATGTACTGTAAAAAGTGAGTTAATTGTCTGTCCGTACTGTAAAGCATACAATTATATCGTCTACGTATCGCTAGCAGAATAGACAATTATTACTATTGTTATTATGGTTGTTAAATATCATTGTTTCAATACTGTCCATGAAAATTTCGGCAAGTAATGGGCTTAATGGACTCCCCATAAATAACCCTTCCTTATTATTGTAGAATTTATTATTAAATGAAAAATAATTTTGCCTTAGGCAAGTTCTTAATAAATTAATTATGTCCATTTTTATAACTTTATTTACTTTGTTTTTTGTCTGGGGGAACACTTGGAAATAAGTTTTTGACATCGAAAGAAATTAATTTAGAATAATCTGGTATTGTTATATTCTTAACTTTATCCACGAGTTCGTATGATTTTTTGATACTGTATTTAGGTTGAAATGAAGATATTTGATTAAATCAATTAAAAAGGATGACGTCTTATATGCTGGAGCAGACATATAGGAAACAACTGGCCTGATTGCGTGGTCAAGTTTGTGTAGTTTTATGAGTGAATAAAGCTGTGGGATTTGGGGATTCATATTTATCAATTTAAATTTATCTTTATCGTGGATGATACCTTTAGCCTGTTCAATTCGTCGTTTAATTTTTTTTTGAAAAATATTTGTTGGATCTTTGTTTAAAATTTCGTACTTTCCTGTTTTGAAAAAATCTAACGTTTTATTAATATATTCGATTTTGTCTATTACTATTACTGTGTTACCTTTATCTGCTTTGGTAAAGATTACATGATTTTGTTTTGCTTTACTCTGAATGGTTTTTATTGTTCATAAGTCTTGGTTGATGTTGTTGTTATTAGATATGAATTCTTTTTTAATAATTTTGATAATATGTTGTTAGGACTATCTTTCAAGGCTCAGTATGAATACCTAATGTCTCCGATTCTTTGATATTAAAGTTAATTTGAATATTGTGTTTAAAAGTTTTTGTTAGAAGATTTTTTCCTGTCCGAAAAAGGTGTGTTTGGAAATGTTAATAAATCGATTAAAGAATTGATGATCGACAATCCGAAATTTATTAATAGCCCTAACAAAGCCTTAGAGAAACGCATGCTTGCAACATTTTTTGTATGTATATTCTTATTATCTGTTGAGCCCTAAGACAGATAGTGGACCCAACGATTTTTATGGTTATTATTATTTATCTTGATGTACTAGAGGTATAATCTGTGAGGTATTTAAAATGTTTTTTTTATAAGTATTGACACTCCTGATTGACTTTTTCCGATTTATTATTAGTATTATATAATGTAGTTTGTATTTCTTGACTAGTTGAAATATTACTGGTGTTTTCTCAGTCAGTTAATCGTCTTGTGTCTGAATTTTAGGATTATTAATTTTTCTCTGAGTTTCGAACTGATTGCCAAATTCTCTGGATACGGGGATTAGCATTTGTATTTAAAGTTTATTCCTTTAAATAAGTTGTTTTTATATCAGCTATAAAGTCCTAATTTAATTCAAGGGAAGAAAAATTAAATTGCCAAACTGTGTAGTAATCTGTCTTCTATCAGTATCGTAGGAAAGTGATATCCGCTATCCTAAAACCAAAAATAAATGGAAAAACTATAGATTTCGTTCTTTAAGTAGGCGATATACGTTAAGAAACTTTGAATACTTGATAGTACTGTAATCTTAACGTGAACGAAATCTGGACCAACATAAAGAAGTCCAAACCTAATAGATAGCTAAACGTCTGCCTCACATCTTTTCTTCAATATATGGTTCGCGGTTAACCAATTTAATCTATTCGGTGTTCAAGACTGTTTAAAACGAAACAACCGACAAAGGAAACTAAGCAAAATCGAATTTGTCCCTTAAGTGCAGCGTGATATTCCCGTAGAGATAAATTTTCCTTTTATCGAAGGGTAGGATCACTTAACTGTGAGATTGGTTATATTAGATTATAATATTATTTGCCCGAATGGGTTAAACTGAAAAGAGATACTGGTCCGAGAATCCCGAGTTAGTTTGTGATTGAAAAGTGACAGATAAAGTTAGTAGCAGCTGCTACCAGCTTGTTTGACTAAAGTAAACCGATGAATATAAATGTCGTTTCTGAATAGAGCAAATTGATTTTTTTTTAATGAATTTTGGATGGTTTTGACCTTTATTAAACATAATTTTAAATAAATAATACGGAAAATTTAAGATATATTTCAAAAATGTAAGTTTAGAGTTTTTACTATTTAATTACGTACAGACCACAAGATCTCATTTCGATGTATCGTTGTCAATAATACAAAAAAATTAACAGAATCCGCAAAAAATAAATAATTTGTTAGAAGTTAAATATACATTCCATTTATTATGATATTTTATTAGAAACGGTTAGAAAATTCATACTAATTAATAATAAATAAAAAATTACAGGCCAAGTGCAAGTCGAACTTGCGCAATTAGTGTTCCGTAAGTTGATTGCGTTTAAAATAAAAATTTTTGTTATGCAGGTATAAAATGATCAATGACTTCCCAAAACATACCCCAAATGAGTTTTCAACAATGTTTGTTTCCGATTTTTGTTGAAAACTGCTGACCTTGAATTTATTTTTTTATATGCAAGATAAATTATTAATGATAATTTTTGTTCAATTTACACCCTGTAGAGAATATCCCGAAGCTGAGTTTCGAATCGCGAAGTGTGTACATCTGAATCGAACGCCCGGAAATAGTCAACTCGTTCAACGAGAATTATTACGGTAGTGTTTCGATCTATTTAATTATTTTGTCGATTGCAAACGAGAGGGACTAAAAATAAAGCAGAGTGTAGTGTTAGGTTAAGACAATAGGTAAAAAATTCTGTAAAATTTTATGAAACTAACGAAATGATAAGCGACGACCTTGATCGTTTTTACTACGTTACTACTCAAGAGACTCGAAAAGAGGAAGAGTCGAAGAAAAAGAAGAGCCAATGGGATTATTCAAGAAGAGTAAAAATCTGATAAGAACACCACAGAAAGGGAAAAACGAAAGAGTGGATAAGATGGACAATTTGATAGAAATGATCAGAGAGCTAATGTCAGATATAAAGGATATAAAACAGATCAGAAGAGATATCAACAAGAGTTGAAAGAAGTAAAAAAGGAGAAGAAAGTATTGAAAGAGGAAAATAAGATAATTAGAGAAAACATGAGAAGTATGGATTTCAAAATAAGTAGACTGGAAAAAGACAACGTAAGGAATAATATTGTAATATCGGGAATGAGATTTGAAACAAATAGCCAACCAGATCTGAAAATGGGTGTAGAACATTTTATGGAGAGGAGTATGGACACAAAAGTACAGATTAAAGATGTGATAACAATAAGAGCGTCTATATACAAGATTTGGAAACACGAGAGATAAAGAAACTGTAATAAAAAATAAAAAGAAACTGAGAAACCTAAGAGAGAGACTTTACATAAACAACGATTTAACAAAACATGAACGAGAAATTCAAAAGAAATTGAAGCATATAGCAGAGAACGAGAAAAAGAATGGAAAAAAGGTGAAAATAGGATATCAAAAATATGTCGTGATCGAGGGAAGAGAATATAAATGGGACATTGAGGAAGAAAAACTGAAAGAACAAACAAAGAATACTACGATCATCAAGTCAAAAAACTGAGAAAAAGGAGAGAGATAGGTAGATTGACGATGACCCTGGCAAAAATAAAGGATACCGAAGAGAAGACTAGTAAAATGAATACAAATAAGAAGATAATCAAAGAAATAGATAGGAAGAAAGAAATGGAAAATAATTATCGAGTTATTAGATTGAGAACACAGAATAATAGGAGTATAAACGGAAAAGAGGATGAACTGATGGAAGAACAACAAATGCACTTTGTAGGAATCACTGAAACAGAAAGGAAAGGAAATAGATGCAAAAAATTAGAAGGAAAAGCATACAAAAATCAAGATACAGAAACAAAAGAAACTAATACAGAAGAAACAAAAGAGGCAATCGGCAATTTAAACTGGATGGAAGGATATATAAGGAAATATGGAAAAGACAGAAATAGAACAACTTAACTCCACGGGTCTTACACTCCTAATAAAAGGGATAGAAAGGCATACGGATTAGGTAAGTAAGTAAACTAAGAGAATATTCCAGAATTTTTAAAAAAAAATTTGATCAGTACTGTTTGAGATAAGGTGGGGACAACGATTTTTGGCAATTTTTTAAAAATAATACAACGAAAAGTGTGCACAAGTATTACATTATATATATTTTTGAATTGGTGTTTTCACACTTTCACTTAACACTTCACTAGATGACCTGGTAATTTTTTTTCACTTCCAATTTCACTTTTCAAAATTAACCCCTTAAATCAAAACTTGGCTCTGATAAGGCCATCAAATCCTCTATTAGTGCCAAATTTCAACTTTCTATGTCAAATAGTTTCGGAGAAAATCGGGTGTGACAGACGGACAGACAATCATCGAAGTGATCTTATAAGTGTTCCGTATGGAACACTAAAAAGGAATACTGGGAAATCATTTAAAATGTGTTTATTTTTATTTACATAAGAAATGACCTTTATTGAATGCATGAAATTTATCTTATCTCTTTTGGAACTCTTATTTTTAAGATGCCTTATTCGTTATCGTTAATGAAATGCGCAATATAAACGCGAAGAAATTTTAATTTCTCAATTACCTTATTGTGTGTCTTTATATTAACGAAGTGAAGAAGTAAACACACAGTTTTTTTTAGTCTGGTTTTGTGATATTTTTGTAATTTATTTTTTTTTTAAAATTTTTTTTTTTTGGTTTAAATCAAAATGAGTTCGACCACCGATTTTCTTAGTATTCACAGTTAATTAAAAACTTTATATTTGCTATTTAGGATGATAAAAATTATTAAGTTGATACACTTAAAAAAATTACTTAAACATGTCATCAAAAATATGCAAAATATTTTAAATTTAAACTTTCATAGTATGTGTCATATCGCACTAAAGAAAATAAGGAAGATTAATGTGGGTTAGTATATATCTTCTATAAATTTAGGGGTTTTTTAAATTCATCCCGGTTATTAGTATTTGAAGAGTCAATCTAGCAGGTTTATGTCACTTCTTTCAATATTTCCAAGTTTAACTACGAAACTTCTGTAAACATAATTTTACATAATAGTATCTTACATACAGTGACTCACAGCTTAAATGATGCAGTCGCTATAAGAAACTAATTTAATTTCAGTAAGTGGTTTTTTCCAAATAAATAAAGAGGCACTGAGACCAGTTAGTCTTTTCTTATAGCGACTGCATCATTTAAGCTGTGAGTCACTGTATGTATTGAAAGTGAACGTTCAAGCTGAACAAATGATGCTTTACTCTACCACACCCACAGAATAATTTTAGTTTACTTTCAAAAGCATTTATTCAGATAAAAATAGTATTATCCACACATGATACAACAGTTATCTCCACTGTTATTTATGCTAACCATGTTAGCATCATTAGGATGCGTCATAGTCAGTCATCGCCCCTGGTGATGCTAACATCAGATTAGAAAGACGTGTGCCGAGGACAAAAATAAAAGATTGTGCCAAAGATTTCAAAACCTTGATATAAGCCTTAATGATTGTTGTTAATGTTGTTTGTAATAAAAGATTATAATTTCAATTTTAGTGTATTTTCTTAGTACTTCGTGGACACAAGTAGAAAAAAAACAACAGGCCCTACCATAATAGCGATAAGAATAACAAACCTCTCAAATAAACTTTCTTATAACTTCGTTAATAAGAGAGATTCTTATCCTCAATAAAGAAATTTTTATTTTGTTCTAATACTGTGCAAGCTTCAAACAATAAGGGGTAATTGTTATCTTTTAAATTACAGTATTCATTTTTTTTTAGGGGTCTAGCACACGTGCTGCAGGGAATTTCCTAAAGCGCTTCAGGAGTGGCATGTGCGCGGAAAAAAGCGATTCACGTTGCTCTTGAATCGCTGTAAATTGTACTCGGTGGGAAACACAGCCCTGGGCAAATTATTCCAAAGGGATGATCTTCTCCATATAAAAGACTGTTTGAAAAGCGTTGTACGCGGAGTAACAAGCTGAACCTCATACGGTTGTGAAGTATTAGTGTATTTCTAACATGCGGTGCTTTGGGAGGAATTAAGTGGGCTACATCCTTCGAACACTTTCCATGAAAATACTTGTAGAACAGACGCAAGTCGCCAACGGTTCTTCGATGTTCCACCGAATCAAGGCCGCCGCTCTCCTTGCTATGCCTGCAACATGTTCATGCCAGAACATATTTGCTCCCAAATTAACGCCCAACAAATTGAACGACGATGCTAGGGGAATGGAGTGCCCCGACATAACTATGTCGGGTTCAGCAACGTTAACTTTTTTAGAAAAAACTGCCGCCTGGGATTTTGCAGCGTTAAATTCCAGTTGGTTACTGTCACCCCAAGATAGAATTTCTTCCAGGTCTTTATTAAGTTGAACGACCTCCTGCTCTCTGTGGATATTCTCCTGAGTAGCCGATGTCCGAGCGTTCAAAGTGAATGAAGAGATAAGAGTACTGTCATCTGCAAAGCTGTAGATTGGATTCCCGGTTTTTTCCAACAGATCATTAATGTAAATCAGAAAGAACCTCGGGGCACACCGGCGTTGATAGTGAAGGTGTTAGAAAGAAATCCGTCGGCCGCCACTTGTAAAGAACGCTGTCTGAGGAAACATGAGAGCCACAAACAGAACTTTTTAGACATACCACAAGAGCATAGCTTAGCCAACAATCCATCGTGCCAAACACGGTCGAATGCCTTGGATATGTCAAGAGCAATCGCTCGAGATTCTCCTAAGTGTTCAATTGCGTTATTCCAAACATATGTTACATAAGTCAGAAGATCTCCTGTTGATCTATGTTTACGAAAGCCATATTGGTGTTCGCTAATAATATTGAATCGTTCAAGATATTTTAGAAGATGCTGATTGATAATCTTTTCCATGACTTTCGATATTATTGAAAGCAGTGCGACTGGTCGGTAGTTATTTGGCAAGGTCTTCTTGCCTTTTTTAGGTATCGGCTGTTAGGTATCGGTATTGTAGTAAATAGCGGAACAATTTCATAATTTTACGACTGTGCATGCTTCAAATAACCATAAACAACAGAGTCTTTATATTTAATTTCTTCTCTTTAATGTGTGCATGCTTAAAATAACGATAACGACAAAGGAGGAGCTTTGCAAAATCTCTTTAACATCTTTATAAGAAGGGAGTTATGACGACGCTAACGAGATCCTTGCAGTTGATTTGCGTCAGCTTGTCCTACCTTTTGTGTTGGCCAGGCCGGAGCCTCTCGCTCAATTAACTTTGGTAGGATAGACGAGCACTTCGTGTCCGATTGATTTTAACCAAACGTAACATAAAATAAGCTGAACTACCATTAGTCGAGCAGGATTAACTGGCGATTCACGGTCTAGTTTAGATGAAAATATACCCGAACTAATATAAGCCTAATAGGATGAACTGGTGCGTTGCTAGATATAGCCAAAACATAGCCTGAACTAACTGGGACTAACCTAAATTGACCAGAACAGATTTAATATCTATGTTATGTTTATCATTTTTTTAAAATTAATATTGATTTATTTCTGATATTAGCGCGGCTGATTGGCGCAGTGGGTTAAGGCGTTAGACTTGCCCATGTTGTCCGAGAGGTCCGCGGTTCGATTCCGTGTCTGGGCTGGGTGTTTGTTGATTTGTTGTGTGAATGTGTAAATTTGTGTTTCCTACAAAAGAGAGATTGGCTAATTGGTTATAAATAAAAAACACATGTAAAAAAAAAAAAAAATTCTGATATTGTTTCATATTTAAAAATAACCGGTCAAGTGCAAGTTGAACTTGCACAATTAGTGTTCCGTAAGTTGATTGCTTTTAAAATAAAAACTGTTGTTACTGTAGGCATAAAATAATCGCTGACTTCACAAACCACACCCCAAATGACTGTTCAACAACGTTTGTTCTAATCTTTACTGAAAATTGATGACCTTGATTTTTTTTTTTTTATATACCAGATAGATTATTAAAGGTAATGCACTCGTGATAATTTCCGTTCAATCTACACCCCTGGAGAATATTCTAGAGTTTTTTCAACATTTTTTGGTCAGTACTTTTCGAGATAAGGTGGGGGGACAGCGATTTTCCGCGATTTTTTAAAAATAATACAAAGAAAAGTGTGAGCAAGTATTATTATATACATATATATATATATATATATATATATATATATATATATATATATATATATATATATATATATATATATATATTTATATATATATATATATATATTATATATATATATATATATATATATATATATATATATATATTTTTTTACTCGTGTTTTCACAAGCTTTCATTTGACACCACACTTGATGACCTACTAAAAAATTTTTTTTTCACTTCCGAATTCACCCCCCAAAACTAAACCCTTAAGTCAAAATTTGACTATTAAAAACTACACGGCTTTGATGAAGCCATCAATTCCTATATTACTACCAAATTTCAACTTTCTATGACAAATAGTTTCGGAGAAAATCGGGTGTGACAGACAGACAGACAGACAGGCGGACAGACAGACATACACTGAAGTGACCTTATAAGTGTTCCGTAGAGAACACAAAAAATATGGCAACAGTGCGTGATTGCCAATACTTTTTAAAGTTTGATTGTGAGTTATAACAATCAAAATTAAATAAAAAATGTAAAGAAGAATTTAATTCCTAATTTGACATATTTAAAGTATTTTTAAATTTTTTGCACGTTGTGTACGTAAGTATTGATAAAATAACATTTAGAAACCAAAATAACCAATAGTTTTTTTAAAATTAGTGGAGGAGTTCAAGAAAGCTGGTACCAGTTAGTAGAATTTTTAAAATGCCAGTTTTAAATCATAAGCTAATTTGAAATCGCCGTCGTGTTTAGATAACATATGAGGATGCCCGATGTTGTCTTCAGACAGCGTATCATAAAGCGTATTCTGATGAAGCTAGACACCAAAAAGGCTTCTGGCGCTGACGGAATACCTGCCATAGTTCTTAAAATCTGTGCGAGGGAACTAACACCAGTTTTCTGTAGACTTTTCAACCTATCCTACAGAAAAGGAATATTTCCTTCCTGCTGAAAATGTGCTACAGTTCAGCCTATACCTAAAAAAGGCAAGAAGACCTTGCGAAATAACTACCGACCAATCGCACTGCTTTCAATAATATCGAAAGTCATGGAAAAGGCTATCAATCAGCATCTTCTAAAATATCTTGAAGGATTCAACATTATTAGCGATCACCAATATGGCTTTCGTAAATATAGATCAACAGGAGATCTTCTGACTTATGTAACATATGTTTGGAACAACGCAATTGAGCACTTTGGAGAATCTCGAGCTGTTGCTCTTGACATATCCAAGGCATTCGACCGTGTTTGGCACGATGGGCTGTTGGCTAAGCTCCGTTTTTATGGTATGTCGGAAAAGTTTGTGGCTCTCATGTTTCCTCAGAGAGCGTTCTTTACGAGTGGCAGTCGAGGGATTTCTTTCTAACACCTTCACTATCAACGCCGGTGTACCCCAAGGCTCCATACTGTCTCCTACTCTCTTTCTCATTTACATTAACGATTTGCTGGAAAAGACCGGAATCCAATCTACAGCTTTGCAGATGACAGTACTCTTATCTCTTCATTCACTTTGAACGCTTGGACATCGGCTACTCACACGAATATCCGCAGACAGCAGGAAGTCATTCAACTTAACAAAGACATGGAAGAAATTCTATCTTGGGGTGACAGTAACCAAGTGGAATTTAACGCTACAAAAACCCAGGCGGCAGTTTTTTCTAAAAAAGTTAACGTTGCTGAACCCGACATAGTTATGTCGGGGCACTCCATTCCTCTAACATCGTCACTCAATTTGTTGGGCGTTAATTTGGGAGCAAATATGTCCTGGCATGAACATGTTGCAGGCATAGCAAGGAGAGCTTCTCAAAAGTTGGGAATATTATTTCGAACCAGAAAGCTTTACACTCCACAACAACTGTTAATTCTTTACAAAGCTCAAATTCGACCAACTATGGAATACTGCTCCCATGTTTGGAGCTCCGCTCTCAAACATACACTGCATTTGTTGGATTCTATTCAGAGAAGAGCTGTTCGTCTGATTGGAGACCTGGAACTGACCGTCGGCCTTGATGCGCTGGAACATCGAAGAACGGTTGGCGACTTGAGCCTATTCTACAAGTACTTTCATGGAAAGTGTTCGAAAGATGTGGCCCGCTTAATTCCTCCCAGAGCGGTGCATGTTAGAAGTACACGTCGCGCAAATTCATCATACATCCGTATGAGGTTCAGCTTGTTACTCCTCGTACAACGCTTTTCAAGCAGTCTTTTATATGGAGAACATCATTCCTTTGAAATAATTTGCCCAGACTGTGTTTCCCACCGAGTACAACCTACAGCGATTCAAGAACAACGTGTGTAGCGGTTTAGGGACTTCCCTGTAGCACGTGTGCTAGACCCATAAAAAAAAAGGTGCCATGTGCTATGCCGTCTTATCCATTCCAATCTTTATTATTTACCTCAATATAGCTATGGTGTCACCCTTTCCCTGTTTCAATATGGGTATTACTTTTGTATTTTTTGAATAGTCATAATTATATTTGACGTTCTCTATAGCTAAGTCGTTGGAGGCAAATTTTAACGAAAAGCTCTCATTAAATGTTAACAGGCTGCATTTTGCTGCTGTACGCTAAGCCTACAAAATCGAAAATAAAATGAAAAATTCGATTTTCGTAAATACCCCGAAAAATAAAAACGATATCCAAAAACTAAGCAAGCATCACGTGAAAGAAGGGGAAATTTTACAAAAAAAATAGTATATAGGTTATTTTTTTTTTAGTTTTATCGTAATTAAAAAAAAATATTTAAAAATAAAATGGCTGGTTTAACCCCTCCAGTTGTAGTGGGAACATGCTTCCAACCTCATTTATGATTAAATTAACGTTTCTGTATACAGTTAAATATTTTGAAATTGGCTATTAAGAGGTTTCTCGGGGTGGTGATCAAGAATACGATGACAGATTTGAAAAATTCAAAATGGCGGATCCCATATGACGGCCAGAGAGTATGTAATTCATTTAATTTTCCAATTTTCTTTTAAAAGTGTCCACTAAGGAGTCTTCTGGGGTGCTGATTAAGAATCTGACGACAAATTTAAAAAATTCAAAATCGGTGATTCAAAATGGTCGTCAGTGTATATAAAAAAGATAAATGAAAATATGTTTATTCATATAAAAAATGAATATATTTGTATTTGACAAGTGTATATATATATATATATATATATATATATATATATATATATATATATATATATATATATATATATACAATTACAAGTGTACAAACTACGTGAGCGCAGCACAGATGACAGAAAAGAGATCGGGCTGGTGGCATTGCGCGCGCGTTTCTTCTCCGATCGCCGTTCACAAAATTCCTTCGAGTAATTTAGAATTTTTGTCTTTTCAATAACTGTTTTCTTTGTACCCGGATGTTTAAGTGAAATATAAATACTTTATACTTAAAGCTTAGATTTTTATCTATCTATCTATTTCCGACCTTTAATTATTTTTTTTATTTTAAGTTTAAGTTGTTCGATTGTTGTATGATAATATAGGCAAAGAATACGTCTATCATGAACAAATCATAAAAAAAGAGAACGTATTTTTAGGTTTTTAATGATTTCCTAATATCAAGTATACTTTTAACTGTAACTAAAAAAAAAATAAAAATTGTCCGACTTCTTTTGATCATTTCGTACTCCTTTGAACGTAAAATTGCCGGCGCCGGCGCCGCACTACAGCAGGCAAATTTTCATATTTTAAAATAACATAGATAATGTGGGTATTTTTAATTATTCTCATATTGAAACTTAAGGTGTAATAAAAATATATGCACAAGGATTTTTTTTTTATTAAATATTTGTAATTTACTGTATACCAGTTAAAATCATGCAAACAAAAATGTCGTTTTAAGTTTTACAAATTATAAAGCAACAAAAATAAAAACTATTAATATCATCGGAAAGCTGAAAGTCTCTTTTTGAAAAAGCTATCTTCTAATTTTCTTTTTAACTTTGAAAACAAGTAATTTTTGAACGGTGCGCGTAAACTTTCAATTTTACCTGTTTGGTACGCTATACTTTTTTGAATCACCTATCCGAATTTTTAATATTAATATAAAAAAACTGAAAAAAAATTGTACACTATTTTTTTTGTAAAATTTCCCCTCTTTCATGTGGTGCTATTAGTTTCTCGATATCTTTTTTATTTTTCGATATATTACGGAAAAACCGAATTTTTGATTTTATTTTGGATTTTGTGGGCTTAGCCTACATCAAACTTTAGCAAACTTTTTTTATCGTATTCTACGTCTAAAAATCTGCCCAAATTCAGTCCGTTAACATTTAATGAGAGCTTAAAAGCCCTGGCGACTGGACTACTAGAGATTATGTTTTATTCAACAGTAATGCTGCTGAAAAAATTATGCTTTCGTCTTTTGGCCTCCGGTATATAAAGAGTTCTTTTTTATATTCTTTAACAAATTTTTCTAATATTGCTAATAGTGATCTTACATTTTTATTTTGAGTTTTAGTAAAATAGTGTCAGAAAAAAAATATAAATAGGGATAAAAATAAGCAATTATCAGTAAGCGTTGCCTAAAACACATACTAGTAATATTTTATTTTACTTGCGTTTTCTAATTGATTTCTATGAAATTCTTAAGCTCTTACTTACAGAAAATGTTTATTTCAAATTGACCGTGTATTTTTAGCTCACGAAATACTGCTTATGTTTTTGTCTCAGATATAAATTTTTTTGCAATATCATTCATATTTTTTGAATTCAAGCCGTTTAAAAGTTGATTTTTTATCGTATTCTACGTCCAAAAAAACTACCTGTGCGCCAAAATACAGCAGATGAGAGCTCAAAACCCCTAACGACTGGGCTACTACGAATTATATTTTATTCAACAGTAATGTTGCTGAAAAAATTATGTTCTCGTCATTTGAAAAAAACATTATTTTTCAGGGTCTTTTTTAGCTTTCGGTAAGAACATTTGGTGTTTCGAATTGTTTGGTCGTGCTATACTTTGGTGCCGGAACAATGTAGCTTGTGATAGTGGCACTGGGTTTAGTACAATTTGGGACATTTACTGGTTCAGTGGGGCAGTTTGAGCTGTTTAAAAGTGTTGTAGACTCCACAACTATCACCACTATACCAAAGACTTTATTATTTTACTCAGTGCAAAAATAAAGTGTTTGGTGTAGTGGTGATAACAGTTGCGTAGTGTCATTATGCCAAAGATTCCAAAATCACAACATTTATTGCTTAAGCCTATTGCGAAGCTGACGTGTATGAAGTTGTTTTAATTTAATTATTCCAAGTTACCGATCAGGTAAATTCTAAGTTACCTATAAGGTAATACTATGGTAATTGTACCTATATATCAGTTGATCATATAGTAACTAAACGTATTTCTTGGAAGACCTCAGACAGACAGACGGTCGGGTACTACATCGATATATGAGATCTTTTACTTTATTTTTCATCTTACTTTGTATTTTGCGTTAGAATTTAGGTACAATCAGAAAATGAAATTCATTATTTTACTATTATATTTGTTTATATTAATTATTATATTATTAACATGAACTAAGTAATGCATTTTAAATTAATTTTTTTTAGTTTTATTTATTTATTTGTAAAATAACAAATATTTGTTGCTTACTCTCATGTGCTTTCGCCATTACTCTAACTGTCTTCAGAGTTAAATAGATATTCACTACGAGTCTGAATTTTCATTTTATTTCTATTTCGTTATAAGTGTTGAAACCACCATAGCATTTTATCACCTTGATACTTTTGCTACATATTAATTTCTTCCTATTGTTCACCTTTCTCTATTTTTTTTTTGCAATCTGTGATAACCAACCATTTTATTTTTTATTTAGGGTCGACATTAACTTAAAGATCTTTTTATTAAAATCATGAATTATCGTATTTATTTATATTTTGGTTGTTGATGTTGAAATAAGCTTTACTTTACCTAGTCCGCATCTACCGCTTTTTGTTTTATTTTGAGTGTTTAAAGGTAATGAGACCGATCTTAGAGAAACTCAGTAGAACGAACGATATCCGGTTTTTGTTTAGTTACTTTTGTTGATATCCTGTAGCGCCTTTGTTTCCATTGAACCCCGCCAACGGAACTAGTCGGACACTTGTTGCCATTCTCTGAGGTCAGGTGCTGTTACTGAGGAATTATTTAAATTCATGGAATAAACTTTCATAGAGTGGGTTTACGGTGGAAATTTCTCCATTTTTTTCTTTATATTAGGGGAAAAAATTAAGGTAACATCGTCACAGAGTTTGTTATTCCGCACGTTTTTTATGTTGCTGTCGAGCGGGCCCGAGTTGGCCTTCGACCATCCCTTGGAGCATAGGTGTTGGTACAGAGTTAATAACACACAAAACTAAATTAAAGCAGTCCGAAAATTTTAATCGCTGCCCCTGTCTGTCTGATGGTGAGTTGGAAACTACTTTACTATCGCAATCAGTTGACTATTTTATTATTCGTATGCTTCTAAAGTAAGTATGAAATAATTTTTTTAACAATTAAAAATTTCCTACTAAACAATGTGTGAAACATAACATATATAAGTTAAAATTTCACCTCAGTATTTTTGTTTAATTAAACATACTGTTACAAAAAGTAATGGTCATTAATTTAGCACTATCAATGAAGAGTACTTTTAGCATTACCCATTTAAAAGATTTCATGAAAAAACATTTATTTTTGTAAAATATTTCCAGACGTAAACATGTAGGACGTCTATATCATTTTACTGATGGTGTCTCTCGTCACGTATGAAGTGTCTCTTAAATTGACTCGAGGAATCACCAATTTCAATATATTAAACGATTTTTATAACACCCTGTATATATAGAGTTTTTTTTTATAGTCTTGACCAGTCAAGTTCTAATATTGCTAATAGTGATCTTACATTTTTATTTTGAGTTTTGGTAAAATTGTGTCAGACAAAAAATATAAATAGGGATAAAAATAAGCAATTATCAGTAAGAAGGGCCTGAAACACGTAGTAGTAATACTATATTTTACTTGCGTCTTTTAACTGATTTCTAACAAATTCGTAAGCTTTTGACGAAATACTGCTCAAGTTTTTGTCTCAGATATGAAATATATTTTTTTTTTCAATTCGTTCGTATTTGAATATTGAATTTAAGCCGTTTAAAAGTTGATTTTTGATTAAATAATGGTTTTTTCCTTATGACATTGACTGACAAAATTAAATTTTGAGGTACCAACATATATATATATATATATATATATATATATATATATATATATATATATACATATATATATATATATATATATATATATATATATATATATATATATATATATATATATATATATATATATATATATATATATATATATATATATATATATATATATATATATATATATATATATATATATATATATATATATATATATATATATATATATATATATATATATATATATATATATATATATATATATATATATATATATATATATATATATATATATATATATATATATATATATATATATATATATATATATATATATATATATATATATATATAGACAATAGTGAACTAACTTATGTTTCTATAATAAGAACTACTTAATAAAGCCAAACCAAATATTTTAAATAAATTAGTAAATGAGTATTCCAAGTTGCCGGAATTTGAACGACAGACCCTCTGTATACTAAGCAGGCACTATACCAAGAAGCTAGAGTCGCCACAATTTTATTTCACTTCACTACATAAAATTAAAATATATGTAAGTACTTAAATTACTGTCCTTAACTAAAAAAAAAACAAACTAAAATTTTAAAAACAATAACACAAAATAATATCATCTCTTAATCTTAAATTGGTACCTACCTATAACTGTTTTTTAGATTACTCCAAAGCTTTCGAGTGCATACAATGGAAAAAACTCTGGTTGATTCTAATCAGCATGAGAACACCTATACATTTTGTAAACCTTATTTGATCCTTATACGAGAACATAAATAACAAAATTAAACTAAATAATTCTTCTTCAAAACCGTTTAACGTAGAAGTCGGTGCCAAACAGGGCTGTATTCTGTCATCCTTTCTTTTTGACATATATAGTCTGAGGTATATTTTGGATGGCTGGAGTGGGGGTGTGACAATTGGTGAAAAAAGCTAAGTAAAAGATGATACTGTTATACTTGCAACGTCAATACAACACCTGAAATCAATTATGGAGCCTTCTTGAACTTATTAGCAAAAACTATGGACTGACAATTAATACAGCGGAAACCAAAACAATGATTTTTAGTCATAACGAAGATCTGTCACACTTAAATGAAACTGCTGGTTTCACTATTGTAGACCATTTCAACTATTTGGGTCTTCTCACGAAAACAATGGTGGCTATGGCTAGAAACTCGACGATAAAACTCACTAAGATCTGGAAAGATCCAGCTATCACAAAAAACACAAGGTGAAGGTTGCTGTCCAGCCTTGCATTCCCTATAGCGACTTACGTATCGGAAATATGGAACATTAAACAAGGGCATATCAAGGAATTCTCAGAGTATCATATATACCGTACTAATGTATCTATTCTTGAAGAACTTACTATAAATGACCATCTTTCAAACAGAATTAATAGACAGTACCTCAAATATTTTGGTCATACTATGAAGATAGTGGATGCCATGGAAAAGCATGTAGTAACGGGGAAGGTGGAAGGACACTGTCTCCAACAAGATGGCCCGATCAATTTTTTTTTGGCTTGGATAAGCACGAGTAAAGTCATGTCGCGTAGAATCGAGATGTCTGAAGAATAACTGCTTAGGCAGCAACTGCATAATGTCACCAATACTCCTATTGAAGTGAAAGGATTGAAAGAGAGAGAAGTTACATAGAAAACTATAATTAGAAATAAAATTATTCGCTGTTCTCCCTCTAAACAAAAAACGTAAGAAATTTAAGCGATGTGTACTAATACTTAGTACACAAAATTCAATACGTAGACAGTTAAAATTAAGTAAAATTTTAAATTCGATTTATTTTTGTTTTAAAGCTAAGTGGTTCGAAGAGTTGAACATTCGGCGCTTTATTTACACTATGTAGTTGATGCTGTCCGCGAAATTTCAACTGCATAATAGTGGCAGAATTAATGCCAGAAGGCATGCTCCACTCCAGTAAAACTCTCCACTGCAACTAATTTTCAAGGGACCGGGGATACGCTTGATACCATCACCTTGCTTCATTGGATCGTTGCATTTTTATAATGAAGCAAATATATTGTAACTTATTTAGGAAACTCTATTATAATACTATCTCGATAAATGATTAAATCAAAAATTAAATTCCAGTACACGAATCAATTTTGTTTCATTTTAATGAAATTACCACATTGTATCCCCAAGTATTAAATTAAACCCGACTATACTGTATTGCGTTTCGAAAATTTCAAGTTTTACGAACGACAATGCCTTTTTATTGCGACTGATTCCAGTTATTCCACACAGTCTGCCATTATTATCCCGTTCCGCTTAAGATGATTTTAATATCAAAAAGTTTATGAAAAACCACCATATTTTGCATAATTTCAACTTTCAGAAGTTTATTAAAAAACACTTTATTACACAAGGGGACACTTTTAAGGAAACAGTAACAATGTTTTTAAATAAGGTTTTTTAGGCTTTTCTAGGTAGGAAATATTTCTTATTAGGGATAAAAATATACTTAAAATTGTTCGAGTCACTATATCTGAACAAAAACACGAAAGCAATATTGCAGATCCTATTCTAGCAGAAGAAAGATTTCGGCGTTTAATAGCAAACACATCTCGGAGAATAAAATACTATATTAAGGAAATTTAGCTTACAACTGATAAAATAACATTGAGATAATTTGAGTAACGGCCAGGTATATCCTGAATTCCAGAAAATGCCAAGGGAAGGAAATCAAATTTACTCTGAGTTAAGTCTGTGAATAAAGAAATGAAATGAAAAATAGTAAATAAAGATTCTATAAAAAGATTATAAGTTATATATATATATATATATATATATATATATATATATATATATATATATATATATATATATATATATATATATATAAATATACATATATATATACACATATATATATATATATATATATATATATATATATATATATATATATATATATATATATATATATATATATATATATATATATATATATATATATATATATATATATATATATATATATATATATATATAAATATATATATATATATATATATATATATATATATATATATATATATATATATATATATATATATATATATATATATATATATATAGGGTGACCGCAAAAAATGGATATCGGAATTTTTTCGTCTGGACCCCACGAAACGATTCCCCTTTCCAGATATTGAGATAGCCGAAATTTGAGCTCGATTAAACGACGTTAACCCGTGCCGCTCGTCGCTCAAAGTTTGAAAAAATCCAAATTTTTGGCCAAAAAGCTGACATATGGAGCCATAACTCCAGAACGGTAAATAATAGAAACACGCTTAATATCTCAAAAGAAAGCTAATGTTGTTCTTCAAAATTTATATTCTATACATAATTGTTGTTATTTTAAGTAAAACCGAGTTACAACAGCCTTTAGCCTCAAAAGCGTGACCTGGTACCAGTAGGAGCCAGTTTGGGAGTATTCTAAGAATTTTACGGGTTTTTATATAATGTGTCTCGGAATTAACATTTTTTTGTTAAAAAGTATTTTGAACTCAATTTTCAAACATAAAGAGCCTTTTGTTCAAATTTAATCTTTTATTATATGGGGATTACCTGACTAGTTTACCAAAGAAAGACCCGTTTGACAGGTAAAAAGGAGGGTGAATCTAATTTCTATTTTAGGGATGGTGATTTTACTTCAGCGTACCTTTTATTTATTCAGTTTAGTTTCTAAAGTGCCTTTGAGCTGGTTAGATCGAACAATTATCTAGTGAAGATATTTTAAGACACTGAAGAGGACAGCATCTACCAGGAACTTGAGAGCTTGGAGGAAATGGACATCCCTGAAGAAGCTGCAGAATATCCAGGACCATCTGAGAGCAAGAGGATGAAAGTTTCATTTGCAAGGGGCGTTAAAAAGATTTTAAACATGAAATTGTCCATTTTATTAGATCGATGTAAGGTATCCGACAGAAATGCCACGAGAATTTTAATAGCTACTCTAGAAGCACTAAACCTTGACCCTCTTGAGTACAAAGTCTCGAAAACTTTATTACATGATAGAAGGCAAATGTTCAGAGAACAATATAATAAAAAAAATTTTGATAAAGTAAACATTCCTGAAAGAGAGCCCGTGGTTGTCCATTGGGACGGTAAACTCTTACCGGGTGTTTTAAAAAATGAACAATTTGAGCGAATAGCTATAGCTATTTCATATGGCGAAAAGGAACAGCTGCTGGGAGTTCCTGTAACAGCAAACAGCTCTGGAGAGGAGCAAGCCGTAGCCGTATATGAATGCCTACATGAATGGGGTCTTCTCAACACCGTCAAGGCGATGTGTTTTCGACACTACAGCATCCAACACGGGAAGACTCAAAGGAGCATCCGTCATATTGGAGCAAATGTTAGGAAGAGAATTGTTTATACCTAGCTTGCCGTCACCATATCTTGGAAATTCTGTTAAGAGGCGTATTCGACACAAAAATGGGATCAACCACTGGACCTCATCCAGACATTTTTCAAGAGATTCCTCACTGCGTGGCCCAAGATAGACAAAGGAAAATACGACACAGGTATCAGTGACAATCTAATACACAAGCAGCTAACTCCAGAAGTAATTGCAAATGTTACTGCTGAATTCGAGACCAAATTAACTGAGAGCCACCCCAGAGATGACTACAGGGAGCTATTGCAGTTGGTTCTCGTATTTGTTGGATCACTAGACGGCAATGTTGTGGGTTTTAGAACTCCACGAGCCATTCATCACGCTAGGTGGATGGCAAAGGCTATTTACTGCTTAAAAATGTTCATTTTTCGTCGTCAATTTAAGATGTCTAAAGAAGAAGAAAGTTCTGTGCGTGCCATTTCTGTTTTCCTAGTTAAAATTTATTGTAAAGCTTGGTTCAATGCTCCAAAAGCTCATGTGCACCAAAGCAAGATTTAGGTATTTTGCATAGTCTGTTAGACTATAAAGAATGTGACAACGACATTGCAGAAATAGCCCTGACCAAATTTTCGAACCATTTGTGGTATTTGAATGCAAAGTTGGTGGGATTATCGTTTTTTTGATCCCACCATTACAGACGATGAAAAGTTGTTAATGGCTAATAAATTGCTCAGTAGCACAGATAAACCATCACAGCACGCTAGGGTTGTAAATCCAAAAGTTAGGAAAGAAAACTTAAAAGAGGTAGTTGATGGAGGATTGGTAAATTTACTTACCAAAGAAACGTTTACATTCTTTGACCAATTTAATATAAAAACAGATTTCCTAAGACAACATCCAAACACCTGGTCTCAAAATAATGACTTCCAAGAAGGATTGAAAATTGTCAAAACATTGAAAGTAGTTAATGATATGGCTGAGCGTGGTGTTAAATTAATAACCGACTTTAACGACCTTCTGACAAAAGATGAAGACCAAAAGCAATATGTCCTGCAAGTTGTAAGTAAATGCCGAGCATTATATCCTGACGTTTCAAAAACTACTTTAACAAAAGTTCTAGAATAGATTAGATAACTATGTAAAATTATCAACTCATGTAGGTACTACATCTGTATCTTTTCTGTGTCTGTTTCGTATGTATTATATACTTAATTTTTATATTTTAAAATAAAAAATGTCATTAGACTTATTTTTTTATTATATTTCTACTTTAAACTCAAAAATATACCAAAAAAAAGCAAAATTTATCACTTAATAACAAAATATACGAAGTATGCTCCTAGTGGTACCAGGTCACGTTTTTGGGGCTAAAGGCTTTTTGGCCAAAAATTTGGATTTTTTCAAACTTTGAGCGACGAGCGGAACGGGTTAACGTCGTTTAATCGAGCTCAAATTTCGGCTATCTCAATATCTGGAAAGAGGAATCGTTTTGTGGGGTCCAGACGAACAAGATTCCGACATTTTTTTCCCCCTCTATGGTGTTGCCTTTATCAGCCCTACTGACAATCAGCTCTCCATTATCCTTAAGAATTTTTTTAGTTTTTTTGTATATTAAATCTAAGTAACTTTGATTTATAGGTTTGTGATGGTAATTAGTTAAAATATTAGTAAACTTAGCTCTTATTATGTTTTTATTGTTATTATTCATTATGATAGACTTTAAAATATTTTCGAAATCGGTTAGAAGTTCCTTAATTGAAATGTCTTTCTTGTTGGGATTAAGACTGAATTTGGGGCCTAATGCTAGAAATTTTAAGATATCTTCAGGAATGTTAACCCTTGGGATGTTTCTGATCCAGTTGTCTTCAATATGTATGTTAAAATTGTTTTGTTTAGCTTTGAGTTCATTGAATTTTCTAATATTGTTGTTTTTTATTAAATTGAAATGTCTATTGGCACTTGTGTTTTGACGAGTTTTACATTCATCAAAAACATCTCTGGGTATTACATTGTTTAACTGTTTTTCAATACTGTTAAGAGAAAGTTGTAATTTTTTTAAATCTGAAATTGTGACCTTTATTTCTAAAGTAATAAGTCTGTTGTTTAACCTGTTGTTAAATGTTTGTGTAACTTGTCCCATGTATCCGTCGTGTATGTTACATAAGAGGTTGATGTTCTTCGTAGCGTCTGTTATATGTTTTGGAATAATGCCATTTTTTTTACATCTAAGAAAATTCGTCTATTTTTTGTTGTGCAAATTTTGATGTTAGTTTTTGCTCAGTGTTTGAGAAGGGTGGCTGGTTCTCTACCATACTGTGTTGCGATATTTTGGTAAAACCTCATTTCTAGAATTACAGGAGAAGGGTAGTCTTGACCGACTAGTTAAAAAGCTCTATAATGAAATATTTTCGAAAGCTTGGCGTAGCTAAAATGGTGTCAAAAACTTTTTAGTTCAGGTTAGTTCAGGTATATATATATATATATATATATATATATATATATATATATATATATATATATATATATAATATATATATATATATATATATATATATATATATATATATATATATATACATATATATATAATATATATATATATATATATATATATATATATATATATATATATATATATATACATATATATATACATATATATATATATATATATATATATATATATATATATATATATATATATATATACCAAGGGAGATAAAGAAGCTGTGATGAGAAATAAAAATAAACTGAGAAATCTAAGAGAGAGTTTACGTAAACAACGATTACACACACAGGATTAACGGGAAATTCAAAAGAAATTGAAGCATATAGCAGAGAACAAGAGAAAGAATGGAAAAAGAGATATAGGATATAAAAAATCATAATCGAAGGAAGGGAATACAAATTGGACATTAAGAAGAAAAACTGAAAGAACAAACAAAGAACACTACGACCATTAAGTCAAAGGATTGAGAAAAAGGAGGGAGATACATAGGTAGATTGACGACGATCCTGGCAAAGATACGGAAGAGAGGACTAATGAAAGGAATACAAATAACAAGATAATCAAAGAAATAGATAGGAAGAAAGAAATGGGAAATAATTATCGAGTTGTTAGGTTGAGAACACGGAATATTAGGGGTATAAACGGAAAAGAGGATGAACTGTCAGAAGAACAACAAATGTACTATGTAGGAATCACAGAAACGGAAAGGAAGGGAAATGAATGCAAAAAATTGAAAGGGGATGTCATAAAGGAAGAACGCAAAATTATGGAAAGATGGAGGGAATACTATAAAGAATGATCAGATGGGAATGACATAGCACACAAAAATTAACATAGAGACATAATACCGGAACAAGATACAGAACTCACACAACCAGAAGAAACTAATACAGAAGAAGTAAAAGAGGTAATCGGCAATGTAAACAGGATAGAAAGATATAGAAGGAAATATAAAAAAGAGAAATATAGAATAATTGCACTCTACGGGTCTTACACTCCTAAAAAAGGGGTAGAAAGGCATAAGGATTAAGTAAGTAAGTAAGTCCTGTAAAATATGTTTCCCAAATTGGTAAAAAATTTGTTTTGTTTTTTTACTCAATTCTTACCTTGCAAAAGTACTCGTAACTTACAAATTCAATATTTTTTTGAGGTTAAAAATAATGAAAAAGTAATATAATTTTCATATTCAGAAAAGAAAAAATAACGCAGTTCTCGTATTCGTCGACTCCAAAAATACTGAAAAGAACGTATAACATGATTTATTCAAAGCAACCCTTCTAACCCTCTTCCTTAACCTCCTTTATCTTTTACATACTTCTGAAATTAAACAAAATGTATTAAGGCTCACCACTACTTACTACCCTTTTTAGCCCATCTTTGTTTGACTATAAATAATTATGCTAAAAATTATCACAACCAAAAAAAATAATAATTCCTATAATATTGTTGAAACCATACAAAATTTACCGACTTCCACTCTTTTCACCCCATTCCGCTGGAGCGATATCGATAAAAAATAATAGTTTCACTGTTTCAAGTACGGTATGTTTTGAAATCACATCTTATTTGCCAACAGACAGACAGACAAACAGAGAGACCTACGTTAAACAGAGACAATGTTTTTCTTAATTCTAGAGCCCTGAAACGTAAAGAAATACAAAAAATTCGGAAGGTGAATTTTCGTTTAGTGAAGAAAGTAAAAATATAAATCGAATAGAAAGGTCGCTTGAATTTTAACATTTATTAAAAACGCATGTATTAGTATTTAACTATAAAAGGGTGAGCGATAATAAATCTTAAAAATTATTATTATTATTGCTGATTAAACGCATATTTAATATGCCTTTTTTTCCATTATTTAACGCATTATACACTAAAAATGTTTATTTATTATTCTTGGTATTGTCGTTACGTCGTACTAAAACTTATTTTAAAACTGATACTGAAGTTCGTTAGACAATTGATAGAGTTAAAAGGACCCCTTATTCAAAAAGTTAGTAATAGAGTTTGTAAATTTCAAGAACTGCCTCCATTAATTTAGAAACTTTCGAAACGATAAACTATTTTATCGCCGCTTATTTCATTTTCACGCCATTTTTATTCCCAGCAGGAATAATAGCTATAATAATAGTAATAAGACACGAAATGAGAAAAATGTTAGTCTATGAAACATCTATATTGCCGATTTAACTAAGCGCTCATTGGGAATGATTTTGAAATTTGTGTGAAAATCTAATAAAATATGAAATGTTTGTGTTTAACTGTGTTATCTGTACGCTGGTATTTTCAGGACTTATTAATTTAGTTTTTTTTTTAATTCATTTTAAGACCTACCCTTGCAGAGACAACATTCAGCACGTTTAACATTTCTTGTAGCTGATAGGTGTTATTAGCTATTACGACTATGTAGTCTGTAAACCTAAGGTGACTCAGTGCCGTCGATGTTGATGCCCTTCTTATCCCAATTTAACTCCTTAAAGACGTCTTCAAGGGTCAGCGTAAATAATTTGGGTGAGATAGTATCTTCTTGTCGCATTTCTCTTTTTAATGGTATATTGTTAGTGACAGTTGTTTCGTCAGTTTAATATATGCTTCTTCGTAGATGTTCTCTATTATTTTTATATATCTGGAATCTATTCTTTCATTGGCCAGGGACGTTAGAATGGATCAGATTTCAACAGTATCGAATGTCTTATGATAATCAATGAAGGCCAAATGTATTGGTACCTTATATTCTGTGCAGTTCTCTATTACAGTGCGTACTGTATAGAGGTGGTCGATCTTGCCAAATCCCTTTCTGAAGTCCGTCTGTCCTACAGGTTGAAAGAAATCTAGTTTTGCTGTTCTACAGTGATTTGATCTTCTCCAAGGCATATATTGTTTTTTATATGCTTCAGTGCAGCTTATATTTTCTCCTGTGTGATATATGGGAGTTCTTCAGATCCTTCATAAGGTTTATGTTTTCTTGTCGTCTATCTGACTGGGATGCATATAATCTTGTATAGAAGACTTCAACAGTTCCAATTATATCATTCTTCTATAATCCGAAATATAGCAGGGGACTCAATAAGGTATTTAGTAAGGTAGGCCTCACCTTAGTCTATAAGTCATCAGACAATCTGAGGAATATCTTAGGAAATCCCAAAGATAAGATTCCTTATTGTGAGAAAAGTGGAATTTATGAAATTACTTGTATTGATTGCGACAAAAAGTATGTTGAGCAAACTAAAAGGTCAATTAAGACACGATTTAAAGAACATTTAGCACACTTAAAATACAGTAGAACAGAAAAGTCTAGTATTGCCGAACATGCCTTGAAGTTGATCATTCTGTAACATTAGATAATCTAAGATTAATTAAAAATGTATCTGATAGGAGATTGTTGAACGCATACGAAAGTATGAAAATTATAAAATGCAAACGAAGTTTAAATAAAGACAGAGGGCTTATTCCTTATAGTCCCCTCTACTGGTTACTTGACCGGAACTGATGGCCTCGCCGATGCCATTAGTTCCGCCTGAGTAATTCAAGGGTTAGGCTAAGTATAGATAGGGTAGATTTGTGGTTTAGCTTTACTCAATCATCGCTCCTGATGAAGCTAACACGGTTAGCGAAACGAGCGTCGAGTGCAAAAATAAAGTGTTTGGTGTAGTGGTATATACTGAGTGGTGGTTCCTTTATGATGTTTGTTTGTTTGTAGCTTCTTTTATTTTTTCGGATCTCCTTCTTCACTAGTTTATATAATTCTTTAAAGCTTGCTGATGTTTTATCTGTTGTATTTCTTCTTTCTTGTAGTAGTTTTAATGTCCCATGACTTAACTTTGGATTTTTATGAAATTTTATTCGGAAACATATTTTCTTGGTAGATGTTGTTATACATTATATATATATGTTATATATATATATATATATATATATATATATATTATATATATATATATATAAATATAAATATATATATAATATATATATATATATATATATATATATATAATATATATATATATATATATATATATATATATATATATAAATATATTATATATAAAATATATATATTTATATATATATATATATATATATATATATATATTTTATATATATATATATAATATATATATATATATATATATATATATATATATATTTTATATATAATTTATATATATATATATATTATATATATATATATATATATATATATATATATATTATATATATATATATATATATTATATATATATATATATATATATATAATATATATATATTTATATTTATATATATATATATATATATATATATATATATATATATAATATATATTTATATATATATATATATATATATATATATATATATATATATATATATATATATATATATATATTTATATATATATATATATATATATTATATACATATATATATATATATATATATATATATATATATATTTATATATATTTATATATATATATATATATAATATATATTATATATATATATATATATATATAATATATATTTTATATATAGTATAGCAGCTACAGGGAAATAGCACAATCAAATTGTGCTCTACTACTAGTTACGGGTTTTTGGCTATTCTTTTTCTAATGTAGTCCGAATTTAAATATAAAATTAAGTAAAAACC